>OX439369.1:5860495-6565495 GCA_949319445.1 Mythimna lalbum
GTACAGTCACAGTAAACCAAGATTCGTCACGCTAACGTCCATTTTTATTACTTACATAAATTATAGAATCTGCATTTAAAAAAAATATCGTTAACATTTTTAGGTACAAATATACTGTCATTTTTACAAGCTTTTATTTAGTTTCACCTGTCCCAATGTTTGTCTGTCATCAAATCTTGTAAATTAAATTTGACCCTCTTCCCGGATACTAATTGAGCTATAATTTTGCATGAATGTGTAAATCAGATGACTATGCAAAAAAATATTATGACAAGAAGCTGATCTGATGATGGAACCGGAAGGTATAGGGGTATAAGAACTTGTTAGTTAAACGACACAACCCTATCGAGTTTGGGCTCGTATAATTCGTCATGACGAGTATTAATAACTTAGCTATACCGAGCTATAAAAGCTTGCTATAAAAAAATATTTTCAAAAAAAACATGTTTTTTCAATCTTAAGTGCTTAACCAACTCAATCTTGTCAAAATCTCAGTTACAAATTGACAATTACTTATTAAATTCAAATTGCGATCCTGACCATGAAATATTATAGATTTGATTTATTACACAAGTATTATGTAGGCGTTTCGATTTCAAGTAAATTATTGTAAAAAGTAAATCTATGTATCTATAAATGAAAACCTATTTCCCTTGGTCACGTCATCATGCGTGAAGGGATATATCAATTTATTTCTGTTGTTTGCTATTTCCAGAAGGTTCCCATGAATGAAAAAAATTAAGAAAATTGTGCAGAACATTAAATCGTTTAATCATAGCTAAACAACATAGGTAACGTGCCTGTCAGGTTAGCTAGTAGTATTTTTATTTTTATTGATAGAAACTACTGCTTGACAGCGATCCCACCTGATGGTAAGCAGTGATGCAATCGTTGATGGTGAGGCGCGCTAGTTTATTAAGAGCCTATTCACTCTTGCCTTGAAGACAACTAAATTATAATCGGACGGGAAGACCGCAGCCGGCAAACTGTTCCAGTCCCTCGATGTACGTGGTATAAACGACGAGGCGAAACGATTAGATTTTTATGCAATAGTCTACTCAGTGCCATAGCTTGAAAAGCCATTATGAATCGTGAATCAATAAAGGAAATAACTTGAATCCTGACGAAGGTATTATAGTCCTGACTGTACATCGCATACACACGGTATAGAGGTGAGCTCAGAGTTCTAACAAAATTACATTCAAACTTGTTAGCAAGAAGCTAAATTGAATTGTCTTGTTAAAACTCGTCTCTACATGAAAGTTTCGGAAGTGAATTCGACAGACGGCTTAATGTTAAGAGTTTAAGAGGATGTTCTTTTACGTACCATCGCGGTCATTTCTGCCTGATCACTAAAAAAAAAATTTGTCTGAGTCCTGCGTCGCCAAACCAAAGCCTTTGAACTTTTCGTTTCAAGTGCAAGCAAAAATGAACTTAGCGGTGGTCAGAAGTGTCTTTGACAGTACCTGGGGTGTAACCATGACGTGTTTTAAATGTCAGGTGTGCAAGCGAGAAAGAGGGATGGAGCTATACATCCTATATATCTCCATCCCTTTAACAGTTCAGTTTAAGTCGTCGAATGGATTGCGTTAAAAAAAAATGCAAATAAATAATGCAAATTTTGCACAAGGTTTCCTTTTATGCCGTAGGTTAGTGAGCACTAAAACAGGATTTTACGAAACTCATGTTCATGAACGGGTGCCGTCAGTTGAGACTGGTCATCTCTTAGCTGCCAGTGGCTTAATTCAGTTTTTATTTTATCTACATTGTGCTCACATAATAGAAGCAACAAGAAATAATGTAACCAAACATTATATGTAACAAATAATATGATTTAATTCATGAATCCCCAAGCGACCACCGGTGGCCGCGCATCTATTGTCTTACTATTGTGTCTCTAATTGACGGTATCTGAAGGGTTAAAAGAATGCCCATGGAGTTTCTTGCACGTTCTTCTCCATAGAGATCTGCGCTTTGGAATATGAAATTTAGCTTTACTTTTCTTGGACTGACCGACACACATTTGGTATATTTGAAATACATGATATTGAATTGAATTTGAATTTTTTTAATATTTATATGCATAAACTTTATGTTGTAGCTGTTTGTTATCCCTCAATAAATCAAATAAAATTAGAAAAACCTACATATTCCCGAGGGCGAACTGCTGGCAGAAGCTACTCAAATATTATAAATCTCGGAGGATTTTTAACCGACACGGTGCCACGCCAGTTCACAATCTTGCTAGCCTCTTTATCACCGAAAAGGACACAAAACTCAAACATTATCATTCAAAACGTAATCAATAAGCTCATAACAACCTCAATAATCAACCTACTTGCTACAAATATAGAGTCCTTTTCGCATTGCCATTGATCAGTTTACAGTTAGTTCCATTTGAGAAGGCGTGATGATATGGCGTGGTGCGTGAGTTGCCTGAGGAACAGGTCGATGATGCCTCAGGGAGCGACGTGGATAGAATGAGGATGTGAGGAAATGATTTGAGCTGTGAACCTCGATTTGAAGATCTAGGTTGTCTGCACATGGGTAATTGGGTATGGAGTTCAAAGATTAGGGTAATGGCTTCGAGAATTTTGTGGCTAAAATTAGTTTTTAGGCCAAGGGTGCCAACAGAATCCTATTACTCATGGTGGTGTGTATTTCATCACGTATGCGAGATAGCTCTACACGTGTAGACCCCGCAAATGTCATTTTCATACACTTGTTTAAAAAAAAATAGGTTCATGTTAGAACCGCGCTCTCTCGGTCTAAAGAACCCCACGACCCAGCAATACCATGTTCATGTTTATTTTCTAGCACTAACATTTAGACTTTGTGTGTTGTTGATTGAATACAAAACGCCAAGCTGTTTGGAATTCTACAAGCTAAAGTTTACGTACGTGTTGCTTGTTTTCTTGTATCTTTTTTTTTATTTAAAGGCTCGCGTTTGACCAATATCTTACCTGATGGTAAGCGATGATGTGGTGCGATGGATCACGCTTCGATCAATAGTATATGAGGTAAATTATTCAATTTTGACATAAGTACTCCTAGGTTGTAGCTATCAGGAAACAGAATCCGGTAGGTAAGGATTCTCACTCCTTGACCCTTTAAGCGCTTGTCCCGGATTGGTCCAACGAATGTTTTCGTGTCTTATTCGCCAGGGTCGTGTGTTTGCGACTGGGTGCTCCATTTCGTTTAGCTCTTCAATCTCCATAGGTAACAGAAGAGCTGGCTAGATCTAGTATATGGTCGTCGATGTGCGACCGTGGCGGAATAAACGCGTGAGTGTTTGTCGCATATATACGACATAGGCGGTTAATAGGGGGCCTTATTACACTACGCGATATTCAACCATTTTAGTCTATGGTTCGACGTATCGCGTATGTAATAAGGGTCGGAACGTCTTACTCGGGAAGAAAAACAAGACGAATCTGAATATCGTACGCGATATTCAGCGTAGTTAATAGGCCTTTTAGTTGTATAACTATAATTCTTAGCAAGACAAGTCTTAAAGCTTTCCTTAACGTGTTGTGTTAAGATCACTGCCTGTTTGCCTTGAAAATGTACCATAAGGTACTGGTTTATCTGCACTTTCCTGCTTTCCTAGTACATCAAGATTGTAAATGTTTTAATATCTCTTTATCTAAAGTTCTTCTC
The DNA here is from genome assembly GCA_949319445.1 of Mythimna lalbum. Lineage (NCBI taxonomy): Eukaryota > Metazoa > Arthropoda > Insecta > Lepidoptera > Noctuidae > Mythimna > Mythimna lalbum. The sequence continues at coordinate 5,864,156 of OX439369.1, forward strand.
TGTTTAGTGGCCAATGTTTAACCTTGCCGATTCGGTCACGGGTTCGGTTCCCTATCCATTTGCATAAATTTTTTAGACCTAATATAACTTGGCATACTTTTGTTTGGCCTAATTATATTTTCGCATAATTTATTTACGCATAACAGCTTACGCATAATTTTTTTAAGCATATTTTTTCTAATCATAATAATGATTAAGCATAACTTTCTAAAGCATAAATTTATTAAGCATATTATTCTAAAGCATAAAATTAATCATAACATTCTAAAGCATAACTTTAGGATATACCAATTTATTTCGACGATTGGAAAAAACCATATCTCCTGAAGCAGGTCATACATAACATATTTGTTATGATCAATTTTGTAGGCTTTTTTTACAGTAGGAAGCATGCAAACAAGCATACACAAGGCTTGCAAGCAAGTAAGCATGCAGCATGCAAGCAAGCATGCAGCATGCAAGCAAGCATGCAGCATACAAGCAAGCATGCCACATGCAACATGCAAGCAAGCATGCAGCATTCAAGCGAGCATGCAACATGCAGCAGGTATGCAGCTTGCAAGCAAGCATGCAGCTTTCAAGCGAGCATGCCACATGCAGTAATTTTGTAGGCTTTTTTCACAACAAGAAGCATGCAAACAAGCATGTAGCATTCAAGCGAGCATGCAAGCAAGCAGCATGCAAGCAAGCATGCAGCTTTCAAGCGAGCATGCAACATGCAGCAGGCATGGTTTCTGTCACGGCTCCGGCGCTGCGGGCCTCCGGCAGCCCCACGCGTGCTAATCGTCGCAGACGGCTTCCACTCACCACCGCAGCTTCGGTTTGCTGGCCGGCTACGCCGGCCAGCCTCAACGGCGGCGGCTCGCTTGCAGCCGCCTGCTCCTCAGCCCGCGGGCCGCCTCGCCCCTACGCGCCTACGCAATTTTAAATTACACTCTTGGGGTAGGGCAGACAAGACTACGTGGAGTCGGTTTTGCAGCGATTCGGTTCTGTCACTAACTTTTGTAGCACAACATATTGAATTTTTAACCAACAATATTATTGAATTGTTACAGAAACTATACCTATGTGGTGGTATGTTATGTTATGTTAATTGTATGCCTAAATATTATTATGCTAATAGTCATTAGGCCTAGTAATGTTATGCGAATTAAATGTATGCCAAAACAAATTAGCCTTAAAGATGATTATGCCAACATAAACTGTATGCCAAAAAACAAATATGGCAAAGTATTATTATGGCAAAACAAATTATGCCAAAATCGTTATGCCAAAGTATATTAGGACAAAGAATATTATGCAAAAAGAAGGGATCCCCACGGGTTCATTACCCAGCCAGGTGCATAATTTTATGTAAATTATTTCTTCACCACTGCTCTCAAAACGGTGAATAAAAACATCGTTAGGATACGGGGGAAAGGAAATGTCCTAGAACCAAAAATTCAAACTTGTGACATCCACCTGCACATGGCTTGAGTGGTGGATTACAGTACATTCCCTTTCTTTGAGAGGAGGCCTGTCCCAACAGTAGTTAAATTACAAGGCCGATATGCTATGTTGTGTTTTTGAGGTTCAATAGTGCAAATACTTAAAAGTGAATCTTAAGATTTTTTTAGGGCAGATTATATCGATATCGATAAATATCGATTTTAGCACGAAATATCCCTGCAGAAAGCACTCAACAAAATATTTGAAAGCAAATTGTTGTTGTAAGAAAAACTTAATATTTTACATCACTTTTAGCACAGCAGTAAATATGAACGAACAGACGTATAAAACGTTCAGTTGAGCTGCGTTTTTATGCAGCGAACGAAACAGATGCGAACGATAAGGCAGTTCGTTCGTCTTTTTATGAGAGACCTGTTCCGCTACATTCTGGTTATGCAGATGTGAATAAAATGATTGGGAGTTGCGAATATTAAACGAGTGTCTGAATGGTTTTTTTGAGAAGCGAAATCTTCAAATACCTTTTACTACACCTTTGGTTGGGGAACTTTTACTGACTAACACCCACCACATTGTCATCATCATTTCAGCCAAAACACGTCCATTGTTTGACATAGGCCTCCCCCAAGTGCCGCCACAATGACCACCAACCGCAGCCGGAGTCTAGCCAACGACTGTAAGCCACCAACTTGTTCCCTAAGCAGAAAGACGTCCACTGCAGGGCTGTAGCAAGCGTGGCTGCAACAACCGGGCCTGTGCATCTCGCATCCATCGGATTCCCAAGGCAAGGTGAACCGACAACCTAGTGATGGTCGCGGTAATCCGATGGATGGGATACGTACAGGACGGGTCATTGTAGTCATGTTTGTCGCTGTCCTGCAGTGGACATTTTTTTCATGATGAATAGGCAACCAGTTGGCAACAGTCGTTGGCCAAACTTCGACTTCTAAAAATTTAAGCATACATCTTTTTTTTAAGTTTGCCCGCACCCCGCACCGGAGTAACTCCTCTCGCCGTCCGACGATTCTGTAACCGTCCGGACCGAGTCAAGACGTCGACACCGCGTGGTGTTCCACGCGTGCCTCAAGGATATGTCAGCAACCGTAGGGCCCCAGAAGGGTCGAAGCCTATGGGCAGTGCGAAAGAGAACCCCAGGGCCCTGGAACGAGGGTAATGAAAGAATAGTAGTATGGGTTTTAGTCAGTAAATTCTCTTGTCTGACACGTCCTCCCGCTCCGCCCAAGGGCGAGAGTAGTTAGATGATTTCCCACCTAAAAAAAAAAACAGGAATAATTATCTACTGTATCGTGGGTGCGTTCAGGGAGTGCGTTAGTGATAGCGTGACGAGTGACAGGACAGAATGGAAGAAAAAAACGTGTTGCGCCGACTCCAAGTAAAACGGGACAAGGGCGGGAAGATGATGATGATCGTGGGTGCGTTCACGAAAATGTAAACTTGCATACACAAGATAAACAGACCCGGAACATTTAACAGTAGACCATACAAATATTTGTCTTGTGCGGCAAGCAAACCCACGACACGCAGGACAGCTCGACATGCTCAACCACCGCGCCAACCGAGACGTCATCGCAGTAACGAACACAACATTTTTAAAGACACAACAAATTAACGAATAACAGAAGTAATAAAGACAACAATTTACATCGACGCGCAAAATGTCGGCCTTAAATGTAAACACGATGTAGTAATAAATGAAATTTATTGGTTCATGCGGGTCGTAATTTAACTTTCTGAATTTTGTAGCGATATAAATAATTATATTAACGCTAAGTTTCGTTAGGGCATCAAATATCGGGGTTAGTTTCATTTTCCGTAATGTTACAGTACAATACATAATACACAAGCCTCGTCATCATCATCATTTCAGCCAATTTGACAATTTATTAGTTCAGGATATAATTAAATTACTTATTAGTCTATATATCTACAAGGCTAGATTGTAATAAAAACTAAGGTTCATCCTTTAGATGTACTCGAGGATTAAGGTAAAAAAAAATTCAGCCGATATGCGTCCACTGTTGGACATAAGCCTCCCCTAAGCGTCGCCACAACGAACGTTTCTGTGCGTCTCGCATCCATCGGTTTCCCGCAACCTTCACCAGATCATCGATCCACCTTGTAGGAGGCCTTCCAACGCTGCGTCTTCCGGTACGCGGTTGCCACTCCAGAACCTTTCAGCCCCAACGAAGACACAAGCCTTAAGTATTTATATCCAGCCAGGCGCATTACTTTGTGTAATTTATTTCATCACCACTGCTCTCAAAACGGTGAAGGAAAACATCGTGAGGAAACCGGCATGTCCTAGAACCAAAAATTCGAAGACATATGACATTCACCAACCCGCACTGGGCCCGCGTGGTGGATTATAGTTTATTCACTCTCATAGAGAGGAGGCCTGAGTCCCAGCAATGGGAAGATTGAAAAGGCAGAGATGATGATGATAATGATGAAAGTATTTATAGAGAGTAGATTCGCATTTTATTTATTTGTAGGTTCGAATGGTAGGCCGCGGGTTCAAAACTAGCCAGGTGCATTACTTTGTGTACTTTATTTCATCACCACTATCCTCAAAATGGTGAAGAAAATCACCATGTCCTAGAACTAAAATGTGAAAATATGTGACATCCGCACTGGGCCTGAGCGGTGGATTACGGCCCACTCCCTCTCCTAGAGTCTGAGTCCATTATAAGGCTGATTCTGTTTATGTTATACTTTATTTCATAATCATAATCAGCTTTTTAAAGTTCCCTCTGTTGGGACTCAGGCCTCCTCTCTAGGGCCGTATTCCACCACTATCTTTTTCACCTGCCATAGTCTACTTTTTGAGTTGAAAAAAATCATCAAATGACTCTCCCGCTCGAGAAAAATGTCAGTTCTACTGGCCAAAACCACAAATTCAAAATGCAACAAATAAAATAACTTTGTAATGGCTAAATATTGTTTTAACTTTAGCTTAGACTCTGTACTCTGTACCAGTTTACATTGACCCGTGGCAGAAAACAGAACTAAGCTTGTTAGTACAGTATTTTAATGGGCCCCTTTGCTAGCAGCGCCAGCGCCGCAGGGAAGTGTCAATGTAAATTGGGCACATACTGTCGCCTACGCAGTCGGCATACTAATGCTATGAGTCAACAAGGATTTGCATTTACTCAACATCGCAAGGCCTGTTCGTGTATGATGTCAGTTCTTTTTTTTTTGTTTTTACTAGTTTACTATGAGCTGTGGAGGAAAAACTACGAGAGTTTGACATGAATGAATGGTCATCGTGTATATCAATACTTGGAAGTTTCGAATACATTACGGTATTTCAAAGTAGGTATTATCAGTAAGTTGTGTTTTCTGATAGCTATAAACTAGGGGTCTTTTTTTTCGGTGTGAAAATTATACAATGATATCACCCGCGCTTGGGCGGAGCGGAAGATAGTGTCAGACTTTTACTGACTAAAAACTCACCCTGTTTCTTCGTGCCTTCATACCGGGCTGGGCTGACTTTCGGAGCTAACCCTGGCCCCAGTAGGCTTCGACCCAGCTGGGGGAATGTTGCTGACAAATCCTTGAGGCGCGCTGGAACAGTGCGCGCCGTCGATGACTTGGGCTCGGTCCGAACAGTTAGCGGACGGTCGGAGTGCGAGCTACCAATGGGTAGCGAGCAATCGCTCGCAGTCCGTAAGCCCGCTCCTCCGGTGGCCGGAAATTGGGATCGGAATCCCGGCGGCGGTGAGTGCGCCATTGCCTTATCATCAGATGAGATAGTGGTCATACACGAGCCTACCCATAATAAAAAAAAAAGTTGTTGAAAGCTCTTCGGTCCGGACTAAGCGTTTCGCCTCGTACATCAAAGGACTTAAACATTTACCTGCTGCTGTCTTCCCGTCTGATTATAATTTAGGTGTCTTCAAGGCTAGAGTGTCGCTTCACCATCAACGATTACATCACTGCTTTCTATTACGTGGGATCAAAGTCAAGCACTAGTTTATTTCAATTTTTTAAAAATCTTTCAGTGTTGTCGCATATTCGTGACGATGCATAAATGATTTTCATTAATTACGTCTGTTTCCCCCCTCTCCATCAAATCGAAGGCTGACGTAAACTACGACCATGTACAACTTGTGAATTGTCTAAAAACCAAAGAATGATATTATTGACCAACAACGGTACAATTGTAAGAATTTGTGATCGCCCATGAACTTAATGATTGTATGGTATGGTTTTATTAGGTACGTGGTTTATTTCCGTAATATTTTTATGGCCGATAATACCCACACATATTTCATTAATTGCATAATCAATTGCTATTGAATTTTAGACGAACGGACTTTGTTCATAGCTTGTGGCGTTTCAAGGCGTTGTCAGTAAGACTTAGGGCCCAGCAGGGTCGAAGTCTACTGTCACCACGAAAGGAAGATAAGGCCCGATAGATTCGCGAAAAGCAACGAAGGAACAGAAGTGGGTTTTTAGTCAGTAAAAGTCTGACACTATCTGCCGCGACGCCCGAAAACGGGGATGTCATTGGATGATTTTCCTACCTAAAAAAAATGCTTGTGGCATTTTGAAACTGGGTTTTAGTAAACATATTTTTAAAACGAATAATTTGTTTAAAAGAAGCGAATATAAGCTGGAAATAAACAAACAGATTAACATATTAAAATTCAATTTTTTTATAAGTATTGGATATACTTTCAATCACTATGAAAGCTAGTAAAAAAATGTTATTTTAATATTACAAACAGACACTTTAATTTTGTTTTATGTGTATACACAGAGCGATAATGTTTTTTTTTTTTTTTTTTATTCTTTTATAAATTTAGGGACTTTTGGTCACAGAAAGACCACGCCAGCCCCATCGTAACCTAATACAAGTAAAGCTTGACATTGACTCTTATTTACTACTAGTGCTCTAAAACCTTGAGCGATAATGATGGTTCTATTCTATACATCTATAGAACCAACTTTGTGGCTTTGTTGATCGTCAACGTCTCCGTCTTCATGAGTCATCGCGTTGATTATGATTTTAATTATGACTCAACAGATTGTATATAATTACTTTTATGTAAATAGTCTGCATCCACAGACTTCGACTATGTATCTATAGAAATATACCTCCAGCAGTATATCCACCTGGTCGAAAGTATTTTTTTAATGATACAAATTAGAGCTTGACTGCGATCCCACCTGATGGTAAGCAGTGATGCCATCGTTGATAGTGAAGCGCACTAGTTCATTAAGAGCCTATTCACTCTAACCTTGAAGACACCTAAATTATAATCGGACGCAAAGACTGCAGCTAGCAAATTGTTCCATTCCTTCGTTATACGCGATATAAACGATAAGGTTGAACGTTTAGTCCGGATCCGGACGGTAGAGGTATCAACAGCTTAAGGTGGACACTCGCCATATCTCGAGTGACCCGATTATAATCGGATGGGAAGACCTTTGCATCAGTTGATCTTTAATCAGGAAGTATATTTCTTGTCAGTGTTTACTACGTGGCCGATCAATAAAGGTAAGTCGGAGATAAGGAACACAAAATATCCCACTGCTGTGCAAAGGTCACCCTCCATTCCTTCACACTTTCACGAATAGATAGCTGATGTTATAAGGAGTAAGCTATAGCTGATGTTTTAGAAAAGAAATTAGAGCTCCGTGCAAAAAAAATACCTTTGAAATTGTGACCAGATGGGTTGGTGCTTTTTTACAATTGTAGAGCCGGCGAAGTCGCGGACGCTAACTAGGATAGGTATAAATATCAAATATACAATAAATTTAGAAAAGACAAGTTGATTGATGAAACAGAAAGGTAATGCTCCTTTGCCATTTTTTTGAACGTTTGTAGAGTTTGAGCACGCCTCACTTCTATAGGTATTTTAGGTAATGCATTCTTCACACGAAGTGATATGAATGAAAAGGGAGATAATGATAGCGTGACGAGCGACAGGACAGAATGGAAGAAAAAAACGTGTTGCGCCGACCCCATATAAAACGGGACAAAGGCAGGAAGATGATGATAATTCTTCACACGAGCAGCTAGAATCGTAATAGAGTTTTTAGTGATGCATTTGTTAGATTTACTCGAGTTACTTGCCAAAACTAGTGTAATTATAAACTTAAGATAAAAAAGATAGTAATGCCCTTAGTAGCTACTTGATTATCAGACGACCTAAATAGCTCAGCGGTGGAATGTTCGCTTCCAGACCTCAGGGTCGCTAGTCCGATTCCGGTCGAGATAAAACTTATCGACTAGATTCTAGTCACTAGAATATACTACAGCTTGATACCGATTTGAATCTACAGATATTGCACTGTGCTTGCATATTATGCACGGATTTTATGATGCATTGTATCATATTAAAATATTCATCATATTCATCACCATTTCCTAATGTGGTGGTGATGACAAACAATGCTTTGTGCTTATTATGGGTCTAATAAAGATTACCACACTAACTATACTATGCCAAGCTATTTCTTGTTGTGTCGTGTCGTGCGCTGTTCCGCAGAATTCGGTACTAGGGCCGCCCTTGTGGAACATCGGGTACGACTACGTGCTGCGCCGCGACTTCCCTGACGGGGTCAGTGTGCAAATAGGTTTAAAAAACTTTTTTTGTCAGTTTAAACTAGATGAGGCCGTTACATGAAGTTTTAATAAATGAAAGTCATCTCACTCCATGTAGAGCGGGAGACATTATCTGATAATTTCCAAGGATGAAAACCGATAAAACGGTAAAGAAAAAAAATTCAAAATAATTTTTAATTAATTTGAAAGAATATTTGCTTTTATTTATTTATATAATTGCAGGTACTCTCTGCAATAACAGCCGAAACCAATACGTACGTTAAGCAATGTTTACTTTCACGTTATTTAAAGAATGAACCAATATTTATCGCATTCTTTAGCACCTTCACCCACAAGTTTAGCAACACTTCAACATTGACACTCGATCTTCAAATATTGACGAAAGAAAGAAGAGGAAATATGTAATTTAACGCAATCGTGATATGTTTGTTAGTTCTTCAACTTTACTACATGTTATTGTATAACTGGATATGCGTGAGTACCTAGTGCATACTAGCAACACATATCCGGCATTCGTGAGGGCGATCGGCGGCGGCGACCGTCTTCTGGACTCCGGTTAAATGGGATGCGGTGGCCTCGTTCTGCAAAGCGGTAATGCTTGCGAAGGAGATGGCCGCACGCGTGAGGGAACGGACTTCCACACGTCCCAGCCACCGTAGGCGTGAGCTTGCGGACGATGAGAAATGGGTAGCTCGCAGTCCAGCCGTCACAAGAAAGTGGCAATAAGTAATTCAACGCAGCCGTGATGTTTGTTAGCTCTTCAACTTTACATGTTATTGTATAACTGGATATGCGTGACTAGTGCTATACTAGCCATACATATCCAGCATTCTCGGGCGGCGGCCCCAGTTCAGGCCATGGTTCTGAATGAAAGGGAATGGGAAGCGGACGCCTCCTTCTGCAAAGCAGTAATTTTTTCAAATTAGATGGCCGCAAACGTAAGGAAACGTATATCGATCCGGCCCAGCCACAGCGAATGGGACATCGCAGGACATCCCCGGCCACCATAAGCGCGGGCTTGCGGACGATGAGCAATGGAGAGATCGCCACCTTTTTTTCCAGAAGAATCTACTCCTCATAATAACAAACACAAAAAAAAAAGAATTTGCGATATCGGTTTTTTTTTTTCTGTCGACGGGGAAAATCATCATTGACGAAACCCGCTCTTGGGTGGAGCGGGAGACAGTGTTAGAGTCTTACTGACTAAAAACCCCGCGCCGTTCCTTCTAGCCTTCATACCGGTGCTCTAGTTTCCTTTCGGATAACCCCGACCCCGGTAGGCTTCGACCCAGATGGGCCCCTCCTGTGATGGGCCCCTCCTGTAGCGATATCGGTTCAGCTGCTCTCGAGATTTGCGCTAAGCAACATATTTAGCGATTCATTTTTGTATATTATAGATATTTTAAAGAAGGTAAGATTTATATTTTTGTTTGAGATAAATAAACACAAATATATGTTTTATTTATCACCGAGTGACAGACGCCATATTTTCTAATCACGCGTGAAGCCGTTTGCAGAAGTTAGTGCTATACATTTTGGTATAACCTGCTCCTATAATCGCTACGAACGGCCTTTACAACAAAGTACAAAGCATAGAAAGGGCAGTTATAGTACAAACGAAACTGAAACGGGCTCAAGGATGCCTCGAGAGCGTTGCGAGCCTTGGACTACGTGAGGGCTGGATAAGACTAGCCATTGTATTTTGGGTGGATTAGAATTAACAAGATTACAATAAAAAAAGCTATACTATATGTTATGTGCACTAGAGAATATTTTTTTTACTAAATATATACACAAAAACTCATCATCATTTCAGCCGACAGACGTTCACCGTTGGACACAGGCCTCCCCCAAGTGTCACCACAATGATCGATCCTGTGCGTCTCGCATCCATCGGATTCCCGCAACCTTCACCAGGTCATCGGTCCACCTTGTAGGAGGCCTTTTGACGCTGCGTATTTCAGTACGAGATCAGCACTCAAGAATCTTTCGGCCCATCTGTTCTACGAGCAATGTGCCCTGCCCATTGCCACTTAAGTTTGGCGATTCTTCGTGCACAAAAACTCAGAAAAAAACAAAACAACAAACACAAAGGAGCAAAGGTACTGGTTATTTCCAAAGAAATTTCTCTCAGACCCTACAACATAGTCTATATTTTAACGCCTACGTAAAAAAATCCAACGCCAATTTTTGCACTTATAAAATATCTTGCTTCTATTACGGGTTCTCGGTACATACCGTATCAACCGTAGTCCGTATACCACATAACATACGTGTGGCTCGATAACGCTACACTTCCAGTACTGTTAACACATCTTACACTTTCATCAATCACGCCGCTTCTGTCTTGCTTTATAGATATGGTTTTATTTGTGATTAGCTTTCCGCCCGCGTGGACTACATTATATAGTTTATATCGCGCGGGCAGAGACCCGTGCTCAGCAGTGGAATTATAGGTAGCTTATGTGTTATTCCAGTGTCTCTTCTACCTACCTACCAAATTTGATCTAAATCCGTTCAGTAGTTTTGCGTGAAAGCGTAACAGACAGACAGACAGAGTTAATTTCGCATTTATAATATTAGTAGAGATTAAATTCTTTGTTGATTTAGAAACGGTACCTTTAACTCTTCAATCGTGATAATTAGAGACACAATTGATAGACAATGGGTTCGCGAACGCCGGCGTTTGCTTGGGTTTTAATGAATTAAATGTACCTTGCTGAGTTATCCATTTTCTTTTCATTTTTTTCTAAGGTACATAAGTTAAAGATATAGACAAAATATGGATATCCTCGAGTGAAAATTATAAAATATGTGATCCATTTTATATAATGGTTTATTGGTAGAGAAATTAAAAAGGTACAAACAGGCAAAAAAAAAAAAATGATCAGTTGTTATCATAACTTAGACTCCAGACTACTGTTAAATTAATCCTAATAGAATAAAATAATTAAAGAAAAAGGAAAGAAAGAAAGAAAATAATTATTATTCGGCGACAGAAAAAATATGAAAAAATCACATTGTCCGAAATCCTCCCGAAATCATACTCAGCATTTGGTAACACTAGGCCAGAGAGACAGCAAAGTGAATTCCGAAATAAATTGAACAGTCACAACCACAGATCCTTATTTCATTGGAAATTAGTGAAATCATCATCATCATCGTCATCATCACTTCACCAGAAAAAGGTACATTTTGGACATTAGCTTCTGAAAGAAAATAAAGAAAGAAAGAAAAACATTTTATCGCGAAATAAGACGCATACTTAAAGCTAGATAACAAAACTAAGATAACATCAGATGATAGGGAAGATATGCGTCACAGCAGTCAGTCCTTTAAGCGACAGCTATTTTGAAAAAATGTACAGTTCTTGTAAGTCAAGCCACGCGAGCGAAACCACAGCTAAAAGCTAGCTCTGACTAAAAGTCGACAAACGTGTGATTAGCAGTGATGTTACGCGTCCTCTCTCGACCAGAACTAATCCGCAATGCGTTACGTTGAGACTTGTAAGTGCTACAATTTACGACGATACGAGCTTTGATTAATTGTAAACAATCATAACATAACATCACATAATCGTCACGGTTGTAATACTGGAAATTTTCATCCAATGACTTCTATCGCTCTAGCGTGGAGCGAGAAGGCGTGTTAGACTTTTACTGACTAAAACCCAATCCTATGTTCTTTCTTTGCCTTAGTTTCAGGACCCTGGGCTTCCCTTTCGGAAACCAATCCATGGCTCCAGTGGGCTTTGACCATGCTGGGCTCATACGGTTTGCTGAAATCTATTTAAGAGGGTCCTTTTTCACTCGCCTATCGTCAACATCGAAATGGTTTAACCCTTCAGATACCGTCAATTAGAAATACAATAGTAAGACAATAGATGCGCGGCCACCGGGTGTCGCTTGGGGATTAATGAATTAAAAGCTTGTTACTTCATCTAACGCAATCCAACGCGATGTTTGACGAAAAGGCAACGCAAAAAAAGAGAGATAACGCCTGAAAACTGTTAGTATTCGGTAATTCCGAGATTTACTCCAAGGTTTTACAAATCTTGCTCCAGAAAATAGCTGATTTTTTTAAACCGTTAAAAGTTTTTGAAAAAACGTTGCAAGGCTTCTATAGTTTTACTTTTTTGACTTTTTATTTTTTAGGCCAGTTATGAAGTGTCAAAGTTCATACAAAATAGGAGATTTCAGAGGTTTTTACTGGATTAGTTTTACACAAATTTAGAAATTGAATTCAATAGAAGTCTAGATAATATCCACAAGATCCAGTGTTTCCAAAATATCTAATGAAAAATGTGTAATAACGTCATAATCAGTTATGAGCGGTTGTATGAAAAACAGTGAAAATGTGTGTCGTGATGCACCACCTTAAGGAGTGCGAGAAACACTAGACACTATCGACCACTTGGGCTCGATCCGGATGATTACCGGACAGCAAGCTACCCATTGTTTGTCCACAAGCCTGAGCTTACCACGGCGGGTAGTCAGGGTTGGGGTTTCGGCGGCTGGGGCTTGAGGAAGCCGGTTCCCTCACGCCGCACGCGTGCTTCGCTTGCAACCCAAAATTAAATTTTACCATAATCAAAAGCCTTTGTCAAATAAGGTTTGACACACATAGTCATATGTAAACGTCAAAGAGCTAATCTACTATCGTAAACATTAGTTATTGCGTCTTATTGCGTCCAAATGAGTAAATAAATGATTGATAAGTATATAGTTGTGATTCTTACGACATTGCTTTGTTGGTTTAATGATCGCAAGCCCTGCTGCATGGGTGCGGTAGCAGTTGGTTTCATTAGTAAACTTTTAATAGGGAGAAAATAAAAAAAAAATTCCAAAAAAAAATTAAACCGACTTCAAAAAGTACAAAATAACTTTAATTTCAGAAGTCGGTGTTTCTATAATAGATACCTAATCTTGTCTCTTCGTTATTTAACACCGACTTCCGAAATTAAAGTTATTTTGTACTTTTTGAAGTCGGTTTAATTTTTTTTTTGAAAAAAATTTTTTATTTTTCACTTTTTAGTTATGGTAGCACCACTAAAAAATACCTAACCTTCATTTAAACATAAATTACCTTATAGCCAGAGTGCATCTCATAACGATTCTAATAATCCCAAATACGGTTATAATACATGAATTTACGTTCCGGCTTTATCACCAGATCAGTTCGATACATCCCCTCCCCCTTTTCTTTCAGTCAGTTATCGACTACACGTATGAACAAAGCAATTTTACTTGTTACGACAATTCTGCTATGATTCTATGAGGAGTTTTGTTCCATATCTTCGAAGTTCATGATCAGATCATAACAATATTTCTATGGGACCAACTTGGAAGCATAACCTTACAATCAAAAAAAAAAAAAATTCTAAATCGGTCCACAATTGACCGAAATATCGGTGAACATACATACAAAAAAAAAAACATACATTCAGCTGAACATAGAACCTTTTCGAAGTCGGTTAAAAATGATTTTACTTCCTAATTTTTTTTAATATTTCTGGCTCGCCCTTGACTAGTATCTCCCCTGATGGTAAACGATGATGTGGTTGACAATGAAGTACGCTTGCCTAGAAGTAATCTATTCACTCTTGACTTATAGACCCCAAGTTGTAGCAGGAATTATGTGTATCGGTGGGATATCCACCGTGTACCGGTGGCGCATCACGCTGGTGGCCCGATAATAATGGGATAGGTTTGGTGGAATAAAGTTATGCGATCCCGACGCGCATTTCCCAAAACGCACATGCAACCGGTAGAAACCTGACAGGCTATAGCCAACTTGGTGTTGATCCTCTATGTCTATTTCTGAGTACGGTCCGCACTTGGTCCTATGCGGACCATTGTACGTGAGCCATAGTGGCCATAACCTTAGGTGGGCTTATTCTAACTAACCCACCTCTCCAATAACAGATTAGGCCTCTCAGGTTTTTCAGGGCTCCTAAGTGTTCAGGGCTCCTAAGTTTTCAGGGCTCCTAAGTTTTCAGGGCTCCTAAGTATTCAGGGCTCCTGAGTTTTCAGGGCTCCTAAGTATTCAGGGCTCCTAAGTTTTCAGGGCTCCTAAGTTTTCAGGGCTCCTAAGTTTTCAGGGCTCCTAAGTATTCAGGGCTCCTGAGTTTTCAGGGCTCCTAAGTATTCAGGGCTCCTAAGTTTTCAGGGCTCCTAAGTTTTCAGGGCTCCTAAGTTTTCAGGGCTCCTGAGTTTTCAGGGCTCCTAAGTTTTCAGGGCTCCTAAGTTTTCAGGGCTCATAAGTTTTCAGGGATCCTAAGTTTTCAGGGCTCCTAAGTTTTCAGGGATCCTAAGTTTTCAGGGCTCCTAAGTTTTCAGGGCTCCTAAGTTTTCAGGGCTCATAAGTTTTCAGGGCTCCTAAGTTTTCAGGGCTCCTAAGTTTTCAGGGATCCTAAGTTTTCAGGGCTCCTAAGTTTTCAGGGCTCCTAAGTTTTCAGGGATCCTAAGTTTTCAGGGCTCCTAAGTTTTCAGGGCTCCTAAGTTTTCAGGGCTCATAAGTTTTCAGGGATCCTAAGTTTTCAGGGCTCATAAGTTTTCAGGGCTCCTAAGTTTTCAGGGCTCCTAAGTGTTCAGGGCTCCTAAGTTTTCAGGGCTCCTAAGTTTTCAGGGCTCCTAAGTTTTCAGGGCTCCTAAGTGTTCAGGGCTCCTAAGTGTTCAGGGCTCCTAAGTGTTCAGGGCTCCTAAGTGTTCAGGGCTCCTAAGTGTTCAGGGCTCCTAAGTGTTCAGGGCTCCTAAGTTTTCAGGGCTCCTAAGTTTTCAGGGCTCCTAAGTTTTCAGGGATCCTAAGTTTCCAGGGCTCCTAAGGTTCGTGTGCGTATTTCAGTGACACCTGTGCAGTGTAGTACACATAAATATGCGCAATTGTCTCCTCCACCTCCAAGTGTGTTGATCTTCAAGACACACAAGATAATCATCGCCAGAAAGCATTTTAAGATAATTTCATTGTCTAGTTAAAACTATAGTGCGCTCAAGGACTATTTCAAAGGCTTTCGGTACCACCTACGCATAAAGCATAATGTGAGTTTTTTCAAGAAAATTCGTTTTCATAATTGTTATATGTAATTTGTAAAACATTTTTAATCAATGTTTTCGGATTATTTAATCAGTTAAGATCAGAGTAATAGACGCTGAAAGATATAAGAAATATTTTGTAATATCTACAATTATTTTGAACGATATTATATTATTTAGCCAGCCAGGCGCATTACTTTGTGTAATTTATTTCATCACCACTGCTCTCAAAACGGTGAAGGAAAACATCGTGAGGAAACCGGCATGTCTTAGAACCAAAAATTCGACGACATGTGACATTCACCAACCCGCACTGGGCCTGCGTGGTGGATTATGGCCCATTCCCTCTCCTAGAAAGGAGGCCTGAGTCCCAGCAGTGGGAACATTAAAAAGGCTGATGATGATGATGATGATATTATTTAGCGATACCTCCTATGTACAAAGTCGTAAGGTATCGCTTTGTCATTGTTTTGAAATTCTAGAAATTGAATACAGGTTTTCTTTTCTTTTGCAGAATTTATTGACTTGCAGGTTGAAAACCCAATACAAAAACACAAAGTTAAATAATAAATGTAGTTTCTTGGACATTTTTTTCAAATTAATAGGCGCGGACGCTCGTTGATGTCTTTTGTATGTAAATAAATGTGTTGCAACAAATTCATGCCATAATGTTGGAAAAATCCATTTATATTCATAATTTATGAATTATTCAAATTGGTATGTATTAGTATATGTGGCTACTTACTTTGTGTACTGGGTCAAGTCAATTAAAGTTAGTACAAGCAAGAGTTGAGTGTGTTTTGAAGTTACGAATTGTATTTATAATTAGAGTTTATCAAAAATAGCAAGAACGATTTTTTGAATAGAGAATTTGAAGTTACGTAGTATCCTGGCTGATGTGAAATTTATTTGTAAAATACTAATACTTGAAATTAAAAAAAAAATCTACAAATTAAAAATTTATAAATCGTATTAAAAGCTGTATGTTGTACCTACTTAAAAGTGTCATGAGTTTATAAATAAAATGTTACTTTAATGCCATATAAATATCATTTATTATATTCTTTATGTATAATAATTTACATATACAAAAGGGAAACTAAAACATATACATACTATGGACGGCCTTATTGCATTCCGCGATCTCTAAAATAAAAATACTCCTAATATCCATAACATAATTTTCTTTGTCACAAAAAAAAAACTGTCGACTGTCGAAATCTTACTACATAACTAAAAACGACTCGTAAATACAACTGACCCAGACTTACAAGTCAGTCATAACAAAAACATTTCGCAAGACCGAAGTTATTTATCATTTACTTTAGCATTACCTCACCTAAACCAACAAAATAACTGAGCTACAAACCTTCAATAAGAAACTCCAACACCTTTCAACAAAAGAGGTTCTATATCCACAAAAAATAATTTAAACACTAAACTTTAACTTAACACTATTTCAAAAAACACTGCCTGTCAATTCGTACGTGTTTTTAGTTTTAAAATTGGAACGTGCGCTCGCGCACGCTTTCAGCGCGATACTGGCCTCTGATTGGCGTTTGAAACGCGGGAACGTGTGTGCTAAACTAGCTTGTGATTGCGGCTTCGCTTGTGTGACAAGTGTTTTACTATCTTTAGAACGTTTTCGGTGCTATATTGAAGAAATTTTATTCTTCAGTGCTTTTGTTTGTCACCAAATTTCTCCTAAACCACTCGATTGTTTTGGAAGAAACTATGTGTGTATATTAGAATAAGGCCCTGGATGGTTGTATTATTTAGTTGTCTTGAAGGCTAGCGTGAATAGGATGTTGATGAACTAATGCGCTTCATCACTGCTCACCATGAGGTGGGATATCAGTCAAGCACTAGTTTATATCATTAAAAAAACTGACGTTACTATATGGCGTATAAAATATGTACGACAATTTTAATAGTAAGAAAAAATCGGGAACCCATTTGCAGTGCCATCTACCGAGCATTGTATTTTCCAATCCTCTAGGGAACCATACTTTACAGACACAATTGCACTGAAATCAGCCAAGCCTTCTACTGTCACCGCACACGGACCACAAAAAATTGCCGCTTGAAACTTCTTTTTGAGGCAGCCGTTTTTGTGGCTCGTGTGCGGCGGTGTCGCCACAAAAAACGCTTGAAGCGGCTTCAAGCTTCTCCGGAAAAGGAGTCGCGCGCTTCAGCTGTTTTTGTCGCGGCTTCAAGCTTTTTTTGTGACCTTTTCTAGCGTTTTTTTGTGGCGGCGCTTATAGTTAGGATGCGTTAGACGAGAAACACACGTACAGAAAAGTTATATATTTATAAAGATATAGATGACGTATAGGAACAAGTTAGCTATGCAAATGCATGGCGCAACGTTTTTTTTTCAATAATTTATCGCTGAATGCAATCGCGAACTGAATTGCTGTTGATCTAAGTGGAGCGTCCAATGTTTCAGTTTTGTAATGATCGGTTTACAAGTGTCAGTCCGGAATGCTTTGTGAAGGCGGCGAAAGCGGCCGATATTGCTAGCCGTTGCGAGATTGAAGCCGACGCTATTTCTAGACTAATATGGTCCTAAATGTGGGTCTTTTAATTAAGAGATGGATCGATTAATTGATTGGTAATTAATTTTGACTGGCCTGTTTGGTCTAGAGCTCAGTGGCCCTGACTTCTAGAGGTCGTGGGTTCGATTCCCACCCAAGAAAATGTTTGTGTGATGAACACGATCATTTATTGTGTGTCT
Source organism: Mythimna lalbum (assembly GCA_949319445.1). Taxonomy (NCBI): domain Eukaryota; kingdom Metazoa; phylum Arthropoda; class Insecta; order Lepidoptera; family Noctuidae; genus Mythimna; species Mythimna lalbum. The sequence continues at coordinate 5,881,965 of OX439369.1, forward strand.
GGATGTAATTTAAGATAGTGGTCAAACGTGAGCCTATACATTATATAAAAAAAAAATATCTATGATTAGATATGTATTCAAAATATATAAGTAGTTTATCAGTTATCTAGTACTCATAACACAAGCTCTGTTTATTTGGGATTAGATGGCGTTGTGTGCAAGTTATATGGAATATTGTCACTGTCCAAGTGTAATGTCGTATCTGCCACTAAGGTGCGTTTGATAGTACCTTGCATACACATACTTACCCTGTGCAATAAAATTCATTGCAGACAAAGCGACGCCGCCATGACCACACCCATTTATGTCAGTTCATACATTATACATAGGTTTGCAATAAATATAGTAACAAATTGATTTACAGCAAGCCCGTTGTGGTTGACTGGTTAGGATTCAGTCAGTGCATCATTGCCTGTGGCAAGAGGTTCAACTGTGCATGGCTATTCTAATTTTGACTGTTCTGGACCTAGATACTATAATATAGAAAGAAAAAAACAATATATTTGGCGCACATACATTGATAAGAAAAAAAAAACACGTTGAAACTTAATTCATGAATCCCCAAGCGACACCCGGTGGCCGCGCATCTATTGTCTTACCATTGTGTCTCTAATTGACGGTATCTGAAGGGTTAAGATATTATGTAGCTCTTTGCGGAAGAAATGCTCGCATGTCATCTTTGTTTGGACTGCCCGAAGCACACTTTGTGAGCATACGGTGCAGGTGTGCCCATAGCATACGTTTGGGCGGAGGACTGCGGTGCTTTCGGGGGGCTATCGATGGCAACGTGCTCTCGCACCGGGACCTGGAACAGATCACGATCGGCGGCGAGGAGGAATAGCCTATAACCTTCTGTGAAGCAGTAATGCTAGCGAAGGAGGCCCAACCGCCAGGATCACACTGTCAATACGCTATATTGACAGTGGGAAAGGCATCCATAGCACGCATCCAGCCGTCCGGTAACCATTCGGACCGAGCCCGAGTCGTCATCAGCGCAGAGACGTCTGCAAACCGAAGATGTCTAGCAGGGCTGAAAAGCAAATGAGGAAAACAAAATCACAGTATTTACAAAGTATTCAAGCTTCTATAAAAGATAAATATTTGACCATCAACGACATTTGTTAAAAACAACACAGCAATTCCATTATACTTTATCAATTGCAGGAAAACGACAATCCTTGAGTATTTATGGTAAAGACACATCTGAGGGTCGTTTTCCTTACAATCAGAGCAATGACTCAGAAGATTTCCCACGACTTTAAAACAATACATCTCACCTCCCTCTTTAACACCTTCAATAGAACGAGATAGAGCGATTGTAGGACATCGTTACAGAGTACAAGAAGCCTTGGGCATACAAAAACATAAATCTTTGCTTTTGAAGTGATTTACCGTGGGATTTGGATCGCTTATGTCGTGTTACGTAGAAGTATGTAATTAGAATGGGACGTACTTTTACTTTAGCTATTGGGGCATTAGAACGGATGCCTGATAGCAAACCGTTCTTGCCAGATTGAAGTACCTACACTACAGCATCTTTTTTTTTTCGGTGGGCAAAAATCATCTTATGACAACCCCCACTCTTGGGTGAGCTCGAGCTTCTTTTTAGATGACCCTGGCTCCAGTAGGCTTCGACCCAGCTGGGCCCCTCCTGTTGCTAACAACTCCTTGAGGCACGCGGGAACAGTGCGCGCCGTCGACGTCTTGGGACACTACAGCATCTTGTTTTAGTTGAGAAATTGACGGAAAGTTGACGTTTGCAGTCCACAGGGCCGTAGCGACTCTGTCCGGACCGACCCCAAGACGTTGACGGCGCGTACTGTTCCCGCGCGCCTCAAGGAGTGGTCAGCAACAGTACCCCTACTGTTGCTGACCACTCTCTGCCCAGCCGGGTCGAAGCCTACTGGGGCCAGGGTAATCCAAATGAGGGCTCGAGCCCCAGTAAGAAGGCTATAGAAAGAACGGGGTGGGTTTTTAGTCAGTAAGAGTCTGATACTATCTCCCGCTCCGCCCAAAAGCGGGGTTGTCATTGGATGATTTTCCCCTCCATAAAAAAAAGCCCAAGATTTTTAAAGATTACTCGTATTATAAGTATGAATGTTTAACTAGTCCTTATATTAATTCTTGCAAACTTTTTCGATATCACAATACTTCCTCTGTCAACAGTGGCACACTAAAAGCAACATTCTTCTGCGCTTAGCAATGCTAACACAGTTTAAAGCTAACGGTTCCTACTGTTCGAAGTCCACACAATATTATTGTCACTACGTGGTTTCCTGCCGTGTGCAGATAGATACCTACCCACACATTTAGCATCGACGTAGGTACTAGCAAGTACCGTTTGAACTTTCCCCTTTAAACTAAAAGCGAAAGTGACACACACATCTGTCCTTTAAAAGTAAGCACTATCATGAGAGTCATCATTACCAGTTCAGCCGAAAGACGGCTACTGTTGCATATAGGTCTCCCAAAGTATCGCCACATCGAACGGTTCTATGCGTCTCACATCCCTCGGATTCCCGTAATCCTCACCAGGTGAGGGTTGCGGGAATCCGAAGGATGCGAGATTTTCAAACACTGTGTTTTTCGGTACGCGCTTGCCACTCCATAACCAAGGGAAAACTTATGGGAAGACTGATATATTAGGTAGGGACCTAACTAATGAGCCCTTTATTCGGTATGAAAATCCTAAAAATTAATCTGCAACCACAATTCCCAAAAACTATTGTTGGGGACTGTGGCCCAACCCACAAACTGTCTCTACATACTTAATCTCAGTTAATAACTGTATGCTATAACCTTAACCTGCGGCTAGTGGGCGCATAACATCACGTAATGAAGATTACATTCACACAGTTGACTCATCTTGACATACTGAGGGTTTGATACCCGCCAGAATCACGCCTACCGCATAATTATATGATAAAACAATGGAATTACGAAATGTTCTCGTCGGAAGATGATTTTAAATTAAACTTTTACCTGTGTGACTTCTTGTCTGATTTCCAGGTTGGGTCAAATAAAAGACAATTGGTAGATGTAAAACAAGTTTTTAATGAAAATGTTTTTTTCATAGCAAACTTTTATAGCTCGGTATACCTACACAAGGTGTGACGTTAAATGAGCAAAACCTGAAATTAGTTTAATCAGAATAACGAGCAGAATCAATTAAACAAGTTTTTAATACACACAAGACACCTTCTTCTGCAAAGCCGTAACTATTTTTTTATCTGATATAAACTAGTACCTACTTGACTGCAATCCCACCTGATGGTGCAGTGATGCAATCGTTGGTGGTGAGGCGCGCTAGTTTATTAAGAGCCTATTCACTCTAGCCTTGAAGAGACCTAAATTATAATCGGACGGCAAGACCGCGGCAGGCAAATTGTTCCAGTCTTTCGATATACGCGGTATAAATGACGAGGCGAAACGCTTAGTCCGGACTGTAGAGGTTACAACAACGTAAGGGTGGATACTCGCCGTAAGTCGATTTGTCTGATGGAATCAAGTCATGTAATTCCTGCGCACACTCTCCAAAATGCTACCCTACGCCTGTGCTCAAGGCAATAATAATGCGACTGAAAGAGGTGGTCGAAAACAAGAGGGAGAAGCAACCCTTACACCCCAGTCGTCTCAGGAGACGACCCTGAGCCGGAGGTGCAGGGTGATTCCCGCTCAAAGTAGCCGCAAGATCGTAGATGGTGAGTATTTGGTAACTACTACTCGAGGCAAAAAAGGAGCGTAGATGTGGATTTGTCACGCCCTCTTGCTCCGCCTCAAAACAGGAGGAGAACTCATTGGAAGATGGATGATGGAGGTTATATTTGGATGCATTGGATGATAGACTGGCCTATTGGTCTAGTGGTTAGTGACCCTGACTGCTGTGCCGGAGGTCGTGGGTTCGATTCCCACCCAGGACAAATGTTTGTGTCATCACACAAACATTCGTCTTGAGTTTGGGTGTAATTTATCTATAAATATGTATGTATTTAGAAATATATAAGTACGTATGTTTATCAGTTGTCTAGTACCCATAACACAATCTCTGCTTTTGGGACTAGACGGCATTGTGCGAGTTGTGGAATATCAATCACTACATAGGTAGTATAAAACAAAGTAGCTTTTTCTGTCCCTATATCCTTATGTACGCTTATATCTTTAAAACTACGCAACGGATTTTGATGCGGTTTTTTTAATAGATAGAGTGGTTTAAGAGGAAGGTTTATATGTATAATATTGCACCCGAGCGAAGCCGGGGCGGGTCGCTAGTTATATTATATAAGGAACCACTTTAAAAAAAACGCCTCTGAAAATCGTGCGACAGTCTCACTTCCTCGTTTATGATCTGCTTTACTTTGCGCCTTGTTCAATAACCAAGACACTTTTCAATAAGTTTTGTTTTTTCTTTTAGTGTGAAATTAGCCTTAATTCATGAATCCCCAAGCGACCACCGGTGGCCGCGCATCTATTGTCTTACTATTGTGTCTCTAATTGACGGTATCTGAAGGGTTAAGTAATCTCGGTTTATTATGTCATAACATGATAATCGATTGTATGGCATAATCAATTATTATGAGGGAGGTAACTTTGGTAATGCTATTGTGTCAGACTGTGAACATTCACCTGACATGACCTCTTAACAAGAAATGTTCAGGTCAATGCTGAGTTATGAATTAGCAATGTATAATTAGCGTCTAAAAAACTTACCTCATGATCTAGAACTTGACGTTTGAGTAACTATGTAAATTAAGCGGCATGATGTTTAAAAAGAATAGAATAGAATAAACTTTATTGTACACAAAAAAAAGCCCGTTTTTTAAATATTATTGGTAATTGCTTGACCACTATACCTCACCTGTGGTAAACGTTGATTTGGTCTACGGATTTGTACAATAGGTTCAGGAGTCAGGGGGGGGGGGGGGTCAGGTACTTGACTGAACCTCTATATATCTATATATATAAAAATGACCCCCGTTTTCCGTTCTCACGACTTGGCATGAAAACGGCTTGACCGATTTGGCTGATTTTTTTTTTGTTGTGATTGTTATTGTGAGGAGAAGGTTCTTATGGAAAACAAAATTAGGGTAGTGTAGGGTAGAGTAGTAGGGTAGGGTAGGGTAGGGTAGAGTAGGTAGAGTAGGGTAGAGTAGGGTAGAGTAGGGTAGAGTAGGGTAGAGTTGGGTATAGTAGGGTGGAGTAGGGAAGAGCGGGAGCGAAGCCGCGCGGGCAAAGCTAGTAATTTATATAATATTAATTCTAAAACAAACTCAATCGGCCATATTGACGGTAGCCAATTTTGCTTATACAGGTTGATTTGTAAAACACTGTCAACCTCTCAGGACTATGTTCCTATATCATAAACAACTTTTGTTCCTTGATTTTTGAAAATGTATCACATTTTAGTTCATCAGATTTTCATACAAAATTGAAAATATTTAAATTGAATGCTCTAAATATTAAGAAGTCTATGCGAAGTAAGCGATAGTACAATTGCTGAGGGGGCGGTGATCGGGCGGCAGACGTGCTTGTCTGGAGTCAAATAGACGTAGGCAGTTATAGTAAAACACAGATTTGAAATGTGTTAGATAGAACAATGAAATATTGAAGATTTGTTTTTGTTAAATGAATTGTGTTGTGAGTCATAGAACAAGAGTTGTTGATATGATCTTACAGTCCTGCAAGATTGATAGTGTTTTAAAAATAACTCTGTATACTGCTTGGACGATTAAAGTCATGGGAACTGTTATCCGATTGAAATAAAACAAAATATAACTACTACACATATGAATATTTATTTAATCGTGAAATACATATATAGAACAGATCCAGTTACACAGACTGATCATTCAACATAGTAAGTACGGGCCTCCCATTGCTATTTTGACAGGTCAAAGACAATCTAGAATTATTACATTTAAACTTGTTTATAACTTGAAAAAAAAAATGATATTTATGCAGTTCTTAATTTAAAACAAAAGCAGTGAGCCAGTGAGGACAATAAAGTTAGTTTCGGTAACTGACAAAACATTTAGAAATTTTAATTCGCATAATGTGCTAACAACCATGAATTTGTATACATACATACAACATTACATAGAATTTACCTACGTTAACAATAAAAGCGGTGAGAGGCGAGGTACATCACTACAAGTCATAGACTATTAAAATATTCGTTATCAATTTATTATTTCATGCAAAAGCTATGCAAATAGACATCCCATAGAAACGATTAAATCTGAAAACATTACTTAGACATATAAATAGACTTACATAATATTTATTCATTTAAAAAATTGTTTTTTTTTTTGACACAACATTCAAAGACAAAAATTTCATTTCAATATTTTATACTCAATTAGACTCTCGAAATAGATAAAAAATATTCAAGGTCCGTCCAACGTTAACAAAATCAACAATCAAAGAATACAACTAAAGAATGGACCTTTACACAACTGTTATACCACTTCTCTCCTCCTCCTTCCCCATTCCCTTATTAACACTATTATATAAGATGGATAAGTACAACAATTCGTCTAATTCTAGGCAATTCGGTTTAGCGATAGAGTGATACAATAGTGCGATTTCAAGCGACACTTTTCTATGGCAAGTACTTTAAAAAAAACCGTTAGTACAAGAGGGTAGAATGAAATCGCACCATGTACGCTTAAATACACGAAAAGTTACAAATTCTGAACCCATTTTTGGGATGATTTAACGTTTTTTTTTTTTTATAAGTGAAAACTTCATGAGGCGCACGGTATTAAATGTAACGAAACCGTCACGCTCGGTAATGTAACGCTCATTCGGGTAAAGTCGGCTCGATTCGGCCGATCTTACACGAATGATTACGATTTTAACAGACTTCAAGAAGGAGGTCATAATATGTTCTGCTGTATGTTTTTTCTAATGTATTTTTGACCTCGTCTTGAAGAAGTTTTCACTTCTGTGTGTTTTAAGCACACACCTTTTTTATTTCTATATTAAAAATAATAACCCGCTGTATATAAATGGCATTTTTCAGTAACAAACGTCAGAGTCTTTAACTCTTCGTGTAAAAATATGTTATATAATGTTTATTCCCTATTATATAAATTGATATTTGTTCATCATAAGATGCCAAACCGATCTCAGTTGTTTCACAGCCTTGTTGAGTCTTGGTGGTATAAAAACTGGTATTTGAACTCTGTCCCCATTAAAATACTGTTAATATTAGTTTGTAAATATTTTTTACCAGACTATTCTCTGGTTAGGAAGGTCAATTTACAAATATAATAAACATGGAGGATTTAAAATCCATTACAATAAATTTTGTAGTTGTTACCTTTGATTCTTTATTGACAAATTATATTATAGTGCCGATATTCTTGATACTTTATATTCAAACTTGCACAGTATCGCCAGCGATAATATACTCTGCTATAAAAAATATCATCTGAGCAGAAAATCTTTTTACAAAATCAGCTGTGTCGGCAATATAATATAAACAATTTTGATTATTCTGATCACATTTTAATACTAGTATTGAGCAAGTCAAAAAATTTGTTTTTTTTTCTTCTTCCAACCTTCCATTTATCACGTTCAAAAGAGATTCCTAGGACAGAGTTAAATAATAATGTTATCAATAAACTAAGAGGCGGGAATGAATAAGATGCTCAGTAGTTATTGTTTTTAGTACAACTCGTGTTAATTCATTATCACATTAAAAAAGAAACACTCAATTTGTGTTGTCATTTAGTTCTTAATATCAGATCGTAGAGACAAGAGTCATCGTTTAAAAAAAACGTTGTTGTTCGTCGTTCGAATACGTCCTTACTTTAAGGCTACATGTCTAAGTCCTGCCTGTCCATGGACGCGTAGCTTCATAGACGCGTATTCGTCATTATACGCTTGGTCTACGCCTACTCTATTTGTAATACACAACATAATTGAAAAGAGTATCCATGTAGTTTCTTGCACATTCTTCTCTATAGAGATCTACGCTTTGGGATGTGCAATTAGTATAATCTTTCTAACTGTTAATTTATATAAAGGGTTTATTTGAAATAAAATGGTTTTGAAACTCTTTCGACGACGCGTCAACGTCGTCGCGCTATCGTGTCGTTTTGTATGTAAGCTGTAAGCAGGCGTACACCAAGCGAATAATGACGAATACGCAGCTTTGAAGCTACGCGTCCGTGGACAGTAGACCTAAAATTATAACATCAATCGAGTTGATCTGCCCAATAGCTTTTCTAGTAGCTTTTCGTATCCCTGTATTTCAAATATATTTGCTATGGGCAACGACGCATTAGCATCTGCTATAGATAACATTAGGCCCTGTTCTTTTTTTACATTCTTGTCGATGCGATCTGATTTCTTAATATTAATTTGTTTTTTAATATTTATAACGTTGTTATTATGATCTTAGCCTCTTCTATGCATTTCTCAGTCTCAGGGAATGTATGTTGGTAAGTCTCTTCGTTGCCTTAGAAATTATGTTCATTCGCATTCGAACTTTTATAAATGTCATAAAAAATATTTGAAGGAAATTATTTAAACTTTTTTTTTATATAATTTTATAGTGCTCTAAGTTAAAGAGTACTTAATACTAAACTATTTGAAGCAATAATTTTATTGGCCTCTTATATTGGCCTATTGGTCTTGTTTGATTGAGATAGGAAGATCCACTTATTGAAAATTGCAAATATTTTGTCATTGACTCTCTAATTAGAAAATAATTGACTATCTGAAAAGAGAATGCGCCTGTTTTACAAACTATTTAGAGAGCTTTTATTGCAATTTTTTTTTTTTTTTCTTCCTCCAACTAGACGGGTTGTGTCATATCCGGGCAACTGCCCGTTATTTTGTTGAATGGACAGTAAAAAAATTCTATTTAAATGTTTAATCTATTTTTATTAGTTTTTTATGGATAATTTCGTATTTGAACAGTATCTCACAATCTAGATATTTCGAATGGAGGTTTAGGAATATTGTTGGTAACCCTGCATAAGTTTATTCATTACAACTTACAACACTGTCCCAATCAAACAAGACATACCTATACTAATAATATAATCTAAAATTGAAAATATGTTGGAATTCCGAATGATTACAGTTGTAACGTGTTACACTACAAAGGCATATGTGAGAGATTTTGTCTTTTTTTCTTCAAATATCAAGATCATAAAGTTTGTGCGTGACTATATTTTGGGAGATTATTAGTTTCCACAACACAGATTTTAAGGATCGGTTATTTTTATTAGGAATACAGTATAATACCTATTCTGGTAGCCTGATTTTTATTAATGAATAATAATAATAATTAGGAAAATTTTAAACTATTGAATCAGGCTGACAGAGAGAAGAATAAAAAATACGTATAATTATGTTGTTTCAGAACGGCAGCGATGTAAAACAGTGGTTTATTTAGTTTCGTTGAATTCCGCATCTACATTCGCTGAACGAGCGGTCTCAGTCTGTACGTTCAAATGCATGTGAATGTTGAGGACGGACTATTGCGTCACTTCATCCGGATATTGGGGAGCTTTATCGCGAATGATCGGACATGGGTGCAACTTGAGAACTCTCTAACATGGGCAGTCAAAAGTAGCTGAAAACTAGCGCGCGTGGACACAGCATTATGCTGAGCGTACGGCCGTTTTTCTCGAACGTGGCACATATATTTTTATATTATCATGGAAAATGTTTGAAATGTTAGTCTTAAGTTTGCGTCTTTTTCGGAAAATAAAATGGTTTCTTTCTTTCTTTTCTCTTTTTAAAGAATTATATTTGTTATGGTTATGCAAAACCATTTCATCAATTAAATAGTGTCAAATTTAGCAAGTATTTAGTTTTGATAAAGATTAAAGTCACTTTGTTTTTCATTAGAAAGCAGATGGTAACACATTCTAATGGTTTTGCAGAATTTCGGCAGTAAATGTGTCGAGTCAGCCTTTTCGGCAAGCTTCGCTGAATCATCATTACTACAATAAAATTCTCAGCTACATTCTACCGAGATCGCACCTGTTTTGAGATACAAAACTACACTGATTTTAAACTACAATATCCACTAATAATTAATTTCCGAATACTTAAAAACCGTCACTGAACTAAACTAGAAAAAATCCCGCCAAAATTAGTTGCATTGACACATGTCAAAAGAGCTTTCGCATGGAAATAGCAAGTTATTTAATAATTACTTATCGATTCTTAGTAAAGTAACCTTTTTGTTTTTGTTAAAAACTATAATGAAAATAGGTATTTAATTAATTATAGGTAGCTAATTTTCTTCCAAGTTGATCTGTGATATAATTTTTTATCCAAGTCACACCCAAGCCGTCGAATTTAATGTATCGTTCGTTCTAATCGTTACTCTTAATTGTAAAAACGCTTTTCGCCAGCGAACTACTGTCGTCGTCAATCATTTAAAAATGCATATTTTAAGTTTGTTTTTAAACTAGTTTCTAGCTGCATTGCTTCATAAGTCTGCCTACATTCTCTAAAATACTCGATATATTCCTATATTCGTTTGTCATTTAATACATTTTCATTCTCGTTTACATTTCAACATTAGCAGTGGCACTTGTATATTAAAGTCACTGTATTTGATACAGTATCGCGAATGTTCGCTTAAAGCTCTACGTTGATATAAATTATGTATTTGTAATACTTTGTTACTTGTTTGTGCAATGTTCGCGACCCCTTTGTTATATCAGTTGCTATAATATGTACAATTTTCTTCGGGTCCCTTGACTAGATAGATGTTAAACCTTCGTATACAAACTACAGGTTTGAATCTGCAAAAAATTCAAGAGGCAATTATGCTAGTGATTTTTGATCCGAATAAACAATAAAGTGCGTATTCTTATTTAAGATAACCGGTAAATCCCTGGTGTTTCGTGAAGTAAGGGCCCTTGCCCACGATGATTTTTTGTAGCGATGTTGTCGCGCGTTTCGTTAGCGCACGACAGCATTAGTCGCATTTGCAAGCGCTATAGAAAAAATGCTAACGCGCAACTAACGCGATACAGCATCGCGACTGTATCGATGCGAACGCGCTACAGCATCGGTAGAATAAGTCGCCGTGAGCGAGGGCCCTGAGGCCTACTGTTCACGGACACAGCTTCATAGACGCGTAATCGTTAATGCACGTTTGGTCATAACTTATATACAAAACTGAATCTCTGTCGACGGAGCGGTGACGTATGTCATACATTGAATGTAAGCACGTTTTTGTCTTTGTAAAAAATGACGAGTAGACGTTCTCGCCATTTTCATCGTCCGATGTCATAAATGGTTGAAAACGTACGTATGTAATATGCCTCTTAACAGGATTCATTACGCTGCTCTGCTCTAGCTGTCTGGCGTATTTTGGAGCGTCTATGAAGCTACGCGTCTGTGGACGTAGGCCTAAGTGGTCGGAGTCTCCGCGCACACGATGAGATGACGCGTAATAAATCGCTAAGGGAGATTCTATTTTTGTTTAGATAAATGTTCTGAATCATCATCATCATCAACACGTTTTTTTCTTCCATTCTGTCCTGTCATTCGTCACGCTATCACTAACTCTCTGTTCTTTCATGAAATGTTCTGAATAAAAAACCACATAAAAAGTATGATTAGACTATTCACCAGATATCTTATTTTATATTATTAATTATGAGTTTTATGAACACCTCCTGTAATTTTGTGCAGATTCAAAACAGCATCTTGTAGATATTATCATTTCTTTACACCACACCAAAGGTACGTTTGACTCGTAAATATTGTTCTAGTTTTGGTCAATGTCGCTATGATCGTACTTTGTGCGATTGTAGTCCGACTTTGTTTTTGGTGAAGTTTGTCTTAGCTGTAATAAAACCTGCTTGCGTTAATATTTTTTATAATTATTTTTGTATTGTCTTTCATCGCATCAAATAAGTATGTGAGCGCGCAATGACTTGTAATAAAAACTTTGATTAACTCTTCAACCGTTTACGTCCGATTAGACCGCAGAATCTTTTCGTGTCCTATTCGCCAGGGTTGTGTGTTGACGACTGGGTACTCCATCTCGTTTAGCTCTTCAATCCCCATAGGTGACAGAAGAGCTGACAAGATAGAGTTTGTGGTCGTGGATGTACGCATAGCATAGAATAGTCGGTCTTATAATGTTCCTACTGCTGGCTCTCAGGGCTCCTCTGTAGGAGAGGGAATGGGCCGTAATCCAGCACGCTTGCCCAGTGCGGGTTGGCAGATGTTACATATCTTCGAATTTTTGGTTCTAGGACATGCCGGTTTCCTCACGATGTTTTCCTTCACCGTTTTTGAGAGCAGTGGTGATGAAATTAATGACACAAAATAACGCGCCTGACTGGGTTTGAACCCGCGACCTCACTCGGCCACCATTGCTCTTGGATGTGGGACCTAGGTGGAGTAAACACGAGTGTCTATTGGATATATCCGACATAGACGGTTAAAAAGTTACGGTATGATTATCAAATATTTATAAAAATCTTCTATCCGTATAATTAAGCAGATCTATATGTTTTTGAATAATAAAGTATCGCAGGATCCATTACAGCTTCGACATGTATAATTAAAAAAACTTCTTCTCTAACATTGCAATTACAACTACATGATAAATTCGCGATTTTTGAGAGATGTTGCCAGTAAACATATCATTCGGCCTTTCTCTATGTTATCTATACTATAACCAGAGATCGGAATAGGTAGGGCTGTTTTATGTACTTGCCATAGATTAGAATAATGTGGATATTCCCCGAGTCCCGGGATTTGGTTTTAAAGTATTAAAACTATACAAAAATTATTCTTGCCTTCGAGACTAATGAAAGATTACACTTCCTTTTTGACGGGTAAATATAAGAAGGACGGGATTAAGAATAGTTTAATAAATAGATAAACTTGATTCTGCTGTTGACGTAAAATTTACAACGTCGCATATTTTTTTTTATACATCTTGACAAAAAAATGAAATTCAATTAAATCCCGTAGTATTAGCCGGAATGCCGTGGAATATCTATATTAACATCAATGTTCGCGACTTATTCCGATCTTTGATTATAACAGTTCTATTACTAAGAAAACAAAATTAAAGCAAATCGAATCAAATTATGAAATGTTAATTTTAGGCAAGGTGGGGTATAGTATTATGGTGTTTTCACACTGGTCGTTTCACCGCCTGGACTAGTTACTATTTAAATATTTTATGAAAAAAAAATATGCGGAGCAAAACCGCTTGATGGTAAACAGCGATTAATCAACTAGTGTAAAATAACCATATAAGTAAAATGTCTTAAAAATATGATTACAATATTTCTGATTAGAATTTTGGTATAAACTTTGTCTGTTCATATCTGACTTTTATAGTAAGAAACGTCTTTTACACATTTATAATTATTATTATTACAGAAAAAATCGTTTTTTTTTTTTTGTTAATACTTATTAGAGAGAAATCTACATTTAGAGCTTATTTACAGCGTGTTTTATTTTTAACACATCTAAATACAATGAATGTTGATATCTCGTTAATATGAAATTGAAAAAAAAAAACAAATCGTGCCGTATATTAATTTGATTCAGGAACTTTTTTTCTGTTATTTGATACTGAATAACTTCGAATGTATGTAAAAACAGTTGTTATACCTCTGAAATCAGTACTTTTGATCAGGTACTTGTTGAGCCTCGTTTACACGGAGAGAGTTACTCGACACGAGAGGCGAGAATGTCGATTTAATACTCACATAATGTTGATGTTAATTGGTCAAACTGCAAGAAATAAACTTTTTTAACCTTTTAGGCACCAGTGTACCGAATATTGTACACCTCATACCAGCTAAATAAAACCTTATTACGTAATAATAAGGTTTAAATTAGCTGCCTGAGAGGTTAAAATGACTGACATTTGCTAAAAATAAAAAAAAGTTGATAAGTTTTTTTGGATTATTTAGACCATTAAACTCCAAGCGAACGCCGGCGTTCGCGCTGTCATTGCCCTTCTATATTGTATTTAATTGACGGTATTGTAAGGTTAAAAAAACATTTTTATAGTGATTTCAAAGTACCCACCAGATAATTAAAAAAATAATGGAACAAACGCGTTGTGACTTATTGGCTGGTCCATTTAAAACCAATTGAAAACAAGATATATTTCCATAGTCATCACGTGTTACTTCAACAAGCGATTTAGCAAGTAGAAATCTTACTTATATAGACTTGGACATTATTCATTTCGAAAGAAGAGGTGGTTCTCTTAAATGCGCTGTATCGTTTTTACGAACAAATTACAAGTTGTAGTAAAATAATTATGCCGGTCTGAAGTCAGGCTTTTTGATGCATGCAAGGGGCTGACTTGGTATGAAACTAGCGATCCAATCCTGGCTTTACCTGGGTCCATCAGGAATAATGAACCTTTCAATTGGTGAAATATTTTTTTTAAATAGGCACCTATTTCCGGAGATTAAACATATAAACAAAGTCATAAAATTCGGTCTTCTTCCCTTATATTATTAACTAGCTTCTGCCCGCGACTTCGTCCGCGGAAAATTTCTTGTTTTAAAATAAGATTACACTCGATTAGACGATGCGCACGTTCAGCGCTAGATTCCTGAGCACGGGCCTGTGATGTTATGGCATTTTGCCTAGCGAGCCGCTGCGAGCGCTCAGCGCTAGTCTCCCTATCCCTTGTCTCAGAGACATGCTGCCTTAAATGAGATAGACGCTGCGCACGTTCAGCGCTAGATTTCCGAGCACGGGCCTGCGATGTTATGACATTTTGCCTACCAAGCCGCCGCGAGCGTTTAGCGCTAGTCTCCCTATCCCTTGTCTCAGAGACATGCTGCATTAACTCAGATAGACGGTGCGCACGTTCAGCGCTAGTTCCTCGAGCACGGGCCCGCGATGTCCTCACATTTTGGCTAGCGAGGCGCTGTGAGCGCTCGGAGCTAGATTCTCTAGCGCGTGCTTGCGAAATATATTCTCTATTTCTCGAGAGGCGCTGCTCATTTTCAGGGGCAGATTCTTCCGTACGGCGTACTCGAGCGGCTATTGTCTGTGATGTCTGCCGGGACAGTTGAGATTTCCTTTTAGACATGCTCTCAACAAACTACGCACAGACTTGAAAACAATTATGAACAAAAGGAGAGCGACTCGAACACCGTCCGCCTTTACAAAACCAAACAATCGTAATATCGAATAACTCGTATCGATTATTACGATAGAACGAAGTACGAAACTACGAACATACAAAAACGTACAACGAAATTACGATATTTTCGATTATGAGGTATCTATCAACAACAACAACCATACGAACGAAACAACCGAAACCAATAAGCAACTGACAGAAGAACTCCAACTAACGACAACGTGGGCATAATAATTCGAGAGGGTCATCAATCCACAGAAAGTCTTAACACCGCGATTCAGAAAAATTACGTAATTGCAGAACGCCATCTATGGGCAAAAAGGTGAAACGTTGGGCACGCCACAATTATGGCGGTAAGTCCCCTCTTTGAGGCGTGGCTGGAAAGGCCTCACGGCGTCCTTACCTTCCGCATGACACAGGTCCTCACCGAACATGGCAAGTTCGGGAGGTTCCTGCACCGAATTAAAGCGGAAGAGACGCCCGAGTGTCGCCACTGTGCGGAACGCCCGGAGGACACGGTGGAGCACACAGTCGAGGTGTGCCCTGCCTGGGCAGAGCATCGCCGTGCCCACGTGGGGGCGATCGGCGGCGGACACCTCTCGCGGCGGGCTCTAGTTGAGGCCATGGTCCTTAGCGAGGAGGAATGGCAGGCGGTCGCCTCCTTCTGCGAAGCAGTAATGCTAGCAAAGGCTGAGGCAGACCGCATCAGGCAACGGCGCCCCCGCCGCCGCCGCCGGGATTCCGATCCCGATTTCCGGCCACCGTAGACGCGGGCTCGCGGACGGCGAGCCATGGGTAGCTTGCTGTCCGATCGTCCGGTAATGGACCGAGCCCAAGACGTCAACGGCGCGCACTGTTCCCGCGCGCCTCAAGAAGTTGTCAGCAACAGCAGAGGCCCAGCTGGGTCGAAGCCTACCGGGTCCAGGGTTATCCGAAAGGGAACTCGTGCCCTGGTTTGAAGGCTAGAAGGAACGGGGTGGGTTTTTTGGTCAGTAAGAGTCTGACACTATCTCTCGCTCCACCCAAGGGCGGGGGTTGTCATAAGATGATTTTTGCCCACCATAAAAAAAAAATAGGTAAAACGTCTGCACAATGAAAGTTACGCTAGGGGCATTTTGCGTTTTAGTAATTTTATATTATCTTCGAAACTGTATGACCAATTGCTATGCTGTAAATGGCAAATCTTATCTGTATAATGTTCTTGTGATACTGAAATAATTTATTGTCATAAGAATTAATATTTTGTTGCTCAAATAATCAACCAAACGTAAGTATGCCGAAAAAAAATATTTTTAATGCAATAAAAGAAGTATAAAAGATGAAATACAAAAGATAGAGATATGGTACCGCGGACTTTTTTGTAGAAATAATTAAGACGAACCAGGTAGCCATACATTGTTTTTAATTTTAAGCAACTGTTTAGGCAGCGCACGCAAATAATTCTATTTTATGAGGTATTTTTTTCCGACTTGCTAGACAAAAGTTGTGATAGCTCGGTTAATATACATGCTATAGAAACAATTTATAGCCTATAGCACTCAGGAATAATGTAGCTGCCAGTAAAAAAAATTTTAGAATTGGATTATTAGTTCCAGAGATTACCCCCTACATACAAACTTACAAAATTACAAACTTACAAATTTTACCTCTTTATAATATTAGTATAGATATAGCAGTATAAATATACTACTGCGCAGTCATTTGTAGCCTACTTCAGAGCGGCGAAGTGACGTGAACTTTACACAAGTCCCGAACGAGCGAGCGAGTTTGAGAAACTGATAATGGCGTCACGATACAGTAGCTGCACGAAGGCTGCGCTGACGTTTATGGTCGAGGATCACCAGTGTGAAGGTATGCGGAACGGAATGTTAAGTCCCAAATAGGAAGGATCCTCCAACCAGACAGTGTATTATGTCTGGGCCCGGCAACTGCCCGATAATTAATTTTCGGACTGCTTTATATATTTTAATCACGCGGAGAATTCTAATACCGCGATGCAAGATTTTGAATTTTAGTTCTTATGTGGCTCTAGTTATTCCCCTAGCGAACGTCGGCGTCCGCGTACATTATAAAATATTACACGTTTTATTTGTAGAAATTTTTTCCAAGAATGTAAATAATCAAACCTCTTCAAGTAGTCTGTAAATATCGTAAATAAGGTCTACAAGAAGTGGAAGAAAGCGCGCACGCCGCAAAATAGGTACATACATCAAAAGGTGTCGCTACTAATCTTCTCTCGATATATAATTAGAATCGAGTAACTCTCAACGTGTAAATGGCAATATAGCGGTAAAAGAAAACAATGGAATACGGCGCGCATAATAGAGATCACAGAGGCATGATATAATTTTGCTAATAAAAGTTCTATATATTTTTTTAAATGTTTAACAATACGCCCGTTTTTTTGTTCTAAAACCGCATTTAAAGTACTGATAACAGTGGTATATATATTTGAAAAATTAATTAATACACTGACGCTCAAATAAACTGCATCAATAGTACATTATGACATAAGTGTGTAATGTTAGTGATTACCGTTGAGGCGCTATTTAGACCCGAGCCATGTCGAGGGTCTTAAGAGAGCCGAGAACGGTAATCATTAATTACTCACGTATATTATGCGACGTTTTTCAATTCACTTGTTAATAAAATAATTGTAAAACTAGTAAACTTTTGTGGCGGTAAAAATCTGTTTTCATATGCGCCCATTTTTTTTTTTCTTCGTTGGGGCTGCGCTTATCCTGACACAATAAATGTAATAAAATTATGGCGGGGGAGATTTAGTCAGTAAAAGTCTGACACCCCTTCTTAGAAAGAAGCTTTTTGATGATTTTTGACCACCTCAAAACAATGCCGTCTCCTTTTGGTAGATGGTTCTCTGACAAGTCTATTGTTGACTTAGGGACCTTGTGAACATATCTTAACTAGCTATAAAAAATACGGAGCCCCGTTTTTTAAAAGCTATCCTTTGATGCAGTTTATTTGAAAGGCAGTGTAATGGAAAACAGATCGCTCGCATTTTGGTAACAGATATTGGTTATGCGATCATAATCATATAAGTTATAATACTTTTACACTTACAAAGTATAGATTATCGACACATTTTTATGCCCAAGAGATATTCTCGACAACTTTAGGCCGTAAATTTTTGAGTTATAACAATCGGCTCTAAATTCGTTAAATTTTACATTTATAGAGCGAAAAACATTTTTTTTTATGTTTTTTATATTTTACCTACAACTACGGGTATAATATTAAAGATATAAAGAAACTTATAAAAGTTACCTCAAGTTTCTCGAACGAAAATCAGCTTAGAAACTGCTATGATTGGCTGATATCGATTCTTTAGCCAATTTTCAGTAACCAGTTTGTTGCTCAAAAATTTGCGATAATTTTTGTTCGAGAAACTTGGAGTTATAAACCCATGCCAATTTTTCTTTTATCTAAAGTCGTTAGCTGCTTTCAATAATACAATAAAGCGTAGAATTAATTTGATAAACATATTATATTTTTTTGTCATACTACGCCATTTATATATTATTGAAAGTAACTCCATACCACCGATTGTATATTTTTCTATCAAACATTTTAGGACTTATCTAAATTGGATTATTTGTTTTTAATATTTTAACGTATGTCGGATCCACCCGACAAAAATCTCGCGTATATTCCGCTAGGGTCACACATCCACGACCAAACACTCCATCTCGTCAGCTCTTCTGTCGCCTATAGGGATTGAAGAGCTAAACAAGATGGAGTACCCAGTCGCGAACACACGACCCTGGCGAATAGGACACGATAACACTCTTCGGACCAATCCGATGCAAGTAGTTAGGGGTTAACACTGTATGAGATTCTATATTTCTGTATGAGCAATAGTCAAAATAAATAGTTATAATATATCTGTTAAATGATGTGCAAATGCTCGATAAATCAGTCAATAATAAAAACATTAGCATCAAAAGCTTTTTCTTAATTAGTAATCCAACTTAGACTAATCCATTACCCTCCCTTTACCGTAATTTCGACTTTATCCCAATTATCACAAGGTGTTTTATCGAAATACAAGACTTAGTAGATATGAGTCTTCCGTGTTCCGCTATTGTTGTTCACCAGTCGTTGTTAGTAGGATCTGTGGAAATGTTAACAAGCTTTTAATGAAAATTTTTTCATAGCAAGCTTTTATAGCTCGGTACCTATACCTATATAATTAATAGGTACCCGTCAAGACGAATCATACGAGCCTAAACTCGATGGGGTTGTGTCGTTTAACAACCAAGTCCCTATAGCCACCTTCCGGTTCCATCATCAGATCAGTTTCTTGTCATAATAATTTGGCATTGTCATCTGATTTACTCATGCATGCAACATTTCAGCTCCATCGGTAACCGGAAAGTGGGTCAAATTTAATTTGCAAGATTTTATTACAGACAAACATCGGGACAGGTGATCGGGACATAAGGGTCCGTTCACACAGACCGGCTCGGAGAGAAGAGTAGATTTGAGTAGAGTTTTCATTACGTTGAAAACAGAGTTTTTAGTATTGTTTATTAAGGTTTATTTTTGCATGAGCACTGCTCTTGTCATTAAGAATGCTTGAACGCTCTTGGTGTGAAATAATAAAAGAAGTTGATCGGCTCGAACCGCGTACTTTTTCTCGTTCGCGCAGCCGTTTGGCTCCGATTGCATGCTCTTTCTCGCTCGCGCAGCTGGCCGGCTCTGATTACGTGTTCTTTCTCGCTCGCGCAGCCGATCGGCTCCGTTTGCGTGCTCTTTCACGCTCGCGCAGCCGTTCGGCTCCGATTGCATGCTCTTTCTCGCTCGCGCCGATTCTCGATTTGACGATGACGTAATTTTTTCGACAAATTTTAAAAGTCGCTATTCTGGGGATGTCGAATTCGACATTTGTCGAAGGACGTAATTTTTTCGACAAATTTTAAAAGTCGCTATTCTGGGGATGTCGAATTCGACATTTGTCGAAGGATAACGTTAGAGTTCATATCGAGTGCTTCTGAGCAGTAGAGATGCCATGTCGATTGTAGAGATATGTCATTTCTGAGTGAATTCGTTGAGTTTTGTTAGATTTTTAGTGCGTTACACTGTGTTTTCTTTGTTTTAAAATACGGCTTGGGTCCTCATATTGGAATTTCGATTTGCTTTGTGATTTGGAACAACGACCTTCGCGTACAATAACGGACTTTTAATTTGTAAATCCACAATTGGACTCGAAACCACTAAAAAATAGACGAGTTTATTAACTTATTTATCTCGGTGTTGTTGTTAGTAGTGAGCAACTGGCACATACACGGCGACAACAGTCCACTTATCACGCCGTCGATGTTTACAACTTGAGCGAAACAGAAGTCAAGTATTTTTTCCCCTCCATGTTTTTTAAAGTATAAAACACAGTACTTATTCTTATGGTATAAAACGCACAACAATAAATAGCACAGTTCTCAAAATCAAAAGTTTTGAACCGCGAATTCTGACAATCAACTGTCAAACTAATTATTTTTGCACGAAACGTTCCGTTTTATACATAAACAATTAGATCTAGTCAGCGTTTTAAAACCAAATCATTCATTCATTCATAACTACATAAAACGGAACGTCCGATTACACGAACTTAGTCTATGGTTCTTCCTAATGGTAACATTATCTTCACTCGACTCGACATTTTCGTGAAATTTATTTCTATTTTGACTGAGAATACGGAATTCTGCTCAATTCGACATTTTTTGGTAGAGATAGAGATATTTTTGATAGACAGAGAAATAGACTTGCAATCTCGAACTCGAGATAAATGGCAAATATCGAGAATTGGCCCCCTGGTCGGCTCCGATTACGTGCTCTTTCTCGCTCGCGCAGCCGATCGGCTCCGTTTGTGTGCTCCTTCACGCTCGCGCAGCCGGTCGGCTCCGATTGCGTGCTCTTTCTTGCTCGCGCAGCCGGTCGGCTCCAATTGCGTGCTCTTTCTCGATCGCGCAGCCGGTCGGCTGCGATTACGTGTGCGCCGCCCACGGAGTAAGTATAGAAGAGGAGGTGGCCGCAGCGCCGGGTGCAGCTCGCTCCAGCGGGTGGGGCTCTAGGGGTACTCACTCGGCAGGCGCGCTTTGCATGGCACGATGCCACACACGGCGCGGCTCTCCCGCACCACGAAGTCGGTGCGCTGCTGGCAGGTCGCGCGGCCGCGCAGCGCCGGGTGCAGCTCGCTCCAGCGGGTGGGGCTCTAGGGGTACTCACTCGGCAGGCGCGCTTTGCATGGCACGATGCCACACACGGCGCGGCTCTCCCGCACCACGAAGTCGGTGCGCTGCTGGCAGGTCGCGCGGCCGCGCAGCGCCGGGTGCAGCTCGCTCCAGCGGGTGGGGCTCTAGGGGTACTCACTCGGCAGGCGCGCTTTGCATGGCACGATGCCACACACGGCGCGGCTCTCCCGCACCACGAAGTCGGTGCGCTGCTGGCAGGTCGCGCGGCCGCGCAGCGCCGGGTGCAGCTCGCTCCAGCGGGTGGGGCTCTAGGGGTACTCACTCGGCAGGCGCGCTTTGCATGGCACGATGCCACACACGGCGCGGCTCTCCCGCACCACGAAGTCGGTGCGCTGCTGGCAGGTCGCGCGGCCGCGCAGCGCCGGGTGCAGCTCGCTCCAGCGGGTGGGGCTCTAGGGGTACTCACTCGGCAGGCGCGCTTTGCATGGCACGATGCCACACACGGCGCGGCTCTCCCGCACCACGAAGTCGGTGCGCTGCTGGCAGGTCGCGCGGCCGCGCAGCGCCGGGTGCAGCTCGCTCCAGCGGGTGGGGCTCTAGGGGTACTCACTCGGCAGGCGCGCTTTGCATGGCACGATGCCACACACGGCGCGGCTCTCCCGCACCACGAAGTCGGTGCGCTGCTGGCAGGTCGCGCGGCCGCGCAGCGCCGGGTGCAGCTCGCTCCAGCGGGTGGGGCTCTAGGGGTACTCACTCGGCAGGCGCGCTTTGCATGGCACGATGCCACACACGGCGCGGCTCTCCCGCACCACGAAGTCGGTGCGCTGCTGGCAGGTCGCGCGGCCGCGCAGCGCCGGGTGCAGCTCGCTCCAGCGGGTGGGGCTCTAGGGGTACTCACTCGGCAGGCGCGCTTTGCATGGCACGATGCCACACACGGCGCGGCTCTCCCGCACCACGAAGTCGGTGCGCTGCTGGCAGGTCGCGCGGCCGCGCAGCGCCGGGTGCAGCTCGCTCCAGCGGGTGGGGCTCTAGGGGTACTCACTCGGCAGGCGCGCTTTGCATGGCACGATGCCACACACGGCGCGGCTCTCCCGCACCACGAAGTCGGTGCGCTGCTGGCAGGTCGCGCGGCCGCGCAGCGCCGGGTGCAGCTCGCTCCAGCGGGTGGGGCTCTAGGGGTACTCACTCGGCAGGCGCGCTTTGCATGGCACGATGCCACACACGGCGCGGCTCTCCCGTACCACGAAGTCGGTGCGCTGCTGGCAGGTCGCGCGGCCGCGCAGCGCCGGGTGCAGCTCGCTCCAGCGGGTGGGGCTCTAGGGGTACTCACTCGGCAGGCGCGCTTTGCATGGCACGATGCCACACACGGCGCGGCTCTCCCGTACCACGAAGTCGGTGCGCTGCTGGCAGGTCGCGCGGCCGCGCAGCGCCGGGTGCAGCTCGCTCCAGCGGGTGGGGCTCCAGGGGTACTCGATGTAATCGTTTATTTCCTGAAACGAGATGAGAGGCTCGCTTTTTGCTTATTTAACACATAATTATGGTGTATTCGCTTTAAGATGATAGTGATTCATCATTGTCACCCAATTTACAAATGATAATAGTTATTTGTTATACAAGAGTCCAAGTTGCTTTTTAACCGCGTACTCAATTTTGATAATCGAGTAAGCGAGTGATTCATAAATTAGAATCGTGAGCGTTAGCGAGAGAATCAAAAGAGCACGAGGTGAAAAATCTTTGCACTCGAGTGCAACACGTAACTTTTCATTCCACCTCAGCGAGGAAATGACTAAATGCAAAAAAAAGTACACCAAGGAGGCTCTGAGTCTGAGTTTTTAACAAATTAAAAAAAGTTTAATGACTAATTTGGTACCATGGAGGTAGAAGTAAACAGGTTTAATGTTGTTTTGAATTCAAAAACATAGTACACTACACGCGATATTCTAAATTCAATTTACTTTTCACTAGAGAATAAAAACGGCTTTTGCTCTCAGATATCAAACAGCAAAAACACTCTTTTCGAGAAAATGATATTTAGTTTGCAAATAGATTAAAAAAAAAAAAACACTTTTACTACTTTACACGTCATGTTATAGTTACTTACACGTATATAGTTCATATCGACAGGAGCGGGCGAGTCTCCGCACAGCACTCGGATAGCTCCCTCCTCGCTCAAGGTGATCATGTTCTGGAAGCGGTCCTGCTTGTTGTAGATGGCGGACAAATCCAGAAGCCGTAGGTTCTTACGCAGTCGCACGAAACCCAGCACGTCATATTGCCATAACCAGTAACCTAGAATTATATTATTAATTAAAAACGTATAGTTGAGCTGCTCTACCCTGTCGGTTTCCTATAGGCTAGTTGCCGTTGATTATTCAAAAATAAGGGACACGTATTTTTTTATTTGTAAATTAAACCAAAAATGACAAAGATATAGCCCTTTAAAGTTATGTGTAATGTCACGCCGTGCTGCACTTTTTCGCACGGGGTGACGTCATATGTAACTTTAATGGGCTATTTCTTTGTTATTATAAGTGTAATCGAAAAAATTGTATGTATGGGTGCGATGTCCACCATATCCAATCCTTACTATTAATATTATAAAAGCGTAAGTGAGTTTGTTTATTTGATACGTCTTCACGCCTAAATGGCAAAACCGATTTTGATGAATTTTGGTACAGAGATAGTTGGGACCCTCGAGACGGACATAGGCTAATAAAAAAATGTGAGAAAAGGGGGAGAAAGAGGGAAGAAAGGGGGAGAGGAATTAAAGCTAGTTTTGTATAAACTTACCATGTATGACGAGACGCTGTAGCTTAGTGCATTGCCAGCACAAGAGAACGAACGGGTTCACGTGTGAATACGCACCGGGCTGGGAACAAACATTTTAATAAGAATCAGTGCATTATAAAGCACTGTGCTGTTAACCTAAAACATGCTTCTTCATATTCCTTCTCATCGTACTGGCTTTAAGTCTAATTCTTACGCTGTTTCCACCATAAAACTCTGGAATGTGCTTCCCCTTGACATCAAAAAAACTAAAAGTAAATTATCCTTCAAACGTAAAATTCGGAACTACTACTTGAAGTTTCTCAATCTTGGTTCGGTCTTCGTCAGAATCATTATTATTATTGTTGAGTTATCTTAATGATTTGATATTTTTCATAGTATTTATTAGTTTAGCATATTTATGTATTTTATTATTATAATTAATTTATTTACCGGAATGTTGTCTTTTTTAACCCAAAGGTTGACTGGTAGAGAATGCCTTGTTGCATTAAGTCCGCCTATGTACCACTACTGTACATGAAGTTTAACTAAATAAATAAACATGTTCAAGTTAAGGAAATAGTGACTCATCGTAAGTGGTCACTCAGTTTAGCCACGCCTTTAACAAATTACATCATACTTAAATAGGATATATCAGACAGTACCTTCAGAAAGTCCGGACGCGATTTTGTCAAATTCAAAAATGAATATTTAACTTATTTGTAAAAATAAAAGTAAAAATTCTGACGATTCTGAATAAATTTCAAAAATAATTCCCTAACATCATTATTTGAAAATACTGTATAATGCAAAGTTTAGAATAGTTGTAATTTAATTTTAATTGTCTAATTTTAACCCTAGTTTGAATAAATATTTACAGTTGGATTGATGAATCACTATTTTCTTAAGAGAATGGACTATTCAAAACGTTTCAAATAAAAATCTCATGTTTGTCCTTCATTTTTCATACTAATGAGCGTTTGAGCCGGAATTGTTCGACGAGCGGCCCGAGGCGCTCCGAGCGGTGTCTGTGTGTACGTTGTGAGAGCGCGCACAGTATGTAGATAGATTTCTGTACCTATATATTTAGTGGTGGTGCACTATACCTGCATGTTTCGCGTGGGCCGCACGACCCGGTGGTAGGGGTCGGTCGAGTCATAGGGACTGTCCACCCACATCATCTCGCGGAGAGTAGTCGCGTACAGACTCGACACGTGCGATATTAGAGGTGTGTAGAGCTGTAACAACGATATACGGTTATTTTTTTTAAGGAACGTACTTTCCAGACTGTTGAATTTGTAACTTTATGTAAATGGAACTAAGGTCTGTTTTTCTTTTACAAAATTAGACAATATATGGCTAATTAGTGCTGAATAATATATTGAGCACTAGTAAACAATGGTTTTAATTGAAAGAGAAGGCGGGCAAAGAAGACCTAGTCTAGACATAGTCCTAGAAAATAAACTTGCCATAGAAAACGAGAAGAACAAAACTTGCTATATGAAACAGATATTTTTGTTTAATATAGTCGTAGAAACTATACTAAACGAAATCAACAATTCTTTACTATCATTTTATTATTTAATATTTATACTTTTGGAATACCTAAAACATAGATTCACAAGGGGGGCGGGCTAGCTACGACCGCGGAGAATTTCTGAAAAGGAAACCCGTAGTCCTAGTACGCAAAGGGCAACTGAAGGACACAGTGTGACACGCCCTCTCGCTACACCCAGAGCGGGAGAAGCCATAGGATGATTTCCACCTTTAAAAGGGGAGGCGGGTGAAGCTTTTCGTAGGGGGCGGGGGGGGGGGGGGTAGCAGGGCCAAAGGAAAATGTGGGGCGTTGTGTCAACATATTTTAGTATTTTTAAATAATTAATAATCACGACCTTATTATTATTTATTTATTTTTTAAGTGACAGACATATAAAATTGATATAATGAACTATTATGTAAAGGGGGCGTTGGAATTTTGGTTGGCTTGTAAAGGGGGGCAGGGCATAAAAGTTATGGAATCTATGAGCTAAAACCACCAAGTTACAGAAGGGTTTTAAAATGGACCAATTAAATAAAGTAGGCAATTTAGCAAAGCCATACAGAGATTCCAGTCACATCTTTATATAAAACTAGCTTTCGCTCGCGGCTTCATTCGCGTACATAAAATATAGCTCATGTCACTCAGGAATAAAGGAGCTTTCTATCAGAGAAAAACATTTTTGTAATTGGATCAGTACTTTCAAAAATTACCTCCTACAAACAAACTATCAATAATATTAATAAAAAAAAACTATAAAATATTACTTACAGATTTACAGAACATAACTTTTAATGACACTAGTGTCATTCCCTCTACTAAAACTTTATCTATGATATCGTTGAATCGCCTGTATGGCACCCCAATCTGGAAAAAACATATCATTATAAAATATATACGCAATAAAAAATGGTAAGTGGAACAGTTCGCGGAGAGACGCCTCATAAACACTGAAGATCGGAAAGGTCCATTATTAAAATGTTGTTGGTTTGGACACCAAGTCCTTTAAGTCATGTCTTCGTATGAATGCAGTTACTTTGTGTTACGGGTGGACTGCATTGAGAGACTGAGGGGTGCTTGATGAACATAAAAGACTTTTCGTTAAAACTTGTATTTTCTATATTTTGAGTTACAACGGTGAAGTAGAGTAGAGACACTTATAGAACTAGACAGACTGACTGACACTCGCATTGCCAGGGTCAGGGCCTTTTATACGTACCGATTATTAGGAGGCGCGATTCGGCCATATTTCTTTTCTTCGACCAATGGCAATGCGCGAAGCGACCGAGTGGTGAAAACAGGTTTATACCTGTCGCGGGGCACGCGGCTCCGTCGCTTTACAACGAGGAATCAAGTTGGTACAGGTTTTTAACATTAACAAATGGTAAATCCAAAAAGTAGCGACGGCGTTGCTACAATATGTTGCCGTCGTGCACACTTTGTTTATCATTAGAATACGGATGCAACACATTCTAATATATTTTAACTCATCATCATCATTTCAGCCGATAGACGTCCGCAGTTGGACATAGGCCTCCCCAAGTATTAGGCAGAAAATGCATCGAGTCAGCCTTCTCGGAAAACTTCCTTGAGGTGGTAAATTTTACAATACAATCCTCAGCTACTACACTACTATACAATGCCAATGATCCCACATACTGTCCAGTATGATGATGACGTCACGAAGCAGTAGCTGCACGAAGGCTGCGCTGACATTCTTTGTCGAGGGTCACCAGTTCAGAGGTAGGTGGGACAGAGATTATAGCCCCACATACCTCCGTTGAAAAGGGAGGATCCTCCAACCTTCAGGTCCTCAGGATCCTTTAGGTGTTTTAGTCTGGTGTGGAGCTGTCTGATAGATGATTTTGGGCTGTTCTATATGTTCTAATCGCGCGGAGAACTTTGATTGCGCGATGCAGGATTTCGTATTTTCTTCGTAGTTCTTATATGGCGTCATAGATGTCGCTACACACTTGAGTTACATATGCACACTTTTACATCGGAATATTTACTAGGAATCGATTTGCGAATAATTAAAACAGACGCTGAAGTTAATTCGATAAAATTCCGCCACAAACTCCTCGGAGCCGTCCAAGGACCTGTAGGGATGGTTTTTGATGCGGTCGAGCCTAGTATCCGAAGTCTCTTTAAACTTTCCCAGGTTGACCAGTAAAGAAGAAGAAAGATCATAATCATCATTTCAGCCGAAGGACGTCAACAGCCGCATCTATCACATTCCTGTGACTCTCACCAGGTCATCGGTTCACCATGAAGGAGGCCTTCTAACGCTACCTTTTCCGCCCACCGCCTATCCGTTTAGCGAGCAATGTGCCCTGCCCACTGCAACTTAAGTTTGTCGATTCTTCGGCCTATGTCGGCGACTTCGGTTCTCCAACGGATATCTTCATACCTGATGCGATCACGAAACTCTGAGCTTTAGGAAATAGAAAGATTAGTACTTACTATATTAACTCCGACTTTCAGCGGTTTCCTGTAATAATCTTCTAAGCCGACCCAGTCGACGGTGTGGTAGGGCTCCGGCAGCTTCCTGTTTGTGACGTTGATGGTCAAGTAGCTCAGGTGCATGAGCGAGCCCATTGTCTCCAGTGTGCGCGTGTTGATCTGATCCACGTCCGATATTATGTGCTGGAACAACAGAACTCATCATCTTCCTGTCCTTTTCCCGTGTTATTTGGGGTCGTAACACGTTTTTTTCTTCCATTCTATCCTGTCACCCGTCATGCTAGCACTAACTTCCTTTTCTTTCATATCACTCTTCACACAATCTATCCATCTTTTCTTTGGCCTCCCTTTCCCTTTCCACTCATCCACATGTATACTCATAACTCTATTAGTAATATGCGTTTCATCCCTCCTATTTACATGACCATACCAAGACAAACGATTGCCCTTCAACAGAACAATAGAACTAATTGGAATAAACCTGGCAAAAGATGGCTGCCAATGCCCACACACATTGGTTCAGCATAGATAAAGTGAGGAATTCAAACTCCAATAGATAAAACAGTATCTATTAAATATCATGTCTATAGTTCAAAATGATGTGTGGTGTAACGAGAATGGATAAAGTGAGAAATGAGTATATTAGAGGAAGTTTAAAAGTCCCCAGGCCCCAGTGACTGAAAATTTAAAAGGTAATAGGTGGTCTTGGTATGGTCATGTGAAGAGGAGGGATGAAGCGCATATTACTAAAAGAGTTCTGAGTATACATATAGATGGATGGAGAGGCCGAAGAAAAGATGGACGGATTGTGTGAGAAGTGATATGAAAGAAAAGGGAGTTAGTGATAGTTTGACGGGTGACAAGACAGAATAGAAGAAAAAAACGTGTTGCGCCGACCCCAAGTAATATGGGAGGCAGGAAGAAAGTCAACAGTTCTAAATATGAAAAAAGCGTGTTAAAAAGAGGTGAAAGCCGGAAGCTAGTGCAACGGCCTAACAGCTACTAGACGTCACATGCTTGAACGGTGCGCTAACACCGAAACATTTCTGTCAACTAGCCGAGATACGGGGAGCGGGGTACTACGTTCTGATTGGTTGAGACATCAGATCTGTAAGTCATATGTGTTGACAGTCATGCGTCGCCTGTTATTGGACGTCTAGTAGACGTATACTAAATGGAAAGTTCCATGAATATTGAATTGTAATTCAGCCTTCATCCTCTTTTCTAACTTTGCTGTGCCAGACGGTCCATGTTGACCTTGAAAATATTTTATACCACCTATGTACACAATATGGGATGTAATAAAGTATTGAGTATTGAAAGTTTTCCTTACCGTGATCGACATAACCATCATCATGCGCTGGTTGGCTCTGGTCAGGATGTTGTTCTCTGGTGCTGGGAACAAGTCGAACTTCAGCGGCCTGGAGTATCGCTCAACGACTTGGTGCTGCAAAACAATGTTTATAGTCAATAGAGATTTAATAGTGTATGGTTTAAAAGTTACGTATTTTTAATTTTATTGTAAAACAAAGAAAGATTTTGTTTAGGTTGGACGCCCTACGACGGAACTTATAAAAGTTTGAAAAAAACACGTATTTCCTGAAACAAGATTTGTGAAATCACGGAATTACCGAATGCCAACAGTTTTCAGGCGTTCTCTCTTCTTTCGCGATGCCACTACATCAAACATCGCGTTGGATTGCGTTACATGAAGCAAAAAGCTACAACAATTAGCAGAGCACTGGTGGCCGAGTGGTAATGGCTCCGACTTACGATATGTAGGTCGCGGGTTCAATCACTGCCAGGCGCATTACTTTGCGTAATTTATTTCATGACCACTGCTCTGAAAACGGTGAAGAAAATCATCGTGAGGAAACCGCCATGTCCCAGAACCGAAAATTCTAAGACATATGACATTCACTAACCCGCACTGGGCCTGCATGGCGGATTACGGGCTGCGGCCCTTTCCCTCTCCTAGAAAGGAGGCCTGAGTCCCAGCAGTGGAAACATTAAAAAGGCTGATGATGGAGCAACAAACGTTTAAACCATGCTCAAAGTTGACGATAGACGAGTGGAAAAAAGAGCCTTTTAATATTTATTAAACGATCATTCTTAAACGTAAGTGTATGTAACATTTTTATATTATAGTACGAGATCCGTAGAAGAAATCTCTTCCCTCATCTGTCATTCGGTTATGATAAATATTATGTGCTAAATAATGTGTTTATTAAGACATTCCGAATAGGTTGCCTAACTAAATCTAGCGCCACTGATGTTAAACAATTAAATTTGTCTGAGATCGCAAACATTTTGATATTTTCGACTTTAACCAAATACTTACAAATTGAGTTCTATCGTTACCAATAGCTCCTATTAGACTAAAAAACACTAATTAATATGTAGCGACATCTATGACGCCACATAAGAACTACGAAGAAAACACGAAATCCTGCATCGTGCAATCAGAGTTCTCCGCGCGATTTGAACATATACGACAGCCCGACATCAACTATCGGGCAGTCGCCCACCAGACTATAACACCCGGTCTGGTCGGAGGATCCTCCCTTTTCAACGGAGGTTTGTGGGACTTTACTCTCTGTTCCACATACCCCCAAACTGGTGACCCTCGACAAAGAACGTCAGCGCAGCCTTCGTGCAGCTACTACTTCGTGACGTCATCATCACTTCCTCAAGCTTTCGAGCAACGAGCCAAACAGCCAGCACCCTCGGCTAAGGGTATCCTGACCACCAGTATGTCTACCTGGTCATACCTGGTCACAACCTCAGCCGCATCAGCGACCTTGGCACACCGCACCTTCGGCCAGTCATACGAAGAGCCATGAAGGACCTCTCCTGGTCGACGCCAGCAATCAAGCCCTACGTCGCACAAGCACCGCTCCGACTCACTGGAGCCAGCAGCACTACTCCGACTCACTGGAGACTGCAGCATCGTCCCGACTCACTGGGACAGCACCACCCCGACTCACTGGGGCATCATCCCGACTCACTGGGACAGCACCACCCCGACTCACTGGGGCATCATCCCGACTCACTGGGACAGCACCACCCCGACTCACTGGGGCATCATCCCGACTCACTGGGACATCATCACCCCGACTCACTGGGGCATTATCCCGACTCACTGGGATAGCAACACCCCGACTCACTGGGGCATCACCGCAGATAGTTCAGACTCACCGAGAACTATGCGGCATCGGTTCCGACTCACTGGAACCAACCTACCGCTGGCCTGGCACACATCAAGAAGCATCAAGAACCATCGATCTCCGATCTCCGGAGGGGAGTGATGTAGCGACATCTATGACGCCACATAAGAACTACGAAGAAAACACGAAATCCTGCATCGCGTAATCAGCGTTCTCCGCGCGATTTGAACATATACGACAGCCCGACATCAACTATTGGGCAGTCGCCCACCAGACTATAACACCCGGTCTGGACGGAGGATCCTCCCTTTTCAACGGAGGTATGTGGGACTTTACTCTCTGTTCCACATCCCTCCAAAAATATGAAAATATCGATTAAATAACAGATGACGGTAAATTATGGCCATTTACTCACTTCTTGAAGCGAGGCAACCCTCCTATTTGCACCAAAAAAAGGGAGGCAACCTATAGTTTTTCGGTTCTTTGGGGTACACTCTTTCAGCTGATGCTCGACTTTCCCAAATTACAAACGAGAGCTTGATGTCAAAAATGTAATAATAAATTTTATCGTTTAACATCATTGGCAACAAATTTAGCTAGGCAACTTATGCGCAATGTCTTAATGAACGCATTATTTAGCATATAATATTTATCATAATCAAATAACAGATGAGGGATTTTTTTTTGATGGGAAAAATCATCCAATGACAAAACCCGCCCTTGGGTGGAGCGGGATATAGTGTCAGACTCTTACTAACTAAAAACCCACCCCGTTCCTTCTAGCCTTCATACCGGGGCTCGAGTTTCCTTTCAGATAACCCTGGCCCCAGTAGGCTTCGACCCAGCTGGGCCCCTCCTGTTGCTGACAACTCCTTGAGGCGCGCAGGAGTAGTTCGCGCCGTCGACGTCTTGGGCTCGGTCCGGACAGTTACCGGACGGTCGGACAGCGAGCTACTCATGGCTCGCCGGCCGCGAGCCCGAGCCTATGTTGGTCGGAAATCGGAATCGGAATCCCGGCAGCGGCGCAGAGAGCGCCGTTGCCTGATACGGTCGCCCTCCTCCTTTGCTAGCATTACTACTTCGCAGAAGGAGGCGACCGCCTACCACTCCTCCTCGCCCCGAACCATGGCCTGAACCAATGCCGAAACAGAAAAGGGATGAGATTTCTTCTATTGGATCTTAGATCATTCGTTTACATTTTAGAACAAGATCTACTTTTGTTTACTTTTTTATACTTTCATGTTAATATGCAATTTCACGATGTAATCAACAAACTTGATCCAAGAACTTGTTCCATTTCATAATAAACACAGCACCAATTGATAAATAAACTAGTTCAATTAGTACTGACATTGAACATATACGTAGACACCTTTAAATGGAAATAACGAGTATTTTCATTTGTTTGACGCAAGAGGAAGAAAGCAGCACTTCCGATTTGACGTGACCTTTGTAGATGCCTTGAAGTGAACGTTCAATTTAAATATTTTTATTTTTGTATGAAAATATGATACATTTTAAAAGTCATAGAACAAAAGTTGTTGTTGATGATGTTAATAACTTAGTTCTAAGAGGTTGCAAGTGTTCTACAAATAACCCCGTACACAGAACGGTGGAGCACACAGTCGAGGTGTGCCCTACCTGGGCGGAGCATCGCCGTGCCCTCGTGGGGGCGATTGGCGGCGGAGACCTCTCGCGCCGGGCCCCGGTCGAGGCCATGGTCCGAAGCGAGGAGGAATGGCAGGCGGTCACCTCCTTCTGCGAAGCAGTAATGCTAGCCAAGGAGGAGGCCGACCGTATCAGGCAACGGCGCCCTCGCCGCCGCCGCCACCGGTATTCCGATCCCGATTTCCGGCCACCGTAGACGCGGGCTTGCAGACGGCAAGCCATGGGTAGCTCGCTGTCCGACCGTCCGGTAACAGTCCGGACCGAGCCCAAGACGTCGACGGCACGCACTGTTCCCGTGCGCCTCAAGGTGTTGTCCGCAACAGGAGGGCCCTGCTGGGTCGAAGCCAACTGGGGCCAGGGTTATCCGAAAGGAATATCGAGCCCCGGTATGAAGAGGCTAAAAGGAACGGGGTGGGTTTTTAGTCAGTAAGAGACTGACACTATCTCCCGCTCCACCCAATAGCGGGGTTTGTCATTAGATGATTTTTGCCCACCGTAAAAAAAAAACCCGTATACAGTAAGTATCGATAAAGAAGCCTTATTCCTTCCTTGGCATTATTGAAAATATCGTACGAACGCGAGAGAACCACTCAAATATTATTTTGAGCCTGTTGTACCGCACTGTATTACCTTTCTTCCACTTTTCTCTGTCTCTAGCTTTTTTTACGGTGGGCAAAAATCATCTTATGACAACCCCCGCTCTTGGGTGGAGCGGGAGATAGTGTCAGACTCATACTGACTAAAAACCCACCCCGTTCTTTCTAGCCTCTTCATACCGGGGCTCGAGTTTCCTTTCGGATAACCCTGGCCCCAGTAGGCTTTGACCCAGCTGGGCCCCTCCTGCTGCTGACCACTCCTTGTCTGTCTCTAGCTACATTTTGCCAATCATTTAGGTAGGAGTCCCAACTCGTTACGCCATTTCCTAAAGCGCGAGCCAATCAACAATATAAAAAAAAACTGGGTAAGTGCGAGTCGGACTCACGCACTGAGGGTTCCGTACAAACTACAATTCCCGAATGGACGAAGATTTTTGAGGATTGCAATTTTTTTTGTCACGTAGGCAACAACAAATTTATTATTTTCAGATTTATTCCTATACTTGTGCTATAAGACCTTGCTTTGTGCCAAATTTCAGGATTCTGGGTCAACGGGAACTACCCTATGAATTTCGCTTTGAGATTATCAAAATACACGATTTTTTGCGACATAAACGGCCGTATATTTTTTATTCGTAAACTTAGAAGTTTGATGTTTTTACAACTTAAAAGGATCGCAGTCCTGAAAATATGGTTTTAATTTGAACTCACTATCTCCACACGAATATAAAATAGAGGGTATTGACAGACAGACAGACAGATGGACGAATAACAAAGTGATCCTATAACGGTTCCGTTTTTTCCTTTTGAGGTACGGAACCCTAGTACTTTTTTATACATTGTTGATTGGTTCGCGCTTTACCAATATTTTATCTGATGGAAAACAACGATGTGGTACTTACGCAGTATCTCTCATTTTCATTCTTGGGTGTGCCCAAACTGCATCCGAAGAAACCCAGCTTTATCATGCTGAGCGAGTTCTTAAATATCAGGCTCTCGATTATTATTCTGAAAATAACAACATAAAATAAAGTCATTCGAAAAATAAACCAGATTTCGAAGAAAAATTCCTCTCCTTAGCTGGGCGCATAAGTAATGTGTTCCTAAAACATTTTGCACGTATGGACGGGATGACCGTTTGTGTTCACGCAAACATAAATCAAGAAAACGTACTGAATTGCTGATTTTTTTTTGTTGTGATCTCAGGCGTTCTCCCGTAGTAACAGATTTTCATTATACGAGTATTATAAGTATACAATAACACCTTTTCAAAAATTTAGTTAATAATAATATTCCACAACTATCACACAACGCTGTCTAGTCTCAAGTTAAGCAGAGCTTGTGTTATGAGTACTAGACAACTTGACAGACAGACAGACAGACGGACGGACAACAAAGTGATCCTATAAGGGTTCCGTTTTTCCTTTTGAGGTACGGAACCCTAAAAACAGAAAAGTAGTAAGTACAATAAATAAGACGATAAACGACATAAACAGATAATTTCCCTCACCTCCTCAATTTTATAGATGGCAGATGAGTGCTCTGCTGTATGTAGCTTGGTCCGACGAATAATATCTCTTGTAGACGTGGTATGTCAAAAAATCTGAAAGAAATACAACATTATGATACCAGTTAACAAAAAATTCTTATGAGTAACACTAGTGTTTTTCTTTATTCCGTGAGTGTTACACTTTCGGGGTTCAATACACGTAACACTTGTGACTGATACGTTACAAAATGTGAAAAAAAAAAATACAACCGGATTGAGTTTGAACCGAACCGGTTGTCATTCGTCGATCTTTAACAGACGTAACAGTCGTTGTCGGTAAATCACCAGATAGTCTAACCATAAGAGCTATATTTCACCGGGATACGCGACTTGTCGCGCCGCCATGTTGTCCCGGTACCTTGGTTAAAGCCATGGTCCGGAGCGAGTGGCAGACGGTCGCCTCCTTCTACGAAGCAATAATGCCAGCAAAAGAGGAGGTCGACCGCATCAGGCAACGGCGTTCTCGCCGCCGCCGCCGGGATTCCGATCCCGATTTCCGGCCACCGTAGACACGGTCTTGCGGACGGCGAGCCATGGGTAGCTCGCTGTACGACCATCCGGTAACTGTCCGGACCGAGCCCAAGACGTCGACGATGCGCACTGTTCCCGCGCGCTTCGAGTCAGCAACAGCGGGTTATCCGAAAGGGAGCTCGAGCCACGGTATGAATGCTAGAAGGAACGGGGTGGGGTTTAGTCAGTAAAAATCTGACACTATCTCCCGCTCCGCCCAAAAGCGGGGGTTGTCATTGGATGATTTTTGCCCACCATAAAAAAAAGGTGTCCCGGTGAAATGTAGTCCTAAAGCTACCAAACTAGACACCATACAGACACCAGAGTCGCAACACATTCGAGCTGGTCGCGCCACCAAATTGGTTACGCAACCCCTTTCATCTTTTCTGTGCTTCACGTAGTGTGCCTGCTATTTATAATTTTTTCACGGAATATTCGCGACGGCCTTAAGAAGGCATAAAATTACATATTAACTGACTCATATTTTATTGATACATTTATCGATTTCAAAGCATCGAAGGCTTCATTAATTTTTCAAGCCACCGACGACTCATGCACTTATTACAGTGAGAGGTCAGGGCTGCAAAACTTTCATAATTTTATAAAAGCTGACGGTATGTCAGTGCACGTCCCTAATACAGGTAGGAACGATGCCCTGTTAAGAATTTTCACTTATGGTGACTGGCAGGTAACGGGTAACAAAGGTGTGTAATATCATCATCATCTTCCAGCCCTTGTCCCATTTTATTTAAGTTCGACGCAACACGTTTTTATTCTCCCATTCTGCCCTGTCACTCGTCATGCTATCACTAACTTAACTAACGTTTCATCCCTCCTCTTTACATGACCATACCAAGACAAACGGAGAAGAAGGATCTAATCCAGGCAAGCATGTGCAAAATTGTATTATACGTATGTAATGATACATGGTCGAGAAACCATTCTAACTATTACTGTTCAATTGTTCATGTTTATCTGGCATGCAAACTGTGGGTCGCTGTGCCCATGTGATGGTAATTGTGTGCTACTTTGGATGGGCGAGATACCA
The DNA here is from genome assembly GCA_949319445.1 of Mythimna lalbum. Lineage (NCBI taxonomy): Eukaryota > Metazoa > Arthropoda > Insecta > Lepidoptera > Noctuidae > Mythimna > Mythimna lalbum. The sequence continues at coordinate 5,918,599 of OX439369.1, forward strand.
ACCCACAATTAGGCTTGCAGCTGCGAATCAAGACATATTATTGTTGATAATGGTGCGACATGCGCGTGCATGTAATAATAACTGAAACTTCATAGCATCGTTCCTACCCGTTTTGGGGAAATGCACTGAAAAACTAACAGCTTTTATAAAATTACGAAAGTCTGGCAGCCACGGGCTCTTATTCTCTGTTCAAAATTACATGACATTTATGAAAACTTTTTATTACTGTCCGTTCAACCGATTTTGACTTTTATTACGTTGGTGGCACGACAAATGGCGGCTGCAGTATATAGATGGTATTGTAACTACTTTTTGCTTTTAATGCCATCCTTATACCTACAAAATATAAGTTGTTATCGATTGAACAGACAATAAAACCTCTTCATTAAAGGCTAAATAAAGAAACTAGTCTTCAGGAAATAAAATTACTTGTTCCGGTTAGTTAAGTAAAAAGCACTAAATGGTGACCAGCATTCCTTATCTTTAATTCATATATTTATACAACATGCAAATTGCATGTTTCATAACTAAACCCAGCATTGTATAACGGTTTTTAAGACAGTGCAAAGTAAGAGTATTACAGACACATTTAGGATTTATCACGCCCCAATCACAGCAGTAAGTCCTGTCTTTGAGGAGAAGTTAAAGTGGCGCCACGAGGCGTTCCGTCTGACGTAGGGCATTACCGGATATCGTCAGTTCGGGAGGATCCTTCTTTAATTCAGGCGAAAAAATCGTCCGGGTGTCCCCATTGTTCAGACCGGCCGGAGGCCATAGCGGAGACATTTCGTCGTGGAGGCGACCGGCGGCGGTAACCTCTCGCACCGGACCCAGGTTCTGCCCATGGACCAGGGCGAGAGAGAATGGGATGCAGTCACTTCCTTCTGCGAAGCAGTAATGCTAGCGAAGGAGGTAGCCGCAAACGGGCTTTCCTCACACCCCCAGCCGCCACCTTACACCTCCAGCTGCCACCTCACGAGATACATACCTTGGGAAGAAGTCGCAAAGCGGTTTTCAGCCACCGTAGGCGCAAGCGGACGAAGAACAATGCAGCAGCTCGCCGTCCGCCAGTCCGATAAGGATCGAGCCCGAGTCATCAACTGCGCGTAGTGTACCACGCGCGCCTCAAAAACACGACCTACATTTTTGTAGACTTCATTGGAATATACCAAAAGCGATTTCAATAGTTATTTTAATAGATGTAAATTATGACAGACTTCTTTAAACTCAACGCACAATCTACCTATAAAAAGTAGACACAGCGGAATTGTGTCCAAAAAAATTTGGAGTAATTTATGTATGTATGTATGTACATAACAAGAACGTTGTATTTGGAAAGTTTCCGTATGACGCTGTATCGCTAAGTATTCCGTTTGTTTCTAATACATTTTAATGGCTGCTTATAAAATGAAACTTCGTGTGTAGGTCGGAAGCGGTTTGAAATAATATCATCAATTCCTTCATTAAAAAAAAACATTGACAAAACACCAGGAATGACTCTTGTATCGTTGTTATGTTGTAAGTATGTAATCATCATTTCACCAGGCCTCCCCCAAGTGTCGCCACAACGAACGATTCTGAAATATTTGGCATCCATCGGATTCTCGCGATCCTTACCAGGTCAACTATCCACCTTGTGGGAGGCCTTTGATCACAACGTCTTCCGAAACACGGTTACCTTTCGGGAACCTTTCGGCCCTAAAGACCATCTATCTGTTCTGTGAGCAACGTACCCTGTCTAGTGCCAGTGTGGCGATTCTTCGAGCTAGGTCAGTAACCTTGGTTCTCCTGCGGATATTTTCATTCCTTATGTGCTCATGCAAGGAAACAGGTTGCGTTCTCAAACATGTAAACTCACATACACAACACATACGGACCCAGAACAGCTAGCTGTATGTAGGCTATCGTATAATCGATCGAACCAGAGACACGCAGCACCACCAATCACAGCCAACAACCATTCCATAATGATGATGTTCATAGGGTTCGATTTTCAAATTGTGCAATATATATTATTAACTCTATCTCCAACGAATTAATTTCTTCCTACCACCTTTATGCAGATGACCTTCAGATATATTCGCGGGCACCTCTTGGGAAATTGTCTGAGGCTATACCGACCATTAACCTTGATCTGGCTCGTATATGCGACTGGAGCAAGAGGTACGAACTTACGGTGAACCCTGTGAAGACGCAGGTGATAGTGGTGGGCAGTTCCAGATTGGTCTCAAAGATCGATTGGACGACTCTTCCTCAAGTGTCTTTTGACAGCTCAGTAATTCCCTTTAGTGAGAAAGTCAAGAACTTGGGGATATTCATCGACAAGAATTTCTCTTGGACTGCCCAGCTACAGGAAGTTAGCCGCAAGTTATTCGCATCTGCTGGTTCGTTAAGAAGACTACGGCATTTTCTGCCGACTGCCACCAAGATCACGCTTGCACAATCTCTTCTTTTACCCATCCTTGATTATGCTGATGCCAGCTATCTTGACCTCACTGAAGTGCAACTGGATAAACTTGAGCGACTTCAAAACTTTTGTATAAGGTTCATATTCGGTTTGCGTAAATATGACCATGTTTCTGAATTTCGTGTTAAACTCAAGTGGTTGCCAATTCGCCTTCGCCGTAATGCTCATATTCTGTCTCTTTTGTACAATGTGCTCTTTCCTCCTTTCACCCCTCGTTACCTCAAAGAACGGTTCCAATTTCTTTGCGACTCCCACACGAAAGTTCTTAGGTCATCAGATAACCTGAAACTTAAAATGCCAATGCATTCAAGTACTTTCCTGGATAAGTCGTTTACTGTTCAGGCCGCTCGTTTATGGAATGCATTGCCTGTTGAAATAAAGCGTGCGCAAACACTGGCTGTATTTAAAAGGCTTGTGAAGGATCATTACTTGTCACTATGATCTTGCCTTCACTTCTTCACTTACTCTCTTGCTTATATATATTTTGTATGTATGTATGTATATGTATATCTATTTTAGCATTAAGTATTGAATAAGTTTTGTTACTTTTATAATTATTTGCACCAAGTGCAACCCCATTTTGTGTCCAGGCAATCTCTGTCCATTCTAGGTTGCCTGGAAGAAATCGCCTGGTGCGATAAGGCCGCCAATTGTGTTTTCTATTGTATGGTTTCTTTTTGTATTTTCTTTTTCTTGATGTGCAATAAAGTATATTTATAAATAAATAAATATAATTGGGTCTTTATAGGCAAACTTTCTCTCTCCTAGAGAGAAAGCCCGATTCCCAACAGTGGGAACATTATAAGGCCAACTAACCGTTTTTTGTGCATGTGGTACCTGTATTGTTACACTTGTAAATGTTACTCTAGTTATTAATCAGAAATGTGTGTAGTGTAAACAGTTGTTGGTTAACCTAAATAAATAAATAAATAAAAATAAATATGCTATGCTACGCTAGGCAAACGTTAGGCAGCGTTCGGGAAGCTGCGCGGTATCTTCTCGTCCAAAATACCAGTGTTTCAAAACGAAAGTCTATGACCAGTAATGACATACGGCACAGAAACATAGTTGCATGGATCTCATCAGAAGGCTTACAGTCACCCAAAGGGCAATGGAAAGGGCTATACTCGGAGTTTTCTTGCGTAATCGCATCAGGAATGCAGATATTCGCAGGAGAACCAATGTCGCCGACATAGCCCGAAGAATCGCCAAGTGGCAGTGGGCAGGGCACATTGCTCGTAGAACGTATGGTCGATGGAGCCGAAAAGTTCTGGACTGGCGACCGCACACCCGGAAATTCGACCGCACACCCGCAGCATTAGAAAAGCTCCAACGAAGTGAGGTGGGTGGACCTGGTCAGAGTCGCGGGAATACGGTGGATGCGAGAGGTACTTGTGGCGACGCTTGGGAATGTCCAACAGTGGGCGTCTTTCGGCTGATATGATGATGATGATGAGGTAAATGTTTGAGGTTTTATAACACTCCTGCTTTTGTTTCCATATCCTTAAATCAGGATAAATGAGAAATAAAACTTTAAATAATAAATTAGAGAGCTACCTCCAACCGGCGTAAAACTAAACTCGACCCTGAAACATAATACTACCTTCTGATTAAATCATCATTGTCTCTACGAAACCCTTAAGGGATTATAAGGATGGCGATAAATAATTAAATTTCTCATTATAAGTCCTAGCTCCGCAAATTTCGAGTGCGTATGTCAAAGGATATAGAGGCTTCAGAGGATCAGCATATTGTTTAGTCGCCGAAAAAGATTGCATGTAGCGAAGATAAAAATGGTGAAATGGATGTGTGGTGTGTCGAGAATGGATAAAGTGAGAAATGAGTATATTAGAAGAAGTTTGAAAGTGGCGCCAGTGACTGAAAAGTTGAAAGGTAATCCGGTTGTCTTGGTATGATCATGTAAAGAGGAGGGATGAAGCGCATATTACTAAGAGAGTTCTGAGTATACGAGTACATTGGATGGAGAGGGAGAGGAAAGCCGAAGAAAAGATGGATGGATTGTGTGAGGAGTGATATGAAAGAAAAGGGAGTTAGTGATAGTTTGATGGGTGACAGGACAGAATGGAAGAAAAAAACGTGTTGCGCCTACCCCAAGTAATATGGGATAAGGGCAGGAAAAAGAAGAAAAAGCCCCTTAGCGGCAAGGGCAAAGTTTTGCTTCTTTGACGTAGCAATGAAAAGGATAAAACCCGTCAAATGAACAACTCATAAAACATCTTACAGACGTCTTCGACGAGTCCCTGGCCCGACCGGAAGCCCCTCAGTAGCCGCCATTGTTATATTATTAAACCACAATAAAGCATGAACTCTTTTGTGTTCTTGTTTAAAGGTCGCAGAACCAAAGGTTGCTCGCTTCTCGAAACTTTTTAGAGATATTGGCATCATAATCAACCTTATAATATTCCTACTGCTAGAACTTAGGCATCCTCTCTAGGAGAGGCAATGGGCCGTAATCCACCACGCGGGTCCAGTGCTGTTTGGTGAATGACATATTTCTTAAAATTTTTGGTTCTAGGACATTGTTTCCTCGAGATGTTTTCCTTCACCGTTTTGAGAGCAGTGGTGATGAAGTGAATTACACAAATAATGCGCCTGGCTGGGTTTGAACATGACTTAAACGTGATATAATTTATGCTTTTCGAATATTTCACCAATTGATTTATAATTCAGATCACCAATTGATTTATAATTCAGATCACCAATTGATTTATAAACAGCTGCATATCGACCGTACCGCCGTACGACAAATTACATGAGAAAGACCCTATTTAATACACATGAATAATATTGAAGTGTCGATTTATAAAATCAAAATAACATTTTTTTACATGCATATATTCAATAGACACTTAAAACAAAAAGTAATTTATAAAAAATTGTCTTGACTGTCTATCTCTTCGATCCGCCTAATGTCCAAAACTGCTAAACCGATTTTGACAGAACTTTCACTGGTAAACAGCTGATTTTAGAAAGAGTTACTTCATTTTATTTTAGATAAATATTTAAGGTTCCGCGCAAAAATCAAGACTTAAAATTGTTACTAAATTGCACTGTGCTGTTTTACGAATATCTGGTGCAGACGAAGTCACATGCAGCAGATAGTATGTTATATATTTTCAAGATTACGAGCTAGTTTCATAAACATCCATCTATTGTGCTTCGTATATAGTTGTGTCATCGTTACATCACTTGAAAGACGGCGCTAGGCGACTTGTATTGATTATACACGTTCTAATATAAGAATCAATCGATGTGCAACTTTAGAGGTGATATTGAATGTCTGGCTGTGTCTGTTAGTAATACAGTGATCGTCGGAAAATAAAGACAATGGGTATATTTGACACAACATAAAGCGCCCAACGGGCGTAGGGGCCCAACAGGGTCGAAGCCTACTGGGGCCAATGGTCTGTTTCCGAAAGGGAAGCTCGGACCCGGTATGAAACGCAACGAAGGAACGGGGTGGATTTTTTAGTCAGTAAAAGTCTGACACTATCGCCATTCCGCCCAAGGGCGGGGTATGTCATCTGGGTGATTTTTCTCCACCGATAAAAAAAACAATCCATTTGACGACCTAAATTGAACTGTTAAAACAAAGGATATGTAACTATGCAAGTCTGAATCCAGTAAGGTTATAGAATAGAGTACGTATTTTCAATTTTGAACTGAAATATGCCCACCCACGCCCGTAAAAACATTACAATACTTACACAGTTATGAATTCAAAGGTAAATAAAATATGGCGAATCCATTCGGGATCATTCGTGTTGAGGCGTGGGTGTCATTCAGCGACTATAAATAGCGCCCGGAAGGACCCCCAATCGATACTGCAGGAGCTCTGTAATACTTATAAGTAACCAAATAAGTACAACAAAAAAAAAACGTTTGCGACCAAAGACCTTACTACGAGCTCTTATCGCAATCCATGTCGACCTTAAGTTTAGGAGACAAATAAATGGCGATTTACAATTTAAAAAGTTCAGTTTGGGTCCTGCACTGAACTGTTAACACGAAGAAATGTTTCTCCGAACCCAGTTAGTATAAATACAGTATTTCCAATTTCAAGCTGAACTTAGCGCCACGGCCATGTACACATTTCAATACTAGGTTTATTATATCAAAGGCAAAATATGGCGAATTCATTCGAGACCTTGGTTTGAGGCGTGTGGGTGTCATTCAGAGCGGCCTATAAATAGCGCCCGGACGGACCCCCGATCGATATTGCAGGAGCTCGTAATGTTATTGGAGAACGCACCTACACTTAGGGTTGCCAACTTCTTTTACAAGAAACGAAGTGTTTATATAAGAAGAATATTAAACAGTATTTAAAACAAGCTTTTATGGATTTTTTTTTTCATAGCAAGCTTTTATAGCTCGGTATACCTATATAATTAATGTTCGTCAAGACGAATCATAAGAGCCCAAACTCGATGAGATTGTGTCCTTTAACTACCAAGTTCCTCTAGCCACAGTAGCCACCTTCCAGTTCCATCATCAGATCAGCTCCTTGTCATAATTATTTTGCATTGTCTTCTGATTTACACATGCATGTAAAATTTCAGCTCAATCGGTAGCCGGGAAGTGGGTCAAATTTAATTTACAAGATTACACAAATAATAACTAACAAAAAAACAACTAACAAAAACTAAACTAAATAAAAGCTTGTACAAAATGAACAGCATTTTACATATTTTAGAGCTTCTCGCACAGCTTAATAATTTACAATGTTTTAAAAACTTTTTTTTTTTTTTTTTTTTCTGTCGACGGGGAAAATCATCATTGACGAAACCCGCTCTTGGGTGGAGCGGGAGACAGTGTCAGAGTCTTACTGACTAAAAACCCCGCGCCGTTCCTTCTAGCCTTCATACCGGGGCTCTAGTTTCCTTTCGGATAACCCCGACCCCGGTAGGCATCGACCCAGATGGGCCCCTCCTGTTGCTGACAACTCCTTGAGGCGCGCGGGAACAGTGCGCGCCGTCGACGCCTTGGCTCGGTCCGGACAGTTACCGGACGATCGGACAGCGAGCTACCCATGGCTCGCCGCCCGCGAGCCCGCGTCTACGGTGGCTGGAAATCGGGATCGGAATCCCGGCGGCGGCGGCGGGGGCGCCGTTGCCTGATGCGGTCTGCCTCCTCCTTTGCTAGCATTACTGCTTCGCAGAAGGAGGCGACCGCCTGCCACTCCTCCTCGCTCCGAACCATGGCCTGAACCAAGGCCCGGCGCGAGAGGTCTCCGCCGCCGATCGCCCCCACGAGGGCACGGCGTTGCTCCGCCCAAGCAGGGCACACCTCTACTGTGTGCTCCACCGTGTCCTCCGGGCGTTCCGCACAGTGGCGGCACCCGGGCGTCTCTTCCGCTCGAATCCGATGCAGGAACCTCCCGAACTTGCCATGTCCGGTGAGGACCTGCGTCATGCGGAAGGTAAGGACGCCGTGAGGTCTTTCCAGCCACGCCTCAAAGAGGGGACTTACCGCCATAAATGTTTTAAAAACTTCATACACCTCATTAAAATTAAAATAAATGAGAAGCTCATTCGATTGGTTCTGAAACTGAACGCTGAACAGCTGAACGTTCAGCGTGAGCGTCTGTATCTAACACTTAACAGTATTTCTGCCTGCCCTTGTCCCGTTTTATTTGGGGTCGGCGCAACACGTTTTTTTCTTTTATATCACTTCTCACACAATCCATCCATCTTTTTTTTGGTTTATCTCTCCCCCTGTATCCATCCACATATAAACTCACAACTTTTTTTGCAACATACGTTTCGTCAAAATAGTATAATACTGTTTTTAACAGTATAGTTGGCAACCCTATCTACACTGTAAATAAGGTCAAGGTTAGGACATCCAGGGATTTCATTTCGTATCGAACGGGTCTGATTCGCTATTCAATTATTTCAATGCTCATTCAATTTACAGTCATTATAGCCGAGCCTGTATGTTTTAACAATGGATCGTCATCTTATTACGCATCTGTAAATATAGGTAATCGAGATTAGGTAATTCTCAACCGTCTAAATATTCATGAAACAATGTTTGCGCCGAGTTAGTACGAATACTGAAAAATTGCTTGCACTGACTGGACAGTGGAGAGCAGTGGTGGCCAAAGGTAATGGCTCCGACTTACGAGTTGTAGGTCGCGGGTTCAAACCCTGCCAGGCGCATTACTTTGTGTAATTTATATCGTTACCACTGCTCTCAAAACGGTGAAGGAAAACATCGTGAGGAAACCGGCATGTCCTAGAACCAAATATTCGAAGACAAGTGACATTCACCAACCCACACTGGGCCCGCGTGGTGGATTACGGCTCATTCCCTCTGCTAGAGAGGAGGCCTGAGTTCCAGCAGTGGAAACATTAAAAAGGCTGATGATGACTGGACAGGTCTACTCAAATCTGTGTGGTTATTTCCTCAAAAGACCATCTAAGACACGAATCTGCATGGTTCTCATATGATTTGACAATTACATGTTCTTTACTGTATGGACTTTAAAAGAGACTTTGACCCCTGAGTTTGTTTCGGTGTTTCTTCTCAGGGTAGTCAGCTAGGAAACACCGGCCTCATCTCATTAAAACTGACTGAAAACAAAATTGACTTGTTAAAGTGTTTTTTGAAAACCTATTTACAAAATAAAGATCATTTATCATTTATAGTACCTACGTTTGTCACTAAATTCGAGATTTGTGTTGAAAATCGTCCTGAAGGCTTACCCAAGTCAACGCCTACCAAAACAAAATACAATCGCCAAACGACGCCAACCAACCAATCAATCAATCAACCAACCAATTGACAATCGTTAACGTTAATAGAAAATCTCAAATGTATGGGAATGTCATCACATCGATGTTAAGTCACGTGGTCAGAACAAAGGAATTGGAAGGGTTACTGTAGAAAAACGACACGAACGAAACGTTTTTTCTTTCTTTCTTTTCTTTCTTTCTAGACAGAGATTCGAAACGAAACGGTCGTAACTTGGCTAGGTCTACTGAAATAGTAAATGCTCGCATTTCAGGACGCTATACAACATTATTTTTAATTTATGAGAAATCTGAATATAGTTTGTTCAGAATCAGTACCTGAATGGATTCCTATATTTTACACCATGTTATAATTTTTCCCAAATATATTTAAAAGTCCACAGGTTGGACTCCATCGACACTAATTACAGTCGTAAAATGCCTTACGGCAGATCATAGCGGGCATTAGGTACCAGCAAATAGCTGGGAGCAAGTGCAAAACAATTAAAAAAAAATATATAAGTAAAAGCAAATTATCCGGAAGTTAAAATTTGATAATAAAGATATCCGAGTCTACCAAGGCCGCGGGATGGTTCGAAAGAGTTGCCTTGGCCTAGTAACGCAAAGGACCACTGAAGGAACTCAGGTGGGCTACAATCAGTAAAGTTTGACACTCCTACTCTCTCCACCCAGACCGGGAGTAGTGCCGTAACTAGCCTTTTATACGCCCGGGGCGAATTTCAACAACTGCGCCTTCTAATAAATTTGTTGAAGTTTTTAGTTGTGCACGCATCACGTAAAATTTACGAAATCAATGCATATAAGTTTTATATATTGAAAATTGTGTGTAACTTAGGCTTTGCTTCATCACTACATTTTTTTTTTTTAATTCTTATAAACTAGTGCTTGACTGCGATCCCACCTGATGGTAAGCAGTGATGCAATCTCTGATGGTGAGGCGCACTAGTTTATTAAAAGTTCACTCTAGCCTTGAAGATACCCAAATTATAATCGGACGGGAAGACCATAGCAGGCAAATTGTTCCATTCCATTCTATTGTTTTGTAACATAAATAGCCGTATCTTTTTTTTCGTTAACTTAGAAGCTCTGTTTTTTCACAGCTTCTAAGGACCGCAGACTTGAGTATATGGTTTTAATTTCAACTCAATACCTCCACGCTTTCCTGAGACAAAGGGGTCTTGACAGGAAGATAGACGGATGGACAACAACTTTGTAAGGATTCCGATTTGCCTTTTGAAGTACAGAACCCTAAAAATGGTGAGAAAAATAATCAGTCCATCGACACGAAAACAGGTTATTTCTTTGTTGAATTGCCTTATCAAAGTTTTTGCTACAGTCTTACTTCCTTACTAATATTATAAAAGCGAAAATAAGTTTGTTTGTTTATTTGTTTGTTACGTCTTGACGCCTAAATGGCAGAATCGATTTTGATGAATTTTGGTACAGAGATAGTTGGAACCCTGGAGACGGACATAGGCTATTTTTTTTTTAAGTGAGAAAAGGGGGAGATAGAGTAAAGTATATTAATAAACGCGGGTGAAGCCGCCGGTAAAAGCTAGTTCTTAACATAAACACTAAAAGGAAACACACTTCCCCTTCTATTTAGTAATCGGATAAGACTAAGCTGCATTAAGTCTGTGTGGAAATGTCTTAAACACGCTACTTTCATTGTGGAAACAATGTAATAACTTATAGTTGTTTCTTAATCCTTTGAACACGTGAGATTTGCCTGGAAATACAGTCATCATTATCTCCCTAGCCTTATCCCAACTAGCTTGGGGTGGACGGCGAGCTACCCATTGCTCGACCGTCCAGTCCACCAGGGTTTTGGGTGGGGTCCCCATCCAAAACCACCAAACCCACCAGTTTAAGACGGTAAAAGTCTAACACTCAGAGCAGGGGACGTGTTATATTTTCTATAGGAATATTTTCACCGGGACACCATGATGGCGAGATCAGTCGCCGCTACCTAAGTATGCAGCTCTATAGAGAGTTACTCACCTGGTGTCCGTTTGGTTGCGCAACCAATTTGACGGCGCGACCAGCTTGGATATGTGGCGACTCTAGAGTCTATATGGTGTCTAGTTTGGTAGCTTAGTCCGCCATTGTGTCCCGATGAAATATAGCTCTTTGTGTCAACACCGTCACCAGTCCAGGCTGAAAACCAGTGCTGTGGACTATCGCACTATGCGGGTGGCCACGGCATCATGCTGAGCGTTCGGCCGTTTTGTGTGAACGTGGCGCATATTTTCCTTATAAAATGTTTAAAATTTGCGTAATTTCCCGCAAACAAAATATGTTTTCTTTCTTTCTTGGAAGTTATTTAATGATTTCCTACCTCAAAAAAGAAAGGATATTTTGATTACTGTTGGAATTTTCCGTTACTGTGAGATGTCGAAGTCTTTACTGAAGTACACAGGTCAAACAATATAGCAACAGGATCAAATGAGGCCAAACAAACAGCTAAGCGCGTTAAGTAGCCTTATGTCTGGTTGTTTTCGTGGACAATAGTGTGGGTTACATGTTTACCACCTTTATCTGATAACACCTTTGTGAATATGTCATGCGTAATTGTTTTTCTGTTCCGAACAAATAAGATTAAATAAAGAAAAAAAAAACTTCCATGGAAACAAAAAATCTTTCCACAATTCTAGGATCCCACGTAAACAGATTATTATTCCATCCTTTTTATACGAGTTTTTTCCCGTTCTTTTTTGTTTTATTAGTAGGCTCGAGCTTGACCACTATCTTACCTGATGGTAAGCGATGATGTGGTCAACGATGGAGCACGCTTCCCTCGAAGTAAACTATTTACTCTTGAAAACCCCTAAGTTGTAGTTGCAGCTTACTTTCAGGTGAGATAGAGTTCAAACGCACGCCTATTAAATAGACCAAATTTTATATTACAAAACTATCGACCCGCCCCGGCTTCGCTCGAGTGCAATATTATACATTTAAACCTTCCTCTTGAATCACTCTATCTATTAAAAAAAACCGCATCAAAATCCGTTGCGTAGTTTTAAAGATTTAAGCGTACATGGGGATATAGGGACAGAAAAAGCGACTTTGTTTTATACTATGTAGTGATAGGACAGAGTATATTTCCCTGGGATAACAAAAGACTTTCACGTGGGCTCAGCAGCTGGCTCATTGTTTACTATACAAAATCCTCCGTCAACACTCAAGAGATAAGTTAACCTTTTTTTTTCGGTGGGCAAAAATCATCTTATGACAACCCCCGTTCTTAGGTGGAGCGAGAGATAGTGTCAGACTCTTACTGACTAAAAACCCATAACCCACCCCGTTCCTTCTAGCCTCTTCATACCGGCACGAGCTTCCTTTTGGATAACCCTGGCCCCAGTAGACTTCGACCCAGCTGGGTCCCTCCTGTTGCTGACAACTCCTTGAGGCGCGCGGGAACAGTGCACGCCGTCGGCTCGGTCCGGACAGTTACCGGACGGACCGGACGGTTAACGGAAGATAAGTTAACCTCGTTGCTCTGTAAGGCAGGGCACAAGTGGCTTGTGGCCTCTTCTAGCTTTTTGTGGTGGCGTTTGTGGCTGTGGCATTTGACCAATGTGCGGCGACACTTAAGAACAAATAAATGAGCTACTCACTGTGGAAACACCAAGTTCATGAACTTTTCGATCTCTGGCTCGTTGCAGTCGATGTACAGGTGCAGTCTTCGCACGTTCTTCTTGAACATGCGGACCAGGAACTGGCATTTTTCCAGCTGTTTGATGTTCAGCTTTAGTGTGTCCCTGCAGGAGATAAGATAAGATGAAGAGGCATGTAATATCAAAGTGTCTTGAAGGCTAGAGCGAATATGCTCTTAATAAACTAGTGCGCTTGCGCAATGCTTATCATCGGGTGGGATCGCAGTCAAACTCTAGTTTGTCAATTTAAAAAAAGCAAGCATAGTTCGAAGTACCTATCGGGTAAAATCGCAAAGATGTCGAATATGCTTGGGTCGATTTTACTAAGGATTTTTTGTCAATTTTAAGGTGAAAGGACGATTTTCATTCTGGAGCCTGGTCTCTAATACTTCCAGATTCGGACGATTCGAGGCGGTTAGGGTTTCATAGAATTTCTTATAAAGAATAAAATTAAATTTTAAAATTCTTTTATTTCGATTCGTTCGAGGCGTTCGGCTCTATAAGTGTGCGTTCACCTTTCCATTCTAATGGTACCAATTTCAATTTACTACACGGTGGGTACGTATTGTCGCATGTTCTTTATGAGTACATTATGAAGAGTTCACGCAAAATAGCAGATTTTCAGAGGTCTTTACTGGATTAGTCTTACAGAAAATGATTTGATTTCAATAGAAATCTAGACAATATCCCAAAGATATGAGTTTCCAAAATATCTAGAGCCAGATGTGCAATAAAGGTCATAATCACGTAAGAGCGGTTGTATGAAAATGTACCTCGGGAAGGAATTCCTTGATCATACGTAACTACACACTACGTAAGTGTAGTAAGTAAAATATTTATTGTATTAGTATAGGTAAAATAGTTATTGTTTTGAGGCAGGTGGTGCATGCGGCGTGTCTACCCGGGTGCTTGCGGTGCTTGGGCATCGTAGAATGACCTTTACTAAAAAGTTATAGTTTGTATTGCCCGAGTGGCGCGAGTACTTTGCCGGACGCGCTGGGTGCTTACCTGCTTCAACATAATTGTGCAAAAATATTAACCCTCTTTTTGTGGACTTTTGTTGTTTATGTCATAAAAGCGAGCGTATCTCGCCATCAAACTGTAAAGTTTGGCGAGGAAATTATGTATATAACAACGAAAAGTGTTAATGAGTTAAATAAATGAAAAAAAATGAGTAGGTAAAAGGGCGAGACAGTAAAATGTTGCTCGGCCGAGCTCTCGGCGCTTTGTTTATACGTACCGAGTATTCGGTTTTTTTGTTTGTAAGAGGTAATCTCTGTAAGTATTGGTCTGTGAAAAAACTAACTTGTATCTCTTTACGATATTAATATTGTAGATCACAGTGAGATTTCTTAATACGGATATAGTGTGCGTTTTAAACTAAGGTGATGTTGATCGGCTACTTGCCACACGCGACCTTTTATGCAAGACAAGTGAAGGGACAATTCCGATCTATGTTTTGTTAAGACATTCATAAATATGGTCAATGCAAAGTTTCATTGCTATAAAAATCAGTTTTGAAATCTTGAAATCGTTTTCGATTCTAGTCTCTTATGCCTTGATGACACGTACCGAGTAAACGGGCGAGCGAGACAGTGCTCTCGGCCGAATACTCGGTACGTATAAACAGAGCGCCCATACTCGGCCGACCGGTTACCTCTACAACTCACTAACATCACCGTCTCGGCCGAGCAACATTTTACTGTCTCGCCCTTTTACTCGGTACGTGTGATCAAGGCATAAGATGTCACAGATCTGCTCGGTTACCATGACGTTCAAAGTAAGATTGTTTTATTCTTATTCAAGTGTGGGTAAGAGATGGAGAGGGAGAGGAAGGCCAAAGAAAAGATGGACGGATTGTGTGAGAAGTGATATGAATGAAAAGGGAATAAGTGATAGCGTGACGAGTGACAGGACAGAATGGAAGAAAAAAACGTGTTGCGCCGACCCCAAATAAAACGAGATAAGGGCAGCAAGATGATGAAGCGTGGGTAAGAGATAGATCTATACAGCTTGTCTAACGCTATCTCTTACTCACACTGAAATGAGAATGAAACAATTTTACTTTGAACGTCATGGTAACTCCGCAGATCATAGATAGCTAAGCCAGCTAAGACACCAAAGAATGAAACACAAGTGACAAACGCCTCCATTATGTTGACAGAACATTATACAAGTACTAGTAAGCACAATGAAATCACACTGAGTTGCAACAAACAATAATAAGTTATTGCTAACAGCTCTTTGTGATCTACCTTTTAACTGAACAATTGTACAGATAAAAATAATATTATGACCAAGCAAGTATACATTTGTTGTGGTCAGTAAACACAATCTTAATTGCCTTTTAAGTAAGACGAGATAAAAAAGTAATCACCTAGGTATAAAATGTAATAGGACAGCTAGAAACTGCAGAAACTTTCAGTATTTTTCAACTAGAGCCAGCTTATCCTAAGCCTTTTGCATTCTTCCTTCTTATTCTTCCTAATTGGTCCTTTTTTAATGGTGGGAAAATCATCTAATGACAACCCCCGCTATTGGGCCGAGCGGGAGATAGTGTCAGACTCTTACCGACTAAAAACCCACCCCGTTCCTTCAAGCCTTCATACCGGGGCTCGAGCTATCTTTCGAAACTAAACCCTGGCCCCAGTAGGTTTCGACCCAGCTGGGCCCCTGCTGTCCTCATTGGTCCTTCGTTACACAGAATTAGTACTGTCATACAATTTAAAGCCCTACTTATCATACAATAAAGTATCGACCATTTTCACCTCGTACTTTGGCTTTGGCCTCGTGGATGCAACCCAATAAGTACGTTAGTCTGACCAGATTTGCACCGCTTTTAACTCTACGCTATACAATACCCTTCACACCGCCAGACACAGACACAGATGGAGGAATATCGTTCGAAAGTGATAAAGCAGGGAGGTTACGAACCTCAGCATTGAGGAGTACGAAGCAACGAGGGACATTGGCAAAATCATCGCACGTTCGTCGATGGAGCCATAAACTTATAAATTGAATTGAATGAGACATTCGTAATAACACGACTAAGTACCAGTGTTTCCTGCCAGGACTGTGGGATAAACGGGCAACCTTGGAATGCAAAGGGCAAAGGAACGCGGGCGAGTTTAAGTCAGTAAAAAAGTCTGATACTCCTTCTCGCTACACTCAGAGAAGAGTTATTTGAGGAATTCCTGGGCTCATAAATACAGCACCAGTATTTGACTTAAGCGAGAACTGCACTAGACCGAGGCACACGTGGACCACGCCTGATTTGTACGTAGCGGCGTTGCATGGCGTGGATGTAAGTTGCTCTTGAAATTTAGTTGCTATATGAAATTGTATGGAGACCGATGCGTCCAAAACGGCGTACGTGACCCACAGACGTCGAAACGACGGCCTCTACAAGGACGTCATTCTTCGGCTGTTACTGATTCCGCTTCCTAAGGAAACCTAAGTTCTAATACTATAATTGGAAAGTATAGTCATCAACATAAATATGTGGTAACGATCGGCTGCGGTGATCTCTCACATCCGGCCCTGGCTAACCAGGCGTTTGGTTAACCGCCTGGTTATCCAGGTGAAACAGCGAAGGATGGGGAAGCGATCACCTCTGTGAGCTAAGGAGATAGCCACATTCGTGAGGAAGAGAATATCCTCACAACCCAGCCGGCCGGCACAGGTCGTAGAGCGATTCCTGGATACTGTACGCGCGGGCTATACCCCGCTTTCCGTCCGGAATAGCCAGAGCCCTAGTCGACGGCGCGTGGTCTATTGTTTTGCAAGGTAAGTATCGATTCCACTAACCTGCGTCCTTCGTAAAGCAGGACGGCATTCCGCCAGTGTCTGCAAGTGGACATCGCCTTAATGGCATCCTCCGTGCTGAGGTGGTTCAAGATACACGTCAGGGGAAGAAGCGGCAACGTGCTCCAGTCAGCCTCGGACATCTGTAAAGAGGACTTATGTTATTTTTTTCAAACTTAAAAGACATTGAAGCTACATTAGACCGACGCATACGTGTAACACGCCCGATTTGTAGAAAGAACGACGTTGCGTGACGTGGATTTAGTGTAGTTCTACAAGTCTAGTTTCCATAAAAATGTATGAAGACCGACGACGTGCCCAGATCGGCGTGTGTGGCACACGTGTGCGGTAGTTCTTCTACCTTGATTTGAAGTGGGGTGATTGAGGCAGGGCGGTGCTATTTCGATAGTGCAGTGATTCTAGCGCGTTTAGGTACATATTTTTTGGCAGAAATATCCCACTGCAGAGCAAAGTTGCAGACCCAAGACTCCACTGTCCGTCCGTCTGTCACCAGCCTGTATCTTATGAACTGTGATAGCTAAAGTAGAAATTTTCACAGATGCTGTATTGCTGTTTTCGCTATAACAACAAATACTAAAGAAGAATAAAATAAATATTTAAGTGGGGCTCCCATACAACAAACATGACTTTTTTGCTACGGACGGTACGGAACGCGAGTGCAATTCGCACTTGTCCGGATCTTTTAATTAAGAATATCAATAAATGTAGGATTAATGTACTTTATGGCACACTTATTTAGTGCCTACTATAGTAGCAATAAGGTACAGATTGTTCAGCTTGTTGCCAAACGGTCTTATCTTTCAACCAAACTCCAAGCTGCTATGTAGAAAGTCTTCCAAACAAAAACCCAATAACACTGTCCAAGCTGAGGATCACAACCAAAACCCAATCAGCAGTCCGCCAGTTATAAGTCTTGCATAATGCATTGTATGCTTCAATTTAAAACAAGCCACTATAAAATGAGCTAACTGGATCCTTAGTTCCAAATCAATTCACCACACCACATCTGGAGTATGCTTAAGATGTAAAGTGTTACATGTAGTACATCCATACACACATCACATCAACACACATCCCACATCCATACTGATATTTTAATGTCAAAGTAACGCTGTCTGTTACACTTTCACAGTTAAACTAATTTTTTTTTTAATTATTGATAGGTTTGCGCTTGACCCCTATCTCAAATGATGGAAAGCGACGATAATGAACCGATTTTGATGTTTAATACGGAGTAAACTTAAAGGAAGGATGTAGGCTACCTCTATTTTGTTGCTGACTTCGCATCCACAATAACCTACATTCAGGAGGACGAAGCCAAGGACAGAAGCTCATCCATCTATCATATTTTTTCGTTTCATTTTGACAATGTCACCTCTTATTTTCTTTGCCAACAATGGCAAATGACTACAATAGGATTACTTTTTGTAGGAACCATTTACTTGGCGAGTGATAAAGAGCCACTGCATTGCAGCATTAAAGCTAGAACTACATTAGTCCGATGCACACGTGTTATACGATAAAAGGTCGTCTTAGCCCACGCATAATGGTCCGCTAAGAACTTAGTGCGGAAACCAGACCACCACGACAAGAAGACGTGTAACACGACTGATTTGTATGTAGAACGACGTCGCGTGGCGTGGTTCAAGTGTAGCTCTAGTTTCCATATAAAATGTATGGAGACTGACGCACCCAGATCGGCGTGTGTGCTGTGTAGTTCTAGCTTGAATGAATGAGGTATTGTTGCCTCATACATTATGTACAATTTTACAAAATAAAACAATTGTTGTGTACACACATCTCTTGAAATATTATCAGTGTTTGTAAATATAATTTACAATCATTATGTTCCATATTACATTACAAAAGGCTTAACACATCAATCAATAAATTATAAAACACTAAGTAAAATAGATACAGTCATGTGATTAGCCATGATAAAATCAAGGTCAATTAGATAACTGGCTTAGGTGAGGTGGCATTATACCATAGAATGCAGAAAAGCAATATAATCTAAATGCATCACTGCTCATCATCAGGTGGAATTGCAGTCAAGCACTGGTTTATATTAATTAACCTTTCGAATGGCGTAATTAGAGACACAATAGAAAGATAACGAGAGAGAGAATGTGTGTTTGCTTGGGGTATAATGAATTTAACACTCACTCACAATGATCTGAGGATCTACCACACACTCTTAATACAATCTGTTTGACACCCTAAACAGAAATGTTAAAGGGATGGAGCTATATAGCATGTATTTCTCTATCACTTTTTACTCGCTTGCATGCTTGACATTTTAACACATCATGGTAAAGCCACTGGAGTAAAGGTTACCCCCCCCCCCCCAGTTCATCATTGTCAGAAATTCTAAATTTAAAAAATATCCAAGTGAAAGATATAAAGTAAAATGTTCAGATTTGGTTGTAACAGTGTAATAAGAACTAATATGCATTTGATGCAGTTTATTATTTAGTAAAAGTAAAATAATTTATTTGGTACAGCAGAAGGCCCAAACACAAATTCAAGAAGCAAAAAAATAAAATAAAGATAAGAAATAAAGTGGTTGTGTGCCTCATGGCTGCACCAAAATAGGTCGAGTTCAGCATGATTGCCAGACAACTAGTAGAAACTATTATAGCATTAATGAAATAGAATGAAGCATATGCTTTGTCAATATGTTAGACGGATCACCTTTCTAGTATAACAGATAGGCCTTAACAAATATAGGCCTATAAAAAATCAAAAGCTACTGTATGTGTAAAGATTTTCTGGGAGTAAGTTTAATTCATTAACCCTTCAGGTACGCCACCGACCACCGGTGGTCGCTTGGGGATTCATGAATTAATTCATGAATCCCCAAGCGACCACCGGTGGCCGCGCATCTATTGTCTTACTATTGTGTCTCTAATTGACGGTATCTGAAGGGTTAAACCCTGAGCGAATGCGATTCGCTCTCTTATTGTCTTTCTATTGTGTCTCTATCTAATTGACGGTATCTAAAGAGTGATAAATATGAGATCTCTAATGATGAACATCAGGCTAAAAGTATTGAATAATCACAGACAGCCACGAGAGACAATATATTATGGCTAACATATGCCTAGCATATGGATGCCAAAGAACAGTTATGGAATAAAAAAATCAATAATATCTCACAGCTAAATAAAGATTGCAGAGTAAAATAAAGGTCTGAAAATGTGGGAGCAAGCCAGTTTTAACTGTTAATTACAAAAATACGACAAATCATTGTCTTTTTTTTTTAAATATAGATCTAGAAAAAAGCATTCTGGTTTATGAAATACGCCTTATAAGTTAGCCTTGTCTCCCAAATTCTAACAGAAGCTTGTTTTTTTAAAAAAAGCCAGAATGTTGACAAAATATTAATAAATAATGGGTGCACAATTATGAGGGGCCTGTCTCTTTTCAAGGCACTATAAAAAGAAATAATTTAAAACAAGTCTTGAATTAACACGTAAACAGGAACCAATTGCGAAAATATGTGAATATTTTGTAATAAGCATATCATTAATTTATTGTAGAACCATATGGATGTAATTGTTGCGAATATTTCAAACGGATGCTCTTATTTTGATGCCACAGCTCAGCTGTTAAAATATTTAGGCGTGACGACTTAACAGCTGTTTTTTTGAGAAAGTGGGCTAATGCAAAAACAATAAATACACATTTATGAACACAAACAAACCGCTTAAAGTGGCTCGGCAGACAATTTTCAGCTCAGATATGCAGTTTCACAGCAGAAAGTCAATGTAGAAATGTAATTTTAGAAAATTGCGACGATTACATAGGTACAAAGAAAGGTCATAACGAAATACAGGTTTACGTACCGTGTATTCTTTCTTTCTATCAGGCTCAGGAATATTTTTCCTTTTCCGTTGCGCAAATGTGGTCGTTTTTAACACTTTTATTACAACTAAGAGAAAGTCGCGACGTTTTGTTCGTTTACACGTCCATTGTAACTTGTATTATCGCGCAAATTAACGAACGTTTACAAATGAAATGACAGAAAAGTCGAATATTTTAACTCGTTCGGATATCACTACGGTGTTTACAGACTGCTCCGTTCAAAATTGTGTTTACTTTTCCTTCACAAGCAAATGTGTTAAAATATGTGAAAATTGAATATATTTTACTAAAATATCAAAAAAATATCAAGCTGAGATAGAATTATACTTACTCTTAAAAGTTATTTAGATTCTAAAAACAATTTATTATTTATTTAAATACCCCTCCGCAGCTGCGTATCCGATTAGATTTTTTTTGACCACAGACAACAAAATATTTATTTGACAATTTGACAACTTGTTTTGACGTAAGCAGAACAATGTTGCAAGTATGAGAAAAAAAGTACAAAGGATACAACGACAAATAAATAAGTTTAATTTTGAAAAGTAAGATTTTATTCACATTTGTACATCGTCTTCTTTTAAATACTGGATTTTCAACATGAAGATTTTGAATTATTGTTTGCAAAATAATAACTTTAGAGTTTTAGATATTGTGTTAGAATTGTTTTTGTTATTTTGCAACACTAAATCCAAAAAAATGGCGGCCAAAAATCAATTTTGAATTGTGACAGCCGCGACCGCAGTTTTGTCACAAATAAATTATTTATCAAGTAAATAAACCGCGTTCTTGGCGTTAACTACTAAAAATGTTAGTCGTCTTTGTCCTCTAAATGAGGCGTAATGTTTTCCCTGTTTAATTAGTTGCAATAGTTGTAGCATATGATCGTAGTTACTATAATAGTCGATGATGTAAGAAACTGAAGGTCTCGCAGATCTTGTGTGTGCATACTTTTATTGTTATTGTCTCGAGGACTGTTTCAAGAGTTTTCGCCATGGAGGGTGAAGATGGGAGTGTGGGGAATCCGGAAAAGGAAGATTATGAAAGCAGTTCTCATTCAACTCCCCAAGAACACAGGTCTTTCGCCGAGTTCGCTAAAGACAAGCTTGATAGCGGTGCGTATTTCTACGTTTTGAATATGTAAACAGCTGTCCTTTTTATTTACTGTGCGTAAACAATGAGATAAAGTATTCTAAGATTTTTTTATACAAAACACAATGATTGATTACGAATATTAATTTGTGGCGTAGAAATTAAACTTGGTTAAATTAAAATAAGCATTGTTTATGAATTAAATAAGTAGTTATGACCAACTTTTATTCAAAATATTGTATGATAAATTCCAAAAACATCATTGAATGCAGTTTTGTGTAAAAAATATTAAGCTAACTTTGATAAAACAACATTAGATCTGATTTTTTTCTCTTTTTCTACAATTTCCTCTGCTACTGTCACAGCTGTAGGAAACAGCAAGGATAAACACTTGTTATTATTTTATTAATGTAATCAACACACTCACATCTAACTAGATTTTAATTCATTTACTCGTTAGCACTACAAAAAATTGATGTGATGCGAAACAGACAATCCAAAAATTTCAAATTTAAATAAATGTGAGTATAATAATATTACTTACTTTTGAGTTGGATTCCCAAGTCAGTCCTGGGCATGAACACAAGTCAATAGTAGGCAGATTTTTGATTTGAAATAAACAAATTATTATTATGTATTCCAGTATTCCTGGTGCCTACTGAAAGTGTTAATTTCAAGTGGCAATTATTGATGTCTGTTTTTTTTTTAATGATTATAAATTTATGCTTGACTGCGATGCCACCTGATGGTAAGCAGTGATGCAGGTGTTGATGGTGAAGAACGCTATTTACTTGTCCATGAATAGTTTTAAATTATAAAGGGACAAATAAAAAGTCAACTTTAGCTAGAATGACAACAACTCAGGAGGTAAATTGTGGGCATAAGAATTAATTATTGTATATTTCTGGTTCTGAAAGTGTAAATTTCAAGTAACATTGTGACCACACAATTTACCTTAAATATGTACGGCATTGTGCCACTGGTTCATGGTGGACACCCATACATGCAAAATATTTTGGGAACACATATATTGTACACACACCAGAGGAGTGGAATACCCATTATGTCTGCAGAGTTTTGTTAGCTACTTAATTTATTCTGACCGTGTTCCTAAGTAATATTTTGTATATTTGATCAGCTGGCCGGGAGCTGCGTCGCCGTCTCCCCATGGCGGGTCAGCTGGGTGCCCATCTAATGCATCCTCGGCGTTTGCTGCTGCATTCAACACCAACACAGCATACTGATGTCGTGTTGATATTCCCTAAAGGTAAGGCTTTCGTAGTCAATTCTACTTTAACCCGTTGTATGCCGGAACGCAGACCTATGCGGGACACAATGGGTTATTGGGTAATGGGTATTAATTGTGTGTCTAATTACGACATAGGTACAAAAGGTTAAACAAAATAAAAAGGTGTAAGAACATTCTACAAAATCCACATCACAGCCGTAGGGTAGCCAGGCTATTGGTATTCTATTATATGCATTAGATATTAAAATAGTCACTGGCAGCTAAGAGATGACCAGTCTCAGCACATGTTTACGACCACAGCCATGACGTATGATTAGTCATATTTAGCTTGTTAACGTGCTTGATCCAAACTTCTACCCATGATAAAGATTTATGACTTTACTGGCTTCTATAATTGGGTTCTTCAAAATATACACCAAAGAAACATACTTCCAAACTGAAAAATCTATGCGCTATTATGGGGTCTTTATTAGTGTAATAAACCTGTATTATAGCAAGTTTACCCTATTCTCTTACAATACGTAAGATGTGTCACCATCCTTACTAATATTATAAAAGCGAAAGTGAGTTTATTTGTTTGTTTGTTACGTCTTCACGCCTAAACGATAAAACCGATTTTGATGAATTTTGGTACAGAGATGGGACCCTGGAGACGGACATATGCTAATTTTTTTCAAAAAAAATTGAGGAAAGGGGGAGAAAGAGTACAGTATACTAATAAACGCGGGCGAAGCCGCGGGTAAACCCATAACATTGTAAATACGTTTGATTATAATCTACCTCGCGAGATTGTAAACTGTCGAAAGGTAGTGAATTTGTTGTTATCAGGTATTTTTCATTATATCAACACAACAGCAGTTCATCTTTATCTACAGGAGTGAGCATAATTCAATGAGCATGTCTGATATGATAATTGATCCAATTGACTCTATATTACGTCAGCTCACACATTTACTAACATGATTCTAATGTTAATGAGGTTTTAATGTATTCAGTAACTTTTGTTTACTCGACCTGGTACATCACCAATGATTTGAGTTTTTTTGAGTTAGGATATCATCTAATATCTTATCGGCGATCTCGCGCACTGGACCTTGATACAGGCTACAGCCTAAAGCGAGAAGGAGTTTGCTCCTTCTCCGAAACAGTAATGCTAGCAAAGGAGGAGGCTGACCTTATCAGCCAACGGTGCTCACGCCCCCACCGCCGCTGTGTTTCCGATCCCAATTTCCGTCCACCATAGGCGCGAGCTTTCGGACGGCGAGCAATCCGACTGTCCGGTAATTGTCCGGACCGAGCCCAAGTCGTCGACGGCGCTGACCTACAAGTCCCTCTTCCTTTTGCTTGAACCAGCTTCCTGCGTCTGGGGAAACCACATTCAATTTTTATATTTCCGCCCAAAGTAATTGGTGTAAGGCGCCACCATTATTTTATGGTTTATGGAGCCTGCCTGTGTCTTTCAGTAGCCCTTTTTCGTTTGAGGACCTCGGTATCCTTTTCAGAAATCGTCGTGGCGGAGTAAGCCGGTGGTCGGGTTTTTTTTTTTCCGGAAAATCATCTAGTGACATCCTCCGCTCTTGAGCGGAGCGGGACATGTGTCAGACTTTTACTGGTTAAAAACCCACTCCTGTCCCTTCGTTGCTTTTATTTATTTATTTAATCTTCTTGCAACACAAAGTACATAGGCGGACTTAATGCCTTAGGCATTGTCTACCAGTCAACCTAGGGAGGTGAAGAGGCAATTTGCTTTTCGTACCGGAGCTGAGCTATCTTTCGAAACCCTGGGCTTCGACTTAGCTGGGGCCCTGCTGTTACTGACAGCTCCTTGAGGCGCGCGGGAACAATGCGGGCCGTCGACATCTTGGGTTCTGTCTGGACAATTACCGGATAACGAGCTACCCATTGCTCGCCGTCCGCAAGCCCATGCCTATGGTGGCCGGAAATCGGGATCGGAATCCCGACGGATAGGAGGTCGGGTGGGTTTTAGTCAGTAATAAGTCTAACGCACGCGTTCCACTGAAAGCGGGAGAACTTTTTTGATGATTTTCCATTCCAAAAAAGAAAGATGTGAGTGGAAACACTACCTACTCAACTATCAATATTTATTAGCAAAAGGAGAGCAGTAGTGGCCGAGTGGTAAAGTCCCCGACTTACGAGTTGTAGATCGCGGGTTTAAACCCAGCCAGGCGCATTATTTTGTGTAGGTAATTTAATTCATCACTACTGCTATCAAAACGGTGAAGGAATGCATCGTGAGAAAACTGGCATGTCCTAGAACCAAAAATTTGAAGACCTGTCACATCCACCAACATGCACTGGGCTCGCGTGGTGATTACGGCCCATTCCCTCTCCTAGAGTGGAGGCCCGAGTGCCAACAGTGGGAACATTATTATGCTAAAAGGAAGCACAAAAATTGCCAATAATATTAACCTACTTTCATGATTACTGGAAAATTTAAATGTTCTGGTTTCCAATTATCAAGAGAACATTTTGTTTCTGTATATCAGATAATACTCATATTAAGCTATTGTCGGTCGCATACAAGCGTGCAATTACGATCTGTTTTATGCTACACGTTCCGCAATATTGTATGAATTTCAACATAAACCATCGTATGTAATGGTAAAGTGGCAAATATAGTAAAAAGTGGCAAATATAGTAAAATATGTAGTACTTATGTGATTTGTGTGTGGGCGTTTGTATCCTCGTGGGGGCGGCGACCTCTCACGCCGGTTTCTGATCAGGCCACTTCTTCTTAGGTCTTATCGACGATCTCTCGCGCTGGACCTTGATACAGGCTACAGCCTAAAGCGAGAAGGAGTTGGCTCCTTCTGCGAAACAGTAATGCTGGCAAAGGAAACGGCCGCACACGTGAAGAAACGGACGTCCTCACGCCCCAGCCGTCGCAAAACCGACCACGACAACCAGCCACGGTAGGTACTGGCTTGCAGACGACGAGCAGTAGGTGTCTTGCATCCGGTAATCGTCCGGACCGAACCCAAGTCGTTAACAACGTGAAGTGTTCATTGCGCTCCTCAAAGAGCCAGCAGGCTACGTGGATTTTTCTGAAAAAGTAACCCGAGGTCTTAGAACGCAAAGAGCTGAAGGATACATGTGGTTTTAGTCAGTAAAAATCTGACTCGCCCTCCTCCTCCGTGAAGTATTTAAGTACTTGCGAAGTGGTACACTGCTGGCAGCTCAAACTGATTTAGTAACAGTGTTCACTTTCTGGAAAATTATGAAAAGTCCGGAAAACGTCAAGCTCAAGGTGGTCAGTGAAAGTTAGTGATATTGTGGAGTTATCTGGAGCACACAGTACAGGTGTGCCCTGCTTGGGCACAGCATCGCCGTGCCCTCGTGATCGGCGGCGGCGATCTCTCGCGTCGGGCCTTGGTACAGGTCATGGTCCGGAACGAGGAGGAGTTGCAGGCGCTCGCCTCCTTCTGCGAAGCAGTAATGCTAGCAAAAGAGGAGGCCGACCGCATCAGGCAACGGCGGCGCTCACAGCGCCCCAGCAGCCGCCCCAATTCCGATCCCGATTTCCAGCCACCGCAGGCGCGGGCTTGCAAACGGCGAGCAATGGGTAGCTGACCTGTGACCTAAATCTAAAGAATCGGTAAAAAAACCAAGATTCCATACTGTTTGCGTCCCGAAATTTCCCATTGATCATAAAATTGGGAATATAAAATTGATGTTCTTGTGTGAGTCTGACACTTAATATACACTATTAAAGCTATGTTTTTCCGAGTTTAGTGTAACCTACATACTGTTATCGTTTTATGGTTTCGTAGTAAAACAACAGGGTTTCTTTATAATTTCTTCAAGTCCACCTGTCCGTTCGTCCGTCCTTTCGCGGTTTAATTCGAGACTGTTGGTGCTAAAAAGTTGTAAGGTTGTATGGTAGTTAGGGCGGCTTCAAATTAGTCACAAAGTGCCGCACGACAACAGCGCGGTTGCAGCGATGCCGCTGCGCTGCTGTGTTATTCCATATACTTAAATTAAAAAAACGCGCGACTGCTGCGCTACATCTGCGCTAGAGTCGCGCTGCACGCTACTTTGTTATTTACATGGAGTAATAAAGCAGCGCTATAGATGCAGCCGCGCTGCCGTCGCGCGGTATTTGCGGCTAATTTGAAGGCGCCCTGATAGTCGACCATCTCATAAAATGTCTACGTAAAAAAAATATAGAAATGGTATAGAACATTACTAAAAACTGGGTACATTTTATTATAACTTTCGCAATGTTATTGAAAAAGCAAATTGTACGCTACTACTTTTTAGGAGCTGTAAGCTGTTCCAAGATAGCACCTAAAATAAAATAAAAAGTCAAGATTTCTTTTTAAAATACACCCTTTTTAACGGTAGCGCTGAGTTGTACGAAATAACATCGTAATATTTAATCGAAACTCAATAATTACAATGAATATTAGTAAACTAGCAATAAGTATCTCGTTAAAACTGCAGTATAATAAAACGATAGCAAAACATCGATTTCTATTCTAAAGAGTAAAAGCAACATCAGACGGTTTCCTGCTAATAAAATTACAATAAAAATGTAAATATGAACTCTGACCGTACATTTACCCGACCTAATGTACTTCGACATGACTTGACCGACCCTTACGCACACATACTCAGCTAGCATTGTTGTTACTATTGATATATGGTCTGTATTAGCATGTTGGGATGTTGCCAGTACATTGTATAGTTGCTGAGCCCAATTACTTGACTTCTGTCTTTATTTAGGATTGGCATAAGTGTATTAAGTATATAAATACGTGAACTAATACTTAAATGGCGTCTAATATTTTGGATATATAGATATTCTCTTTATTGTAAACCATATAAGCTGGATAAGCTGGAAGCAGACGTTTAAAAATGGGAGGTTTATCACGGAAAGTGATTTTTACAGACAACTTTTGGATACAGAACAGAGAAAGAGAAAAGACACTCAGGCAGTCAGCGGTGTACTATTTAAATATAGAATAAACATACCTACTAAAATACCCCTAAAACCTAGGTATATGTACATTATTATATTTAATGACATTCAAGCAGGGAGACAATTTTGATTATCTCAGCAGTACTTGCTTTTACACTGGCGCGAAAAATAATATCTTCGGATCGATTTGCTGGTGACTTCTGAAGCCTGTTCCACAAAAAATGACGATTTTTCTTGGTTGGTTAGGAGATAGTGCAGCTTTCTATAACTATCTACTTCGTCACATCAAACCTCCTACAAATAATTTTACTTTTAATATCACTCTTATGGATCTACTTCTTTATAGTGCGTCACTGCGGGGTGCCAGCTGAAAATCAGCACTGGGTGTTTGACGCGCAGCAATTGCTGAGTTGGTGACCCTTTCGGTTTCGGGCACATTCAATGCAACTGTATTGTATTTCTGTACTTTTGTTTTAATATTATTATTTCATATTGTGGTATATTGTGTTGCTTGCGCCGAATAAATGCTATTCTATTCTATTCTATTCTATAGGATCATGCTAGTGCTAGATAGATGACACAGATTTTTCTGTAATTTTCTACTAAACCTATTTGCTCAAAATGAATTCCAATTAAACGAGAACCTTGCGATCCTGTAAATGGATTTCGTCTATTACTTCGACCACTAAAATTCCAATCAATCAAGTCACGCTGACATTTATTAATGAATCTCCTTGATAGAGTAACGATCTAACTTGGCCAAGACTTTACTGTTATTGTGAAGGCATATTGTATAACTAAATATTTCAGTAACGGTCGCGCCTATATTCTCTTTGGGGAATACAAGATAGGGTTGGCGTTGGATTTATGATCCTACACCTACATTTCCCCGATGAAGATAAAGCTTATATGTTTGTGAGAAGGTTTGAAAGTTATTTCAGTATTTCGGGAATACTTTTTCTTTGGGCGAAAATTGTATTCTTCCAAAAATTACGTCTTTGAGGACACATTCGTTTGAATCATCTAATGGATCCTATGTCACTATGTCACTCAGAAATAAAACAGCCTTCTCTATCGGTAAAAAATTTTTAGAAATCGGACCAGTACTTCCAGAGATTACCTACAAACAAAAAAAAAAAACCATAAAAACAAACTTTACCCCTTTATAATATTAGAGTAGACAACTAGCCCGTTTTGTCTCACTACTGGGAAAGGCCTTTCTCTATTCTTTCCAACGATCACGGTTCCTCGCTTTCTCGTTCCAATTCTTAAGGAAGACATCCAGGTCGTCCCGTCATTTGCTTTGTGGTCTGCCGCGGCCCTGCGTTCCTGTGTCCGGGCAACAATCTTGAGTTTGACGGGCCCAAAGTTTATTGTATCTATTAAAAAACATTCAGCGCAAGTCACTATCTGTAGGTTCCTATTTCTATACAAAAACTCACATTTGAGATATTCGTTCCAGCATATCGAACGTATTGCCAACATGCAATTTCGGAGGCCGATCATCGATCTTCGAAACATTTGGCGCGGCCTTGAAATCCGTTCTTCAATAGCTTTTGCACATGAGTAGGCGTTTCGATTAGGTAATCTGAAATCTAAACTTAGAACGCTGTAAACCAAACACGTAAAAGCAGCCTTGTTGCGTCGCTGATATTAGACTTTATTTAGTCTTTATTCTTAGTAATGTATAGAAATAAAATTACTTTTACAAGCGTGACCCTGTTTATAATCCCAGTCTATTTATTTCTGAACTCATTGGATGGCTTTATAGCACGATAAAATTAATCAAACAGGTTATACTCGACCTCTTTGACCCACTCAGAAAAAGTAACCTTTTCTTTGTTTAGTATTAGTAAACGGTCAAGCGCTCGGTCGATTCATGTCAAGCTTCAAAAGCGTAGCGAATACGTCTGACTCGACAAGGCTGAAGTAATAAGTAGCTTGAGAAATGACAGGCGATAAGTGGGTCCCGATTTCCCGAAAAGGACCACTTCGGATTTCGCCTTTGGGGAGGCTTAACTGCACTTAACTCACGAAATATAATCCAGATAACTTCGTCCGTTCATAGCCTTAAAAACACTTTGACTTTGGAGTCTTCTTTTATCTTCTTTCGTTTCTCTACTTCTAAAAATAATGCTTAGCATCATCAGCTTAGCTTAGCTCAGGACGCCTCTCTAGGAGAGGGAATGGGCAGTAATCCACCACACACGGGCCCAGTGTGGATTGGTGCATGTCACATGTCGTCGAATTTTTGGTTCAAAGACAAGCCGGTTTTCTCACGATGTGTTCCTTTACTGTTTTGAGAGCAGTAATGATCAAATAAATTACATGAATAATGCGCCTGACAGGCTTTCAACCCGCGACCTACAACAACTCGTAAGTCGGAGCCATTACCATTTGGCCACCACTGCTCGCAATGTGTAGCAGTAAAGAGTAATTTAGCCTAAAGCACCGGCCACACAGAACAGACGCAAGGCACGGACCCGTCGCAGTCGCGGCGCCCGTGTAATCTACTTGCATATAAAATGTATACAGCCGTCGCGACGTAAAACATACAGAAAAGACGAATGAATTTTTTCGCGACTGCGACGGGTCCGTGCCTTGCGTCTGTTCTGTGTGGCCGGTGCTTAAAACTCACAGCTAATAAGCACTAATTTATCTGTGTACTAGACATAAAGTCGCTCCGAAATATTTCGCTATTCATCCTAATCCTCATAAAGCCATGTAGGTTGGTACTCAAAGTAAGCCCTCATATACAAAGCTGTCATACAACGCGTACGACTAAACTTATAAAGCCGAGTCTTTACGGCTTCCATTGCGAAACTACGTTGAATTAATTCTCCATGCGTACGAATTGACACAGCTAATAAGTACTAATTTATCTGTGTGTACTAGACAGAAAGTCGCACAGCTCCAAAATATTTCGATATTCATCCTAATCTTTATAAAGCTATGTAGCTATATAAGCTATGTAGGTTGGTACTCAAAGTAAGCCCTCATATACAAAGCTGTCATACAACGCATACGACTAAACTTATAAAGCCGAGTCTTTACGGCTTCCATTGCGAAACTACGTTGAATTAATTCTCCATGCGTACGAATTGATACGGTAATCGGTTCTGCGGAGTACCTCCATGAATTTATTCATGTTAAGTACATATTTAACTTGGAAACATATTGTGGAGGTGAAAGGTAAAATATGAAATGAATGGCTTGTGCTTTTGTTTCTCTAAAGTTAAATATTAGATGAACACGAATAAGCAACTTAGCATAGTCACAACTTAGTTCGGAAGCTGGTTCAGGCTATGCTCCGGAGCGAGTAGGAATGGCAGGCGAACGCTCCCTTCTGCGAAGCAGTAATGCTTACGAATGAGGCTGCACGCGTGAGGGAACGAACCCCACTCTTCGTTGTCATCCATCTCTACTAATATAAGATTATAAATGCGAAAGTAACTCTGTCTGTCTGTCTTTCTTTTACGCTTTCACGCAAAAATTACTGAACGGATTTAGATCAAATTTGGTAGGTAGGTAGAAGAGACACTGGAATAACACATAGGCTACCTACATATAATTCCACTGCTGAGCACGGGTCTCTGCCCGCGCGATATAAACTGTAGTCCACGCGGGCGAAGCCGCGGGCGGAAAGCTAGTTTAAAATACAAATTGCTGCTTCATTTAACCCTTCAGATACCGACAATTAGAGACACAATAGTAAGACAATAGATGCGCGGCCACCGGTGGTCGCTTGGGGATTCATGAATTAATAACTAATTTTGATGCTATTCTCTGAAAAAGATTTCTTCTTAGTCACATATTGTTGAATTCTATACAATACTGTACTTAAATAAGCACAAGAAAATTCTCTATTTTAAGAATACCTACTTGACCTAAGACTCGACATTATTAATAGTACCATAGTGCTACAACTGCGAGTTTCTATTGCTATTGTAAGTACTATTTTCAGTCATTGTCATAGGCGGGATTATCGTATAATCCAAGACCTGAAATGATCACACATGACCTTTTACTTACTGTGAAACCTACCGCACAAATGACGAGCCTATTTTGAGCTTTTCTCACTCTGCATGGAACGAAAGGGCGTGTTAAACTTTTATTGATTAAAACTCGGATGCGGGACGCACAGGATCGATCATTGTGGCGACACTTGGGGGAGGCCTATGTCCAACAGTGGACGTCTATTAGCTGAAATAATGTTTTTTTTTTTAGTGGGCAAAAATCATCCAATGACAACCCCCGGTCTTGGGGGGAGCGGGAGATAGTGTCAGACTCTTACTGATTAAAAGCCTGCCCCGTTCCTTCTAGCCTTCATACCGGGGCTCGAGCTTCTTTTCAGATAACCCTGGCCCCAGTAGGCTTCGACCCAGCTGGGCCCCTGCTGGTGCTGACAACTGATGATGATGATTAAAGCTCGCCTGAATTCCTTCAGTTCTTTCTGTTCCCTTATGTTTCAAGGTCAACGGCAACTCTTTCGAGCAATCCCACAGAAATGACGTACCTTTGATCCTTATTTATTAGTGTTAGATTTAACCATCGTTTTCACGGATGCGCTTAGTAATCTGCCTTACAGGAACTTTTTTCGCAGCCCAAGTTTTTGATTATATAATATGATCAATCACTTCCAGGCAACAAATTTGATTTCTTATAAGATACAAGTAAAAGGTGAAAATCACTATTTGAACCGTAAGACATCCTCTGATTGACATAGGCCTTCCCCGAGTGTCGGCATAAAAGCGGTCGTTGGCCGCTTTTATGCCTGTCACATCCATTTAATTCCCGTGCGTCCCTCATCGGGTCATCGATTCGCCTTGTGGTAATGCTACGTCTTCCGGTACGCGGTCGCCACTCCAGAATTTTTCGGCCCTATCGGATATCTGTTCTGTGAGAAATGTGTCCTGCCCGCTGCCACTTAAGTTTTAGTGATTCTTCGAGCTGTGTCGGTAACCTTGGTTTTCCTGCCATATCTTTTTCATAATTTCTGATTCGATCACGGAAGAAAACTTCAAACTCATTGGGTGACTTTAAGCTATCTAATGAGGCTCATTGTGAAGATCAAATTATACTTCTCAAACCTTTAGAAAACCGTCTTTCTATCTTCTCAAGTAACGTATCGGTGCTGTGGTTGAATCGACCCATATGAGGTGATTAAGGCCAGTAGAATACAACTCGACTGTAATTTAATTAAATATCTATTTTCATCTGCCCTCCCAGAGGGTTTGAAGCGGTCAGGCGGCTATTGCCTTGAACCTTGAACCTTTAGACACCAAAATTATAAATGGATGAAAAAACTGGCGATGGCTCGCCGTAAGCCAATACACGTGTTCTTTAAACCTAGCTAGTATAAAAAGAATAATGCCTAGTAACTGCAACGTAGCACAGCATAAGCACCCTTATAATGTTCCTACTGCTGTGTCTCGGGCCTCCTCTCTAGAAGAGTGAATGGGTTTCACCACCAACCACGCGGGTCCAATGTGGTGTGGTGGATGCCACATATCTTTTTTATGCAATGACATTATAGGGTTGCCAGGTCTTGAAACCAAAAAGCCCGACAGACGCGCCAGTTTAGCCGAAAAAGACCGACTTTGTTTTATAAAGTAAAGGCTCTTCTAATCATTTTAAATTCTAATGAAATAACAATAAAATTAACTGATATACTCGTAAGTGCAAACCCGCTCCGCTTGCGCTAGTGAAGTAGTGAATACAGATAAGGTAGAACACATGACAGTTCCAAAAAAAATTGTCTAATTTAAAAATCATAACAAAAGCCGGACAGCAGGCCGGACTCCGCCTAATTTGACCGGATACGCAACCAAAAAGCTTGGTAGTGTCCAGCTTTATGCCGACGCCTGGCAACGCTACCTGCCAAGAAGTCACATAACAAGTAACTTGACAGGTAATGGATTGCCTTACATTTTGTACTCAGCGTTTGACGGAAATGCTATCAGAAATATAATTGGTCTTAACCTGCTAATTAGTCTTCCTTGTTTTGATAATACTCGATAATGTTTGTCCTGTATTTTTCTTTTTTTTTATGTGGTATACAATAAAGAATATAATAAATAATAAATAAATAAATAATACTCATATAATGCAAAATGAAAAGCAGAATAAGAGAAAATTATTGGCCAACACGACACTTTAGTTTAATAACTTTATAACCATTTCCTCTACGCGTTGTTTGCTTTGAAACGCGTCCAGAAATGCCTTCATTTCATCTTTGCAACAAATGTTAGCTTAGATACCAAGTTGGCTGGAATATTCTTCTTTTCAGTATAAGACTTTTGGCCTGACGCCAGACTTATTCAGCAAGCCTTTACATTTTGTGTGATATGCGCTATTCTGGGTACAAAAGTTCATGTTAACTGCTACCGTTTTATTCACTTTAAAAGTTAACTTCGTACATACAATTTTTACGTCAGGCCTTTTGAATCTAAAGGAAAGGTTTCCTTTATTAGAGGCGATAATGGTTCATTTAGAACAGCCTACATCCGCTGCCTACGCTTAAAGTTTTTAATTTGTGGGGGCGAATAAGTAATATACTATATTCCACAACTAGGTAGAAGAGACACTGGAATAACACATAGGCTACCTATAATTCCACTGCTGAGCACGGTCTCTGCCCGCGCGATATAAACTGTAGTCCACGCGGGCGAAGCCGCGGGCGGAAAGTATCAAATAAGCTCAACCTATAATAAATAATAATAACATTCCACAACTATCACACAACGCCGTCTAGTCCCAAGCTAAGCAGTGCTTGTGTTGTGGGTACTAGACAACTGAAATAAAGAAAGAAAGAAAACTATTTTATTTGGCATACACACTCGTAGATACACACAATGTAGTTACAACATGTAGACACTAATATTTTATAAAAGAAAGAGACAACTATCAATCTGTGTCTCGCGGTGGCGCCAAATAGGTACCTAACAAAACTAACAACTGATAAACATACGTATATATTTCTAAATAAATAAATATGTTATAGATAAATTACACCCAGACACAGAACAAATGATTATGCTCATCACACAAACATTTGTCCTGGGTGGGAATCGAATAAAAGATACTAGGTCACCAGGAGCTTAGTGCTGGAAAGACCTCACGGCGTCCTTACCTTCCGCATGACGCAGGTCCTCACCGGACATGGCAAGTTCGGGAGGTTCCTGCATCGGATTCGAGCGGAAGAGACGCCCGGGTGCCGCCACTGTGCGGAACGCCCGGAGGACACGGTGGAGCACACAGTTGAGGTGTGCACTGCTTGGGCGGAGCAACGCCGTGTCCTCGTGGGGGCGATCGGCGGCGGAGACCTCTCGCGCCGGGCCTTGGTTCAGGCCATGGTCCGGAGCGAGGGGGAGTGGCAGGCGGTCGCCTCCTTCTGCGAAGCAGTAATGCTAGCAAAGGAGGAGGCAGACCGCATCAGGCAACGGCGCCCCCGCCGCCGCCGCCGGGATTCCGATCCCGATTTCCGGCCACCGTAGACGCGGGCTCGCGGACGGCGAGCCATGGGTAGCTCGCTGTCCGATCGTCCGGTAACTGTCCGGACCGAGCCAAGGCGTCGACGGCGCGCACTGTTCCCGCGCGCCTCAAGGAGTTGTCAGCAACAGGAGGGGCCCATCGGGGTCGAAGCCTACCGGGGTCGGGGTTATCCGAAAGGAAACTAGAGCCCCGGTATGAAGGCTAGAAGGAACGGCGCGGGGTTTTTAGTCAGTAAGACTCTGACACTGTCTCCCGCTCCACCCAAGAGCGGGTTTCGTCAATGATGATTTTCCCCGTCGAGAAAAAAAAAAAAAAAAAAAAAAACCAGGAGCTTAGTGATAACCGTGTTAGCTGTATTAATGATATTGGGTCCTTGTGCTACAGAAGTCACGACGTATGCTAGATTCGTCAGAATAATCCCATTTTCGAGCTCGGTCTTAGTTACAAAACCACTTCTTCCGTCTTTCGTGGCCATCTCCGTCTTAACCTATTGCAATTCCGTCTCATTATCTTCTAGTTTACCACAGTACTTCACTCGTAGGCCCTACAACAAAAACCTTTAATATTTTTTGATACTTGTGCCCTTTGGGACTAACTACGGCACTGTCAAGACTTGACACAGCATTAATTGAAATATGTTTTCCTCCCTCCTTGCGACGTGTTCCTCAATGCTAAAGGTCATGACCTCCTTGCTTCATCACTTTAACTTTTATGATATTTCTCCATCTGTTTCTGTTTCTGGCGATGTGACGGGCATTGTATACCGTAGAGTCAAGAGCGGTGTGGATCTGGTCGGAGCAACGTATTGGGCCGCTCCCGTGGTCTCAAGTGAAAATTAAAGGCCTCTTTTCCAATCCGCTTTACCGGTCACAGTGAGCGTTTCGAGGTTGCCACCGTCTTTCCTCGCAATATAACCGAAGACCACCACAGAACTTTGTGAAGATACTCGGACGGTCTGGCGTTGTGTAATATGTTTTGAATTATTGTTATTGGCTATTATCATGTCCTCCTCCTTGTGTCCAATTCTTCATTACTGAAGGTCGTCGGAGCCTTTGTAAAATCATCCTACGCTTGCTTCATCACCTTTGCCTATACTTGGCATTGTGCAATATATGGTGGAATTTTGTGGATCATTAGGTCTAACGACACTAATTTACACCATCGACATAAAATGGCGATTACTTGCCCTATCTACTATAATCACGGTAATCTTTACTTCTCAGATAACGCCTGGCTCATTGCCAAAGCGGGTTGCCTTATAAGAATCTCGCAGGATTACGGATGAACGAACTGATCGTGAACTTGTTAATGAGCACTCGACCCTATACTTTATGTAAAGCGGACGCTGGAGGCTCGCCAACGAATCGGATCAAGAAAAAAGAAAGATTTGTCTGAGCACGCAGGAACATAAACTACCTCACGTTTCCCTGAAAATCACACCAATATTGAGGCGAAAGTTTTTATATAATATGTGTGTGTGTACTTGTAAATAAAATTACAAGCTTTTATTTAGTTTTACCTGTCCCGATGTATGTCTGTCATCAAATCTTGCAAATTAAATTTGATCCACTTCCCCGTTACCGATTGAGCTGAAATTTTGCATACATGTGTAAATCAGATGACAATGCAAATTTTTTATGACATGGAATTGATCTGATGATGGAACCGGAAGGTGGCTAATTGGCTATAGGAACTCGGTAGTTAAGCGACACAACCCCATAATGTTGGACTCGTATGATTCGTCTTGACGAGTATTAATTATATAAGTACTCGTATTATACCGTGCTATAAAATCTTGCTAGGAAAAAATTTTTTTAATTAAAAACTCGTTTATTTTTATAATAGAATAGAAATACTTTTATTCGGTACAGACACAGCACAAAAGTTAATAAAAAATAACAAAAGTACAAAGTTCGCCGAGCGTGCCCGCACCTGAAGGGTGACCACCTCAGCATTGGCTGGGCGCTGATTTTCAGTTGGCACCCCGTCCCCGCAGTGACTCACGGACTAGGGTAAACATACATACAATACTCGTATAACGTAATACTACTGGAAATAAAATACATAAATAACTCTAACTTCTTCACGCTCAAACGGATTTGAATGAAAGGCATTCCAGAACACGGGTAGACCGTCAGACTTATACTGGTTTTTACCGGCCATGTTACACTGACTGTAACATCTACACTAATATAATCATAGATATCCAAATATAATAAAGTGGTAAAGTTTGTTTTTTTTTTTGTTTGTAGGAGGTAGGTCTCTGAAAGTACTGGTCCGATTGCTAAAATTTTTACACAGATAGAAAGCCGCTTTATTCTTGAGAGACTTGCTATATTTTATATACGCGGGCGAAGCTGCAGACAACAGCTAGTAGTAGATAAGTAGCACCTATGGACGTCTTCTACTTTTCATCTTATCAACATCTCTCATCTTCTTCTCCTCTTGAAGCTTAACCTTAACAAAGAGGTCTTTAGTAAATTTTTGTTTAGAAATATTTTATTATTTTAGCTCAAAGACATGACGTCAAGATGAAGCTGCTGCCCATATTGCCCATCTTATATGTAGATATGGGACGATAACTACCATGGCAATCCAATTAACTGAACGACCAATCCGTCCAGAATGGATAGACTTCGATGTTGACTAGCTATTGGATGGGCTGACTGAAATTCAGTTCGTTAGTCGAAGTGGTCAGGACGCTTCCTTATTCATAAGGTGTTATAGAGCCGCATTCAATGACATAACCAGTGTTCATCTCGGATACTAAAATGATTCGAAGTGGCTTTACTATCAGATTTTCTTTTGGTGAACCCAATAAGCCACAATTTCTGAAATCGCCAGCTCGTCTTATACGACAATAAGTAACTAACTAGCTTCTGCCAGCGGCTTCACCCGCGTGAAAGTAGGTTTCTCAATACAAACTTTGGATTTTGGAAAATCCTCTCTTCTGGCCCGCTCACGACTTAGGCGAGCGCACGCTGCTATGAGCGGCGTCTCGTGGCGTGTTTCATTTTCATACTTTTACGCTTACGCTCGTCGCTCTGCGCTTAGCTCCCGCTCTCAACGGCAAGGTCGTGAATGGGCCCTTAGTGCTCACCTCTACGTCATAAAAAGGAAATCTTGTGTAAAATTTCACACTCCTTAGTCCCAGTATTTTCGGCTGTGCGTCAGTCAGATTCTCCTTTTATGTAAGGAGATTAAACAC
The DNA here is from genome assembly GCA_949319445.1 of Mythimna lalbum. Lineage (NCBI taxonomy): Eukaryota > Metazoa > Arthropoda > Insecta > Lepidoptera > Noctuidae > Mythimna > Mythimna lalbum. The sequence goes on from OX439369.1 coordinate 5,957,175, forward strand.
ACAAAGTCACTTTTATAATCAATACAATTTAGAATTACAATCATCTACTTCTTCTTCTTCTTCTTCTTGCCCTTATCCCATATTACTTGCACGCTCGCAACTAGAGATGGGCGGTGGGTAAAAACCCATCGGGTATTTACCGGGTAAATACTCAATTTGGGTATAAACAGGGTTTTTACCCGGTAAATACCCAAAACCATGGGTAAACCTTTAACAGTTTTTGGGACGATTTATTAAATAAAGTTTAATTAAATTTTAGTCGTTTACATGTTTTGAACACCTCCATGTTATAAATTCGGCTCCTTTCGTATATTTTTACGTTTCAACGCCTGATTATTATTTTTGTTAAATAAAGTTTGACTGTACTTTTGCAAAAATGCAAAATTTTAACAGATTTTCAAGTTCGTAACAATAAATAACTTGTACAATGGTTTTTTATTTTTTTTATTATTTTTTTGTTTTTTATTTTATTTTAATTGTTCTACGTGTTGTTTCTTAATTTTGTATATCTGTGTAAGTGTCCCAAATAAAATACAAACGGAAAATATTAAAAAAAATACGGGCGTGCAATTTTTACATGATTTGTAGAGTAGAAAACTATTCTTTGCCGACACCATATACATTTCATACATAAAACATATTTGATGAACTTTTTTTATTGCTGATAATGTATAAAAAACAAAATATGTCCCAAAATACCCACCATTTGGGTATTTACCCGGGTAAAAACCCTAAATTTGGGTATTTTGGGTATTTACCCGGTATATACCGGGTAGAAACCCATCTCTACTCGCAACACGTTTTTTTCTTCAATTCTGTCCTGTCACCCATCAAACTATCAATGTCATCCAAATTAAATTCTAGTAAGGATTGTTTGCTACATCATAACCCTTGTTACTTGTTTCAGTCGACCATGTTTAAATCACGTCTATTCAAGAGCGGCCAGCACGCTGTTAGCGCTCCCCCGCACACGAAGCACCGACGACGTGCCTCTTTTGCGAATGAATGTGTGGACACAATCCACGCGCTTTTCCGTAAATATTATCGACCCGCTGCATTAGCGCAGAGCCCCAACATCATCCTTAGCCCTACGACGAGAACGCGATCCACACTGAACAAATTTACGATCTAAACTGAACTGTTAAAGTAATGTAGCAATATAGGGTGTATAGCTTCATACCTCTCTCTCTTGATGGTAAGGCCTCTGAACGCGTTCTTGAACTGGACATAGGGCATTACGATTTCTGCGTGTAAACGGTTCACAGACACAAAGGACATTAAGGCCCAAGCGCCCGACCAGTGCCATATAACAGTGACGATAGACAGTGACTTTCTGCCTACTCCTCGGTAACTCGGTTTTTTTTTTGGTGGGAAAAATCATCTTATGACAACCCCCGCTCTTAGGTGGAGCGGGAGATAGTGTCAGACTCTTACTGACTAAAAACCCCACCCCGTTCCTTCTAGCTTTCATACCGGGGCTAAAGTTCCTTTCGGATAACCCTGGCCCCAGTAGGCTTCGACCCATCTGGGCCCCTCCCGTCGCTAACAACTCTGTAACGGCTGTCTCTGTATCGGGGTGGTTAATAGGTTTGAAAGAAATATTTCTTTATTGTAGATTCATAAACAATATTTGTATCAACTATTGATTTTTTCTTGGGATTATCTAAAACTCTTATCCAAAAAAGAATTTTGCATTTTTGCAACTTTTCCCTACTCCTTCGAAACGGCTTGTATCTTTAGAAATATTTATACACAAAAAAAATGGTGGTTAAATATTCTTAAAGTTTACATAGCATATATTATGTAAATCAATCAATATAATTTCGCAAAGAAAATGGATTTGAAGGTCAGTGAGGCTCTAACCGGGCGCAGCTGGCCGAAATTAAATGCATAGATACTTGTACTACCGCCCAGGTAGGTACGAGTATGTGTCCATTTAATTCCGGCTAGATATTTAAAGAACTATAAGCCTTAATGCTCAGTAGCCAAGTTGCTAATCTGCAATAGTTAACGCTAGTAGAAAGCTCCAAATGTACGGGAATGACGCGCTCTCAACGCTCAGTCACGTGGTCAGAACAAAAGAATTGGCGGCAAGGTCAACTCGTAGCGCTCGACGCCAGCGAAACGGTTGTAACTTGGCTAAGGAGGCAGGCCTTATCTGTATGAGAAGAGTTTGTCCTGCAGTGGAACAATAACTAGCTGGTATTATTTTTTAAACATACACTTCTTTCACAGGTCTCCCAGACAGCATGCTGCTATGGCTACTGCAGAAACTTCGCGGCAGTAGACCACGCTTACGTGTGTGCGTTCGTCAACACGCGTCCTCACAGTGCTCCGCCTTCTACATCACTGCCGATGACGATGTGTGAGTGAGATATAGAAATATCACACGCAAAACTGACACCTAAATGACCAGTTCGAGAAGTCAGATTTGCGTGTGATCAAACTTTTAGTAGTTTAGTTTTAGAATTGGTGTGAATATAGTCGTAGTATTTGATTGGTCGGCGAGGAAGAATTCATACAAGTCAAATAAGTTAAAAAAAAAAAAATTAAAATACGTTATGTCATTAAACAAAAAATCTAAATCGCCAAATCAATAAAAATAAAAGATTGCAAATCAATAAAAGTCATAAAAATAAAATATGTCAAGCTAGTGAAAGTATCCCTACTAATATTATAAATGCGAAAGTAACTCTGTCTGTCTGTCTGTTACGCTTTCACGCAAAAACTACTGAACGGTTTAGATCAAAATTGGTAGGTAGAGACACGAATAACACATAGGCTACCTATAATTCCACTGCTGAGCACGGTTTTTCTGCCCGCGCGATATAAACTGTAGTCCACAAAGGGGAAAGCTAGTAAGCTGTAGGGCGGAAAGCTAGTTATAAATAATAATAAAAGAAGATTGCCTGGAAGAGATCGCGGAATGCTTTGAAAGCCATTTTATGTGCCCATTGTATGTGTTTTAGATATAATTTTTAGTTTGTTGTGTTTCTTGTAATTAGCTACAATAAATTGTATAATAATTAAAAGATGTCAAACCAGTAAAAGTATGATAAATAAAAATTAATGATATCAAAAAGAAATAAAAAAGTCACTATAAATTACGGTCAAATGAATAAATAATACATTAGATAATCATATTATTACACTAGGGCTATTAGAAGTTAGTGATTCATATCAGTTATGAAAGCGCAAAGGTAAATCACAAAAAGCAGAAATTTTAAAGCATTACCAACTCGGAACGCAATAAAAACTAAAATAGCGCTTGGAAACTAAATAAGTGTACTAATAAATAAAATATTCTGGCAGCAAACTTCAAAAATAAACACTGCCTCGCCACAAAAACAAGACCTCTGAATGTCGCAAGGCCGAAACGAAATGGTTACTAAACTTTTAATTAGTACAAATACTGCTTAATTTTCTTCTTTTTTTTTTGGTCTACAATTGTAGCAGTTAAGGCAATAAAAATGTCTTAAATCTAAATAGCATATAGCATTGCATAATCAGCTTTATATTGCGCCCAATACTTTGACTCAGGCCTCCTCTGTAGGAGAGGGAATGGGCCGTAGCCCAGTGCGGGTTGATGGATGTAGTATCTCTTCCCATTTTTTTGTTCTAGGACATGTTCATGGACAGGTTTCCTCACGAGGTTTTCCTAAACCGTTTTAAGAGTAGTGGTGATGAAATAAATTACACAAAATAAAATCTACGCTCCGACCTACAATTCGTAAGTCGGGGCTGTTGTTTGCTTGCCACTGGGTCACCAATGCTCCACAATTATTTGCGGCTGTAACAAAGGTGACTTTACGGAATCATAACCATGAATATCATCAATCTCTGCTTGTCTTCCCCTTTTGATTGACTTGTCAAGAAATATCCATTCAAAACGCCATACGGTATGGGGGTGGTGAGGTAGACCGGGACGTAACACATCGGATCAACGCAAAATGGATGGAATGGCGACAGGTTACGGGAACCATTTGTGACCCACGGATGCCCTTCAAGTCCACAAGTCCGTGATAAGGCCTGTCATATTGTATGGATCAGAATATTGGGCTGTGAAAAAGACGGATGAAAAAATATTGTACGTAGCGAAGATGAGAACGTATGGTGTGACGAGAATGGATAAAGTGAAAAACGAGCATATTAGGGGAAGTTTGAAAGTGGCGCCAGTGACTGAAAAGTTGAAAGGGAATTGTTTGTCTTGGTATGGTCATGTGAAAAGGAGGGACAAAACGCATGTTGCTAAAAAAGTTATGAGTTTACATGTGGATGGATGGAGGGGGAGAGGGAGGCCAAAGAAAAGATGGATGGATTGTGTGAGAAGTGATATGAAAGTAAAGGGAGTTAGTAAAAGCGTGACGAGTGTTAGGACAGAACGGAAGAAAAAAAACGTGTTGACAAGGGCAGAAAGATGATGATGACGCCATACGGTATGACGAACGAAGAGGGTTGTATTTGTATTATTATGTCCGCAATAAAATCTTCATTAAGTTATAAAAATTTTTTTTTTGTGTCATTTTAGTAATAATGGCCAGTCCATTAAGTTCTAGTCAACCTCATTCAGTAAAACCTTTATTATACGAAAATGCTAATATTATGAGGTCACCTATGATTCATCTGTCTGCGTTCATGTTTTGATTATGTCACGTTTTAAAAGTTGTTGTATTATTATTAAAGAAGTCGAATACTGGGCAAAAAAAAAAACAATTTAACTCGAGAAGATAACTTACCCATGCCTGATGGCCACATAAACTTAAGAGGGTACCTTTCCGCTCGCCTATCGTAAACATCGAAAATGGTTTAAAAGCTTGATACTTCATCTAACGCAACCCAACGCGATGTTTGACGAAAAGGCAACGCAAAAAAAGAGAGATAACGCCTGAAAACTCTGTTAGTATTGCGGTTGTATGAAAAATAGTGTAAATGTGTATCGTGATGCACCACCTTAATAGATTTTTTTTCCTACAGCCTTCTCCAAACTGCTGAAGAGATGCATCTCCCGAAGCAGCTGAAGCCAGAATTCGGGGGCGGTTACAAGGAATTCACAGTTCGCGATATGCACTGTTTTCAAAAGGTAAGATTTTAGAACATTTTAACGTCTTATATGGTCCCACAGCTTAACTAACCTATGCTGTGAGGTTTAAAATTATACTTAAATATTCTCATTACAAAATTTCCATAATATGAGCGGCTACTACTGAAATAAAACTGGGTTTCCCACACTTTTCGCATGCCAGAGCAAGCATAGATAATATAAATAATTCACTCACGAACAAATATCAAAATATTCTAAAGATTGTTATGTATTCTAAGGATGTAGCAATATTTATAAAGCAACAAAAACATAAATAAAAGACACCTTTTTCCCACGCCACCTCCTCCGAATCTTACATATTATATTCATCGCGACTAGCTTCTGCCAGCGGCTTTGCCTGGGCGTAAGTTGAAAATATAAAGCTTATGGTCACTTAGTGATTAAGTAGCATTCTATAGGTGAATGAATTTTCATCAAGAAAAAAAAGTTAATCATTATAATATTCGTAAAATATTAATAAGTGTGCCGGTTTTGAGTATCTTTCTGAAGATCACGTATCACGTAAAATCTACCTAAAGAAACTAAGAAGCAAAGTTTACTCAGACTATTATAATATTAGGTCATCATCATCGTCATTGTTTCAGTCAAAAGTTGTGCACTGTTGGACATATGTCACTCCCAATTCTTGTTACATGGAACGGTCATGTGCGTCTGTCTCACATTCATCAGATCCACGCGACCCTCACCAGGTCATCGCTCCACCTTGTGGGAGGTGTTTCAACCCTGCATCTTCGTTACCATTCTATTATGTCCAAATATGGAACACAGCCAGTAAATCCAATTTGGCCATTATCCAACGTCCCAAAAACAAAATACTCAGAATTCTGGCCAATGAATCGTGGTATACTACAAATGCTGAGGGTACTTGGAGACCCCCTCTGTGGACGAGGAAATAAAAGCCAGAGACGAAGCTACCTGGAGCCATTAAGACGTCACACCAATCCACTGGCACGTGACTTAATCCAGGATTAAGAAAGACGCCACGGCCTCAATAACCGAACATAAGAAGGGAAGTGGACCACATAGTCTAGATCCTAATGGCTTAAGTATAACCAAAATACCATTCACGAACTTGCTTACAGTCAACAGACTAATTGCAGGCAAAAGAAAAAAAAAGAGAACCTTTCGGCCCCATCGAACATCATTCTGAATTTTTATTTGCGCACCTTGATTACCGAGTCGCTCCAAAAAAAACGTTTCAATTCACTACTGTACATTTATTTGTATAGTCTGTCTAAAAAGTCTAACGACTTGGGTATATGTGTGGCTTATTATGGTAAAATGAAGTCTGATGTAGTTGACACTGTTAGATTAATCAAGGTTGATTAAGAGATCTTGATCATTGCTTACTAAAAGAACCTTAGAAAATAATCGAATATAATGTATTTTTTAAATAATTTTATATTATTAGAGGATTTTTTAACAATATAAAGTACAAAAGATTTTCGTTTATAATATACCTAATATTTCAGTCTCTTTAATAATATTCTTATTACAAAAGTAGGATACATTTGCAAAGATATAATAGTGTCATAAGTATTAAGTTTATTACTTAAATCTAGAATCTAAAGAAAAATCTGATTCTAAATATTCTATCCTACTTAATGATTCGTCATCACTAGCCATACTACGATCAACATCTGTTATAGAACTATCATCAACTCAAGAAATAAGTGAATGACAACTATTTACGTTGCCAACAGCAGATTTTTTATTTCGTTCAAAAATTCTCAAGTCTTTTTAGACAAACTATAGCCACAAAAATCCGTGTTCAAATATAGGCCAGGAGCATACTTACACAACGTTTAATGCCCACTCCTCGTTCTAATGTGTTCCCCGGCCTATTGTCGCAGTTTGCGATACTCGAAGTAATGGCAGCTCTCCTTAGCGAGTGTTCTAATGCTTCCAGCTATGATGTGACGAGAGGTTTAGAGAAATATGTTATGCGTAAAAGGAGTTTCGTGTTTAGAACCGATGGGGGTTATGTAACATATAAGTTCTAATGTACATTGGTACAGGACATTTACATATTTGTGAGACTAGAAGTAAAGTGTTATACAATTTTGTGATAGCCCCGTTCTATGATTCATACAGCGAAAGAATAAAGTGGATATGACTCAAATACCTAGATTAATTTAAAAAAGCAGAATTTTTTAAAGAAAAAATTTCTTTCTGCGTTAATGACGAGGAAGAAGTATATAAAGTTAACCTCACCTCAGTTGAGGTAGAGAGATATTTTTCAATGTAAAATACAAGTAAAAATTGTATGTTAATTATCTTTGTTTTATTTGTCTTATCTATCTCTAAGGTTTTTATTATTATTTATTTGTAATATTGTTGGCCACACATTTTCATTACAAATCCCGAGAAGATCCTTATTAATATCAACATTTCAATGTACATGAATAATTCTACCTAATTCCGATCTATGGTCATATGTGAGGCATAATTTTCTGACTGTACCTTATGAAATTGCTGTAGAAAACTTTCAGCTATGGTATTTACTACTGATCATCGACATTTATAACGTACTAGCACTTTGCCCACGCCTTCTATCGCTATATGCCGCCACGGACTTGTCTGACTTGTGTGATTTGTGTTTCCCGACATCTTCAACAAATATCGTTAATGTACACAGAAATAAAAACAAAAACTTAACAAATGCCTACTAATATTATAAATGCGAAAGAAACTCTGTCTGTCTGTCTGTCTGTTACGCTTTCACGCAAAAACTACTGAACGGATTAGATTAAACTGGAATAACACATAGGCTACCTATAATTCCACTGCTGAGCACGGGTCTCTGCCCGCGCGATATAAACTGTAGTCCACGCGGGCGAAGCCGCAACCGGAAAGCTAGTTATATACTAAAACCTTCCTCGAGAATTACGCTATCGAGTGGTGAACACCGCTTGAAAATCGGTGCAGCATTTTTTGAGTTTATCGCGAACAGACAGATAGACAGACGCGGCGGGGGACTTATTTTATAATATGTATTGATAACATATTTGAAGAATATCAATACTTTATTTATTTACAGGCAGTGTAAACTAATATGAAGGAAACCTTTCCTAGAAGTGATAGCAATCCATCAAAACAAATTGCTCACCGTCAAATCCCCGTCTTTGCTACTATATCACAAGGAAACTTATGAACGTTCACAAAGTGACGAATAACGCCTGTAGTAAGCCCAAACTACGCAGCTCTTATGTCTTATCTGCTATGAAACTCTTAACGTCTTTCTCGGAAATTGTTATTTGACGATCTCAGGATTATCCTAGAAATATTTGTTGTAATATAGCGGGATGTTTAAGCTATAAGGGCTGATGTTAATCCTAATTATATATACCTAATATTATAAAGAGGTTTTTTTAATTGATATAAACTAGTGCTTGACTGCGATCCCACCTAATGGTAAGCAGTGATGCAATCGTTGATGGTAGTTTGTTTTTTTTTTGTTTCTAGGAGGTATTCTCTAAAAGTACTGGTTTAAATGCTAGAATTTTTTTCACCGATAGAAAGCTGCTTTATTCCTGAATAAGATAGGCTATACATACATAGGCGTAGCCGCGGGTAAAATCTAGTTTGTAATGTAATGCTAATTGCTGCTTCATTTAATAACCAATTTTCATGCTGTAAAATCTATTGTACAGATAACTAGCTTTTGCCCGCGACTTCGTCCGTGTACATAAAATACATGTCACTCAGGAATAAAGCAGCTTTCTATCGATGAAAAAGTTTTAGCAATTAGACCAGTACTTCCAGAGATTACCGCGCGCCCGGGCTTCATCTTGCCAATTCAGGTGTAAATAAACAGAAAAAATACCCAAACATCCCAAAGCGGGCAAAGCCGCTGATTGATGCTACTAGAGTTTACTTAAAATATTTGCGAGTTGCTAGCGAGATCTTCCTTGTCTCATTAATAAACGGATACCTGACACAAACTTTATTTAATGTTGCAGAAAATGTTGGAATGAAACCAAAACCAGTAGATGTTTTGCTATGTTTGATTCCATTCCAAACAACTTTGTTTTGCCTGAAACCTACAGGCATCAACATAAAACCTACTTATAATATAACAATTTAGGTCGTTTAAAGATTGAGGATATTTATTATTTGGCTTAATAAACTTGAAATTTGGCACAAATTCTGACTAATATGAATAATAAAGACTATCATTATTAGTTTTTAATAATACAGTTTTGCTGAAAACGAAGTCGCAGCTAGCAAACAAAAAAAAGGGTCGAGGGAAACAAATGGGGGCATTTAATGATTTGTCCGTGTTTGCTGGCAACATTGCCACGTCGTATGACAATGCTGATTCTTTTATCGAAAGAAAGCTAGTCCTACGGTCATGTATAGACTCGAGTAACTTGCTTACTCCTAAAAAAACTTGAAAAAGTGCTTAGAATATTTATGAGGCATTCGATGGTTCGTTCATGTCACTGTTATTCAGAAAAGTGTCCAAAATGCTGGCAACATTGCCAGGTTTTTTTTTTTTAATTTATGCTCACGTTTGACCACTATCTCACCTGATGGTAAGCGACGATTAAACACGCCTGCTAGAAGCAATCTATTCACTCTTGACTTAAAAACCCCTAGGTTATAGCTATCAGAAAATACAGACTCCGGCAGGGAATTCCACTCTTTAGCTGTACGCATAATGAATGTGTTGCCAAAATGCACGTATGGGTGGGATGTCCACCACCTTCCGGTGGCGCAACGCCGTACGTCTTGTGGTCCGGTGATGGAACGGACTTCGTGGAATTAAATTGTGTAGCTCCAGTGCACTCTCCCCGAAATGTAAACGATAGAAAACGGACAAGCAAGCAACTCGGCGTCGATGCTCAAGACTTTGGAGTTTTGACTTCACAAGTGCATCATTGCCTATGCCACATCGAATGACAATGCTGATTCTTTGATAAAAATAAGCTAGTCCTATGGTCATGTGTAGAGTCGGCTAACTGCTTGCTTTACTCCTAAAAAAAACTTGAAAAAAGTGCTCAGAACAAAAGAGGCATTCGATGATTCGTCCGTGTCTGGGGATCTACTCACTTTCTCCGAAAACGAAGTTTCGATTGAAATTTCGCGTGTTTCCTACCACGGTTCCTTTCGTTCCCGAAATTTTGCACGAACGTAAATTATACCGAATCTCTAAGTCTAAGCTAATTAGTAATGTTTCCAAAAAAAAATATAATTATGACAGAGGATTGTTTGCAATTTTGACATCAAATGAATATCGTTCGTTTACGAAAGTTTCGTTTCGGAGAAAGCGAGTAGCCCCCCTGATTCTTTGATAAAAAAATATAACTAGTCCTATGGTCATGTGTAGAGTCGACTAACTGATTGCTTAAAGCACACATACATAAGAGGCATGTTGGTAATGGCAGAGGTAACCACAGTCTTCGACTCGGGGCGTCGACACCCGTCGACACGTATGCGGAAGCTTTTGACGCGTCGACGGCATTTCAACTTTGAAGATCAGCGGCAGCGGTCGTGTATGTCAAGTGTCACTACAAGTCGATGGATGTAGTTACCTCTGCCAATGGCATTATGCTGCTCGTGTGTATGACTACTCCTAACAAGTTTTTAATGAAAATGTTTTTTTCATAGCAAGCTTTTATAGCACGGTGTAATATATATAGGTATAATTAATACTCGTCAAAACGAATCATAGGAGCCCAAACTCGATGGGGTTGTGTCGTTTCATTACTAAGCTCTTATAGCACTCAAAAACTTTCATCTTTATAATATTAGTATGATGTACAGCTTCATTAATGAAAACCTCACCGTTCAGAGACATCCGAGCAACCGGAGCTCTTAATTATAAGCACTTTGTTTTGCCTCCGAAAATCTTAATTGTTCCCCAGGAGAGGGACTGAAGTAACTAGAACCTTTCTGAGCTTCGCTTGTTATTACTACACCATTCAAGCAGCTTTGCAAATTGATTACGTAATTCGAAGACTTTTCAAAGTTTTAAGCACTTTTTCAAGTTTTTATTTAGTTTAACCTGTCCAGATGTCTGTCTGTAATCAAATCTTGTAAATTAAATTTGACCCACTTCCTGGTTACCGATTGAGCTAAAATTTTGCATGCATGTGTAATTCAGATGACAATGCAAAATTACTATGACAAGGAGCTGATCTGATGATGGAACCGGAAGGTGGCTATAGGGACTAGGTAGTTAAACGACACAACCCCATCGAGCAGTGACGAAGGTTCCATATAACTCGATTCCCACCGGCTTCCCTTCAGAAGTTTAGAACACAACCACTCTCTACCGTAATTGAGAAATGGCTCAATCAGTAATTATAAAACTACAAAGCTAACATTACAAAACGCCTACACTAAGTACACTATGGACATTAAATCAACACACGCACAACATGTAGCACTATAAGGTAAGCCGCAGGCGCAATCGGCTTTTTAGCGTTTAAATTTCTATACAAGAATACGTCATGACGTCACATAACCTGCCCGCGATTATAGCGCTCCGGCAAGCCGGTTTTTTTTCGAGTTATTTGATAGAGTTTTATTGAATAGGCTTAAAAACTACTAGACTGTTTTTAAAAATTCTTTCACCACTCGAAAGCTACATTATCCACTAGTAACATAGGCTAAATTTTATTTTGGAAAAAAATAGGGTTCCGTAACATATTTGGGTTTTTCGGACACAAGGTGTAAAAAATCAACCAGAAGAAGAAGAGTTTAGGCAGCGTACGCAAAATAAGTAACGTTACTTATTTTGCGTACGCTGCCTAAACTCTTAAAGATAGAACCGTAAAATGTTCTAATTAATTGTAGATCTTATAAATATCTACAAAAAAGTCCGCGTAACAGTATACCTATCTATGTCGAGTGAGGCACAACAACCATTTTTTTATCTAATAATCTTGATTTTTTTTTTGGCCTACATTTAAACGCATTTATTTTACTCATGCTATTAACCCTTATCAAAATAAATTATTTCATCACTAAGTACAGTTTATGTAGATAATATTTGGTATTTGAATGATTAAAATTGGACGTTTGGTTTTGAAGTTATGGCGAAATTAAAATATTACGATTTATGCTGCACGACCCAAGCGTCACCAAGGCGGGGCCCGGGAGTGCGCGTGCGGGAGGAGTTTATATCTATGAGAAAGGTCGTGCGCGAAGTCTAGTAATTTTCGTGCGATTTTTTTTAGATTTCGTTCATAAAACTACACCTACGCAAAAGTTCTTCTCAGAGCTGGTTTTTTTAAACATTTTAATATATGCCTTTACAATAAATATCAACATGCGCAATGCTCAAAAACAAGAACGATTATCTGATCTAGCCATTCTTTCTATAGAAAAACGTTCTTTACTAAAAATTAAGAATCTTCCCGGCTTTAATGATAATGTCTTAGCGCACTTTGTAAGAAAGAATAGACGAATAGCTTTAGAGTATAAGTAGTATTATTAGTACTTAGTCGATTAAGTTTTGTTTAATTTACATCATATCATCATTTCACCACAAACGGCTTTTATCAAAGCCACTTCTATTATGCTTGTAAGTAGCGTTGCCAGGCGTCCGGATAAAGCCGGACATAGTCAGGCTTTTAAGTGGCGTGTCGGGCCAAATTTGAGCATTTTTGGCTTTTGTTAGGCTTTTTAAAGACCATTTTGTTTAGAATTGTCATTAGAGTTTTGCCTTACCTTGTATCGCTGCTTGTGCTACAAGCAGAGTGGATATGGAATAGTGTAGCAATAATATCACTTAATCTTATGGTATTTTCATTAGAATTTAAAAAGATTTCATGAATTTTATTAGCCTAAAAAAAAATGTCGGCCTTTTTGACCAAACATCCGGCTAAATAGGATAGATTTTCCGGCTTTTCAGTTCCAGGACCTGGCAACCCTACTTGCAAGACACTGTTTCAATATCTCAGTGCTTACACGTATAGTAAAAGTGGACTGAAGATACATCTGCCAATACAAGACTAAAGCCAGGATGCCAATCACAGATTTTCGGTAAGGACTCAAGACTGCGTGCCCGCGCTCGGAGTAGGCAAGTATTTTTTTTGCTCCGGCTTACCTCTCTCAATATTTCACGCTTCGCCACTGCCATCGAGTGTAGGCTCGCATGATTCGTCTTGACGTGTATTAATTATATAGGTATACCGACCTATAAAAGCTTGCTATGAAAAAATTATTTTCATTAAAAGCTTTTTAGGATTAGTAATCGCGGTAGACTGATCAATAACAGCCCTAATTACACAGAACGATGTCGCGTATACTATAAAGAGTTTTCTACGATCCAAAAGTGCCATAAGAACACCAAGAGCAAGGTCTACAAAACAGCGGTAATTCCTGCTCCACTCTATGGTGGCAAAACGTTGGCCTTGACGAAAACCCAGGGGCAAAAACTTCATACCACCGAAATGCGCATGTCACGGTGGGCGGGTGAACTTAAGAGGGTCCTTTTCCACTCGCCTATCGTAAACATCGAAAATGGTTTAAAAGCTTTTTAAGTACTTCATTTAATGCAATCCAACGTGATGTTTGACGAAAAGGCAACGCAAAACAAGAGTGATAACGCCTGAAAACTCTGTTAGTATTCCGAGTTTTACTCGAAAATTCCACAAAACTTGCTCCAGAAAATAGCTGTTTTTTTTAAACCCTTAAAAATTTTAGGAAAAAAATTGTCGTCATTTAGAATCTTAATAAAATTTGCAAAGTCTCTAGAGGATTACTTTTTTGATTTTTTTAATTTTTAGGCAAATTATGAAGTGTCAAAGTTCTTACAAAATAGGACATTTTCAGAGGTTTTTACTGGATTAGTTTTACACAAATTTAGAAATTGGTTTCTTTAGAAACCTAGATAATATCCACAAGATACTGTGTTTCCAAAATATCTAATGAAAAATGTGAGTCATGATGCACCACCTTAAGAGCGTCCTTTGCGAGGTACCAAATCTCAAAACGAACCTTTTATTTTTTGACAACTTTCCCTACGTACCAGCCAGTAAGCTTTCGCATATAAAAAATTAGTGTGATATGATGATTAGTTTGCAGAGTATACTATAGTCTTAAAACTGAATTCTTTACTATGCGTTCCAAATGAATAGGATCGATTGAGATGTTCTGACGTGACGTCGTACTGTCAAATCGCAGAAATTTTGGCAAAATTAAAGAGCTCGGAGATGAGTAAAATTGAAGAACTGGATTCTGATTAACCTTTTTTCGTTCACAGTTCGTAATTAAATTACATTTTTCGTAAATTAATTAAATATTTAAAAAAAAATCCTCGATTTGACAGTAAATCGTGACGTCACAACATGGCAATCGATGCTATTCTCATTTGGAACGCATTGTACATTATGATTTGTTTATTCAAAAGGTCGAAAGCTTAAACACGGTTCACGGTACCTTTGGAATTCCGGCCTACCCCCGTATCTAAAGTTTTTCCTAATTGTTAGAAGCACGAGGCTCAATCGATTTTGATGATAAGGGTAGATATCGGCGTACAAGCTAATGGAAGTTTGGGCTAATAGCTATAAAATTACGTAATGTTTGGGGGTTTTGTATTACGATTTGAACAGTCCATTACCTGCCCTGCGTAGATGTGTGTTAGTCATTTGTAGTACTATGAATGGGTAGAGGGAGTAAAGGTGGAACTGCACTGCGCACTGGTGACAAAAACTGGTTTTTCAACCGAAACCGAAAGAGTGGGAGTATGAAACTTTTACTGACTAAAACCACACCTATGTTCCTGCAGTAGCCCTTTTTTGCGAAGGCTACGGTAACTCTAACAATACGTAACGCTGGCTGGCGTCAATTCTAACTGGCTCCGTCGGCGCCGTCGCACCCGGAGCTTGAAGAGTCATTTCCCACTGGAAAAAGATGTTTTCTGTTTCAGAGTCAAAGAACTCAATAATACTGCTCGACTTTGGCATCTACTAAACTACAACTATTTGGAAAACAGAAACAAGTTGTTACAAATATAACGCTACCTATACAAATTAATATTATATAGCAAAGGTCTTTGAATGGGCGCTATTGGCATAAAATAGAGGGTACAGAAGACAATCTCATCTATTTAGTTCACTTTTTATACCTATGCTCGGTGGACGCACACTAATGAGCGTCTGATACGGAACAATTCGACGAGCGGGCCGAGGCGCTCTGAGATATCGTGCGTGTCCATGAGTAGTGTATGTGTGCGTTGCTCGAGTGCGCTTTGTATGTAGATTGACTTCTGTACCTATCTATTTTGTGCTATTGGGTCGTCGTAACTAGAAACATTAATGGCTCGTTTCTGCCAGAAGCACTCCAAAGATAATTTAGTGGCGAATTGAGTTCGCGTGAGTCAGCGTTTTGGTAAAGATACAACCCTGCTATAAGTAGTGTTGGGTGGAAGGTTCGGTTTCGACCAAAAAACAGATTTCGGCTGTAGTTACGGGTTCCCCCAAAAACTGGACGGATATGCGGCTTTACCAAAATTGGTACTGATTGGTAATGATACTACTATGCTAAAACGAACGAGAGTTAGTCAGATATAAATCTCTTGTCATGACAGTTTATACATATTTACTACGCAGATATGTATAAACTGACTTTCTCGTTCGTCTTTGTTTGGCCAATTGACCATCGTACTATTAGATAACTATTTTTCAATATACTTCCTCTTTGTACAAGCTTTTATTTACTTAGTTTCTCCTGTCCCGATGTTTGTCTGTCATCAAATCTTGCAAATTAAATTTGACCCACTTCCCGGTTACCGATTAAGCTGAAATTTTGCATGCATGTTTCAATCAGATGACAATGCAAAATTATTATGACATGGAGCTGATTTGATGATGGAACCGGAAGGTGGCTATAGGAACTTGGTAGTTAAATGACACAACCCCATCGAGTTTGGGCTCGTATGATTCGTCTTGACGAGTATTAATTATATAGGTATACCGAGCTATAAAAGGTTGCTATGAAAAAAATATTTCAAAGTTTCATTTAAAGCTTGTTTTTATTTTGGATAAGCTCAACTCCGACTCCCCAGAAGGTTCGGATTAATTCCGCTTCGGTTGCAATGACAAACTTTCTCCACCTCTATCAATGTGTACTATTTTAAAAGCCTTGTGGTAATAGTACAGCAAAAAAAAAGATGGGTAGATCAGGTTCGCTTCACACTGGACACCCAATTGCACGTCGCTCTTCATGACGCTTAAATGGCAAGATGCCATCAATAAGAAACTAATCCCAGCGGGAACTTCACAACCCTCAGTAATGAGGAATACGACTCAAGGAGGAGTAGGAGGAGGAATAGTAAACAACCAAGAAAGGGGACCTAAATTGATCTAGTGGTTAGTGACCCTGACTGCTATGCCGCAGGTCGTGCGTTCTATTCCCACTCAGGACAAATGTTTGTGTGATGAGCATGATCATCTGTTCCGTGTCCGGGTGTAATTTATCTTTAATATGTATGTATTATTTAGAAATATATGTTTATCAGTTGTCTAGTACTCATAACACAAGCTCTGCTTAGCTTGGTACTAGACCGCGTTGTGTGATAGTTGTGGAATATGTATGTATGTGTGTATGTATAACAGCCGATATCCTTACTGCGTAAACTCCGAGAGCGACTAATCAACGAATCATATTATTATCTTACGGGAGTATGCTATTTGGCAAACCAAACGCAATATTATGTTAGATAATGTTATGTTACATCTCTTTACTAAGTGCGAGTTGTGACGTTAACGCAATCAAAACGTTTACCGTGTTTAGCTCGCTGATTGGTTAAGAACTTGGAGCGGCAAGATCGGAACACTTAACGTGTTGATCGCGTTAAGGTAAAACAAATTCGCACTCTGGAGTTATTTACTACACGGACCATGTAGAAGAAATAAGACCAAACCGTCCTTCCAAGCGTTTAACGATATCAAATCAATTGTCAGCTCATAATTTGGGACCCATTATTATATATTAGTTCCGGCCACGGCTTGCGGATGGCGAGCGGTGGGTAGCTCACCGTCCGGTAACCGTCCGGACCAAGCCCAAGTTGATGACGGGGCGTATTGTTCAACACACGCCTCAAGGAGATGTCAGCAAACAGTAGGGGCCCAGCAGGGTCGAAGCCTACTGGGGCCACGGGTAATGTGAAAACGAAACCCGGGGCGGGGCCCTGGGACGAAGGCAAAGAAGGAAGTTCCTTTGGAACAGGTTTTTAGTCAGTAAAAGTCTGACACGCTCTCTCACTCCGCCAAAGAGCGGGGAAGGTCATTGGATGATTTTTCCACTCAAAAAAAAGAATATTGGGATTTTATCCGTGGTGTTTGGTAACGGCTGGCTGACTGGCTTCACTGTTCTTTTCTTTCAATTTCGTTGTAGGACCCACCACAGTTGAATCGTTTCTCCGAAATTCTTCGAGCTTCATTAACTCAGCGTATTTCTGGTAGTAAGCCCTAGCCATTGTTAATTCTGGCTTTCAGGACTTGCAATGTTTGGGAATAAGTATTGTGATGGACCAATTGAAACAATTTACTTCAAAATCGATCTTCTACAACACTTTACAAGTTTTAAGTTTACAATAAGAAACAGACGGTACTCGTACCTAAATGGTGGACATCTCACCCATACGTATAAAACGTTTTGGGAACACATTCATTATGCGTACAGTATTACTTATTCTGTTGTACAGCTAAGGAGAATCATAATTTATTATTATAATTCAATGGATGTGGGACGCACAGGATCGATCATTGTGGCGACACTTGGGGAGGCCTATGTCCAACAGTGGACGTCTATCGGCTGAATGATGATGATGATGACAGCTAAGGAATGGAATTCCTTCCTGAAGTTTATGTTTCTTGATAGCTACAGCCTGGGTTCAAGAGTGAATGAGTGAAAGAACTTCTAGACAAGCGTGTTCCATTGTCGACCAGATCATCGCTTACCATCAGGACGCGACCCTATCCATAATAAAAAGCACAACCTAGTGTACTAAATTCTACAGTGCTACGCAAACATAAACACCAATTCACTCAGAAATTTACTTTAGGTAGTCCAATCTCGTATTCAGTATTCATGCCTAGTTTCAGCACTGCAATATCGTGTACGCCAAAGCTCTGCTACAATAGGACTCATTGTACAGTCCGGTAGTTTATACCTTCGTCAGTTTTCAATTATATTAACAATGCAGACTTCCTCATAAGAATCCAAAACGAAGATCAAAATAGCACGGCAAACAATAGAAAAATTATGTTTGAAGTCAACTAGATATTGACATTGGTTTAACTCATGCTCATAACGCTCAATCAAATCTTTCGGGCCTGGATATCACGTGAAGTATCTGAGTTTACATGTTTGCGAACGCACCTACACGATAGAAAAGCTACTCCTAATATGGAGATTTGATAGATTTCCGGACTAAAGTAGAGATTCATAATAATCAATATCAAATTTCTTAATTCCGTAGTCAGTAGGTAAAGCAGATTCTGTCATGCAAGGAGAGTCATCGGACTGTTTTTGTTTTCTACAAAAACAGCCCAATGGTTCCTCTAGGGCTGCGGGAATATCCGAAAGTTTTTTTTTTTTTAGTTGGGAAAATCATCCAATGTTATCTCGCGCTTTTTTGCAGAACGGGAGGGTGTGTCTGACTTTTAACTGACTAAAAACCCACCCCTGTTCCTTTGTTGCCTTACATACCAAGGCCCAGATTTCCTTTCAGAAACAAACCCTTGGCCCCAGTAGGCTTCGACCCTGCTTGGCCCTTACGGTTTGCTGACATCTCCGGAACGCAAATTCAGTTGCCTTTTGCCAACAGGTTCATTTTAGTTGGTAAAAATCGGACACGCCCTCTCGCTCCACACAAAGCGTGAGAAGTCTTTTCACTCTAACTCCATCCTACTCTGGCACCTAAAAGCTAGATCAATAAGACAGTTCCAGACCGGACCAGACCCACTCAAAAAAGAAGTGGCGAACCTATTTTGACTACGACTGTACGTTGTACCAGGTTTAAGGTTGGCAAGCCGATGTTACGTAGCTACCGTGCTAAATTGGCGAAGGTAACCGCGTTCATCCGACTTCGTGACCTCTTTGGGCGTAAAGATTTTTGGCTTGCTTATGTAATAGGCTTTGCTTATGACGAGATTTTCCGTAGTGTTCTTAATATTAGAGTATTCGTGTAGTAGCAAAAAAGAGAAGGATTATTTCGAGATGAGAATGTTGAGGTGGATGTGTGGTGTGACGAGAATGGATAAAGTGAGAAATGAGTGTATTTTATTAGTTTAAAAAGTGGCGCCAGTAACTGAAAAGTTGAAAGGCAATCGTTTATCTTGGTATGGTCATGTGAAGAGGAGGGATGAAACGCATGTTGCTAAAAAAATCATACATGTAGATGGATGGAGAGGGAGACTAAAGAAAAGATGGATGGATTGTTTGAGGATTGATATGAAAGAAAAGGGATTTAGTGATGGTGTGACGGGTGACAGGACAGAACGGAAGAAAAAAACGTTAAGCCGACCTCAAGTAATATGGGATAAGGGTAGGAAGAAGAAGGTTTTCACTGCGTTGTTCGGCAAGCGATGAATAGTAAAAGTTTAACACGCTGTATCTTTCCAACTTAGAGCGGAAGAAGTCATTAGATGATTTTCCACCTCGCATAAATTAAAAAAGTTCTGGAGCGCAAGGGCAACCTCTCTCTCACTCCACACAGAGCGAGAGAAGTTATTCAATGTTTTCTTGCCAAAAAAAAATAAGATAAATTGACGGAAATGAGTCCGACTTAAGGCATCAAAAACTATCATTAGTCCGTAGATAAACGTCCTTTGTATAGTTTTGATTGATCCGATTTTTCCTGAAACAAAGATTGTCATGAAATACTTCTGTACTATTGGACAAGCTTTTACCTATAACTTACTATATAATCTTCTATATATATAAAAATCAATGCCACTTTTCGTTGTAATTTTATAACTCAAGAACGGGCTCACCTATCCAAAGCAAATGTTTAAGCTTTGTTCGAACTATTTAGTAGATGGTTTATGTGAACTTTGGTAGAGTAGGGTATAGTAGGGTGGTGTAGATAAGTGTAGAATAGAATAGGGTAGTGTAGATTAGTGTAGAGTAGATTAGTGTAGAATAGGGTAGTGTAGATTAGTGTAGAATAGGGTAGTGTAGATTAGTGTAGAATAGGGTAGTGTAACTGTAGATTAGTGTAGAGTATAGGGTAGGGTAGAGTAGACAGTAGATTAGTGTAAAGTAGGGTAGAGTAGGACAGGGTAGGGTATAGTAGGGTAGAATAGAGCATAGCAGGGTGGAGTAGGGAAGAGCGGGAGTGAAGCCGCGCGGGCAAAGGCTAGTTACTGTATGTAAAGGTAACGCAGTTTAACTGTCAAACTTTCGCGGTTAAATTACTGTATCGATTTTAATGAAATTTGGTACGGACTAAGCTTGAATGCCAAGGCTTCGACATCAACTTCGCGTTCGCTTTTTAACTGACATTTACGCAATTGAAGTCGTGGGTAAAAGCTAGTAGAAATAGAAAATATGAGAAAATTACCTTCGCCATACTACTCGTAATTGTCCAATCAAGTTTATCATTTTGTATGGCGAAGGCGATTATTTTTTCGTTGCCTGAAAAAAAGTTTTGCGGAATGTTGTTCAGTTTCATCTACTGAGCAAGCCCTTAAACTTTGCGAAGGGCTGTCCCTTACACTTTGTATAGGTGGTAACAAAATAAATTACTTTTTTTTTTTATGGCATACAATTATAGTAAAACTAGCTATTGCCCGCGCGGCTTTGCTCCCGCTCTTCCCTACTCTACCCTACTCTACTCTACCCTACTCTACCCTACTCTACCGTATCCTATGTCCGTCACCTGGCTCTAAGCTACCTACCCACCAATTTTCAGCCATTTCTGTACAGCCATTCTTGAGTTATAAGTGTTGTAACAAACACGACTTTCTTTTATATATATAGATATAATGTAAAGCTCCTTTAATAAAATAGGAGTCAGAGAATATTGATCTCTCTTAAGCGTCTACAGAATTACTGCTGTTCCTATCTGAAAAAGCCACTGAACGGCAAAACTCCGAATGTTTTACGATCATTTCCTTTTAGCTAAATAGGCACAGCAATAAGCCTGGAAAGGCTAAACATATGAATATGCTCCTTAACGTAATAAAATCGGGAACGTTTGAAACAGTTACCGTGGGCCTCGAACGTAAAAGAAACTTGTAGGAACATGGGTGGGTTGTAATCAGTAAAATTACACCACAGAGAAGATGAAAGAGGTTAGAATGACCTTGTGGGTGGGGCAGACGTGCCTCAAAATAATTATGATCATGCTCATAATTGGCAGAACCGATAGCAAACTTGCGATCTAAGTGTGCGTGGTCTGTTAGTCGCGTAATGCGCGTTCGTATTGGTTTTTCGTCTGTAGTGGAGTTAAAGGATGGGAAACAAGCGGCGACAGTCGTTGTAGTAAAAATCGGAAAGTATTTCCTTTCTAACCTCTTTCATCTTTTCTGTGAAAATTACCCAAGTCGTCGACAGCGCGTAGTGTTCCACGCGCGCTTTAAGATGTCAGCAAACCGTAGGGCCCAGCAGAGTCGAAGCCTACTGGGGCCAGGGGTCGTGCGAAAGCGAACCCCGGGGCCCTGAATCGTTTTCGAGGATTGACATATTATCAACAAACTTTAACGTTAAAAACGATTTGGCCAGTTTTACTTGTTTTACCATCAGAAGGTTGCGTGTTCAGATCACGCCGGGGTCACCAGTTTGGAGGTATGCGGAACGGAGAGTATAGTCCCGCAAACCTCCATTGAAAATGGAGGATCCTCCGGCCAGACGAGTGTTATGGTCTGGTGGGCGACTGCCCGATAGATGATTTCGGGATGTTCTATACGTTCTAATCGCGCGGAGAACTTTGATTGCGCGATGCAGGATTTCGTATTTTCTTCGTAGTTCTCATGTGGCGACATAGATGTCGCTACAGCTATATCAATTTCTAAGCTCTGACCACAAAATGTATATCAGTTCCATTTCAATAAAAAAAACTAGTTGCCTACTAAAGAGGCATCAATAAACATGTCCGAAGACAGTAATTGGTTGCGAAACCGTAGCGTCATATCGTCATATCGATGCGAATCAATATTGCCAGTGAATAATTTATGTAATGCAGAACAATCGCTTCCGACACGCATAAGGTTTCCTATTAGCTGCACGCACTATTTGTCTATGGATTTTTTATGGAAATAGCTATGGTCTTTGGTTAATGGGGCATTGGACTGTTGTTTTGTTTTTCCAATGTTATGGATATTTCCGTTTAGTCATGTTTTATATCAATTAATTAAAAAAAAAAAAATTGTAAAATTTATCTAAAATAAGACATTTATACATACAAAATGTAACATAATAAACGCATATCCTGAAAATAGTATGTTCAGAATCGGGCAGTTGAATCGATAGTAGGTAATTTTTTATCGGAAAATAACTTCTTGTCCTTGTCTTGTAAAATAAATTTAGGATAAACCGACTTCGGCAAAGCCAAAGGAGGGTTATGATTTTGACAGGCTATGTATGTATTTTATTTTATTTTATTTTTCACATTTTAGGAAAGCTTACAGACTAATAACTACATAAAGACAATAGTAGGTAATTAAATTGCTAATAACAAGCTTCCACATGAGAGTATGTTCATCTGTTCCCTCATAGCTCCTAATCAACTTATCGGAACTCGACATATGAGGTATCGTTTGAACCGTACGCTGAACATAGAAAAGCGTCTCACGTTATTAAAGTGTTTCAGTTGGTACCTATAACGTGTGATTGCGGCTTTTCTTTTTGTTCTGTTCTTCTTTTTCACCATCCTGAAAATTTTCATTCTTTTCATTCTTTTTCAGCGTCGTTTTTTTGTTTCAGTTGGGTTTCAGTTTTTTTATTTTATATTTTTTATTGAACAGCGTTTCATCGTTTTGTATGTAAGCTATGAGCAGGTGTACCAAGCGTAATGACGATTACTCGTTTATGAAGCTACGTGTCCGTGGACAAGTAGGTCTTACCGTGGCCCTGGAGCATAGAGGGCAAAACGAACACAGATGGCCCTAGAGCGAGATAAGTCTTTTGATAATTACCTACTTAAAAAAAAAAGTTTATTAAACGGCTAAACTCTAATTTGCAGAGTTAATTTTATATCTCCCTTGTTAAAGCGCTCGCTCGTAAACTTACTCGTATCTCAGTATTAATTCCAAATTGTTTGGTAAGTATTAAAGTAAGTATCTTCATACAAGATAATTTGTAGATCCGATATTCCGGACGAACTTAAAATAGACGTGTTATCTTTCATCCTTGGCATGATACGCAAGCGTTTCGTTTCTGCAGCAAGACTGTAAAGGATTTAGTAAAATTGTCTTGAAAAATGTGTTTTGTCTAACTTTGAGACGTGTTTGCAGTGTTAAACTTGTCTTGATCTCGTAACAAAACTTGGCAAGAACGTATGAGTTTACGTTACGTTTTTCTGAGATAAACTTTTGCAATATTTTTAAAATCAACTTTATCATCTTCTTCTTTGTCGTATACTCTTGGTGGAATGTCGTAGTCTTAGATAATCTGATTAGTATTTGCGAGACTTTCCCATCTCTCTCGATTCGTGGCACTTACGGCCTGGTCACGACTTCGGTCTTAGCAGCGTGGCGCGGCGAGCGGGGTGGCATCGGTAAACGTTTTCAGCGGCGTCTCGTGGCATGCTTTAAACATTTTCATACTTTTAATCTTACCGGTAGCACCTCGGGTAACAGGATTGAATGAAAGCCGGTAGCATGAAAGGTGACAGGATTAAATGGAAGAAAAAAACGTGTTGATCTGACCTCAAATAACACGGGACAAGGGCAGGAAGATGATGATGATGATCTTACCGCTCGCCGCCCCTCGCCTAGCTTCCGCTCACAGCGCCAAGGTCGTGAACGGGCCGTTAAGTTAGGTTAAGTTATTTATTAAAACTTGATGGAGCACAAAAGTACAAAGGCAGTCTTAATGCCTTAGGCATTCCGCAACTTTCGCTTAACTTAAATGCATACCGAATTATGTTATGTAGCTTAAAGTCATAAATAGCAAATCTGGAAGGGAATGCCTAAGTTAGCCTTTAATACCTTTGTGTTGCATGAAGTTTTCATAAACAATTAAATAAATAACTCTAACGTAACTTTATTCCAGTTGCTTCTGGTCCAACTGGAGTATTCTGGCCCCAGCCATCGGTAACAAATTTAAGATTTTCTGTTTTTTATCTGACCATTCGTTACGACCTGCTAAAGATTTAAAAATGGTAGCCATGACCTAACAGAGTTACGTGATTAAAACCACTTTTAAAATGTTCTTTGTTAATTTCTTGTACAATATTTTATAACAACAACAATGAATTTACTTTGTGGAAAATCATACTGTGGCGAGTTTACAATAACCCACTCTATTAAGATATGTTTTTCAGCAATAAGCATTTCAAATATTCGTCATAGGAAGAGTGGGGGTATGGTGGAATCACACACTATCTCTTACGCGCGTAACCAAATGACAGTTATGTTTGTGCATTCTTTTTCCTGTATCTGACATTTTCCCTCTTCCACCAGATTTGAAAGTTTTGAAACTTACTGATTTTGGATAAAGTCATTTTTAATGTAAATAAATATACGCTTCCAGTGGCTTCGCCAGCGTGACAGTAGAAAATATATAACCTATACCTATTACTTAGTAAAATTCTACAATTTTATTAGTGAAAGAATTTTTGAAGTCAGTCCAGTAATTTTTGAGTTTATTCATATGAAAAAAGATTGCACGTAGCGGAGATGAGAATGTTAAGATGGATGTGTGGTGTGACGAGAATGTATAAAGTGAGAAAGGAGTATATTTGGGGAAGTTTAAAAGTGGCGCCAGTGACTAAAAGTTAAAAGGAAATCGTTTGTCTTGGTATGGACATGTGAAAAGTTGGAATTAAATGTGGATGGATGGAGGGAGAGAGGGAGGCCAAACAAAAGATGGATGGATTGCGTGAGAAGTGATATGAAAGAAAAGGGAGTGATCGCGTGATGAGGGACAGAACAGAATGGAAGAATAAACCCGTTTTATTTGGGGCGGCGTAACACCGACCCCAAATAAAACGGGTTCTAGGAGAGGAAGAGGACGATTCATCTATCTAAATATTGAAATAAACTGAGAAACTGACTGGCTGACATATCAACGCACAGCCGAAACTACTGGGACTAAGAGTGTGAAATTATGCACAAGATTTCCTTTTTGACATAGGCTACCGCTAAGGGAGAAGTTTTCCGAAATTCCCTAAGGGGATGAAACGGGGGGGGGGGGTACAAAGTTTTGAAGAAAACTACTTGCACACGGGCGAAGCTGCTAGCAGAAGCTAATTACAAAGAAAAATCAAAAATGCAAATCTTGTCTCATTATAATATTTGTAAGTGTAGATAAAAAAAAATTTAGTTAAATACTCAATTTGATGTTTTTTTATTGATATAAACTAGTGCTTGACAGCGATCCCAACTTTGATGTAGTAAGCAGCAGGTAAGCAGTAATGGAAACTTTGATGGTGAGGTGCACTAGTTTATGAGCCTATTTACTCTTGCCTTGAAGTAACTCAAATTATAATCGGACGGAAAGACCGCAGCAGGCAGACTGTTCCTGCCTGGGCGGAGCATCGCCGTGCCCTCGCGGGGGCGATCGGCGGCGGAGACCTCTCGCGCCGGGCCCTGGTCGAGGCCAGTGGCGTGCCAGGTGCCTTTAGAGGGGGCAAGCCAAGGAATCTTGACTCATCTACCCACACCTAATATCCCGAAAAAACAAAATTTCTTACTGTAATGCTGATTTTAATAGGTACATTTGATTTTTTTTACTGTTAGAAATTAAGTAAATATATATTGGTACTTAAAAAAAAAGAAAAAGAGCCATCTATTGATATTTTTGGCAACTCGCTCAAAACATTCTAGTTGATTTCAGAAAAATCCACTAGATGGCGCACAAAAGAATGTATTAATCCGTACGTAGTATTTAATAAAATTCATCATTAAAAATAATTGTTTACGATATGTAATATTATTGGGAAATACTCACAATTTAAACAGCATTTATTAGCTTTTCGTTCTTTATCACACACATAACAGGCGTGCCTTCGCACGCATGAGTAGTGAGCAACTCTTAAAGGATGCATCAGATATTGACTGGGCACTCCTGGAGGAAGCTGCTACAGTAGATGAAAAAGTTTGTGTTTTTAACAAGATTGTGACCGAACTGTATGACACACATGCTCCTGTCAGGAAAATTAAGCTGAAGCGTCCACCTGCACCATGGATGAATGCTGAAATTCGGATGGCGATGCGACAGAGGGACCGTGCGTTTCGGAAATTTAAGAGGGATCGCTCTGAACACAACTGGACTTTTTTCAAGACTGCTAGGAATCGGTGTAACATGATGATACGTAACGCTAAACGCCGCCACATTCTTAATAATATTACTTCCTCTTCTTCTGCCGATATCTGGAAATTCCTTGGAACTCTAGGTGTCGGTAAATCGCGACATTCAGACCTTCCTAGTACAATTGGTCTAGACGAGCTTAACCGCCATTTCTCCACTGTTCCTACGCTTGATAGTCTAACCAAGTGTCAAACTATAGATTACCTTGCTGGTCTGACGCGCCCCAATATTACCCCATTTGTTTTCACTCCAGTTGATCCGGGAGAGATCAAAAAGATTATCCTATCCATCAAATCCAAAGCCGTGGGTTGCGATGACATTAGTCGTCATATGATCGTGTCGGCTTTGGATCAACTTCTGCCTGCTATATCCCACATCGTCAACTTTTCTCTTTACTCTGGTGGTTTTCCTTCCCTGTGGCGTAAAGCCTATGTCCGTCCTTTACCTAAGATTTCCAATCCCTCACTTTCCAGTCACTTTCGTCCAATTTCCATCCTCCCATTCCTGTCTAAAGTGCTCGAGGCCTGTGTTCATAAACAATTCTCCAATTACATTTATCGTAACTCCCTCATCAGCCCATTTCAATCTGGTTTCAGGCCCGGGCACAGTACCGTGACAGCTCTCCTTAAAGTGACCGACGATATTAGGCGGGGAATGGAAGACACTAAAGTTACCTCCTTGGTGTTGATCGACTTCTCCAACGCTTTTAATACCGTCAGTCACGATGTCCTTTTGTCTATCCTGTCCTATCTTATGGTCTCTCCAGAGGTGCTGGAGTGGTTTTCCTCTTATCTTCGGGGTCGTCAGCAGTCAGTTCGCGCTGGAGACTCTTCATCAGAGTGGTGTGACCTTACAGCTGGCGTCCCTCAAGGCGGCATTCTATCTCCTCTTTTGTTTTCTGTTTTTATTAATCTTATAACCTCCGAGCTTCAGTGTGCGTATCATCTCTACGCCGACGATTTGCAGCTCTACTGTCAGTCAGGTGTTGACAACGTATCTGATACGATCGAGAAGCTGAACCAAGACTTAAAAACAATTAAAAGCTGGTCTGACCGTTTTGGTGTGGCAGTTAACCCTCGTAAATGTCAAGCTATTATAGTAGGAAGCCCGCATAGTTTGAGAAAGCTTAAGAATCAAACTATTCCACCTGTAATATTTGACAGCACGGTCATTCCGTTTGGCTCCGAGGTTAAGGATCTGGGCCTACATGTCGACGCCTGCCTTGACTGGCGCAAGCAGGTTGCAAGTGTCAGTAGGAAGGTAACCGGAACGTTACGGTCGCTCTATCGTTTAAAAAACCTTCTTCCAGCTCACATAAAGGTATTGCTTGTACAGTCCCTAATTTTTCCCATCATTGACTATGGTGATGTGTGCTACTATGACCTGAATGCAGATCTACTCAATAAACTTGACCGCCTTCTGAATAACTGCATTCGATTTGTCTTCAACCTCCGTAAGTATGATCATGTATCTGAACATCGTTCGCTTTTGAAATGGTTACCTATTCGTCAGCGTAGAGCACTAAGGGCCTTAACTGCTCTGTTTTCTTTTCTAGATAACTCTTCTTCTCCTTCTTATCTGACTTCTCAAATCCAATTCATTTGCTCTGCCCACAGTAAAAATCTCCGATCAACGAATAATCGTCTACTACGATGTCCCTCGCACCGCTCTGGATTTATCCGTTCTTCTTTCTTAGTCCAAGCGATATTTCTTTGGAATGAGCTCCCGTTGAATATCAGGATGGCATCTAGCCGGCTCTCGTTTAAGGTTATGGCACGTGAACACATTCGCAAGAAATTGGCAGAATCATCACAGCTGTGATTTGGTGGATTTGTTTCTCACTATAATTTTGTTTATTTGTATGTATTTATATAAGTATTTATTTATAAAAGTTTTATTTATATTATTGTATATTTATTTTGGTTTTAGTTTTTTTATTGGTTTGTTTGCCTTTATGTTGCACCTACCATGTTTTATTTCTGCACCACCCTAAGGTCGACTGGTAGAAAATGCCTAAGGCATTAAGTCCGCCTTTGTACTGTAATAGTGCATAAAGTTTTAATAAATAAATAAATAAATAAATAAATAACACTTAACTGTCGAAAAAGAGAAATTACCTTTATTTAATGAGGTTTTAGACTCATCGTGAATTCGTGACCTCGAAAAGGAGGTTCCTGTAGCGCTAAGAAACACACAACATCAACTAATCTTTGAAAAACAACACCAACAGAATAATTATTTATTTAAATGCGAGCAACCTACAATCCACTGTAAACTGAGCGATGAAATTGCCTACTATGTGATTTAGTTTTCTGAGAAATATTCAAATCAGGGCTAGGTTTAGGTGAAGTTACGAGATCATATTTATCTTTAAAACTCAAAGGTTTTACCTGGCTAAGTATTTTTTCCACTCATTTTAATCCGTCACAACTTCACAAGGAACAATTGCATGTGTTTCCGAATTAATTTCAAAGATAATTTAACTTTAATCACTTCAAAACCAAGTAAGTTACAGCAATAACTAATAATAACACTTTAAATGACAGAAAACTAAAAAAAACAATCAAAACATAATCCGATAACCGCTCAAAGCAAATTTGAACTGATTATAGTACGCGCGTCATAGAGGGCGTCTCGCTTTCGCAATATGCGTAAAAATTTCATTGATAAAATTTCCGAAGCCTGGCATTTTTGACCTTAAAACTGTTCGACGAGTGTTTTCACACATTATAATATTTACTCACACAAACTCACATTTTTTGTGTTTTTATAGGGTAAAGTGAAATGGAAAAGCAAGCCCCATAAATGCCTTATGCGTTAGAGCGAGATAGGAGATTACAACGTTGTTACGTTCCATCACCCGTGCGTTTCGAATTGCGGACAAAAGTGACCTTACCGCGAACCCGACCAACGCGCAACGTCACAATTATTATTCAATTGTCCTTATATGTTGTGACTATTTAATTTAGTCGGATTCGCGATTCACTTTTATCTCGATTTGGAACGCTGGGTAAGTTGCATAGAACTTGTATTAGCGTATCGTAACTAATGAATGAATTTTCAATTACGCGCGAAGTTTAAAGTTTAGATTTTATTTTAAATAATTATTTTATTAAGTTCAATGACTTAGATGTTAGGTGTCATGAAATTTTACCGCAAGCCGGGCTTTTTTGCTTGTATTGCTCGCACGTCCCTGGTCGAGGCCATGGTCCGGAGCGAGGAGGAATGGCAAGCGGTCGCCTCCTTCTGCGAAGCAGTAATGCTTGTAAAGGAGGAGGCCGACCGCATCAGGCTACGGCGTCCTCGCTGCCGTCGCCGGAATTCCGATCCCGATTTCCAGCCACCGTAGACGCGGGCTCGCGGACGGCGGAGCCATGGTACTTGCTGTCCGATCGTCCGGTAATGGACCGAGACCAAGACGTCGACGGCGCGCACTGTTCCCGCGCGTCTCAAGGAGTTGTCAGTAGTAGCTGGGTCGAAGCCTACTGGGGACAGGGTTCTCCGAAAGGGAGCTTGTGCCCCGGTATATGAAGGCTAGAAGGAACGGCGCGGGGTTTTTAGTCAGTAAGAGTCTGACACTATCTCCCGCTCCACCCAAGAGCGGGTTTTGTCATAAGAAGATTTTCCCCGTCGACAAAAAAAAAAGCCTACTGGGGACAGGGTTGTCCAAAATGGAGCTCGTGCCCCGGTATGAAGGCTAGAAGGAACGGGGTGGGGTTTTTAGACAGTAAGAGTCTGACACTATCTCCCGCTGCGCCCAAGAGCGGGTTTTGTCATAAGATGATTTTCCCCATCGCAAAAAAAAAGCAGGCAGACTGTTCCAGTCCTTCGACGTGTTCTTATTACAGCCGAAAGACGTCCTAGCTGGACATAGGCCGCCTACAAATTTCGCTTTATCAACCGATCCTGCGTTTCTTGCATCCAGTGACGTAGGTCCACTTTTGAGTCATGAAATCGCTCAACAACAAGGTCATTGACGCAAGGTTGACTGTATTATACAAATGAAGGTTGCGTGCTACCAATTCCGAAGCATTTGTCAATTTCAGCTCACCTTGACGTCGACGCTTGTCTAGATCAACATAGTACTGTTACAGTTATGATACGAAATTTATGGTGACACGATAACAGTTTACTTTTTACATAAATGGTTCGTTTAGTAATGGTTTTTAAATGAGTTATTTTAAATTATTGCTTCATAAGTTTCATGGTATGAATAATAAGGAGTATTTTATCAATCTATTTGTTTTTTAGTTGATGGGTTTGCGCTTGAACATCTCACCAGATGGTAAGCGATGATGTAGCCGACGATGAAGCAAGCATGCCTAGAAGTAACCTGTTCACTCTTGACTTAAAGACCCCGGTTAGGTTATAGCTATCAGGCAACATAGACTCCGGCAGGGAATTCCACGCCTTAGCTATACGCATAAAGCATATGTGCCCAAAACGGTTTGTACGTATGGGTGGGGTGTCCACCGTGTACCGATGGCGCAATGCCGTACTTCTAGTGGCCCGATTATGGAACGGACTTGGTGGAATTCAATTGTGTGTGTTCCAGCGCACACTCCCCGAAATGTAAGTGATAGAAAACTGACGAGCCAACAACTCGGCGTCGATGCTCAAGATTTTGAGTCTTGACTCGACAAGTGCATCATTACCGATTATCTTACTAGTACTTTTATTGTAAATACTTTTTCATAAGAAGACTCAGTCACCCAAAGGGCGAAGAAGAAGGATCTCAATTTGGTTACATTTTTTTTGTTGTTGATAGCCTTGCCTTTGACCACAATCATACCTGGTGATAAGCGATGATGTGGTTTTTGTTTGTTACCTCAGAACTCCGTCATTTATGAACCGTTTTGCAAAATTCCTTTTTTAATTAAAAAGAGACTTCCAGATTGGTCCCATTTTTTCAAAATTTAGTTGTAATTATGGGATCCATGAGGAATTGAGGGAACTCCTGAAATATTTTTTTTAATTTTTTTTTATTTATTTATTTATGTCAGGCGTCTAGGCCCATATAAATTTCACATACAATTTTAACAGTAAATTTATCAAAAATTTAAAATACGATAAAATTCATAATTCATGTCAAAAACTAAATAAATTAAAAATAAAATATCTTAATGTCAAAAATAAAAATACTATAAAAATACAAGAAGTTAATGTCAAAAAAGAAAAATCAAAATAAAATACAATAATAGTAACATAATTTTAAATATACACTACTGCACAGACACCGGGATTAATAATTCCTGCTAAACGGTCTTGCTTGAACATGTCTGCTGCAGCAATGTAGCATGTAGGCACAGTCCAGCCTGTCAGCAATCATTGCCAGGACTGTGTTGGAGCTGGCCCGTACTCTGCGAATCAGAGAGATACTCCGCCTGCGCATAGTCGCGTAAAAACAGGCGGTGTGATTCTGTGCGAACATGCCCGAGGCGCTGCAGAACCGAGGCAACCCCACCACAATCCTAAACGCATTATTGTAGAGAACGCGGAGGTCACTATAGCACTTCTTTGTATAACGAGCCCACAGGCTGCAGGTGTAAAGGGATGTACAATACGCTCTAAATAGCGTGACTTTTACCTCCCTTGAACACCTAGCAAACCTGCGGGCTATCATATTTATATTAGTGGTATATAGTGATTTTAGTATTTCCAGAAAAAATATAATTTAGGTCATTTTCTTTTTTTCAGGGTTCCTCAGCCGCCGAATTACTGAACTCCCAAGAGCGGGGCGCCTTAGTCAAGCATGCTTTGGAGTCAGCCCGTGCTGAGCCTGGCGATGAACATGCTTTAGAACCTGCCCTCACGCTTAGACCTGGCCAGAGTATTGGTAAGTTAGCTATACTTTGAATGGTTACTTTTTATGAACGGTACGGAAGCTAGATTGACAACGGGACGTCAGCGGATACGCAACCGTACAAACGCGGTCCCCTTTTCTCTGTCGGCAGCCGCGTGGGCAACACTACTCTACGGTGTTTACGCCTAGCTCGCAAAGGGGCTTAATACCGTCATCACCATGTATCAGATGCAGGGTACATACTTTCATATCCAACTGCACAATATTCCAACAAAGTTCCCCAGCGTGTCGGTCTGTTTATTTGCGATAAACTTGAAAAATAGTGACCACTTTTTCATACGGTTCGCACCAATAGGCGAGAAGAAAGTGAAGGTTTTTTTGATGTGGAAAGCAAAAGAGAAGATTAGTTTGCCTGTACAAGTGAGTTGTACAGGTAAACCAGAGCGTGTATGTTGCACAACTGTGCAGGTTTCTATACAAGCTTACCTGACAGGTATACCTTTACACTTCTGTATAGAAATATACGCTTTGGAATATGTAATTAACATTATTTTACTGATTTGATGGTTTATTAGAAATTAAGGCTTTGCGTCGTGAATATTTGAATTGATTCTGTTAAAGAAAAGGCATACAGCTGTGCACTATCGAGGGACTCACCTTGAACTGGTTAGATGACTATAAGCCAATGAGTCACTTGGGAAATCTGGCACCTGTTTCCCCAAGGGTATTGATTGCATCGAACGCCTTGTTATACAAGGAAAGACGGAACAAGGCCGCGTGGCAGATCGCCGATGCGATGGACTTTCCAAATGAAAACTGCTGTTGGCGGCAAAAGTGGCGGGAAGTCGTGCGGCGTACCCTACCTGCTTCCGGAGAGCTACCTTCGTGATAACCACGATCACTCTGGCAAGAGTGACTCGATCAAGAAGATTCACCAGCTACTGGGTTCTTGAAGTCTAAGCAGCTCCATATAAAATACTGGTACTCAGTTGCATCCGTTTAGACTCCAGTCTTCCAAGCCGAAACCAAGATGGTTGGGAGAAACGGTTTGGCAGAAAATGGCATTTTTTTAAACTTTGTCCCACACTAGTATCGACGCAGAGTTGCTAGCCTGTCGGTTTTCTATGATTTAAACTTCGGAGTGTCCATTGGAATTCCAAAATTTAATTCCGTCAAGTCCGTTCCATCATCCGACCACTAGACTATACGACGTTGCGTCAGCGGTGCATAGTGGACATCCCACCCATACGTACAATGGTAGGAGGAGTTCGCATCGGCGTCGGGTCGACGATGAAGTACCTGGGACTCCTTCTCGACAGCCGATGGAATTTCGGAGAACATTTCCGACGTTTGGCTCCCAAACTCAACCGGGCTGGGGCTGCTCTCAAGCGGCTCCTGACCAACCTTGGGGCTCCAGACGCCTCCTGCCGGAGGCTCTACGCGGGGATCGTTTGGTCCATGGCCCTCTACGGGGCGCCGGTGTGGGCGCCGTCGCTGCAAAAGCGACCGGCGTCCATACTGAACACCTGCCAGAGGGTCATGGCAATAAGGATGGAGCGGGGTTACCGCACGATCTCCCGCGAAGCGGCGAACCTTCTGGCTGGCCTACCACCGTGGGATCTGGAGGCAACAGTCCTTGCACACAAGCACGATATGCGTGTGGAGATGCAACGCCGGGGTGAAAGTCCACTGCCGCGACAGGTCGAGGTATGGCGGACAGAGCTCCGGCGGGATCTCACGTTGAAATGGCGTCAGCGACTATCGCAACCCAGTGCTGGGCACGCCACAATTATGGCGGTAAGTCCCCTCTTTGAGGCGAAGCTGGAAAGACCTCACGGCGTCCTTACCTTCCGCATGACGCAGCTTCTCACCGGACATAGCAAGTTCGGGAGGTACCTGCATCGGATTCAAGCGGAAGTGACGCCCGGGTGCCGCCACTGTGCGGAACGCCTGGAGGACACGGTGGAGCACACAGTCGAGGTGTGCCCTGTTTGGGCTGAGCACCGCCGTGCCCTCGTGGGGGCGATCGGCGGCGGAGACCTCTCGTGCCGGACCTTGGTTCAGGCCATGGTCCGGAGCGAGGAGGAGTGGCAGGCGGTCGTCTCCTTCTGCGAAGCAGTAAATGCTAGCAAAGGAGGAAGCCGACCGCTTCAGGCAACGGCGTCCTCGCCGCCACCGCCGGGGTTCCAGTCCCTATTTCCAGCCACCGTAGACGCGGGCTCGTGGACAGCGAGCGATGGGTAGCTCGCTGTCCGATCGTCGGGTAACTGTCCGGACCGAGCCAAGACGTCGACGGCGCGCACTGTTCCCGCGCGCCTCAATGAGTTGTCAGCAACAGGAGGGGCCCAGCTGGGTCGAAGCCTACCGGGGTCGGGGTTATCCGAAAGGAAACTAGAGCCCCGGTATGAAGGCTAGAAGGAACAGCGCGGGGTTTTTAGTCAGTAAGAGTCTGACACTATCTCCTGCTCCACCCAAGAGCGGGTTTTGTCATAAGATGATTTTCCCCGTCGTTTACAAATTTGAACATGGCAAAGCAATTCTGCCTTATAAAAGGGTAAACTAATACATTGGACGACTGACCTTGAACTACACCTTGTACACAATAAGTCGATGCGTCCATGGGAAGGTCACTTTCTCTTGATGGTGAACTTTGTAAAGGACAGACTGGTGTATTGTACTTTTTGTTTTCAATAAGGCCCTTACTTTTTAACCTTTTTTTGGCATTATTTCCAAAAATAAGAGCTGTGGTGGCCGAGTGGTAACGGCCCCGACTTACGAGTTGTAGGTCTCGGTTTCAAACCTAGCCAGGCGCATTACTTTGTTTAATTTATATCATCACCACTGCTCTCAAAACGGTGAAGGAAAATACCGTGAGGAAACCGGCATGTCCTAGAGCTAAAAATTCTAAGACATGTGACATTCTCCAAGATTCCAACCCGCACACGGCTTGCGTGGTGCATTACAGCCCATTCCCTCTCCTCACGTGACGATTCGGACACCGATAAAAAATAACTGTTTTGTACAGTCAGATGAAAAAATTTTGTTTGATAAATATTAATTAACGCTAAGATTAGGTAGTATAAATTAATATTTATCAAACAAACATTTTTCATCTGACTGTACAAAACACTTATTTTTATCGGTGTCCGACTCGTCATCAAAAAAATTATTAAAATTAAAAAGTATCAATTGAGACACTGTGTCCTTACATGACGCGTACCAAACGACAGTAAGCCGTTTTATGTGCCAAATAAACGTCTTTTCTTTCCTTCTTATCAACAGTGCCGGCATGCGTAAGCAGAGGAGTAGTAGCGAGTATGTTCCCCCTTCACGAGAGAACCGCTTTGGAGAACCTCAGGAGGAAATGGGTGAAGACTTTGTTTTCTCCGCAGCCTATAGGTAAGTGTTATCCATTAAACCCCAAGCGAACGCGCCGGGTCGCTCTCTCATTGTCTTTCTATTATGTATCTAATTACGGTATTTGAAAGGTTAATGATCATTATTGTATTGGTGACTCGAAGAGTTATGAATATAATATGGATGGAGATCAATGGTGAATGGAATGTGTGAGGAATAGAGCCCGACCGAATTTCGATTTTAGTTTCGGCCAAAAAAATCGTTTTGGCC
The DNA here is from genome assembly GCA_949319445.1 of Mythimna lalbum. NCBI lineage: Eukaryota > Metazoa > Arthropoda > Insecta > Lepidoptera > Noctuidae > Mythimna > Mythimna lalbum. Next base: position 5,993,141 of record OX439369.1, read on the forward strand.
AAATATTCGACACAACCGAAACTACCGTCTTTGAGCTGACAGTTGTGATAGAGACCTAAGAACAGATTGCCACGTTTACCAATTTTGATCCTGTATTCAGAGAAGATTTCTTTTTCGTCTTATTTGTTATCTATATATATAAAAATCAATGCCACTTTTCGTTGTTATTTTATAACTCAAGAACGGGCTCACCTATCCAAACCAAATTTTTAGGCTTTGTTCGGACTATTTAGTAGATGGTTTATGTGAAGTTTGGTAGGATAGAGTAGGGTAGAGTAGAGTAAAGTAGGGTAGAGTAGGAAATATGTAGTAGGGTAGAGTAGGGAAGAGCGGGAGCGAAGCCGTGCGGGCAAAAGCTAGTTTCGTATAAAATATTATTCACAAATATAGTCCCCAAATGTCATAATAATTTATATTATCAATGGCATCTCTAGTAGCTGTCAGCGCGGCGTTCCGTGCTCTATGTTCACATCCTGCGTGTCTATAACTCCTCAGTTGTAGACACGCAAACTGTAATTTTCAGACGACAATATTTATTCTGCTTAGGAGCCGCCTGACAAAAATAGAAAGATTATAAAGATAAGAAACTTAATCCTTGGATTATATTATGTATTCAATTATCAGATTAAAAGGCATGAAAATCAGGATTGATTTTCACAATATTTCAACTTTGTTGATGACCAGGTTTGCCAACTGTATTTTTGAGGAAAATAATGTACATATTGTATTTTTTTAGTAAACAAAGTATTAGAAAAAAAATATGGTTTTAATATTTTATTTATTTGTTGGTTTCTTCTTTTGAAGACATATTTTAATGTGCTAGAAGCACACACTAACATTCTCCTTATATTTTTGGAAGCTATATTTAAACTCTCAATTTCAATTCAAATAAATAAGTAATTCGATTCCAACTCAACTTAATTTGATTTGAAGTAGTATTTTCATTTTACGCCTCACAGTAAAGATTGTAAAATAAAGTATTTTTATATACTTTATTTTTATGGAAAATTATAAAGTATATTTACCAAAAATAAAGTTGAAGGTCGGCAACCCTATATATGACTGTGATGATATAATAAATAACTATTGTTGCATTTCAGATGAGATTAGTGAATATTTCGGTGTTAAAATAGCAATGTACTTCGCTTGGCTTGGACATTATACACAGTCGTTGACGGTGCCGGCTGTTGTGGGCTTTATATTTTGGGTAAGTTTTTTTTATAGTGTTCATCATTATTATGGATAGGCTCACGTGACCTGTGTCTCACCCGACCTGATGGCAAGCGATGATGTGGTCTTCGAGCATGCTTGCCTAGATGTGACCTAGGTACTTACTCTTTATCCTTGAGACACATTTCTATCGTACAGCTTTTACATGATTATGACGGTATTGCACATCTTTCTCTAGATATTTATCATTTAGGTTGCTATTATTATGGAAACAGTAAAATTAATTCAGTAAAGAACTCGGAAAATCTGTTTTAACTTTGGTCCTTCATGATATACTCAAAATTTTTTAGATATAACTATAGGATCTTCCCCCCCCCCCCCAATACCTGGGCGCACCATGAGGGTTAAAGAATTAATAAAAATGATTGTACTCATTTTAATTTCAGATTTGGCTCGGCACAGCAAATGACAATTGGAAGGACATAGCTTATGTATTGTTTTCGCTGTTCAACGTGCTCTGGGCGTGTGTATATTTAGAAACTTGGAAAAGGTATGTAACCCACAAACAAAATACTATTTACGAAGTGCGAAAGTAGCACTTACTGCTTCGAAATAAAGTTGCTTTCAATGACAGATTGATACTTGGCGCGATAGGGGCAGTGGTTGAATGATTATTGATACGGTGCTACGGTCGTGAGTTCGCGTCCCATATGGAACAAATATTTGCATAGCCTATAGATGTTATTACGGGTCTCTAGATGTCTCATATTTATGGACTCACCCACGATACAGCAGTCATCGTTCTTTGTGTTCGGCAGTTTTTGATAAAAAAAAGGGAAAATACATTTTTCTCTTGCCATTGCTATCCCAATGCTGGGCAAAAACTTTCACCAAGTCTTTTCTCAGAAAAAATTCTCCCGAGGCGTTTCAAACCAGTCCTCGTGGTACGTGTCTACATCATATCGCCACCGCTTTCTAACGACCTTATTGCTGTGAGCGGGAGCTAAGTGCGGGGTGGCGAGCGGTAAGATCAAGAGTATGAAAATGTTTGAAGCTCGCCACGAGACGCCGCTCGCTCATAGCGCCCCGAGCCCGCTCATCGATGACGCCCCGCTCGCCGCACCACGCGCCTTTACCAGGCCGTTAACCGGCCTTGATGGCGCTTTCCATGTGCAAGAACTAACTGCGTGGAGTCCGATATGCTTATTATTCGTTTAATTCCAGATATTCCAATGTACTGGCATATAAGTGGGGAACTTTAGATCAGAGAGATGAGTTACTGGTTGAACCAAGACCGTTATTCCAGGTAACTTTTGAATGTATCTTTTATGAATAAGTCGCGAAATGGGGATGTACAACTGCATTCAATGAGACAATTGTGTACTTAACAAATTTTTAGGGTCCCGTACTTCAAAAGGAAAAAACTGAACCCATATAAGATCACTTAGTTGTCTGTCTGTCTGTCTGTGTGTTATCTCGGGAACGCGTGGAAGTATCGAGTTGTAATTAAAACCATGTACTTCAGGTCTGTGGTCCCTTGAAACTGTAAAATCAAACTTCTACGTTAACGAAAAAATAAGATACGGTCGTTTATGTCGCAAAAAATATTAATAATTCCCGTTGACCTTGAATCCTGAAATATTGTATAAATCTGAAAACTAAATTGTTACCTCACAAATAAACAAATTTTGATTTGGAAAAACTTTGATTCTTCAATCGGTAAATGAACTCATTACAAAGGTAAGTTTATACGAAACCCTCGGGGCGCGAGTTTGACTCACATTTGGCCAGTTTTTATTATTACGCGAATCAAAAAGTTTTTTTTTTCTTAAAACCGCAAATAGAAAGAATGATTAAGATCCTATTTAAAAAGTTAGAAACCTTTAAATTCTGGTGGAAGGGGAAAACTTCAACTAACAGAAAAAGGGTGCACATACTGAATTGTGACGTCATTGATGGTAGTAGAAGTCATGTTATCGTATTGATTTCAGGGTGAGATGAGTACAAGTAGCGTGACCGGTCGGCCCGAGCCCGTGTACGCGGCGTGGAGACGGCGCGTGTGGAGGCACTGCGTGTCCTTCCCGCTCATGTGCGTGTGTCTCAGTGTTGCTGCCACGGCTACGTTCGCACTACTGCGCTTTCAGGTGAGTTTCTACTACTACCTTCATATATCCGTATAAGGTTTCTATTAGATATGCGCCGAATAGTGATTTCACCGAATACCGAATAATATTCGGTTAAATTATTACCGAACCGAATATGCTTCCAGATAATTCGGTTCACCGTTCTATAGTTTTGCCACGCAAACAAATTTTATTTTCCGAGGCAGGAATTTTATGGAGAAAATCAATATGCTTTTACGAGATAGATCTAGAAAGTTTGGTCGCTTTACATCATAATCAACTGCAGCTTTATAATAAATATTAAATTTTAATAACAAATATTCTCGATTTACTATCTTTATTAGTGTCATAGTTGACATAAAAACATAGTTTATTACAATATGTATTAAAATATATGATTCCTTTAATTTATTTTGCCTTAAAGACTGATTTACAATAATCTATTAAATCGAATACATTTCAAAGTCAAAAGTCAACATATTTTATTTCACATAAGCCTACGGCTAAGTGCTAAGCTATTGCATGGTTCTAAATTTGTCGTTTCCTATTGAGAAGAACCGGCAAGAAACTACATGGTTACTTTTTTTTAAAAGGTATTCGGCATGTCAACCGAATGATTCGGCTGAATACGAATATCGCAAAATTCTGCCGTATTCCGAATATAAAACGAATACTCGACGCATCTTTAGTTTCTATGCAGGTCACTATTTACGGGTATATACTTAGGACTTCTATACGAGACGAGGAAGTATACCAAGAACGGCAAATCTATGTAATTCTGGTTCTGTTTAGACAATGGATTTAAGGCGATGATTTTTTTTTATTATTGATAGGAGGCTTGCTTGCGGTTGACGACAATGGGCTGCAGGATTGTTCGAAATAGTTATAGTGGAACGGAAAGTGCAACTGATGGTACATACATGGATTTAAGTCAGTAAAATTCTGACTCTCCTTCTCAGTCCATCCAAAGCAGGAACAGTTATTTAATGATTTTCCCACTTTAAAAGAAGTTGATAATAGAACATTTTTCCAACAGGACTGGTGGGAGACGCACATAATATATTTCACATGGATACCGCGCGCTCTGCTAGCTATCATCATAGCCGTCGAAGAAGAAGTGTACGCTAGGATAGCGAGGTGGCTCAACGACAAAGGTAATGTAGACCTTATTGTCTGTGGTTTTAAAAAAAAACGTGTGGAAGAGGTTGAGTTTGTGTTTTGTTTTTGAACTTAGGGCAGTGGTTGTTTTTTTTTTATTAACGTGTCTCCTATATAAATAACTCCCTGATTTATATACATGTAAACTCACATACAGAAGACACTCAGACCCGAAAAACCTATCTGTAGGTCATACAAATATTTCGGGTGTTTTTTTTTTGTCATTACTTCTGCCTAAAGCTATATTGACGTGGACTTACTGGCATACTTCTGATAATCGAATGATTAAAGTATGTAGTAGTAAATGATTTGTGGTTAACCATCATAACATAATATACTGAAACACCTTGGAGCATGTCTCTAACGAGCTCGAGCCTAAACTATGATTTAGGGCTAAATTAATCCGATTTGCGGTATAGCAATTCTGATTTTTTTTTTAAATATGTTGTGTATATATAGATGTGTATACAAAAAAAAATCGGCCTCTCCATAGAAACTGTCCAATCAAGTTTATAATTTTGTATGGTGAGTCTGATTTTTTTTGTCGTTTCCTGTAAAAAAAAAATTCTGGAAGGTTGTTCAGTTTCGTCTACTGAGCAAGCGCTTAAAGTTTGCGGAGGGCTGTCCCTTACACCTTGTATACCCTCTTTACGCACCCATGCGTTTCTCTAGCGTTCCGTTAAGTTTTAAATATTGAAGTACCTACGAGTATATACTGAGTTACGACCCTTTTCAATCTAGCACAGATTTCTTTGTTTTTTATTTCACACCTTTGTATTTTTTGTTTTAATAAGTTTTGAGAGGCTCAAATAAAGATTTTTTTTTCTTTCTTTTTATTATCTAGCCATTTCTAAATAACCACTGCCCTAAGATTTGTTTTTATTGTGACTTTTTTGTATGCAATTATTTTAGTGTGTATTCATTTATAACAATGGAAACGAGGTGTGATTCTGACGTAGATGTCCCGTATTATAGTGGGTTTTTAATTAATTTTGATCCCAGTCCCAAAATGTATAATTGGAAAATTTTATGGGGATTCTTTTTGCACATATCAAGATATAACTAAATATTTAACTATTCTGTTCGTAGTTTTTATATACTTAAGCATTGTAAGACAAAACTATTGATTACTAGCAGCGCAGTTCGTCCGAATCGAGAATTAGTAGTTTCCTTTAGGAAGTAATTGTCATATAAAATTACCAATTAAATTTTTTTTTCACTCCTTTTATGGGTTTTTTTAACTTTGTTTCGTTTAAGCCAGCTCTGAAGAGATTCAAATTGGGAGGGAGCGTAAACAAAAATAAAAACATTCATATTGGTCAAGCCGTTTTTGAGGTTTTAGCGCGAAACTAACGAACAGCAATTGGTTTTTATATCAAACAGATATGTGCAAAAAGAACACAAATTCACAAATTCTGCATGACACTTAGTTTGGAACATATTGAGATTTTTCTTCGTATAGCAATATTTAGAATATCAATTTATTTATTAAAAATATTAATAAATAGTCGAAATAATCGAACTTTAAATAGACACAATTAGTTTTTAGTCCAACAATAAGTAGATTAACACATTGTGTAGAAAATATACTATAGCGCATATTATTTTTTCTCTTTACTGCTTACCAAATGGGACTGGACACAACAAAAAAAAAAACACAAAAAAAAACGGTAACACTGAAAATTTGACGTTTTATTTGAACAGAGAACTATCGACTCGAGACAAAGTATGAGAATCACCTGATTGTGAAAATAGCATTGGTTTGTATTTAAAAATGCTGTAAAAAACTAACGCCATACTCTGAGGCTAAGCTTCGATCACGCTTTGCTTATAGAAAGTAAACGGAGAAGGTTATTAACCAAACTCTTTGGTAAATGGAATAATAATCTGAAGGCACAGTGATTTAGCTTGCACGGTTCTTTTCCGCTTGCATGCGAGTTTAAAAGTGTTAACTTTTGCAAGTAGCATGTACTGTCAACGAAATAGGTGATTATATGACTTCCATTTTTATCTCACAGCAAAGAATCGCTATACTTTTGTGGTTAAATCATGTAGATAATGTGTGGAGTGACGAGAATGGATAAAGTGTGACATGTGTATATTAGAGGAAATTTAAAGTAGGCGATCTGAGAGCGATGCATCAAAGAATCGATTTTATAGAAATCGATTTATTACTGAATCGATTCAATAGTCGAACTTCTTCAGATAGAATCACCATCCCTATTTTGAAAGTAGTGCCAGTATCCGAAAAATGAAAAATAATAAAAGGAACGAAAGTAGTTTGTCTTGGTAAAATTATTTGAAGAGGAAAAAATGAAATGCACGCTACTAAGAAGCTCACTCACTTAGTGAATAAATGGACACAGAGAGAATGACCAAATAACATATCGATGGATTGTGTGAGGAGTAATATGAAAGAAAAAGGAGTCAGTGGTAGAGTGACGGTAGACAGGATAGAATAGAAGAAAAAACTTGTTACACCGTTGGGGTCGGTGCAACACGTTTTTGTAACAGTAGACAAGAGCAAGAAGATGATAATGACTCAGTACAGTAGTCAAGTTAAAGCAACAACCCAAGATCAGTAGATCAGTAAATATCTCTAGAATATATGAAAATATGATTCCTCTTAGCCTATATACCAAACTATTTTGTTGACAGTACATTTGACATTAAGTAATAACAAAACTTATTCAATTCATAATTTTTGTTGTCTCTTAAATTTTTTGTAAAGTACAACATACAATTTGCACTGGTCTTACCGTGGGGATATTTATATATATTTATTATTGGCCCAATTCTTAAAAATATCATTCACTTGTAAATAGGCTTATAATAAACACCGCTAAAATGTAAATAACCCAGAAATTTGAGGCCTTATAAGGGCACTACAGAATTGTTAGAGGAAAAACGCTATTATGTCTCTAATTTTAAGAGCTATTCTGGCTAAGACGATAATCTTTTACACTAAAATTTATTTATTTTCACATCGTTAAAAATTCAGTTACGTAGTAAAGTAGTTTAAATCCTTAAATCAGTTGTATTTACGTTGAAGCACTGACTAATATAATTTTAATCATAAATAAATTCCATTATTTTTGAAAGTATTTTGTTGTAGTCCGTACCTATGTAGTTCGCTTTTGATGTATATAAACTAGATATAGGTTGTATAAGTAAATGGTGTTGTTTTTGTTTTCAGTTTCAATTCCTCAACTCGTTCATGAGTTTGTTTTATATTGCGTTTTACCTGCAGGATATGGATAAGTTAAAAGAGGTTGGTATCTATCATAATATTTTTTCTTTTTTTTTTCATTTGCTCTGACATTTTTTTTTTCTACCTCTATACACCTCTCATTTTTAATTAGTACAAATACTTAAGAGGGACCTTTTCCACTCGCCTATCGTAAACATCGAAAATGGTTTAAAAGCTTTTTACTTCATTTAATGCAATCCAACGTGATGTTTGACGAAAAGGCAACGCAAAAAAAGAGAGATATCGCCTGAAAACTCTGTTAGTATTCGGTAATTCCGAGATTTACTCGAAAATTTCACAAAACTTGCTCCAGGAAATAGCTGTTTTTTTTAAACCCTTAAAAGTTTTTGGAAAAAGTTGTCGTCATTTAGAATCTTAATAAAATTTACAAGGTCTAGAGGTTTACATTTTTGACTTTTTTAATTTTAAGGCAAATTATGAAGTGTCAAAGTTCGTACAAAATAGGAGATTTTCAGAGGTTTTTACTGGATTAGTTTTACACAAATTTAGAAATTGGTTTCTTTAGAAACCTAGATAATATCCACAAGATACTGTGTTTCCAAAATATCTAATGAAAAATGTATAAAAACGTCATAATCAGTTATGAGCGGTTGTATGAAAAACAGTGAAAATATGAGTCATGATGCACCACCTTAAAGGGCTTATTAGAAAAGGTCTTGTTATTATTAATGTAAAGTCTCAATAAATAATATTCGTAAACAGCTAAGTTATAGGCGTTTCCTTATATCCCAAAATGTCACTCAATATTTGGAAACAGGCTATTGATTTATGAATGAAAAATCACTGCGCGTAGTATTTTATAGTTGCAATGGTTATGAATGCTTAATCCAATTATGAATTTACCAATCATGGACAAATATTCGTAGACAATCTTGGGATGTCGTTTTTTTTACTTTTGACTACACAGATATGATCAACTAGATGCTTCCAGCGGCTTTGCCCGCGTGATAGCAGAAAATTATCCCAAGGGAACATACTTCCGGGACAAAAAGTATTCTATGTCCTATTCCAGGACAAGGTCCATCCGTGTACCAAGTTTCATCAAAATCGGTTTTGCCATTTACGCTTGAAGACGTAACAAACAAACAAACTCACTTTCGGTTTTATAATATTAGAAAGGATAACGGGTACTTATAGAGACATTTCCATTTCCCAGTAGTGTGACAGTGTAGGCTAATTAAAGCTCCTACACAGAAAATACAATTTTCATTACTCATACTCTGAAAGTAAGTCTGAACTGGCCTGAGGAGCGGGCTGAAAAGTATGACACTTTTCATCCCTAGGGAGTTTTACTTTCAACTAACAGCTGACAAATTATTAAATAAAAAACTAAGTCTATCTTCTTGTATTCGTAATGAAAAGCACAATGTTTACCTCGGGGTTAAAGTTACTTATTAAGTCCCTCGAATTAGCGACCTCGCTGCGCTCGGCCGCCAACTCCTTCTCGGGACGAAATAAATAAGTTTCACCCCTAGTGTAACAATGTACTATTGTTTCGTTTCCTATATGTTTACAAACAATACTTTTATTTCCAGCAACTAGCCGTTTTGCTTATAACGCGCCAAGTCATCGGTAATCTTAAAGAATCGGCTTTGCCTTATCTGATTGAAAACTTGAGGCTGGCCAAGATTTGTGTTGATGTCTTCGGAGCTATCAGTCCGAGCAAAAGTAAGTTCATATCTAATTCTATTTTTTTTTTGTAGTCATTGGTAACCAATAAGATTTTATTTCTAGTAAGCAACAGACACTACTACTACATGTACAGAGTACACATGATGTACAGACTCTTATTTTTCTGAGTCGGTACACTCTTGCCAGAGTGGTTGTGGTCATCAATGTAAATCACGATGAGTCACGATCATCTTTGTAATGCGGCGCCATTCATCGCCGACTGCAGCTTTCCGGGGGTACATTCATAAACCGAGCACTTAGTTGCGGCCTTGATCTGGTCTGTCCATCCCATTGTTGATCTACCTCGTGGTGGCCTGGTGCCCTCAACTTTGCCCTGCACTACGATACGCTCTATGGAGTCATTACTGCGACGCGATACATGACCGAAGCAGGTTAAAATGCGCAACTGCACTGTGGATGATAGACGCATTCTGATATACAGAATACATACTTACATACTGACCATATCTGTCAGTATGTAAGTCTGTAGTGGGATTGTATACAGGGTTATTTGTAAAACACTGGCATCCTCTCAGGACTATGGTAGTCATAGAACAAAAGTTGTTGTTTATGATGTTATTAATACAGTCCTGCAAGGTTGTTAGTGTTTTACAAATCACCCTATATATCTTTAGACTTTTATTTTAATTGTTTTTTTTTATCAAGCTAGTCATTTAAATTGGCGTGATACTGTGGATACGCTTTCAAAGCAAATAAAAATCACTATACATTATCAGTACAACTTGTGGGAAGCCTTCCAACGCTGCGTCTTTCGGTACGTGGTCACCAAATCAGCCCACCTAGCCAAGTTACCACCGTTTCGTTTCGTTTCTCTTGAGTCGAATGCCTCGTGTTGGCCACGCCCCCCTATTGCTTTGTTCGACGTCATCTCAACGCTCAGTCACGTGGTTAGATCAAAGGCATCGGAGACGTGACAAACTTGAACCGTTCGACACAAGAAAATCGAAACGAAACAATTATAACTGGGTTAGGGGGCAGAACCTTTCGGCTCCATCGACTATCGTATCTGTTCTTCGAGCAATGTACCCTAGACACTACGAATTAAGTTTGGCGATTCTATGGGCTATACTATAACTGGATCCCCGAAATTTATAACAAATATTTTTTCCCCAAAGGTATGATTTATTGTAACGTTTCCTTTTCCCCTTACAGTACCAACATCAGCTCAACTAACAGAACTGTTCGACAAAAAGACAGACTCCTCGGGCGATCCGCCAGAGAACAGCTTTGTGAACGGTGGCACAGATAAGGAGAAGGATGATAGGAGAGACTCTGAACCTCTCGTGGGACAGAAGGTGCTGCACCAGGCAGAGTTAGAGTCGCAACTGTTCAAGGTAAGGTTGCCCGTTTGACGTTTTACAGGGCGACGAGCCTCTCTTTCAGAAATAGACCCTTGGCCCCACAATTCCTTGAAGCACGCGGGAACAGTGCGCGCCGTCGATGACTTAAGCTCGGTCCGGATAGTTACTAGACGATCGGACAGCGAGCTACCCATTGCTCGCCGTCCGCAAGCCCGCGCCTACGGTAACATAACCCAATTCCCCCAAACGGTAACAATATAGGGGATAGTCTGCAGTGTATTGCTAACAAATTAATCAAACACTAGATTAGCATATAAATTAAACTATTGCCCGCGCGGCTTCGCTCCCGCTCTTCCCTACTCCACTCTACTATACCTTACTCTACCCTACTCTACCCTACCTTATTCTACTCTACTCTACCTTACTCTACCGTACTGTACACTACCCAATTTTTTTTTTCCATAAGAACCTTTTCCTCACAATAACAATCACAACAAAAAAAGAATTAGCGAAATCGGTCCAGGCGTTGTTGAGTTATGCGCTTACCAACACATTTTGCGATTAATTTTTATATTATAGATAATTACATACCTATATTAAACCTACCTATATTTATATAATACCAGATAAACCATTGTCCGCAGTACGACGGCACATTCGCAGAGTACCTGGAGATGCTCACACAACTGGGCCACGTGGTACTGTTCTCGTCTGCCTTCCCCCTGGCCGCTGTGTGCGCACTACTGAACAATGCTGCCGAGATAAGGGCCGACGCGTTCAAACTGTGCCATGTCGCACAACGACCGTTTGGGGAACGAGTCAAGAGTATTGGAAGCTGGCAGGTAATCATCATCATTATTTCAGCCGAAAGAGGTCCACTTTTGGACATGACCCTCTCCGCGCGTGTCGCCATAACAACCAGATCTGTGCGTCCATCGGATTCCCGCGACCCTCACCAGGTCATTGGTCTACCTTGTGGGAGGCCGCGCCAACACTGCGTCTTACGCTTCATGGGAGTCACTCCAGAACCTTTGTGATCTGCCCACTACCACTTAAGTTTGACGATTCTTCGAGCTATGTCGATAACCTTGGTTCTTTGTAATAAGAACCAAATAAAACGGGATAGGGGCAGGAAGAAGAAGAAGGATTACTAGCCCATACTGTCCCACTGCTGGGCAATCGGCTCCCTCCACTCCTTCCAATGTTCCCGGTTTGAAGCCACTTTTTTCCAATTCCCAAGGAAGACATCCAAGTCGTCCCGCCATCTCCTTCTTGGTCTGCCGCGACCCCGTCATGTGATTTCAGGGCATCAATTTTGCGTTTTATTGTCCCACCGCTCGATTGGCATGCGGCAGATATGACTAGCTCAGTCCCACTTAAGCTGGGCATCCTTCTGAACCATGTCAATAATTTGCGTTTTTAATAAGAAATAAAAATGAATAATAAATGGTATGGTGAGCCTTAAGGTGGTGCATCATGACTCACATTTTCACTGTTTTTCATACAACCGCTCATAACTGATTATGACGTTATTACACATTTTTCATTAGATATTTTGGAAACACAGTATCTTATGGATATTATCTAGGTTTCTAAAGAAACCAATTTCTAAATTTGTGTAAAACTAATCTAGTAAACACCTCTGAAAATCACCTATTTTGTATGAACTTTCACACTTCATAATTTGCCTAAAAATTGAAAAAGTCAAAAAAGTAATCCTCTAGAGACCTTGCAAATTTTATTAAGATTCTAAGTGACGACAACTTTTTCCAAAAACTTTTAAGGGTTTGAAAAAAACAGCTATTTCCTGGAGCAAGTTTTGTGAAATTTTCGAATAAATCTCGGAATTACCGAATACTAACAGAGTTTCCAGGCGTTATCTTTCTTTTTTTGCGTTGCCTTTTCGTCAAACATCGCGTTGGATTGCATTAAATGAAGTAACAAGCTTTTAAACCATTTTCGATGTTTACGATAAGCGAGTGGAGAAGGACCCTCTTAAGCATCACAGATACAGACAACAAAGATGCGGTCGCCGCATTCGTTGACAGACTTTAAAGTAAATGTGTCATTTTAGAATCATTGATACGACGAAGAAGTATTAGGCTTACTGTTCATGGACGGAGTGTCGTGCCGTCGTGACGTTGTCGCTTCGTCGACAGTTTTATAGTTTTGTATGTAAGCTGTGAGCAAGCGTACACCAAGCGTATAATGACGTATATGTGTCTATGAAGCTACGCGTCCGTGTATCTTACTGCTTAGTGAACAAATTATTCGATAACGATCACACATAGGCTTTGGGCACAAAATAGATAAGTACAGAAGACAATGTCATTTATGTACTAGTATATACTTTTTATACCTACGCTCGGTGGACGAACGTATGAGAGTTTGAGTCGGAACTGTTCGACGAGCGGGCCAAGGCGCTCCGAGATATCGTGTCCGTGAGCGGTGTCTTTGTGTGCGTTGTGAGAGCGCGCTTTGTATATAGATTGACTTCTGTGACATATATTTTGTGCTTTGGGGCTTAAATAAACTCAACATTTTGGGACTTAATTATTGATTTATAAATGAACTAGCGACCCGCCCCGGCTTCGCTCGGGTGCAATATTATTATACATATAAACCTTCCTCTTGAATCACTCTATCTATTAAAAAAACCGCATCAAAATCCGTTGCGTAGTTTTAAAGATTTAAGCGTACATAGGGATATAGGGACAAAAAAAGCGACTTTGTTTTATACTATGTAGTGAAGTTTGTTAGTTGACCTTTTCACTATTTTCAGCACGCAATGGAAACGATGGTAGCTGTGGCGGTACTAGTAAACTGCGCTCTGATTGGTCTATCCGGGCCCGTACATAGAATGTTGCCCGATGCCACTCCCGCGCAGACCATACTTGTCATCGTAGCATTAGAGGTAAGTAATAATCCGGAGAATTCGAAGACATGTGACATCCACCAACCCGCACTGGGCCCGCGTGGTTGATTACGGCCCATTCCCTCTTCTAGAGAGGAGGCCTAAGTCCCAGCAGTGGGAACATTATAAGGCTGATGATGATGAATAATCCGGTCTAAATCGACAACAAACAATAACTCGCGCGATAACTCTCGAGGTATTTGTTGGTCCTGTACACCATATAAAAGGAGAAACTGACTGACATATCAACGCACAGCCGAAACTGCTGAGACTAGGGATGTGCCGTTGCCGGCAATATTGCCGTGAAGTGGGAATATTGCCGGGAGTATTGCCCGATGTATGAATATTAGTGGCAATATTGTCAGCAATGTTCCCAGAATGCCGGCAACGGCACATCTCTAGCTGAGACTAGAATGAAATTTTGTTTAAGGATTTTTTTATGACGGTAGGCGAACACTAAGCTTGGATTTTCTAAATCATTAGTGAAGATAATATTTAACAAAAAAAAAAAAAAAAACAATATTAGACATTGATAATAGAAATGTTATATCAAACTGTGTATGTTTATGAACAAAATTAAAACTGTACTCTGAATTTGAATAACGGTAAATTAATGAATGTCCTCTATAAATTGTATTTGTTTTTCTTGTATTATAGTTTATATCTATTTTAGTCTCTGTCCTCTGTCGGTCCCGACTAGGTGCAATAGACAACCCTGGACTTAGAGAACGGTGTTCTATCTAGTGTCTATGGTGCAGCACATCTATGCCCAGTTCATTCATAGCCCGACAGATTGCTGTATTTTATTGTGTGTCTATTCGGATAAAATTTACAAGTTTTCTATCTTTTTGTAAGTATTCTAGGTATTAATTTTAAATGCGTTTGGACTTCACCAGCCCTTCTTGCCCTTAGAGTTCAGGCGTAATGAATACATTTATTTCCAGCATGTGATCCTGGTGATAGTGGTAGCGCTTCGCATCGCCATACCCGAGATTCCGGCGTGGTTGGCCACTGAAATGGCGAAGGTCGAGTTCCAAAGGCGAGAAGCTATCAAAAACGCACATGCTCCACTTATGGTAAGAACAAATCGGCTGCGGTCTTCCCGTCCGATTATAATTTAGGTAGGTGTCTTCAAGGCTTAGTACGATAGAGTGTATAGGGTCTTAATAAATTAGTGCGCCCCACCATCGACTATTGCATCACTACGTACCATCAGGTGAGATCGCAGTCAAGCGCAAATTTATATCAATTTAAAAAAAAAACAGAAAACTCGATTCGTTAGATAGATGTGAGTTTTTGTCATTGCGCACTCGGCTCCTTTACGATCAACCCCGCCTCAGCTGCATTGACAGGCTCATTTTCATCATTACGCATTATTTTATGAGGCCAACAGGAGCTAATCGCAAGTTTTATCGCGCACAAAAGTATAAGATCCATTGCAGTACATAAACAGAATAAAAGAAATATAAGTTATTCAAGAAATGCTAGGTAGATACGAGTAGTGTGTTCAAAACATAGTATTAGTTGGCTTAGTACGATAGAAAAAAATCACAAAAATTACTTTTGTTGAAAACCGTACAATCATTCATACATGCCATCATTCTGATTGATTTTGAAATTACCGTTATAATGGCGTAATTAAAATCAAATCCTTTGCGCATTTCTATCTTCTGTGTGCAGTCAAAAACTGAAAGTGCTTTAGGTCCTTTCCTCTTAAGTATAAAGGCAACCAAACACGCTAGGGTATACCTGACAAGTTTGTCTGCACAGCTATACCTGTCAGGTAAGCTTGTATGGAAACCTGCACAGTTGTGCAACATACCCGCTCCGGTTTACCTGTACAACTCACCTGTACAGGCAAACCTGTCACGTATAACTTAGCGAGTATGGCCTTAATACTAAGAACGATATCCTTTTCTTCCAGTCGGAATGTACATCACAAGACGACATCCGACCCTCAGCGCGCAACACACCTCGCACGGTGACACCAACCACACCGAAACAGCCGGCCATCGACAAGTCTATCGATAAGAAGAAAATCGTCATTGGCAAGATACCTGAAATACCACCTTTCAGGTAAGTGGCAATAAGTCTCAGAATTCATGTCGGTCAAACAAAAAAAAAGTGAAGTAAAATATTAATTTAGATGGTTCAGGAAATCGCAAGTTCATGGCAAAATTTTTTAGTAAAAGAGTCTTTATTTCGACTTAGTAAGGTTGTGTTTAGCATACCTTTCGATGGCTGTCACAATTTCCAGAAAAACATTTAAATAATTGTGATGGTTGAACCATTTAGTTCAATGAAATGCAAAGGCCTTCTCAAAAGTGAGCCAATATTGCTCACTCGACAGTCGAGAGGTGTGTAAGTGGTTGGTTGAATTGACGCAAGGGGGGCGACTTACGATAGTAATTAAAAAAAAAACATTTAGTTAAAAAGTTTAAAGCAAGGTACTCACCTACGAGCTGTGACTGTAACCGTTGCAGATGCAGTAACCAAATGTTATACTCGTAAGTGAGTACGTAGTTAGCAAGCATTACGCAAGCCAGCTGTGGTTCGACGCGAGCTGAAACTTGTCGGTTTTTTTCCACGAACACAAAGGAGCTCACAGTGACTTCTGTAATCACAACGAGGAAACGTCTACACCTGAACTATGTTACTGTATCTGCAACGGTTACAGTTACGGCTCTTAGGTGAGTACCCGGCTTAAGGACACGTCTAACAGCCACAAGAGAAATAGAAAGGAATGGAATCAAGTTAGAAATTTTTATTACAATTGGTTCTCGCCTCGGGAAGAAACAGGTGATTTTTAGACTCTTGGGTGATGCGAAAGAGATACCCGGGGCCTTGGAACGATGGCAAAGAAAGTACAGGACTGGGTTTTCAGTCTGTAAAAGTCTGACAAGCCCTCCCGCTCCGCCTAAGGGTAGGAGATGTCATTAGATGATTTTCACACCAAGAAAAAAAATTGTCAGTATAAGTCAAATACTCTCTCGCTACTCCCAGAGCGTAAGAGGTGTTGTTTGATGAGTTTTCTTTTTTAAATGTTTGAATTTCGCTGGTTATGCTGGAGCGATATGTTCGTCATATTATTAGATCTATGAATTGTGTTGTGAATATCCGATATTGCACAAAATCGAATCTCTAAAGCAATACTTACTTATCAACAGAGGTCGGAATTAGGTAGAGTTAAACATGTACTTATACCGATTTGATACAGCGAAAGAATAAAATGGATGAGCAGATTTTTTTATGACACTATTATCAGAATATAGCAGAACAAAATTCTTCCTGCGATAATGGTGAGGAGGAGGAAGTGTATAAATTTCTTTTCATCCCCCCATCTCGGAAAAAGTATTTTTGCTCTTCGATGTCAGAGTGCAAAAGCCGTTTTTATACACTAGAGAATAAAGTATAAATTTAGAACACATCGTGTGCACCAAGTTTGTGAAATCAAAACATCATTAACCCTTCAGATACCGTCAATTAGAGACACAATAGTAAGACAATAGATGCGCGGCCACCGGTGGTCGCTTGGGGATTCATGAATTAAACCTATTTAATTTACTTCTACCTCCATGGTGCCAAATTTATCATACAACTTTTTTTTAATTTGTTAAAAACTCAGAGTCGGAATCTCCTTGGTGTACTTTTTTGTTTTTGCATTTAGTCATTTCCTCGCTGAGGTGGGATGAAAAGTTACGTGTTGTACTCGAGTGCAAAGTTTTTTCACCTCGTTTTTTTTTTATTCTCTCGCTAACGCTCAGGATTCTAATTTTTGAATCAATATCAATTTTAGACTCCTTCGCTTGCTCGGTCATCAAAATTGAGCACGCGGTTAAATAGCAACTTTGCACTCTTGTATAACAAATAACTATAACCTCACCTCAGTTGAGAAGAAAAATACTTATTAACAATTGTTTGTCTTAGTTTTATTTGTCCTATCTATCTCTGAGGGTTTTCTTATTATTTATGCTTTTAACTTTGTTTGCCACACGGGATATTTCATTAGAAATCCCGTGAAGATCCATATTAATATCAACATTTCGATGCAAGTACATGAATAACTCTAATTCCGACCCCTACTTATCAATATTCATTGGTCACGATCGCGAATCAACCATCAGCAGTAAATACAGCTTGCTCGCTACCCCAAAATTTTAATTTACTTTTATTTTCTTGTTTTCAGTTAATTTGGCACAAGTATTAAATGGATGGGTGTGTAGTGAAATATTATTTAATATAAGTTTTATTAATTAACAGTATTTTTACGCTTGTTTTTAATATTTAAGTTTTTTTGCAATAAATCTCTTTTTCAATCGTAATAGCAGTTTTCTTGTAAATCCATAATGACAGGTTGACAGGTCATTTGTATTACTATGATTTTGATTATGGGCGAGTATGGTTATACAGTATTCATAGTGACATAAAAGCGTATGCACTACCAATGCCACATTCGCAAAATGACACCATTCGTAAAACGAGCCATCTCTAGCACAGTGCCAGTGTGGAGCCTCTCCACAGGACATGCGCCACCTGCTATGCTGCCCATCCTGCATTACCACCTGCAGTTTTCAGGATCTATACGAGGCCAACAATAGAGCCGTACAGGTTGCTAAATATTGGTCAGAAAAAGTATAGTTTGAGAGCATCGACACGAAAAGAAGAAGAAGAAAATGACACGTTGAATTTTTGCAAAATGTCATTCTATTCTATTCTCAAAGCTCCATATCTCAAATAATCACATTTGCAAAATGCCATTTTAACAAAATGACTTTTCGCAGACATTTTGCGAATGTAGCATTGTGCGCCTAATCCAAAAATTTGACCCTCAAATTTTGAAAGTCTGACGTAAATCAGTTATTGAATTTATAGTCTATTCACGTCAAGAAAATAGTGTTTCTTCCGTGCAACTGCACAGTAAAGGGGTATTCATACTAAGGTAAAATTTACATTAATATAAAGCAAACTTTTCACAACACTATTTTCAAAAAATAAAATATTATGTAATTATTTTATTAATTACTAGCTTTTGCCCGCGCGGCTTCGCTCCCGCTCTTCCCTACTCCACCCTACTATACCCAACTCTACCCTACTCTACCCTACTCTACTCTACTCTACCCTACCCTACTCTACTCTACCCTACACTACCCTAATTTTATTTTTTTCCCATAAGAACCTTATCCTCACAATAACAATCACAACAAAAAAAAAAACAGCCAAATCGGTCAAGCCGTTTTCATGCTATGTCATGACAACGGAAAACGGGTTTCATTTTTATATATATAGATTATTAATACATAATTACTTAAGTTGATCTTTCTTTTATTTTTACAAATAGGTGAGATATATATTTTTTAAATTTATAAAAGCGCGTCCGTACTGTTTAATGGGCTTACTTCAGCTGGCCATTATGAGCACGGATTTTATTTTTACTATTATTTAATTGGTCAAGAAGCGGCTGTAAGCTGATTGAAATAGACGTTTCACTATTTTCTTAACGTGAATACATTATAGTGAACGTTGAGTTAAGAACTCAAAAACGAACAAAACAATCAGATAACTGAATGGGGTCTCTGAAAAAAGTGCTGTAAAACTAGCTTATATTTCCATCGTCATGATGACCTGTCGATCAAAGAATTTGAACCAACTGTAATCTCTTCGCATTTTAAAAGGTAATAAGAACCACAGTGTGCGTCTTTCCGTTTTGCTATAACCATCACCCATCTTCTGCCATCCTGTGTGCTAATGTATTATTCCCAGGTGTAAATATGACACATCGAGCTTTAGAAAGAACTTGTCACTATTATCATACATTTTTAGGGTTATCAAAATAAAAAAACGGAACCCTTATAGGATCATTTTGTTGTCCGTCCGTCGGTCTGTCTGTCAAGGCCTTTTATCTCGGTAACGCGTGGAGATATCGAGTTGAAATTAAAACCATATACTCAGGTCTGTAGTCCCTTGATTATTCTATTATATTATATTATATTATAATTAAACTTCTGAGTTAACGAAAAAAAAGATACGGTATTCTCAAGTGAATTAAAATTCATAGAATACTTTCCGTTAACCTAGAATCCTGGAATTTCGCATGGAGCAAGGTCTCATAGCACCAGTATAGGAAAAAACTGTAAACTATAAATTTGTCATAAAAAAAGTTGTGCAAAATCAAATTGTATGAGTGACAGAAACCGCAGTACAAAGTTGACCTATCTAAAATTTGATGTTCCATATTTACAGCCAGGTACTGTAACTTGTATTTTATGTCTAGTAATAATGACAATAAATCCGCATTTCCGTTGTTTTAATATTACCCTTAAACACTGTACTAACTTTCAGCACATTTCACGTTTCCCTAACACGGAGTTGTAAGCAAATGGAGTGCTAAAGGAGTTAAAAAATATTGATAGTTTTAAGTTATATCGTATAATTATGTTATTTCGTGGTCTTGTTTCATTGACCTAATGTTTGTTTGCTCTTGAGTGTTTTAAAAAAGGAAGTTTGGAGCCTTATTTCACGACTGTTTTAACATCAACAATTGCCAATATTGTCGTATTATTAATGCTAAAACAAACTATTCTCTGCGTTTAGTTGCAATAAAAAAATCACGCCCTGCTGCGATTGCTTTTGCTGGAACGTCTTTAATAAAGAATGCGTGTTTTCTTACTGCCGCTTCTCTTCTATTCACTGTAAAGAACTTACTTAAAAAGAGACTAAGGTCCACTTGCACCAAACTAACTAGACGCATTTCACACTCAGCCGTGTTGACAAATTGACAGCGATTGACTTTCTCTTTAATACATTTTGTGATATGTGGTGCAAGGGGGCCTAAATCGCAGATTACTGAAGTTTTATGTGTGATTCTGAGCTCATTCACAACCAAAAAATCTACACATTAAACACTCCATTTGCTATCTTCTCTGTAACCCAACCCGCTTACTTTCTTCTCTCTCGCGTTTATAACTCTGATATTATTTCACGTAACGTTGCAGGCCTAAAGCAGCATCTATCACAACGTCTGAACCGCCTGTCACGGTGACAGGGTCACTGCAGACCTTGCAAGATGTCAGCCCTACAAAGCCTATACGACGTAAGGTAGAGACTTTGGGATTTTATTCTGAAGAGTTAGGTTTACTAGGTTGTTTGTTGTGGCTAAGGTGACAGCTATGGGGTCGAGCGTAGGCATATTCGAACTGGATGGCGTAGAGTGATACAATTAGAAACATCAACAGTCACATTTAAGCTGATTTTGAGCCACTAATTTCACAAAATGTTATAAAGTGGAATGTCCAATTTTAGCAAACACCATTTCCTTAACTTAATAATGCTCCCATACACTAAAAACAAAATAAACTAAAAATATTGAAAACAGCGCCATCTAGCGAGAACATGGCCACACTCGGGCCCGAAGCTTTCGTATTTATAATATCTGTATCGCTCCTCAGAAGGGTATATATGACTGCTACAGTAGCAGATAAATCTCATACTAAAATGGTTATAATATTTTTTTTCTATAGTTATACATTTTATTTAAATCAGTTATTTATACATATCGTTAGGAAACCGGCATGTCCTAGAACCAAAATGTCGAAGACATGTGATATTCACAAACCTGCACTGGGCCCGCGTGGTGGATTACGGCCCTTTCCAACTCCTAGACAGAAGGCCTGAGTCCCAGCAGTGGGAACATTAAAAGGCTGATTATGCTATGTTAATAAATTTTCACACCACCTGCTCGAAAATGTCAAATTATATGTCAAGCAACCTTAACCTAAAGTGAGTCATTAGTGGCCGGGGCATAGAAATATATTATATCTATGGTCCGGGGGCACAGCCGGTCAATAATGTTGTACTGGATTTCATTATGACCCGCTGGTCAATAATGTGACTATTATTTTCTCACAGTAGGTGTAAAAAGTAGAGTATGCTCATCTGGGCTAAAGGTGTCTTTGCCTTGGGCTAGCTTGAATCCCTCGCTGCATTCAGGATTCTTGTATTAACTCCCTCGCTTTGCTCGTGAGTTTAAATCCCGAATCCTTCATTGCGCTCGAGATTCAATATGACGCCCGTGACATAAGACACAACTTTAGCCCCTCGGTGCATAATCTACTATTATATCCCTATTCATTTTTATTTTGTTTAATTATAATACTGTTTGCATACTATCTGTGTACATGCTGTGCACGTCTGTAATTGATATAAACACTAGTTTAAGATTTCATATAATATACAGTCCATAAATAAATAAATTAGCAGCTTGCCATACCTTGTATATCAAAAAGCGTGGTTCTAGAAGCAAACTTACAGGACGCAAACTATTTTCTATAGGATCAGAAGTTACGCAACATATTTATATGTTATTATTTTTGTGGCAATAGCCTTGCAATTAGTTGTGGAAATAAATAAACTTTTTTTTTTATTTCTTTAAAGTATATATTATTTTTCTTTCTCTCTTTCTATTATAAAACGTTGTCCTCAGGAAGGGGTGCCCGGCGCTCCACTGTCGTTACTCGGAGTGCGGGGACTTAGAGACGAACCTTTGCACAGGTCGGCGCACTGCATACCGCATCCCACGCAGCACAGGCCACTCGTCAACCCGACACTGCAGGTAACATATATACACGCAACTAAACTCTCATTTGTACACTCTTATTTGTATACTCAGTGTCTACATCTCTCATCAACTCTCCTGTCGCAGATCTGCTAGAAAAAAGTTCATTTATTTATTAACTAGCTTTTGCCCGCGGCTTTACTCGCCTACATAATCCCAGAATAAAGTACCTATTTCTTATTCTGGGATATGGTCTACTCGTGTACCAAGTTTCATCGAGATCCGTTCAGTAGTTTTTGCGTGAAAGAGTAACAAACATCCATACATCCATCCATACATACAAACTTTCGCATTTATAATATTAGTAGGATTATCATGAGAAATTTGAAATAAGTAGTACCTTTGTGCTCTCCTATCTGTTTGTTCATTCTATTTTTAAGTGTTTGTGTCTACATAAATAAATAAACTTGTAGAAAATGCCTCAGGCATAAAGACCGCCTTTGTAAGTACGGTGTTGTGTGCTTAAAGTTTCAATAAATAAATTAAATCACTTAAGAAATGGTGACCGATTAATAACGAGTCTTTTCAGACAGAACATAGCAGGTGACAATAATAATGTTAATTGTGACTATTCTAGGCAGTAGTCATATGAAAAAATCTATATATCGACGATGAAGTGACAAGAACCTTTATCTACCAGAACATAATTTTGTTATTGTGTTAGTTCATTAGGTGATCTCGTCAGCAAATTGGATGCATACTTGCTTAATAGTTATTGTCAGTTATAGTCAACTCGTTAAAAAATAAGATATAAAATTAGCTGCTTTTGCCAGGTCACGCAAACGATTATTTAAAGTCTATTTACGTAAAAAAAAAAAAAATCCCAAAAATGTCACTTAGGAGTTCTTGTCACTTCATCGTCGATATATAAAAATCAATGGCACTTTTCGTTGTTATTTTATAACTCAAGAACGGGCTCACCTATCCAAACCAATTTTTTGGGCTTTGTTCGGACTATTTAGTAGATGGTTTATGTGAACTTTGGTAGGGTAGAGTAGGGTATAGTAGAGTAGAGTAGGGTAGGGTAGAGTAGGGTATTAACAACAACGAAGTTATAAAGCTTCAAGGCTACTAATAAGAAAGAGAACTACGGGTTGGCGTTTTAACGAGAGAGACGGATATATTTATTTAAAATTGTTTTATCTTGTTTGTTTTTTTTTTTTACTAGCAATTACTGTCCCACTGCTGGGCAAAGGCCTCCCCCAAGTCCTTCCAAAATTTCTTTTCTTGCGCCGTCTCCACACCAGTCGTAGTGGTAGGCGTCCAAATCATCCCACCACCTCTTTCTAGGCCGGCCTCGACGGCGCTTTCCCTCCGTATTAGGAACTCACTGTGTGGCGACCCTTGCCCAGCGGTCCCTGTGCATGCGGCTGACGTGACCCGCCTAGTCCTATTTGATCCTGGCAGCCTTTTTGCCCACGTCTATTATACCTGTTATGGAGCGCAGCGTATCGTTCCGTATTCGGTCTGTTCTTTTTACGCCCAGAATGCTGCGCTCCATAGCTCTCTGGCAAACCCCAAGGCGAAACTTTTGTAGTTCGGTATATATATAGCATATTTATTGATAATCTGTTTAGAAAACTGAAATTTTCTCATGCATGTTCCCTATTATCGAAGAGAACACCGTTCCTACAATAAACGCAAACTGTCGCTGACGGATTTTTTTCTAAAAAGAATCGATATTTGCCAACGTATTTCGAATTTCCGATATTTATGAGACGCCCGCGTAAAATGTTGAATGTCATTGGTTGTTCTACTAGCTTCTGGCTGCGACGTCGTCTGCTAGAATTGGGTCCAGAGATAAATGAAAAGTGAATATGTCATCATCATCATCATCATCTTAGGGGTCTTTAAGTCGACAGTGAATAGGTTACTTCTAGGCAAGCGTGTTCCATCGTCGACCACATCGTAGCTTACCATCAGGTGAGATGGTGGTCAAACGCAAGCCTATCAATAATAAAAAATAAAAATCATCAGCCGAAAGACGTCCATTGTTGGACATAGACCTCTCCCAAGCGTCGCCGCAACGACCGGTCTTGTACGTCACGCAATATGTAATTAAATATAAATGGTGAACAATGTGGATTTGTACCAGGGATATTGTATATGAGGCTTTAATAATGGCCTCCACACCTCTGCCTTAACCGTAAGGGAAACATGGTAGCGCTAACTAAACGGGGCGTATTTGCGTCATATCATAAATACAAAATTAACTTTTTATTTTTATAAGGAAAGGGTATATTTTGCAACACCTTTGTAACGCAAATGTTTCACCGCTGGGACCCTTCGAGTGACCAGAATGACGTTGTTACAGGAGTTGTCAGGCAGCGTAAGCGCAGGCGGTTCGGAGCCAGACTTGAACGCGGTGCCTTCAGCAGCGCCATCTATTGACGCCAGCGCCACCTCCAGCGAAGATGACAAACCTAAAGATAAAGGCGGTAAGTTAAGAGTATCTTGGACTAACTGGTTTTTGATCTGATAAAATAGTTAGATTATATTAGATATGTCTTATAAGTACTTAGTTCTTTCAGGAGTGGTTTTTTGTATTTGTGTAGGATAGAGACATATACAGGGTTTTTTGTAAAACACTGGTAACCTCTCAGGATTATGTTACTCATATCATAAACAACAACTTTTGTTCTGTGACTTTTAAAATGTATCATATTTTAGTTCATCAGATTTTCATACAGAATTAAAAATATTTGAATTGAATGTTCCAAAATCTAAACATTACAAAGTCTACACGTAGCAAGCGATAATACAATAGCGGAGAGGAGCGGAGACCGCGCGGTGGGGGTAATTGATGCCCTGTCGTAAGCGTCACGTCGAATACAGACGTAGGTAATTATAGAAAGAAAAGAAAGAAAAATATTTATTTTGGCGCACAAAAACATTGTAGACAACAAAAAAAACTGAAGACAAACACAAAACAAACAAAAAAAAAATAACATTGTATGTCTCACGTTTGCGCCAAAAAAAGGTATAGCAAAATACAGAGTTGAAATGTGATAGATAGAACAACGAAATCTTGATGTTTTTTTGGTAAATGAATTAATTATGTTTTGTAAAAAGTCATAGAACAAAAGTGGTTTGTTATGATGTTAGTAATACAGTCCTGCAGGATTGTTAGTGTTTTACAAATAACCCTGTATACAACCTTACTTTTAGTATATGCGAAACCTGAAACACCTGTCTATTTATTTTTATGTAAAGAATCTAAGTGCAAAACTTCAAAACTGTATATGATAAATTACAAAGTTATAAGCCAGTTATGGTACCTCATTGGCGATATAAATCCATGGTCACCGGGCCATCCGGATGACTGAGGGGTGGCTTTGGTTCCGCACCCAGCTGTGCGCTGGCCCCTCATGCCCGCTATGACCTGCCGTGACCTGATTTGTACTTAGTGTCGGTGATGTCAAACTATATTCAGGTTTCGCATAGTGTTATTAGACTGACGCCGAAAACAAAAATAAGATTAAAAAAATTTTTGTCTGTCTGTCTGTTTATTCGGGCATAACGCAAAAACTACCGTTCTGATTAAGATGAAACTTGGTATAATTATTATTTAATATCCTGGGCACCACACTGGGTACTTTTTACTAGGAAAAGTATATACAAAAAAGAAAACAAACCTAATTTTGCGGTTCGATCTCTAGACCCGATTATTGTACCAACCGCAAATAATAAGTTTGTCGTAGGTTACGTCACCCGCAGTGGAGTTCACTAAGTGGTGCTGCACACGGCTAAGATACTATAATATTTGGGTAAATAGTATGTAGTTTCCGTTTTTTAACTACATGGCGTTGGCGTCGAGTTAGATCACGCTATGGGAACACTTTTTGGGAATAAAGACAGGAACGCGTTTTCCTATATCCCATTTATTAATTACATCGAACACGGAGACATTGGCACCATATCTAAGGCGTGTGCACAGTGCGTAAGTGGAAGGGAGAGATCTGGCACGTCTCGAATCGTCTCGCGCATCACGTTGTTTTCCCGTCCCCGGGCTCTTAGAATTCGACATCAGACGTTTTAGGGCTATGCTACACGGGCGGTTCACCCGCCGCGGGAATCCGCTTCTGAACCGCACTAGACTCAATTCTTATGGACATTGTATGCTACAAACTACACGGCATGATTTCCCGCCGCGGTTTGCAGGCGGGAGAAACTCGACCGCCGCATGCAGCGTCAAACCGCCGCTGTTTACCGCCGTTCTAAACTACACGGGTGGTTATCCGCTATTGCGTCATTGTGCGCGGGACCTTCTCGCTCGCTCGTCGTGTGCGCGCTTGCGTGGCTGGCTAGTGACGCGTCAAAATGTTCGACACTGAGCGTTTTATTATTGAAGTCCAAGAAAGACCTGCGTTATATGAAGTGAAGTCGAAAGAATACGCCAATCGAGAGTTAAAAGCGAAGTTATGGATGAAGATAGGACAGGAAGTGGTTGCTCATTGGGCTGATTTAGGCTGACTAATAATATTAGAGCTGCAAGCGCAGTTATCATTGGCGGATCCATGTTGAAATGAACACAAAACGCAGCGGTAAACCGCGTCCTGTGTAGGTTGCTGGTTTGCGGGAGCTTTGTCAAGCGGATTCCCGCGGCGGGAGAACCGCCCGTGTAGCATAGCCCTTAGATCTTCGATCTTGACGACCCCGTTATCGCTGGCAGAAGCAACAGGACTCGCGTACGAACTCGCGGGCAGAAGCTAGTAATATACTATTTCTTTTGTTTTTTTTTTTTTTTTAATTTGAATGTGTTTGCAGGCCGTTCCCGAGCCAAGGCGGCGCTAGTGAAGCGCGTGCGTTCCGTGGCCGTGTT
The DNA here is from genome assembly GCA_949319445.1 of Mythimna lalbum. Lineage (NCBI taxonomy): Eukaryota > Metazoa > Arthropoda > Insecta > Lepidoptera > Noctuidae > Mythimna > Mythimna lalbum. The sequence continues at coordinate 6,020,203 of OX439369.1, forward strand.
CTCGCTGGGGCTGCGGCGCGCGCGCGAGGCCGCCGCGCAGTCCGACAAGCACGCGCACACGCCGCACACGCCCGACAAGTCGCATGTGAGTTGACATCATCATAATCATCATCATTTCAGCCGAGAGACGTCCACTGATGAACATAAGCCTCCCTCAAATATTACTACAATGAACGGTCCTGTGCGTCTCGCATCCATCGGATTTCCGCGACCCTCACCAGTTCATCGGTCCTTGTTAGAGGCTGTCCAACACTGCGTCTTCCGGTACGCCGTAACCACTCCAAAACCTTTCGGTCCCATCGACCATCAGCTTTTTTCATTTCATTTCATTTATTCATAAACAATTTAAATTGTGTTGAATTACAAGGACAAACGCAAACACGCACGCAAACAAAAAAAAACATACAATTAAAGAAAGAAAAAAAAACTGAAACAACATACAATTCTGCAACGCATTCAAATAAGGTGTCAAACAGTTCCAAATAATAGCTGTTCTGCAAGCAATGTCCCCTGCCCACTGCTACTAAATTTTGGCGATTCTTCAGGCTATGTATACAGGAGAACTAAAGTTACCAACTTTAGTTCATAGATACGATCACGCAAGGAAACTCCGAGCATAGCTTTCCATTGCCCTTTCAATGAGTGATGTGAGTTGGACCGGGCAACTGCCCGATAGCCCTTTCCATTGCCCTTTCAGTGAGTAATGTGAGCTGGACCGGACAACTGCCCAATAATTGATTTCGGGCTGTGGTCCATGTTTTGAATTTTACACCCTATGGACCGTCATAATGTCGAGAAAGCTTTTAATCGAAGATTCAAGTTAACTCTAAAGCCAATTATTTTCAGTCATTTTAAACTTTAAATGCCTCCCTCTTCTTTTGTCTAGCAGTATACACTGTGATTTTCAGCATTGGCGTCCCAAAAACGGGAACAACATCATTAATGTCCGACAAAATGCGAAAGACTACTTTTCCACGTATCTTAAACATATTTACATAATTATGTATATAACTTAATATACTCTTTTTCATTTCCAGAGCCTCCCAGCGCCGATGTTAGGCGGCGAGCTGTCCCTCATCCCGATCGAACAGCTGATACAAGTCGAGGACGTAAAACCGCGGTCCACGTAGAATGGTACTAGCTCCTTTTATACATGCTCTCCTGGTACTATTGGTGGTCAGTTTTTGAATATACGCGTATTTGTCGAGATATTTGTATAGCAAAATGTATTTTTTTTTAAGTTAATTTGTAATTTAGTCAAAATATACGTTTGTGGTGTTGATGAAAATATAGATTTAAAATTAATAATGTTACGCAACATTGATGCAGCAATAAGTTTTGAATTGCTCGAAATCCTTACTAATATTATAAAAGCGAAAGTGAATTTGTTGGTTTATTACGTCTTCACGCCTAAATGGCAAAACCGATTTGGATGAAACTTGGCACACGGATAAACCATGTCCTGGAATAGGACATAGGATACTTTTTATCCTGAAAGTATGTTCCCTTGGGATAATTTTATGCTATCACGCGGGCGAAGCCGCTGGGAGCAGCTAGTATTTCATAAAGAGATTGTTTAAATACTTTGAAAGGAAACAAAATCATGTTGCAACAATATTGCGCAACTTTTGTTTATCAAGTTAATAAAACAATTGAATCTGTTTCATTACAAATTCTACCACACATTCTTAATCTTAGCTAAAAGTGTTTGTATGGTAATGTTCATAAAAGAAAAATATGACATTAATATTCTGTTCTAGTTTTTGAGATTTTATGTGTAATTTTAGTTTGTTTAAAATTAATATCTGCATTGAACCAAGAACTTTTATTATCCCGTGTATGATAAAATTTGATTGGACTACAACCATTTGTGTTTGTTTACCTATTTTGGCGGGTTTGCGAACGTGATGGCTTGACCTATTGATAAATAGACAGGGTGACATTTTTAATGAAGTTTTGTCATTTAAAATGTAACCTATATTAAAAAGTGGTTTAATTGATTCTGCTCTTTATTCTGATCAAACTATTTTCTGGTTTTGCGCATTTAACGTTACACGTTGTATACAGATGTATAAATTCGTGTATATTCAACAACTAGGCCCACCTAACAAATCGGAGTACAACTATAGCTAGACTAGAAATCGCCTGTTATAGACCATAGCATAGACTAGACTTACAATGTATAATAATAACGTAGCATATTCTTTTAGATTCGTTTTCTATTCGTTGACTTAGTGTAGTGAACGATTGTGTTGTTACATTGAAATGTTTTGACAGTAATTCTTTTGTGAAGTACAAATTTTGTAAGCGTGTTTTTGTGATCGGGAGATTTGATGTTCATTCCAGTACTGTTGAAAAAAAAAACGTGAAAAAAATGCAAAAAGCATCAAGCGTCAACGAAATAGGAGTTAAAATCGGTTGAATAGACAGTAAAAAGGTTTGTTTAAATGTATAATCTTAACGTGAGTCGAGAGCTATTGTCTGTCAATCATTCAGTCAAACAACCACAGTAGTTTTATGTGTGCAAGACAATTTGTCAGATTCATTTCACGATAATTATCTTTACAGGAACTGGAGCTAAGTGTCAAACAATTTTAGACTTTACGTTATTCAGTATAAGTTACAATTTCCTAATAACAGTACTGGAAGTAATGTCGTATTTATACGGAAGTAAGAGATTTGTGATACTGTAACAGAAAGATATCAGACACATCTCGTGTGAAGAAGGCTTTTTGATGTATTTTTACGTGTTTCGATGAGATTTTTCGATGTTACAAGCCTAGATGCGCATTGGGGACTTTTGTTTGGAAAAATATAAAGGTGACGAATTTCTATTATTTCTGAAAACTCTTTGAAATATCCATATAATACCATAAAATGTATCAGGATTTAAATTAGAACAACATTATTATAAGTAGATTATGCAAATCTTGTGTTCAAAGATTTAAAGGTTCAAAGCATCCAGCTGCCAGCGACTTCGCGCGCAAAACAAATTTAGAAAATTTCGAATTAGGGTGCGAATTCCAGAAATTCCCCTCTTAGTAGGTACTCGCCTACGTCATAAAAGGAAGCCTAAAATTTTCAGCGTGTAAGAATTATCAAAAATGTAAAAAAAAATCGTAAGCACAAACAAGGTGCAAGGTTTCTTCCCATATGATTTCTGACGCGCTCGAGTATCCTGCAAAATCTCCATGTTATGATAGCTATTGTAAATTAAACGAAAATTTTACGAAGCAAAAACGGGCACGGGGTCGGCGAGCCGCCACGGATGGCCGCGCGACGAGCCGTAACGGAGCACTTTTATATGGGACCGCACGGACGTCGGACTTACGCAGTTTATGCCCTTATAATATTAGTATAACTAGCGACCCGCCCCGGCTTCGCTCGGGTGTTTCTCCACTATTTAATGGATGTTATTAATATAAACCTTCCTCTTGAATCACTCTATCTATTAAAAAAACCGCATTAAAATCCGTTGCGTAGTTTTAAAGATTTAAGCGTACATAGGGATATAGGGACAGAAAAAGCGACTTTGCTTTATACTATGTAGTGATGGCCATTATTTTATGGTACATTTCCCAACAAACGTCGCCAATGCGCCGGCGCTTGATGTTTTCGTTCTAAGGTTCGTCGTACCGCAGTACAGTTTCCTAAGCTTATCTCATTAAAGCAATCGTCTGACAATAATTTCGAGTTGCTCTCTGTACTTTGATGTATGTTATTTTGTTGTTTTGCTTTTAAATCTGACTGGGATGTGAATTTTATAATGAATTCAGGCTACAGTATTTTTTTTTTATGTGTGAAATCATCCAATGCTTGCTCCAACTCTAGGGTAGAGCGCGAGGTGCGTGTCAGACTTTTACTGACTAAAATCCACTCCTATGTTCTTTCTTTGCCTAGCGTTCCAGGACCCCGGGCTTCCCATTTGGAAGCCATAGCCCTAGTAGGCTTCGGCCCAGCTGGGCTCCTGACGTCTCTTTGAGGTGCGCGTAACACTACGCGACGACCCTAGCTCGGTCAAGACGGTTACAAGAGGGTTAGCATTTATTTCGAAGAAGTCTTTCACGGTGAAAACTTATAGCCAGAAAATAAAGAAACCAAGTATGACTTGGCTCGCGAGATTATTGTCATTTGGGTCGAAATCTGACGTGGTATTCTAAGTAGGCGATGCAACGCGGAAGCGATCGCAAAGCGAAGCGGCGCGAATTGAACAAACAATTGGACCTACTTATGCAAATAGGAACCACACACACCAAAATTGAGATAAGGACACATAAATGAGCCTTCTATCGACCAGGGACGTGCGAGCAATACAAGCCAAAAAGCCCGGCTTGACCTACCACTACCACACACCTAAATCATAGATCACGGCTAATCAATTAAATAAAACAAAAATCTAAACTTTAAACTTCGCGCGCCTACGCGGTTACGCTCAGTTGCCACTTAGTGCGAAATTCAAAAATTCATTAATAAAATACGATACCATAAGCGAGGTTGCCAATCTGACCGCAATCTCTCCGATCTCACTCTAACACTTAACAAAAGAAAGAGATGAAGACTAATGTATTCCTGTCTCTTTCTACCACAAATGCTTCATATGAGGCTTGCTTTTCTGTCTCTCTTTTTGCTATAAAAACATCAAATTTTGTGTCTGTGTGGGTAAAATATGAGAGATTCATCGAACATTTTTGTATTAAAATAAAGCTGGGCTTTGGAAAAGTTATGAATGAATATTACGAGAGACCTCCATTTTTACGCATGGAGGCGCCCTCTATGACGCTTAAAGTACGAACTACAAATTAGTTTAAATTTGCTGTGATCGGTTAACAACACGTAATTGTTTTGATAGTTATTTTTTTGTTTTCTGTCATTTAACTTTGTTGTGTGTAGCGTATTATGTGCGGAATCGATATTGTTTAGGTAGAGTTTGAGTTTTAGAGATAAATATAATCTTGTAACTTTACTAATTAGAATATTTCTCTGAAAAGTAAATCACATAATAGGCAGTTATTTTTTCTCAAACGATAACAATGCTTGGAATACATCAGGTATGACTCAAATAACTTCGCTGGTGGCATGAAAATGCATCAGAATTCTCAATTGCTGTTGAATGCTATTTCATTTATTCTGTTTTGGTAAACCGAAAATAGAAACTTGATTCTCTTTTTCGAAAGTTAAGTGTTATGTGTGTGATAAAGAAGAACTAAAAGCTAGCTGTTTAAATTGTGAGTATTTTCTAATAATATTACATTTCGTAAACAATTTTATTTAATGATAAATTTTATTAAATACTACGGACGGATTAATGCAATCTTTTGTGCGCCATCTAGTGGATTTTTCTGAAGTCAACTAGAATGTTGTGAGCTAGTTGCCAAAAATATCAATAGGTGGCTCTTTTTCGTTTTTTTAAGTACCAATATATATTTTAATTCATGAATCCCCAAGCGACACCCGGTGGCCGCGCATCTATTGTCTTACTATTGTGTCTCTAATTGACGGTATCTGAAGGGTTAATAATATCTATCAGTAAAAAAAAGTACCTATTAAAATCAGCATTATACCACCAATTTTTTCGGGATATTAGGTGTGGTGTGGGTAGGTAGATGAGTTAAGATTCCTTGGCTTGCCCCCTCTAAAGGCACCTGGCACGCCACTGCTATCGACCCTGTAAAGATCAAAATGATATGATAATGTCAACGAAATGATGTCAGATCATTGTTCTGCAATAAACAGTAAAGGTGAGTATAGACTACAACATTTTCTGGAGCATTTCTATGTAATGTAACATTCTTACGAATGGTACAATACAGGCAAAAGCTTAGTTTCCTAAGCATTTCCATGTAATGTAACGTTCCTGCGAATGCTCGGCGTTATGTTACGGGTAAATGCTCACAGCGAGTGTGCATTTTCCAACATTTCGTTGTACCTTGCGTTCATTTTTTTTTTAATGTCAACCCGCAACTGCGCAACGCCCGCACTCGTGGCTCGACGAAATGTTACACCAATACGCTCGACGAAATGTTACACCAATATGTTCGTTGGTTTGGAGCAAAGAGGCGAGCGTGCTCGACGTTTCGTTCGTAAAAGGATGATACACTAGAACATATCATAGAGCGGCTCGTTCTATTACAAGTGAATGTTGTAGTTTATACTCACCGTAATATGGTAGTAGTTAGATCTACAATACCAGAATTTAGCCAGCTAAAGCCGGACCCGGCTAATATATAACACGATACCCCAGGCGTCAAATTTCCTAGTTTCTGAGTATCCTTAACAATCTATCAAAATTTTACAAATGACAGTCGGGATTAACCACTTGAACTTTGACGCCCATCTATATAATACGCGATGTACCCAGCGCCACAACAAATGTAAAAAAATATTTTCTGGCGTTTTTTTTTTCTATTGAATGTAAAACAAACAAGAACTTATTATGTGTGAAAAAGTTAAAAATATGGGCAATTTTCCATAAAATCGAAATAAAAGGTCTTGTAAAAGTCGTAGATTTATTTTATACTATTAATACTTCTAATCAAGTAGTGGCGCTGAGGCACGAAAATCTCGAACTTGTATACAAATGATTGGCGTTCAAAAGGTTAGGCGTCCTTTCTGAGATTCCAAAGAAAACACGTTTATCTCATAGTGAGCGTGTGTCATCTTTCGAACTATGATTTTCAATATAAATATTGTCAAAACATATTCGAAAACTTATGAAGGTGCTGTAGCGACATCTATGACGCCACATAAGAACTACGAAGAAAATACGAAATCCTGCATCGCGCAATCAAAGTTCTCCGCGCGATTTGAACATATACGATAGCCCGACATCAAGTATCGGGCAGTCGCCCACCAGACTATAACACCTGTCTGATCGAAGCATCCTCCCTTTTCAATGGAGGTTTGTGGGACTTTACTCTCTGTTCCGCATACCTCCAAAGTGCAATTAAAAATAAACCTTTTGGTGCTTGATATTTGATTCCTTCTAAAGAAACAGACGGTTCTAATATTTTTCTAATCAGTTTCACGTCCCAGTTAGTCTGTAAATAGAATTAGCTAGTAATAAATGTGTACCACTCTAGCACCCCTTTTTAAACACGGCTAGAACTACTTCACTCTTTATCGTATGTAGGATATTTCGTGTATAGTGACATGTCATGAAGATAAAAGAGAGAAACTAGTGTATAATCATGCTTAACAAATAAGAAACTATAGGCCTGTTATACGCTGTCGACGAAGCGCCAATGTCGTGCCGTCATGTCGTTGACGCTTCCTCGATAGTTTCATAGTTTTTATATAAGCTTCACGCAGGCGTGCACCAAGCTTATAATGGCAATTACGCGTCAATGAAGCCACGCGTCCGTGGACTAAACCCCGTTGGTCCACCACCGCCGTCGCCGGGACGTCACCGAGAACGAGGTGACGGCGCCGATTTAGCGATACATACATTTTTATGGCCATGTGTCCACCGCACGCCCGTCACCCGAGCGCATCTTAAACTTAAACTCGGCCCGAAATAATCTCGTTCTCGGTGACGTCCCGGTGACGGCGGCGGTGGACAGACGGCCTTTGTCTTTATCCATTAGTGTTGAAACCTCGTATTGTACTAGTGTTGACTTTTGGTTTGTGCGTTTAACCACTGTCAAATTTTGATATAGCGTACAGTCACAGTCTTTTACAAGCTTTTATTTAGTTTCACCTGTCCCGATGTTTCTCTGTCATCAAATCTTGTAAATTAAATTTAACCCACTTCACGGTTATTGAGCTGAAATTTTTCATGCATGTGTAAATCAGATGATAATGCAAAATTATTATGACAAGGAGCTGATCTAACGATGGAACCGGAAAGTATTTATAGGAACTTGTAGTTGAATGAAGATGCAACCCCATCGAGTTTGGGCTCGTATGATTTGTATTAATTATATAGTTATAAAAGCACGCCCGTCACCCGAGCGCCGTCATCCCGGCCGCCGATGTTTCGAGTAGTTCGGCGTGACCGCTAGAACTCGGCACGGTTTTATGACGGGCCGATGTGCCGGCTATACAAAACACGTTTGTTCTTGTCTACACATTACCGTCGCACCGCGCCATTCACCCGGTTTTTTGTTTTGTCTATCATGCATATCATATATCGGCGCGGTGGACACACGATCGCTGTCACGTCATCTTAAACTCGGCCCGAAATAATCTCGTTCTCGGTGACGTCCCGGTGACGGCGGCGGTGGACAGACCGCCTTAACCTTCTCGGCTCTCATCTCGTTTTACCAAGATCACACCTATTTCAGTAATGACACAAATTGACCAGTTTTGTAAACACTTAAAATATAAAACCGCTGAACTTCACTTGAAAAATCCCTCCAAAAACTTCTAGAGTCAATTTATATGGCGGCAGATAAGAAATGATTTAACCAATTTTTTAATTGGAACTGTATCACCGTTTTTCGAGTCAATGATTCAAAGGTTCAAAGCATTTGAGCTGGACTCTTAAGTCTTCCAACCTGTTGCTCATACCGTCATACGTATACGCTGTTTTAGTCCAAGTCGTGGGAGAACTACACAACAATGCAATTTAACTCAAAGCCTTATTACATCGGTAGTAAATGTGTGCTTTTTAGTTCACAGATCGTGGTATCTGGTCTTCCATTATCGTTTGCAATACTTTATTACATAGCATAGCATAGTCGGCCTTATAATGTTCCCACTGTTGTGACTCAGGCCTCCTCTCTAAGAGAGGAAATGGGCCGTAATCTACCACGCGGGCCCAGTGCGGGTTGGTGGATGTCACATGTCTTCGAATTTTTGGTTCTAGGACATGCCGATTTCTTCACGATGTTTTCCTTTGTGACATGTTACTATACAATTATTCGTACTAAAACTTGGATTTAGAATTTAAAGACATGTCCTTAGATACAAAATGTCTTCGTTGATTCTAACGGCCTATCCTCGCTGGGCATCTCGTTCTGTCATTGTGTAATTATCGTTCTCTCGTTGCTGAAAAATTTGGCCTGAAGATTTCTGTGTGACGAAATATATCGACAGCATGTCTTTTAATTCAAACTCCAGAACAACAATACTATAAAATTGTTATATAATAAAATAGTTCCTAGGTATCTATCGGTATAAAGAAACATTGTAGTCGAAGGCAGCTCCCATCCATTCTACGTATTTTTGTTACAAATCGCTCAATAGCGCAGTCAATTAACAATTGTAACTGTTTGTTTCCTTTCAAACTTGAATTCAGAATGTAAGGAAATACTAATTTAATTTCGTATATAGTAAAGTTCAAATTGCGTTGTAATTAAATTGTATCTAGAACCTTTTTTTTAGTAGTGTAGTTGGTAGCCTTACCAATGGTTACTCAAAAATCAACTTTGACAGCGTTATTTTAAAGTAGATAGTTAAGTGGTAATCCGTAAAAAAATCTTATATTCTGAATTCAAGTATAGCTACTTCTACTTGTAATCGTAAACGAAGTATTATCTTAGGTTGTTGTCTTGTCTAGTCCTTAATTTATATACTGTCGTTGTGAAGTGTATCAAGCGCATGGATTAGAGAGAAATGGAGATCTCAGTCTCAAAACATTTTTTTATGCCTGTGTATTGGGGACACGGATTTGAAATTACCTACTCAATTAGTTTTACCTTCAGCTACTGTAACAGAGCAGATATCACAAACCTCAGCTCTTAAAATGTACGTGGTAAGCTACTACGAGGGTAAGGAAAACGTGGACTAAACTCCGAAACAAGTGCTCAGTATCGTTCTATCCTTGTCTTAGGTTACTTGGAGTTGACTTAGGCCGTTTTCTTCATTAAATCTCTCCATCAACTCCGGGGCGACCACTACTTGAACCAAATAGGTATAGTTTCAGTTTCCTTACAGTACGGTCAAAGTATGCCGGCCGCTCTGAAAATAGCTTCAAACTATTGCGCATACTCTAAAAAATATGCAATACTTATTCGCTATATATGAGTCTTAACCCTTCAACCGCTTGCTGCGGATTAGTCTGACGGGTGTTTTTGTGTCCTTTTCGCCAAGGTCGTATTTGCGACTGGGTACTCCATCTCCTTTAGCTGTTCAACCCCTATAGGTGATAGAAGAGCGGATGAGATGGAGTATTTAGTCATGGACGGCCCTGGCGAAATAAACGAGAGTATATGACATTGGCAATTAAAAGTTTAATAAGAATTACTGCGCAAGCAATTGTTTCAAGTTCAGAGTGGTCAAGATATTTCGACCACGAGCTACCACGAATTGTTTAAGAGATAGAGCTATATAGGGTGTATAGCACCATCCGTCTTTCTCGCTCGCACGGCTAACATTTTAAAGCGACTTGGTAAGGCTCCTGTACTCTGTCACACAGTCAAGCCATACTGACGCAGTTTTACCTGTACCACGACACTGATTTTCCATTTGTCTCTATTCTGTGCCCACCAATTCTTTAATATAAAAAACGCAAAACTGTAATTGAAAGAGAGTAAATTATTTTTATCGTATTTTATGATAGACTAAATAGATTTAGTTGAGCTTTTTATAGATAAGAGTTTTGTATATCTTAGCTTAGTGTATGGATATATTTAGCGTTGTAATTGTTATTAATCGCTGACGTGGCTGTATCGTCTGCTAAAAATCTTCACCAGAATATTTTTCAGTATATGGTGGACATCCCACCCATGCTTACCAAATGTTTTCATTGGTCTAGCAGGTAAGGTATGAAATTCTCTACCGGAATCAGTTTCCATGGCTACGATCTAGATGTCCTCAAGGCCTTCTGTCTACGGACACGTAGCTTCATAAACGCGTATTGTTCATTTTACGCTTAGTGTACGCCTGCGTGAAGCTTACATACAAAACTATGGCCTACTGTGTACGGACGCGTAGCTTCATAGACGCGACACGGTGGCACGATATTGCCGTTTCGTCGACATAGTGTCATAGTTTCGTATGTAAGCTTCACGCAGGCGTAGACCAGGCGTATTATGAGCGATACGCGTCTATGAAACCACGCGTCCGTGTACTTTAGGCTACACAGTTGGTTTTACAGTCAGTTTTGCCACAGTCAATGTTTTGATTGACGAAAAACCTACCGTCTAATGCGATGATTGACGTTCTTTAGTACTGATTGACGAATTGATTGACGCTGGCATGACCGTGTAATGGTCTCCTAAGTAGGCGATACAATTACGTCAAAAGAACTGTTAAATTTTGTTGCAAATGTAAGTTATGAGAAATTGAAACTTGACGTCCAGTGTTTAAGCTTTTAAATAGCTTTCTTTACTGTTCCTTGTCCTATTGTACTTAAGTTATTATTCGATCTAATCGTTATGCGAGAATACAGCAGTAGTTGTAGCTTTGATATGACTTGTTGAATGTTATTTTTATTATGGCTTCTTAGTAATTTAATCATCATTATCATGAGCCGAAAGATGTCCACTGTTGGACATAGGCCTCCCCAAAGGTCGCTATAGCAACCGATCCATTCATCGGATTCCCGCGAATCTCACTAGGTAAGACATAAAAAAAAAGGTGGACCTAAGGATCTTTTTTTTCGATGGGCAAAAATCATCTTATGACAACCCCCGCTCTTGGGTGGAGCGGGAGATGTGTCAAACTCTTATTGACTAAAAACCCACCCCGTTCCTTCTTGCCTCTTCATACCGGGGCACGTTCTTCCTTTCGGATAACCCTAGCCCCAAGTCTTTGGTCCACCTTGTGGGAGGCCTAAACGCTGTATCTTTCGGCATGTAATGTATACTATATTGAAAAAATAATATTAAATTTCTACTGCTGTATTTCAAACTTTATTACATGTATGTATTATATATTCTTCATCACTTATTCTTCTTCTTTCATACTTGTTATAAGCCTAGCTCCATCCATTTATTCTTATCTTTATGGCACAATATTTCTTGTAACATCAGTTTCTGATGCTATATAAGTTTATTATCACCAGTGCTACATACTACGACCAAAACATCTCAGCCCCACATTCTTAAATCCCTCTTGTTTCTATATATTTCACTTGGTTTCACACAAACAAACTACATGTTTGATTCTTCATCAGTATTCTTCCATTTTTTAATCTTGCGGTACAAAAAAACAAATATTTGTTAATATGTAAATGAATTGTGATTAATATCTACATGGATGTTAGATATTTCAATAAATAGCCAATCAAAGTGACATCAAAATACTGAAATCCTGTTTTAAAATTATGTAGTCGAATCAAATGTAAGCCGCATACAGACATAGCGAGCCGTGCGTCGCGAATGGTTCGTTGCGCATGCCTCGGGCTGTGTGGACGTGTGTGCTCACAGTGAGCATTCGCGTCATCGTTGCGAACGCCGCCTCAGTACGAGCCGTGCGCTCCGTGTGGACGGACAGGTGTCGTTTGCGTTTACTACTGACGAACACCGTGCGTGGTGGTTTGCGTGCTCAGCTTGAGCATGTGTCGTTCGGGACGCACGCATAAACGTACCGTCGTATGCCTCAGGTTGAGGCATGCGTGACGAACCATTCGCGACGCACGCCTCGCGATATCTGTACGCGGCTTTAAGTTTTTTGTAGGTCAGTTCGGGAGGTTCCCCTTTTCGGATTCTGGCGGAAGACAAGGCCGAGTGTCACCATTGTGCGGATCATTCGGAAGGCACGGTGTGGAGTATACAGTGGAGGTCTGTCTCGCTTGGGCGGCGCATCGCCATGTCTCATGGACGCGTGAGGCTACGGCGATTTAATTGGGCATTTTCCACTAATGTCATAATATTGTGGTTTGATTCACTCTTTTAAGACTTGGCCAGGCGGGATTTCAGTTAAAACTTGATGTAAGAGTAATTCTTTACTACAGGCTCAGTTTTCCGCGTAGATATTAATCCTTCATCATAATAATAAATATTACACGGTGTTGATTATTAAAATAGTAAATATGCTTCGTTCTAAATAGAAATGTGTCGTAGACATTGAAATTTGTTGTTGTACTTATTTTTTATACGGGATATTGATAAATGTTGCATTTTTGTGTAGATTACAGATTAAATTCACAGAATTAAACTGGACTTTTCATTTTTTTATGTATTACACCCTTTTTCGTTCATCATCCACCTTTTTAATGTCCCCACTGCTGGGACTCAGGCCTCCTCACTAGGAGAGGGAATGGGCCGTAATCCACCACGCGGGCCCTGTGCGTGTTGGTGGATGTCACATGTCTTCGATTGTTTTGGTTCTAGGATATGCCGGTTTCCTCACGATGTTTTCCTTCACCGTTTTGAGAGCAGTGATAATGAAATAAATTACACAAAGTAATGCGCCTGGCTGGGTTCGAACCCGCGACCTACAACTCGTAAGTCGGGGCCATTACCACTTGGCCACCACTGCTCTCCCCTTTTTCGTTACTGCGTTGAAAGTGTTTTGAATAAGGCTTGCCGTAATATCCTGAAATAAGTTATTTTTAAAAAGTTATTACGTAGGGTTGCCAGCCTTTCAGTGTTTTACAGGATGCATTTTGGAGTGTGCGCAGGAATTGCACGACTTGATTCCGCCATCTCAATTCTACCATTGGACAAGCCGAAGTACGGCGAATATCCACCCTTACGTTGTTGAAACCACTACGGTCCGGACTAAGCGTTTTGCCTCGTCGTTTATACCGCGTACGTCGAAGGACTGGAACAATTTGCCTGCTACGGTTTTCCCGTCCGATTACAATTTGGGTGTCTTCAAGGCTAGAGTGAATAGGCTCTTAATAAACTAGTGCGCCTAACCATCGGAGATTGCATCACTGCTTACCATCAGGTGGGGTCGCAGTCAAGCACTTGTTTATACAATTAAAAAAAAAAGAACATGAATGTAAGACTAAGCGAATTATGATCGACCTTAGCCTTCCCGTGGGGATAAGTAAAAAAAAAAAACGTCCGACTAGTTTTTACGACCGAAACCGTAACTTTCTTACAAGGATCATTTTAACCCTTCAGATACCGTCAATTAGAGACACAATAGTAAGACAATAGATGCGCGGCCACCGGTGGTCGCTTGGGGATTCATGAATTAAGGGAAAAATAAAGAAAACGTTGTGATCAGAAACTCTAAATCCATAATATTATCAACTCTAACTTAAGTAGGGCACACGGGCTACAAAAAAAGCCGTTCTTAGCTTCTTTTTGTGGCGGTGATTTTTTGTAGCTCACGTGCAGTGGTGCCGCCGCAAAAAAAGCTAGAAGCGGCGTTTTTTGAAAGCTTCTCCGGATACAAGTTGTCGCGTGCTTCAGCTTTTTATGTGGCCGCTTCTAGCTTTTTCTGTGGCCCAAGTACATTAGTTAGGTAAATACTTTTTTTTAGGTAGAGAGTTAAATCAAACTAAGAAATATTAGATTTTACTAAGTATAATGCATGAATTGGTTTATAATGAATATTTTTTTCATGTTTACTACCTTTTTTTCGGTGGGCAAAAATCATCTTATGACAACCCCCGCTCTTGGGTGGAGCGGGAGATAGTGTCAGACTCTTACTGACTAAAACGCGGTGGGTGCGTTCCTTCTAGCCTCTTCATACCGGGGCTCGAGCTTCTTTTCGGATAACCCTGGCCCCAGTAGGCTTCGACCCAGCTGGACCCCTCCTGCTGCTGACAACTCCTTGAGAATTTGAAATGACTTTGAACTTGAAATTTTTTCCGAGGTACTAACATTTTTTTTGGGACGTAGGTAACAACAAATTTTCTGTTTTCAGGTTTATTCCTTTAACTGTGCTATAAGACGTTGCTTTGTGTCAATTTTCGCGATTCTGGGTCAGCGGGATAGCACGCTATGTATTTCGATCTTTGAGAGTATCAAAATGTAACTTAAACGGTTTACCAACAGTCGATTGGTTCATGAACCGTTGGTCAACATTATCCATTAACTTTTCGTCCAAAGGACTTTACATCCACGAATATTTCGCCAGCAAAACTCTACATCAGTGAATGCTTAACCAACAGAATGTTCTGATCAATAACTTTTCAGCCAAAGAACAATTGGTCCATGGAGTGTTCCCCAAGAGAAAACGGTACGTCATTGAGTGCTTAGATAACCTCTAGAAACTATAATAGCCTAGGTATATGACCGCTGGACTACCAAGTCACAGGTCGTATTTTCGAACCCGAACGCATAGAACTGAGTATATGGTTTTAATTTCAACTCGATACCTCCACGCGTTCTCGAGATAAAGGGTCTTCACAGACAGACGGACAGACAACAAAGTCATCCTATAAGGATTCCGTTATGCGTTTTTTTTCCTTTTGAGGTAAGGAACCCTAAAAAGGTTAAAGAGGAAACATAATAAACAAAACGAAACTAACTTTTAATGAACTTTGATCATTAATTCCGAGTTTGACACTTGAAGATAAACTCGCAATCTATAGAATCATGAGGATCAGTAGGTAGATATATTATCTATGTAGATAATCGTACAAATAAAACACTTTAATACTTGTTAACGTTTAATGCGATTAAATATACACCTTTAGAGTTAAACACAATTAAAAAACTTACAGGCTAATGACAGAATAGGCCGGTCTTTGAAGGCTGGTTTTAGAGTCGCGCTGACTGTCGCCACACGGTCGCCACTGACGCCCACAAACAAATGAACTTCTAGGAAGCGTTTTAGAATAAAATTTTAACTATCAGCGCGTGCATTGGGCAGCGGCCGTACGAGTCGCACGTCGGCGCCGCGTAGCCGTCGACGCACACGCACCTCTGTCTTCAGTCAATACTAAGCAGCAATTATTATTTATGCGTCTGTACTCCACAGTGATCAGCACAATACTGAAAGGTCTAGCGCTGAACTTCCGCTGACAACCCACACGCTGAGCTGTCAGCGTGACTCTAAAACTAGCCTTAGAGTTAGAACTAATATGGCGCATCAAGTTTTAAAACGAGTGTCACACAATAGGGGACGAAAACGACGACATATAAATTCGAACTCGATGAAAGACTGCATACCTACCACGTAAATCTAAATAAAAAAAACTGGGCAAGTGCGAGTCGGACTCGCACACTGAGGGTTCCGGGCAAACTATAATTCCCGAATGGAGCCTCGAAGATTTTTCCGAATGGCAATTTTTTTTGTGACGTATGTAGCGACAAATTTACTGTTTTCAGATTTATTCCTATACTTTTTACAGATATATCTGTGCTATAAGACCTTGCTTTGTGTAAATTTTCAGGATTCTGGGTCAACGGAAAGTACCCTATGAATTTTGATCTTTGAGAGTATCAAAATATACCTACGTTTTATTTTTTTTATTTATTTAGGAATAACTAACAGTTATATATTAGGGCTTATTAACTAACATTTTGAAAGAATAAGATGAAGTTTATTTTTTATATTATAGGCTGAGATGGTCTAGATCTTCTTGCAACTGTTCAAAATCTCTAGAATTCTTTATTGAGTTGAAGATTTTCAAGTAACTTTCAAATATATGTAACAAGAATTTAGAGAATTTGAAACAGTCATTGATGTCATTTATAAATAAAATGAATAAGAGTGGGCCCAAAATTGATCCTTGAGGTACGCCAGATGTAACATGTATAGTAGTAGAGTTGAACCCTCTGATAACTACTTTTTGAGTTCTATTTATTATATGAGAACCAACTCTTTTTAAATGTGAATAAATTAATTTAAATTTTCAATTTGAACCAACAAAATAAATCGCCTCGGACACCATTATACGCTATTTTGTAAGCAGTAATTCATGGTCTACCTTGTCGAAGGCTTTTTGAAAGTCTGTGTAGACAGCATCAAGTTTTTTCCTTTTGAGGTACGGAACCCTAAAAACGTACGTAAACATATAATATAAAATTGTGGTGACAGTCAGTAATATAAAAAAAAAAATGACTAAATGTGTAATATGAAAGTAAAACTTTAGAAAACTGTCTGTTCTGGTTAATCACAGAAACAACTAGACCGATGAGACTTTCACTGGTAGATAGCTGTTGCCATTAGGAGTTACTTAGACTCCTTTTATTTTAGAAAATAAAAAAAATTGGGTTGCGCATAAAATGAATCTCAAAACTGTGACCAGACGGCATTGTGCTGTTTTAAAAGTCAAACGTGGACAAAATCGCGGGTACCTGTTAGTATGGATTTTTCCTAAACAAATAGCATCGTATTTCTTTGTTATTCATTTTGTTTACCTTATCAACAATAACTGCAAATTCTTCTTCATATTCATAGCGACAATTAGCCGGTAAGAGGTCCACTACAAGCAAGTATATCTGAGTAACTTCGAATGACAGGAGTCCCAAACATACGTACGTCATAATATCGTTGTATTTAGTTTTAGAATCTATAAGATTTTTCAATACTTGCGTCTTATTTATAATTTTGTTTTGAATATCTGAAGAGAATGTAGTAAAAAACATTTCTTTTTCAATGAATTCATTCATTAAAATTCCAAGACCACTAGCAAAGTTGTTTGCTATTTCTTTGATCACAATTTGTTCTTGTTCTGGATATTTTATTTTACTTTCAGCTATTACTGTTCTAGCCACAATCCCAAGTCGTATGTTCCAAATTTCCATATAAATTTCTTCAATACTCAAATCTTCTTCAAGCGTTTCCAGCACTAATTGCATTATCTTATTCACGTTTTCATAATGTTGAATATCTTGATAGTAGCTTCTATATTCAAGGTCATGAATGAAATTAAAACAAGTTTTAAGTAAAGCACGCTTCCTTTCACGCACTCCAGGGTTCTTCAAACATTTTTTCAAAATGAGTTTCGTTAAATCCATTTTCTTACCTATATCCTCATCACCCACTACGTTGATGATGTATGTGGCTGTAAGTTTCCATTTGGCATCAATTAAAGCAGAAGCTTCGGAAGTGAGTTTTATAGCGTATTCTTCTTCTTGTATAAAGACTGTTCCAATAAATTGTTCTATAATACCATGAACAAATTCTTGATTCATGATTCGAATGTTGTTGGATATGGACGTTACAACGTTACGAATACGAGTCAGGTTTGCTGGTTTAGGTGGAAATTGGCTCACTACTTTCCAAGCCGTCTCATTACATTCTAGCATCAAATGATAGGGCAGTTGACGGGATATTTGTAGAGCAAAAATCGCATCATTATCATCTGGTGTTAACGATAGAGTTAACTTTTTCAGGGTATCAAACAATAAATCTCGTCCACTCGTAACCTCAGAAATTTTTGTAAAGATTGCTTTGTAAATAATCATCCTAAGCGAAACATTTTTCGTCTTTTTCCAAGCGCGTAAAACAAGTGTATTTAGACCTTCTGCGTCGAAACATTCAAAAGCTAGACGTATTCCGTGTTTTTGAATTGATACCGGTGTATCTAATAAGGATTCGACAAAATCTATACAAAGTGGTAATGGCAGGTGAGCCAAGTAATAATTAAGCAGTGGTAAACAAAAATGTACGTAGTCCCCTTTTATATACATGTGCATGGACTTCAGTGGGACTGGCGGGCGCGAGTAGCAGGCATGGGCACATATAGCTTGTTGAATCCGTAACAGATTTTTATCAATTTCACTGTGATTAATTGCAGATTCTTTCGGGGCGTACTTTTCCATAAAGGCAATTTTGACCTTCTCATCTCCTAGTTGGAATATGCCATGAGCTGCTGCTTGGGCTCCTCTACACCATAACTTTTCTTCAGCCAATAATGTTTCGAAGAATTTCAGATATTCTTTCGCAATATCATTTGAGAAGTATGTTTTCAACTTTCTGAGCACCGTACTAATTTTATATAGGTTGCGGTGAATGTTTGATTTAAGTGTCGGAAGCTGTTCAATAAGAAGTTTAGCGTCTTTTTTTAAGTCACGTAACAAATCATCTTTTGTTACTTTTATTTTTTTACTTTTGTCACGAATCAGGTTATGGTATTCAAATTGTGACCAATCCAACTTCATAAATTTGTTAACAAGCTCGGGGCAATCCTCTTTAGTTCTATCATATTGGTCCAATAGATCTAATAAGAAATGAATATATTTTCTAAGACCATATTTAACTTTATCCTCATAAGGTACATCTCCGAATTTTCTGATTTCGTCCATGTAAAAGTTAAATAAATATTGAAATACTATTTCTTGTTGCTCTTTTGTCAACTTATCTGTATTCTTTTTTAATGTATAAAATGGCATTCCAGAATTAAAATGATTTTTAATAGCTTCAGGAACTTCTTTTTTGTTTATGATACAGTAAATAAGTGCAATTATTCTATACTCAGTCTTGCCGTAATAGCCTGTTATGTTATAAACTTCCAAATTATGAAACATTTTATTAAAAGCTGTCCAGCAGTCCTCATTAAATTCGAATACATTAAAGTTGTGCAAAATTGTGTCAAGGAAATTCTCCTTCATAAATTTTTGTTCATTGATATGTCTTTCATAATAATATTTCAAGAGTATTTGTAAATCGCGTTGAGTTTTCGCTGATTCAATTAGAACGAGCATCATGTCTGCCCGTTTAAAATTATCCGTAGTGATCATTACTAGCTTTTTGATCTCCACAAAAGCCTTATCGAAGTTAACAAACTTGTACCATAGATAATCTTTTCCTATGCCTAAAATTTCATTCTGACTGTCTATATGTTTCAAAGCCCATGTTTCTTTATCTTCGACTGTCATTAATTTGTATAACTCCATATGATAAAAGCTTGGAGTCATTTCAAAGTCTTGTTCCGGATATTTGGCTGTGAATATTTGTTTTATGAATTGAAACGTTGAAACTGTAACTTTATCCAGGATATATTTGTATTTGCTAATATAGTTTTGATTCCAAAATAATTCGATACTATCGGGCAATAAAGCAACTGCGTAAATTTTTGCATCTTCGACTGTCAAATATTTTTTTACTGCACCTTTACTCAATATGTTTACATAGAGCGATGGCTTTTTGAGAATACGATCCTTATGTTGTTTCATAATGCTTTTTGAAATACGTAAACCCAAAGAGATAAGTTCATATGCACCTAACACAACATATTTTTCCAACAGATCTAAATATTTCACATCTGAAACTGTGTATAAATAACTAAGTTCCCGAAACACTTTAAGTCTCTTGGTTTCATTATATGCCTTGACATACTCTTCTGCAAGAGTAAATGAAGATCCAAAAAAATGCTTAAGATATTCACTGTCATACCCCACAATTAAATGATATACCGTCTTGTCCTTCAGTGCCTCCAACTTAAAGGATTCACTGGTAAAATTAAGGAATTTAGAGGCCATGGTTTTTAACTTGTTTTCCATGCAGTATTTATAAAATTCTGCAGCTCTAATTTCATCCCTGACATGTGCAGCAATAGCGGATAATAACTTCTTCTTCATTTTGCTAGACATGAAAGGTATAACATTATTGTGAAGATTATCCACGTTGATTATATGTGAAAAACCTTCGCCATATATCCAACTAGATTTAAGAGCTCGAGATATAAACAAACTATCTCCAGATTTCAGAACTTCTATGATGTAGTCGATGTTTAAATATTTGGACGCAACATCTATTTTGAATAAGTTGTCGACATCGGACTCTTCAGTTGCGTCTTTGATTTGGTCGAATTCAACCAACTGTGCAGTGGCTTCTTTCACTTTTGCATTCAGCTCCCTCTGCCTCTCTCCTAAGTTACTCCCCGTGAGTGTAATCATCTCGTCTTATGATGGATCTGAAACAAATGATTATTTTTATTAATAAAATTTATATAGATGATTAAGGACCCCACATACCACGCTTATAGCTAGGAGCTGTTGACATATCGTTTTTAGGGTTCCGTACTCGACTAGGAACCCTTATAGTTTCGCCATGTCCGTCTCTCCGTCCGTCCACGGATAATCTCAGTGACCGTTAGCACTAGAAAGTAATATATCAATATCTATATCAATCACGCCGACAAAGTGGTTTTATTTGAATTTTTAATTGATTTCTGTTTATTTTTTTTTCAATTTTGAATCATTTTTCATATACAGGGTTATTTGTAAAATACTAGCAACCTTGCAGGACTGTATTACTAACATCATAAACAACAACTTTTGTTCTATGACTTTTTACAAAACATAAAACATTTACCAAAAACAAACCTTCAAGATTTAGTTGTTCCACGTAACACATTTCAACTCTGTATTTTGCCGTATCTACTTACGCCGCCCGCGCACTGTTCTCGTAGTAATATCAAGCAGGCTTTTAAAACATAGTCATCACAATTAGCACCATCCGCGTCGACATTAGAATATTGACACACCATCTCCCGAATTTCGCTACATTTCATTTCATTTATTTATTCATATAACAATTTGCATTCTGTTTGAATTTTGTCTTACATTAATTAATTTATAACATTAAATAAACACCAAGTAAATCCAGAGCAGTAAACACAAAGTAAATCCAGAGCAATAAACATTAACTAATTAATAATATAAAAATCAATAAATAATAGTCAATAATCAATAACATAATCAATATTCAATAAATAAAAATTAATAATCAATAACTATAATCAATATAAACAAAAAGAAAAAGATTAATAATACGATGTCAAAATATTGTAAATAGTCATTATAAATAGTCAGTATAATTTGTAAAATATTATTAAGTCAAATGGTTATAAATCTCAAGAAGTAAAATAATGCGTTACGAGGATGACATAATTAAATGACGAAGAAGCAAAACACTAGAATACAATAGTACATTGTTACACTAGGGGTGTAAGTTATTTCGTCCCGAGAAGGAGTTGCCGGCCGAGCGTAGCGAGGTCGCTAATTCGAGGGACTAAATAAGTAACTTTAACCCCGAGGTAAGCACTGTGCTTTTCATTACGAATACAAGGAAAGTAAAAGTAAAATTATAAAAAGTTTGTTAAACCTGAGATATCGATCCTATGATTTTAGGTAGGTATCTTTCTTCTGATTTAGGCGGTAAAAGGTTCCACTACTGCTTTAGCCTCTTCTTTAATTAAATTATTATTATCACTATTTTAATCTGATGAACATATCATGTTGATACATATCTCTGCAGCACGGAAATGTAAACAAAACTCAAAAAAACCAACGTCTGATTTGCCACTTTCCCGCCATTTCGTTTTTTTTTTTCTGTAGCCGACCAGCTATTCAGCCTCATTATGTAATGAAAAATTTGAAATTAATTGTAATATTTTACAAATAAAGTATTTTAAAGAAATACAAATACATTGAACAAATAAGTCACTTAAAAATTTCTATTTAATTAATCTTTAAGTTATTTGAATTTTATATCGCGTTGTGATTGGCAGGCTGTATAGAAAATTGGAACATGGTTCAATAGAAATGTGAACATAGTACTAGTTTTTTTTTTAAATAATTTGACAGCTGTCAGTTGAAAGTAAAACTCCCTAGGGATGAAAAGTATCATCATTCCAACCCGCTCCACAGGCAACTTCAGACCTTAAGACCTACTTTCAGAGTATAAGTAATGAAAAAACTATTTACCATCATTCTTCTCTAATTCAGAATAGGAATATAAACACTTCTTCAACAGGAATTCTTTAAGTTTGGCTTTGAATAGAGTACCTTTGTAAATCAAAAACCTCAAGTCGATAGGCAACCTATTAAATAATTCTACAGCTTGGTATTTAGAGCAATGTTTGGCAATATTGAATTTGGGTGCAATTTTGTTTTTTTAAATATTTCTTCTAATTTTCTCTCTAAGTTCACGTTCTTCTTGTGATTCATATTCGTGTACCTATATATTTTGCAAAGTGACTGAGTAGCACTAAAACGTATAAACTTGGTACCGTCAATATACCCAATTGTTTAAAATAATCTTTACAAGACTCTTGTTGCGGGATTCTAACAATCGTTCTTAATGTACGTTTCTGGAGTATCATTCATACTCCAGAAACGTTCATTAAGAGCGACTGTGAACTCTTTGGCACACATACAATAACACGTATGACGCGACGCAAGCGCACCGACCGTCTACTGACAGTCGCCCGTAAATATGTCAAGTTCATGTTCAGCTACCCTCCGCTATTGTACTATCACTTGCTTCGCATAGACTTCGTAATGTTTAGAACGTTCAATTTAAATATTTTTATTTGTGTTTAAAATCTGGAGAACTAAAATATGTTAAATTTTTAAACGTCGTAGAACAAAAGTTGTTGTTTATTTGTTTATGATGATTTTAACATAGTCCTGAGAGGTTGCTAGTGTTTTACAAATAACTCTGTATATGAGTAAATAAATATTCTCTGGGTTTTTTTTAACCAATAACATGTAATAAGAGGCTAGATAATTATTTGAGGAAAAATCAAGAATGTGTCTTATGTTTACTATGTCAACTCGATATATCCACGCGTTCTCGAGATATAGGATCTTAACAGACAGGTGTACAACAAGGGTCTAGACAGACAGACCGACGTACATCTATAATTTTACTACTATAAAACCAAATCCCGGTACTCGGGAAATATCCATATTATTCTAATCTATGGCAAGTACACAAAACAGCAAAGTTAGTTACATTTTAGGACTATTTCGTAACCATATTACGTAACAACCATTTCGTTACGGACATTTATTTTGAGAAATACTCAGTAGTACGTTGATGTTTTTTTTTTTTTTTTGTCGACGGGGAAATTCATCTTATGACAAAACCCGCTTTTG
Organism: Mythimna lalbum; assembly: GCA_949319445.1. Classification (NCBI taxonomy): domain Eukaryota; kingdom Metazoa; phylum Arthropoda; class Insecta; order Lepidoptera; family Noctuidae; genus Mythimna; species Mythimna lalbum. Next base: position 6,043,827 of record OX439369.1, read on the forward strand.
GGTGACGCGGGAGATAGTGTCAGACTCTTACTGACTAAAAACCCCGCGCCGTTCCTTCCAGCCTTCATACTGGGGCACGAGCTCCCTTTCGAACAACCCTGTCCCCAGTAGGCTTCGACCCAGCTGGGTCCTGCTGCTGACAACTCCTTGAGGCGAGCGGGAACAGTGCGCGCCGTCGACGTCTTGAACTCGGTCCATTACCGGACGATCGGACAGCGAGCTACCCATGGCTCGCCGTCCGCGAGCCCGCGTCTACGGCGACCGGAATACATTGATGTTTTGTAATTACAATTGAATGTGGCCATGGAATTATCTTTGTATTGATTTCCAGCCAGCTATTTAGGTACTCATGATGAAACTACGATAGTCCAAAATGTGTGATAAAACTAGATAAATAAAACAATAATAGGTGTGTGTGAGTCACAAACTCCTAAACATGTATTGTGATGATAAATTGAAGAATAAATAGATACTTACATAATGGAAGTATTAAATATATAACATAGGTACTAGCTTCTGCCAGCGGGTTTGATAGAACAACGTTTGATATAATATTACTAAATCGAATTTTAGTTGCAATAAAGTCATTTCGAAGAATTATTCATTTGACCGAATAATTCATTGGTAAATTTTTATTTAGCGTAATTATTTATTTGAACTAATTTCATTTCGCCGAATTTTCAAATGCACTAATTTTATTTAAACTAATGTTTCACTACACTAATAATGATTTAGTCGAAAGATCGTATCGAATATTTAGTTCATTAATAATTCGTTTCTTTCATCGTCTATAAACTAACATTGTTCTTCTAACATAGGTCCACCGTGCCGTTAGTATTTGTGTTGTGCACTAATAAGGACATAACAACGTACAATAAAATATTCGATTTAATTAATGAGTATTTTTGTGAAAACTATATTGTTATAAAGGTGAAATATTGTATGATGGACTTCGAAATTACTGCAATTCAATGTGCACGACAAAATTTGGAAAATATTATGGTTAAATGCTGTTCGTTCCATTTTGGACAAATTATTTATAGGAAGATTCAATCAAGTGGCCTTGCAAAACTGTACGGAACGGATTACAGCTTCAGCTTGGAAATTAAGTGTCTCATGGCTTTATCTTTCCTACCACATTCAACAATACCACAGTACTTCAAAGTTTGGGAAGAAAATTGTTCAGAAAAAAGTGCATTAATTGCCAAATGGTTTGCAGAAAATTATGTCGTAGGAAAGAATGGCAAACCCCCCCAGTTTCCACCTAGCTTATGGAGTTGTCATGATTTGAACCATTTAAAATTGCCACGCACACAAAATAATGTGGAAGCGTGGCACCACAGGTTAAATAGTAGGTATAGTCGATAAAAGAAACCCCGAATTTTATGAACTGTCTACTATACTGCTTGCCGAAATGAATATAGTTGAAGGAAAAATACAGTGTATTTTAAATGGAGAACCTAGTGCAAAGCAGAAGAAGATTTGCACTAAAAAAAATGACAATATTGAGACCATATTGCGCAATTTTGAAACGTATACAGAACTGGATTTATTAAAAAGCAATTGCAAGTAATTTAAGATTAGTTTAACTGTTTTCTTGTTCAAAATAAATAATTTTTCAAATATTTACAATGTTTTTTTTTCTGCATTACATTACACCAATGAATATTCGATAAAATACATGGTTATACCATCTGAACATTACATCAAATGAACATTATACCTTTTGATCATTAGCGCAAATGTTGTTATAGCAAATAAATATTCGATGAACTGAAAATTCTGTCAAACGATATTATACAAAGTGATGATTTTCTTAAACGTTGTTCGATTTAGTAATATTATATCAAACGTTGTTCTATCAAACAAGGGTGAACCCATCGTGAGGAAACCGGCTTGTCCTAGAACCAAAAATTCGAAGACATGTGATATCACCAACCCGCAATTGTCCTCCCTCTCCTAGAGAGGAGGCCTGAGTCCCAGCAGTGGGAACATTAAAAAGGCTGATGATGATAAATAATTTATACACTGTAATAGGTACCTACATATGAACTTATATTAAAAAAAAACTTAAATACTTAATAACTAAACTATTTATAATAAAACCTAACTATGTACATAAATACTACATACGTAAAGGTACTTACATAGTTTTCGCTCAGGAAGAAAGATTTTCAAACTCAATAGTATGAAAGAAAGATCAAATATAGTAATGTGTTCGATTAATGGAAAATGTAAATAAGTAAGTTAACGAACCGCGAACGTTCCCCACTCCCTAAAATCCAATACTAGCACAGATAACAGAGTGTACTACTGAGTACTCAGTGGCGTAGCTAGGTGACCAAGGGCCCTGGGGCAAAAACAAACTGGGGCCCCTAAATTGTTTACTGTTTATCAATATATTTAAAAATATATACATATTTTTAAAATGCAATGCTACTTTATCTAATATATAAATCCCAAGTTATAAGAAGATTAGGTATCATTAACATGCACACTCAATGATATGGAGACATGATTGTCGTTAACGAACGATATCTTTCACACCTTAAATACCGAATCTTTATGAATAAGTTTTTCAGCCAATGCCGCAGTGGTCACAATAACTGATTCACTATCATTATCAACAAAAATATTTTTCGTTCATTCAATAAGACATTTGTTAATCAGGTTTTGAGGGGCCCCCAAGCTTGAGAGCCCCGGGGCACTGCCCCGCCTAGCCCCTCAGTAGCTACGCCACTGTGAGTACTACAATCTTATATTATAATAGCACTTTGCCCGCGACTTCGTCCGCGCGCATCGCCGTTTTAACTGTTTCGCCCTATGATTTTTTTATTGTTATTGTAAAGCAAACTTTCAAAGGAGATTGTAGTCTTTTGAATTCGAAAGGAAGATTGTTCGGAATTGATGGAATACGCGGTATGAACTCAGTTTCTCCTTGGCAGACCCGGTTAAAATAACAACTTCAACAATATTGCGGTGCCACTGTGCAATACTTATACTTGCATCCTGGTACAGTTACGTAACTTCGAAGGCTTCAAGTTCCAAAGCAAGATAACGGACGTACCCACATGCAGTGCAAATTGGGGATCTTAGCAAAGGTAAGACCATACTTCACGCCGGAACAGCTGTTCAATCTTTATCTAGCGCAAATTCGATCGTCTATGGAGTACTGTTTCCATCTTTGGGATGGGTCTGCCAAATACCAGCTTGATGCGCTGGAGTCGATTGAGAGGCGAGCCAAGAGAATCATCAGTAAAGATGCACGTGTTTAGTTGAAGCTCTAAAGCTTTGGGCACTGCCGCCGAGTTACTAACCTGTCAGTTTCGTATCGTTTACATTTTGGGGATTTGAATAAGCAACTATCGAGCAGTTGGCCACCAGACACAACACCCGTCTGGCCGAAGGATCCTCCCTTTTCAACGGTGGTATGTGGGACTTCACTCGTTGTTCCGCATACCTCCAAAATAGTATTCAGAAACTCACCCTGATAGTGCACTGCTTCGTCTGTTTTTACCACAGAGTCTATTGAATTACACACTATTTCTTCAGCTTCAAACGATGTCAGCAAAATTTCGCTAATAACAGCTGCTTCGTCGTTCTTAGGCGTTAATATAGCTCTTTCTCTTAGCCATACTAATGCTTAGTCCTTTATTGGAGCCACGCCTGAATAATTTCGTTCTATCATCTCTTCGACTGTACTCATCACCCCGACTCACTGGGGCATTATTCCGACTCACTGGGATAGCAACACCCCGACTCACTGGGGCATCAACGCAGACAGTTCCGACTCACCGAGAACTATGCGGCATCGGTTCCGACTCATTGGAACCAACCTACCACTGGCCTGGCACGCATTAAGAACCATCGATCTCCGATCTCCGGAGGTGATGTAGCGACATCTATGACGCCTTATAAAAACTACGAAGAAAAATATGAAATCCAAATGAAAGACAATCAAAGTTCTCCGCGCGATTGGAACATATAGAACAGCACGAAATCATCTATCGGGCAGTAGCTCACCAGACTACAACACCTGTCTGGTCGAAGGATCCTCCCTTTTCAACGGAGGGTTGTGGGACTTTACTCTCTGTTCCGCCTACCTCCAAGCTACTGTGCACAATTTTTCTGGTATGACTATAGCCCCATCAAATTTTTTGTACTTGCCATTTCCTAATTGGAGTAAAAGGACAAAAAAATCACCTGCAGAGACGTCCCTTGCGAGATATAATGGTTAATTTAAGGATCTTTCAATGCACGCTTTAATATCATTCATTCGTGTCGGTTTTGTTATAACTGGGTAACGTTCGGCAAAAATCTCCTGCCAGCAATACAGTCAAACCACTCATTAAGTTGTCGTTGCTTCTTATGTCCTGTAGAGTTTTGTTAAATGCTTCAATAGATATTTTGTGTGCCAGTATGTTTTCGTCCCAGACTATTATTTTTGCTTTTCGTAGCCACTGGGCAAGGTTACTTTGCTTGTAAATGTTGGACATTGGCGTTTAATCATTGGCACAAAATCGAATCCATAATTTTCTAGTTTATTTACCTGCCTCTCCAAGTGTCGTTTAATATCTTCTGAGAGGCATTGTTTGAATTTATCTCAAAGGCTGAATGGATCTGATAGTTGACAAAAAACTAACATTATTGTGAAAAGCTCTCTTAACATGAACGGGGATTGGCACATGGCTGTCTCTTCTAGGGCTGCTGATCATCTTCAATTAACCCTAAAGCCTTGCACGCCGATTTGAAAGTCGGTTGTTCTACACCATTTATAGTTCTCAATGCTATAAATAATTCTGGACCTCAAAATTCATAAAGAAGGTGGCAGAGGAAGGTGGTAACACTCTGTATTATTTGGATATGTCGTCTATAGCGTTGTCTTTTTTAATGCCTGGCCAACCATCTACATCTTCTTTTTTTCCTTCTTTCGAACCGATTGGACCAACGTATCATAATAGATGTTATTATCTCATAGAGCTTTGGATCCAGATTGGCATCAGGTATTTCGGCACAAATAAAATTGTAAATAATACCAGAGGGAATGTGTCTTTTTAGTCATATCAGAATATTAATGTGCCAAGGTCAGTAGAATGTTGGTATTCTATTGTGTACTGGATAAAACTTTGATGCAAAATATTTGGGTGCTTTTGAAAACATTAAATTAGCATAATATTTTCTATTGAAGAATCACACCAACATGTTTTGCGATAAATTTTATGTTATCGTTTGTACCAATTTGTGCCAATAGATGTCGTTGTATGTACATATATAAATAATATAATTGATCCGATATTATAGGATTAGGTTATCACATGGTAGCGTTATATCGAAAATATATTCGCACATTAAAAAAAGGAATAAGATATTTCATACAAACATGAAGGAATCCATTTCACCAATACATAAATTAATGTTGAACTATTTTTGAGAAAGTATTTAAATGATGTGCCTACATTTTTAGTTAAACAAACAAAAACTCGCTATTTACTCAGTCAGGGCGTATTTTTCTAATTTCTAATACCGAGTTGCGAGCAAATTAGTCCACGCAGTAAGAATTCAAAAAATCTTGAACACGACCTAAACTGTAATTAGAGGGTAGTTTTGAAAAACGAATAATGGGAATCTTTATTATTTATTTAAGTATGTATTCGAGCCTAGTTTCAAGTTTATTGATCCACGGAATAAGATTTTCCCATACAAACTTTAACACCCCCTAAATCTTGCACGGGGGGTAGTATTGAAAAAATCAATATGTCAAACTTTAAAACTAATTTGGGTTAATATTTGTGGAAAGTTTTGAGTTGATTGGCGCACAAAAAAATAAATTTCACACTTCAGAAATCCCCCCTTTTTACCCCCTTAGAGGCTGAATTTTAGAAAATCCTTTCTTAGTGCTCGCCTGCCTCATAAAAAGAAGCCTTGTGCAAAATTTCACGGTCCTAGGCCCGGTAGTTTCGGCTGTGCGTTGATATGTCAGTCAGTCAGTTTCTCCTTTTATATATATAGATACCTCTAGCTCTTAGTTCCGAATTACGCCACAAGCGATTATATCGCGAATCCGACCAAATTTAATAGTCACAAAATATAAGGACTATTGAGTACTATTTGTGACGTTGCGCGTTGGTTGGATTCGCGGTATAGGTACTCGCTGTTGACGCAATTCGGAACGCGGGGTAGATAGAGCCATGAGCAAAAATTTTATACACCGTTAAATTTTGATCGTTTTAACCCTTCAGATACCGTCAATTAGAGACACAATAGTAAGACAATAGATGCGCGGCCACCGGTGGTTGCTTGGGGATTCATGAATTAATCCTTGGAACCGATGGTTTCACTTACTTATAAATTACTATTAACCCAAAGTTTGTATAGCGATGTAACTTTTAAAATAAAATAAAAAAACAGCAAGTGATAAGGTAACACCACAAAATAGATAGGTAGGTACAGAAGACAATCTCATGTATGTACTTCACTTTTTATACCTACGTTCCGTAGATGCACACTAACAGTAAGTATAAGACTAAGTGTATAATCTATGATACTGACAGTGGGGAAGATTTTTGCCATTTTTTCTCGCTAGGTGTCGCTATACTTATGATCCATTAGGCTTTAAATCTGTGCAGCATTATTTATAACTTTCTGGCATTCTATTAAATATAAATATTAAAAATGACGAACTGTGCAGTGCCGGAATGCAAAGAAAATAGTAATTATTTGTTCCCAAAAGATAAAATTTTTATTTTTGTATGAAAATCTGATGAAGTAAAATATGACACATTTTTAAAATTCATACCACAAAATTTGTTTATGATGTTAGTAACATATTCCTGGGAGGTTGCTAGTGTTTTACAAATAACCCGTGACAGTGTGTAATTTAATGACGCATATTTAAATGTTGTTTTTGAGTAAGCCATGCTATTATCTAGGTTTACACTATAAAACTACTCTTTTAAGTAGCTTGGGCAGATAAACATAGTTTGATGAATGTTTGTAGTATAAAGAAAATTTTAAGGCAGCGCCACCTATGAGATTTCATAAAAATCAAGTCAACTTTCATGTCAATACTTTTTGGTGTTAGTAACATAGTCCTGAGCACAGAACAGAAAATATAGGTAGAAGTACCCCTAACGTGGCTAAGCACGGGAACCAGTGTCACCAAACTCACACATTTGCGTATCAAATTGTACATTACACACATAAAAAACAGTGATATTATTGGCTACGAAGCTACGAATTACAAACTTAACTTTTACAAATCATATTCTTATTGCTTTCATAAATTAGGTCTTATTACAACGTAAGAAAGTTGTTATTATTTGAAATGACACAAACAATAAAGAAGATTTAACCAATTTACAACGAGTTCGGCTACTCAACGCTAGATGGCGCTGTAACCAATTTATTTTATTCAGAACGCTAGTGCCTTTAAAATAGATGCCATATTCACCTGCATATGTAATAGGCGAATCTCGCCTGCTGTTGACAAACGCACGATATCTAAGAGGCACTTCCTCTACTTTTCTTTATTCCGTGGTCCTGAGAGGTTGCTAGTGTTTTACAAATAACCCTGTATAGATAATCTGGGCTTGAAATGAAGGTCAGTAAGTAGATAATCGTACAAATAAAACAATTTTAATACTTGATAACGTTTAATGCGATTAAATATGCTTACACATTAAGAATTAAACACATTAAAAAAATTACAGGCTAATGACAGAGTAGGCCGGGCAACTCGCTTAAAGCTAGAACTATATCGAGTTTTAAAACGAGTGTCACACAAAAGCCGACGAAAACGACGTTATATAAACTTGCAACTCAATAAATGACTGCATACCTACCACGTGTCTAAATAAAAAGCGTATATCTAAAAACGTACGTATACATATAAAATTGTAGTGACAGTAACATATATTTTTTTTATTTACTACATTCTTATTAATATAAGTTTTTAAAAACGGTGTATTCTGGTTAATCACACCGAAACAACCAGACCAATTGTGACGGGTTTTTCACTAGTAGATAAGTGATGCTTAGAAGTTACTTAGACTGCTTTCTCAAAATTGTGACCAGACGGCATTGTGCTGTTTTAAAAGTCTAGTCTATGTAATGTATTATAATCAGAGGTCCGAATAGGTAGGGCAAATAATATGGATACTCCCAGAGCCCCGGAATTTGGTTTTAAAGTAGGTAGTAACATTTATTATAAAAAAACTATTCTTGCCTTCGGTACTAATGAAAGATTACACTTCCTTTCTGATGGGTATATATAAGAAGGACGGGATTAAAGATAGTATAATAAATAGATAAACTTGATTCTGCTGTTGACGTAAAAATTACAACGTCGCATATCATACGCTTATTAGCTTACATATTTTTTTATACATATTGACAAAAATAATTAATTTCAATTAAATCCCGTAGTTATCAGCCGGAATCCCGTGGAATATCCATATTAACACCAATGTTTGCGGTCAATGAACCTACCTATTCCGATCTTTGATTATAATCGTATGCTAGTCTTCGTTGTCATCATAGTAGGGATTTTTCAGTTTTCTGAACAAATTGCATCGTATTTCTTTGTTATTCATTTTGTTTACCTTATCCACAATAACTGCAAATTCTTCTTCATATTCATAGCGGCAACTAGCCGGTAGGAGGTTCACTACAAGCAAGTATATCTGAGTAACTTCGAATGACATCAGTCCCAAACATACGTACGTCATAATATCGGTGAATTTAGTGTTAGAATCTATGAGATTCTTTAATGTTTGCGTCTTACTTATAATTTTATTTTGAATGTCTGAAGAGAATGTAGTAAAGAACATTTCTTTTTCAATGAATTTATTGATTAAGATTCCAAGACCATTAGCAAAGTTGTTTGCGATTTCTTTGATCACCTGTTTATCAATTTGATCTTGTTCGGGATATTTCATTTTACTTTCAGCTATTACTGTTCTAGCCACAATCCCAAGTTGTATCTCCCACATTTCCATATAAATTTCTTCAATCCCCAAATCTTCTTCAAGCGTTTCCAGTACTAATTGCATTATCTTATTCACGTTTTCATAATGTTGAATATCTTGAAGGTAGCTTCTACTTTCAAGGTCGTGAATTAAATTAAAACAAGTTTTAAGTAAAGCACGCTTCCTTTCACGACCTCCAGGGTTCTTTAAACATTTTTTCAAAATGAGTTTCGTTAAATCCATTTTCTTACCAATATCCTCATCACCCACTACGTTGATGATGTATGTGGCTGTCAGTTTCCATTTGGCATCAATTAAAGCAGAAACTTCGGAAGTGAGTTTTATAGCGTATTCTTCTTCTTGTATAAATACGGTTCCAATAAATTGTTCTATAATACCATGAACGAATTCTTGGCGCATGATTTCAATGTTGTTGGATATGGACGTTACTACATTACGAATACGAGTCAGGTTTGTTGGTTTAGGTGAAAATTGGCTCACTACTTTCCAAGCCGTCTCAATACATTCTAGCATCAAATGATCGGGCAGTTGACGGGATATTTGAAGAGCAAAAATCGCATCATCATCATCAGGTGTTAACGATAGTGTTAACTCTTTTAAGGTGCCAAACAATAAATCTTGTCCACTCGTAACCTCAGAAATTTTTGTAAAGATTGCTTTGTAAATAATCATCCTAAGCGAAACATTTCTCGTCTTTTTCCAAGCGCGTAAAACTAGTGTATTTAGACTTTCTGCGTCGAAACATTCAAAAGCTAAACGTAAACCATGTTTTTGAATTGATACCGGTTTATCTAATAAGGTTTCGACAAATTCTATACAAAGTGGTAATGGCAGGTGAGCCAAGTAATAATTAAACATTGGTAAACAAAAATGTACGTAGTCCCCTTTTATATACATGTGCATGGACTTCAGTGGGACTGGCGGGCGCGAGTAGCAGGCATGGGCACATATAGCTTGTTGAATCCGTAACAGCTTTTCGTCAATTTCACTGTGATCAATTGTAGAATCTTCCGGGGCGTACTTCGACATAAAGGCAACTTTGAACTTCTCATCTCCTAGTTGGAATATACCATGAACTGCTGCTTGGGATCCTCTACACCATAACTGTTCTTCAGCCAATAATGTTTCAAAGAATTTCAGATATTCTTTCGCAATATCATTCGAAAAGTATGTTTTCAACTTCTTGAGCACCGTGCTGATTTTGTATAGGTATGTGCAGTGAATTTTTGATTTAATTGTCGGAAGCTGTTCAATAAGAAGTTTAGCATCTTTTTTTAAGTCACGTAACAAATCATCCTTTGTTATTTCTTTTTTACTTTTGTCACGAATCAGGTTATGGCATTCAAATTCTGACCAATCCAACTTCATAAATTCGTTAACAAGCTCGGGGCAATCCTCTTTAGTCCTACCATATTGGTCCAATAGATCTAATACGAAATGAATATATTTTCTAAGACCATATTTAACTTCATCCTCATAAGGTACATCTTCGAATTTTCTGATTTCGTCCATGTAAAAATTAAATAAATACTGAAATACCATTTCTTGTTGCTCTTTTGTCAATTTATCAGTATTCGTTTTTAATGAATAAAATTGCATCGAAGAATTAAAATGATTTTTAATAGCTGTAGGAATTGGTTTTTTGTTGATGATATAGTAAATAAGTGCAATTATTCTAAACTCAGTCTTGCTGTTATATTCTGTTATGTTATAAACTTCCAAATTATGAAAAAATTTATTAAAAGCTGTCCAGCAGTACTCATCAAATTCGAATACATTAAAGTTGTGCAAAATTCTGTCAAGGAAATTCTCCTTAGTAAATTTTGGTTCATTGACATGTCTTTCATAATAATGTTTTAAGAGTTTTTGTAAATCGCGTTGACTTTTTGCTGATTCAATTAGAACGAGCATCATGTCTGCCCGTTTAGAATTATCCGTAGTGATCATTACTAGCTTTTTGATCTCCACAAAAGCTTTATCGAAGTTAACAAACTTGTACCATAGATAATCTTTTCCTATGCCTAAAATTTCGTTCTCACTGTCTATTTGTTTCAAAGCCCATATTTCTTTTTCTTCGGCTGTCATTAATTTGTACAACTGCTTATGATAAAAGATTGGAGTCGTTTCAAAGTCTTGTTCCGGATATTTGGCTGAGAATATCTGTTTTAAGAATTGAAACTTTGCAACTGTAAGTTTATCTAGGATATGTTTGTATTTCCTAGTATAGTTTTGACTCCAAAACAATTCAACACTATCGGGCAATACAGCAACTGCGTAAATTTTTGCATCTTCTGCCGTCAAGTATTTTTTTACTGCACCTTTACTCAATATTCTTATATAGAGTGATGGATTTTTGAGAACTCGATCCTTATGTTGTTTCATAATGCTTTTTGAAATACGTAAACCCAAAGAGATAAGTTCATATGCACCTAACACAACATATTTTTCCAACAGATCTAAATATTTCACATCTGAAACTGTATATAAATAACTAAGTTCCCGAAACACTTTAAGTCTCTTGGTTTCATTATATGCCTTGACATACTCTTCTGCAAGAGTAAATGAAGATCCAAAAAAATGCTTAAGATATTCACTGTCATACCCAACAATCAAATGATATACCGTCTTGTCCTTCAGTGCCTCCAACTTAAAGGATTCACTGGTAAAATTAAGGAATTTAGAGGCAATGGTTTTTAACTTGTTTTCCATGCAGTATTTATAAAATTCTGCAGCTCTAATTTCATCCCTGACATGTGCAGCAATAGCGGATAATAACTTCTTCTTCATTTTACTAGACATGAAAGGTACAACATTATTGTGAAGATTATCCACGTTGATTATATGTGAAAAACCTTCGCCATATATCCAACTAGATTTAAGAGCTCGAGATATAAACAAACTATCTCCAGATTTCAGAACTTCTATGATGTAGTCGATGTTTAAATATTTGGAAGCAACATCTATTTTGAATAACTTGTCGACATCGGACTCTTCAGTTGCGTCTTTGATTTGGTCGAATTCAACCAACTGTGCGGTGGCTTCTTCCACTTTTGCATTCAGCTCCCTCTGCCTCTCTCCTAAGTTACTCCCCGTGAGTATAATCATCTCGTCTTATGATGGATCTGAAACAAATGATTATTTTTGTTAATAAAATGAGAGTATTATTTGTAATAATGATGATTAAGGAACCCACATACCACGCTTATAGCTAGGAACTGTTGACAAATAATTTTTGATTACGTTTTCGCCGAAGTTTTGCGAGGCACCGAGTGTGCGATAAAAATTACACCAATCAGTTTGTTTCATTTTTAAAGCTAGGTTTATTTTTACATATTAAGTAAAGGCTGTGCGCACGTTCTACTTTATTTATCGATGAAATAGAGTAGAACGTTGAATAATAATTCATTTGTCGCAATTTGAGCAATCGTCCTGTATCTTGGTGTACAAGAAAACGTATTTTAAAACGCATCCAAAACTTTGTTCAGTAAGGGAATAATCTATATATATAAAAATGACCCCCGTTTTCCGTTGTCACGACTTGGCATGAAAACGGCTTGACCGATTTGGCTGTTTTTTTTTTGTTGTGATTGTTATTGTGAGGAGAAGGTTCTTATGGAAAAAAAAATTAGGGTAGTGTAGGGTAGAGTAGGGTAGAGTAGGGTAGAGTAGGGTACAGTAGGGTAGAGTAGGGTAGGGTAAGGTAGAGTAGGGTAGAGTAGGGTAGAGTAGGGTAGAGTAGGGTATAGTAGGGTAGAGTTGGGTATAGTAGGGTGGAGTAGGGAAGAGCGGGAGCGAAGCCGCGCGGGCAAAGCTAGTTGTTTTTATAAGATTACGTACTCGTACAACGCAACAATGACGTCGTTTTGTAGGGTACCTATGTGGATCTATAAACTAAAAAATCCAAGATATTATTGGATCGTAGAAGGGCAACTCCCTCCACTATTGGGCACATTGGACAAACATCCGAGTATCACACCAGCTCAAATTAAATGCATCTCTTCTTCTTAGTCGGTACACTCTTGCCGGAGTGGTTGTGGTCATCATTGTGAACCAGGAGTGAGTGATGGTCTTAGTAACAATACTTTCTGGTTACAATCGCAAACTAAGCACTTAGTTGCGGCCTTGATCTGGTCTCTCCATCTCATTAGTGATCTACCACGTGACCTAGTGTCTCTAACATTGTCCTGCACTACGAGACGCTCTATGGAGTCTTCACCACGACGAGATACATGACCGAAGGTCAAAATGCGCGACTGCAGTGTGGATGATAGGCGCTGACTGATGCAGAGTGCAAATTAAATACATTAGGAGGCAGGCACATAATCCTCTATTATCAGACGTACACTACACACCTACTTTCGTGAGTACTCACGGTTGGTGAAAGTACCAAAACAAGTATATTACAATTGCAATTTCTTAAACCAGTACTGTGTAATAACACTTCTAAAATTCTACTGATTTCTTAAAATTACATACATGCTGCGTATACCAACATTATTTAACTACAGTACATCGCACCTTTGGTAGAACAAGGGCACAATTGCAGTTTTTGCTTTATGACAATTATGCCCTTGTTCTACCAAAGGTGCGACATATTCATACTTATTATCTTTACCTATACGTTACCGCTATATAAAAGGGGTCTTTTGAACAGCTCAAAAGACTCCTAATAACTTCAGATTCACTTGGATTCAAATCCAAATAAACTTGTAATTAAGGCGTGTTGTGATTCCTGACCCGACCACGACGTGGAACGGAGATGCACAAAATGGTTATTTTAATTGTGTTTTATTGTGCTACTTATCGCAGGAATTTGTGCCTTGCACTTTTTGAGTAATAAGAGTAGGATTGTGGTGGGGCTGGGGATCACGGTTGCTGACCCGACCACAACCAGATCTAAAAAAATATCAATAATGGGAATTTACTGATTATGCCAAAAATCATGTGTCAAATTGTGCCTATGGCACACGAAATCCTTTTACTATTCACATTACAGAATATATCTTGATTCGGATAAAATTGTCTAATAAAGAAATTAAGTGTCACACGTTATGCAATTTTACTACGACTTTGCAAAAATGTAAACCAACAACCCACATTTCAGCTTTAAGGCTGCAGTCTTGTAAAAATTCACCCGCTGCAAATTATTAGCGCATCTTTGTGTGCTTTTTTTGAACAAAATAAAGAAACAACTTGAAATATTATTATAACACATATTTAACCATAGTATGAGTAGTAGCCAGTTATTTTTTTTAAGTCAATTTGGGTGTATTATGTTTGGTAAATCAAGCGTTAAACATAGCTCTTTCGTGCCAGCATCATTTCGACTTATGTTTGTGGGCTTCGTTAGTGGCAATAATATAATGAATTTACAAATCCTTTGAATGGAAAATTAGCGCAACAATATCATCTTTGAAATGCATTCATGGCTAGTTCTAATTATGTTTCATTTCCTTATTTTTTAAGTCACAATTTCATCAAAATTCTCAACATTTGGCTCTTATTAAATGTTTTTTTTTTTGACAATAACTAAGCATCGTAGTTACATTATAATTAGATTATTTTGATGACATCATTTACATAAATTTTGACTTTATATTAATTCATGAATCTCCAAGCGACCACCGGTGGCCGCGCATCTATTGTCTTACTATTGTGTCTCTAATTGACGGTATCTGAAGGGTTAAACAATCTTTTAATGAAAATAATTTTTCCATCCTCAGATCAGTTCCATGTCATAATAATTTTGCATTGTCATCTGATTAACACATGCATGCAAAATTTCAGCTCAATCGATAACCGAGAAGTGGGTCAAATTTAATTTTGCAAGATTTGATTACAGACAAACATCGGGACAGGTGAAACCAATAAAAGCTTGTAAAAAAAAGACATCAGCCGACCTGTGTACCTTACTCCAGTGCCCTACAATAGGACACTCAATCCTATCCATTATGGTGTTTAGAAGGCCATTGGGGCTGTCCCGCACGCGACGTATCAGGGCCACTCTTTTGCGCACTATTGCCCAAAAGCACTCGGTGTTGGCCTCCGCAAACATCCCCGATGCACTACAGTAACGCGGCAGCCCCAACGAACGGCATCCTAAACCCATTATAGCTGTATCGTCACCGATCGAAGTGGTGACGCGTGTAGGTACGTCGACCCCTAAACGTTCCTATTCCGCTATTGTTGCCGCAAACAAACCTGCTGTGTCGCAAACAACGCGACAAGCAAGAAAAATTAAAAAGGGGCAAGCAGAGCGATGAAGATGGCTTCACAAAAGTAGAGAAGAAGAAGAGGAAGAAGCATACTTGTGAGAATTAGTGCGGTACCGCGCTGGCAGGACCCAACATGCTGCTGCCTCCAACAATACCTACGACACAGCTGTATGTTTCGAGGCTACATAACTCCACGAAGGTTGGGGAGATCGTGTAGTATGTTTGAGTCGAACTAGACTTTGAGAGTCGAGCAGGTGGGGGTCGCGTCATAACACTAATTTTAAGTCGTTTGTGGTGTGGGTGCCGACTCATCATTTGGACACCTTCCTCAATGGACAGTTTTGGCCGAAAGGTGTCGTGTATCGACGATTTCGTGGAAGGATACTCGCAGCAGAACACGACGTGACGCCGTCACTTCGTGTGCAATATTTTAATTAATAAGTAGATAAGTAGTTTTAGTTATTATATGAATAACTAGCATATTTTTATGAATAACTACGTAGCAGTTTATTATTTTTTAAAGAATATTTTATGTATAGTGTCTATGGGCCATAGTAGCCTGAAATACAGAATTATTATTATTATTGGAGTAGGGCATTGAAAGCCCTTTACGTATAGCGGACCCACAGGCCGCAGGCGTACAGTGTCTGGTAGTACGCCTTAACCTTTTCGACACCCATCTATATAATACGCGACGTGTCCTCCAGCGCCACGAATATATTACACACAAATATTTTCTGGCGTTTTGTTTCTATTGAATATAAAACAAACAAGAACTTATTATGTGTGAAAAAGTTAAAAATATGGCTTATAACAGGTAAATTTTCCATAAAAACAAAATAAAAAGTATTGTAAAAGTCGTAAATTTATTTTATACTATTATTACTTCTAATCAAGTAGTGTCGCTGAGGGCACAAAAATCTCGAACTTGTATACAAGATACAAGTGATTGACGTTCAACAACTCGTAATTTTAAAATTGTTTGTGCACCCTGCAAACCTGCTCGCCAGCATATTGCATCGCACTGCCAACGCCCTACGTTCCCTCGATATTTATGGTCTACATAAAAAAAAAGATGTTCCAAATAAAGGACAAAACAAAGTGGAATAGAAACAATCTTGGCAAGGCAAGTATTAACTTTAAAAACAGTAGCATCCAAAGAGATTACATAGATACAATAGAGCGGCCATCAGAAGAAATGTTTTAGAAAACCTGTCATCCTATGCTTCAGTGAAAACGAAAAATATTTACGAAAATAAACTGGAGTTAGGTCCAGTCGTTTTGTCATAATACGACTTACAATGGTGCAATGCGCAACTCGGCATATTTCTCCAAAAAATATTTTCTTTTGGTGCGTACCTATAGCGGACACAAACGCGACTTGACAGGTACAGGTGACATCGACTTGTTACTACTTTAGTCCATCCACCATCAAGTCTCGGATTAGAATTTTGTTCGCTATGTTCTGTCTATTTGTAGTATATATGTTAAATGTCTTTGGTAGCATCAAATCTAAGCATCGCTGTACTGTTTGTATTTTATCACCATCCAAAATTTCGCCAAGTTAGATTCAATCAAAGTAAAATTATATCTACTCTTCAAAAATCTGAAATTCATCTGCGCCCAACGCTGGAGTTAGGTATTATGCAAACTTATAATAGGTATTTTTTTCCGTTTTTTTTTGCTTTTATCAAATATTTGGATGATTAGAAAAAAAACATGTTTAGGTTATCTAAAAGTGGCCAGTTAAAGATAAGTTATGTCACCTGGGACCTTCTATCTATCTAATTATGTAAATCGAAACATCATAAGTAGGTACTTAAGAGGCTGCTTTTCCACTCCCTTATCGTCAACATCGAAAATGGTTTAAAAGCTTGTTGCTTCATCTAACGCAATCCAACTCGATGTTTGACGAAAAGGCATCGCAAAAAAAGGTAACGCCTGAAAACTCTGTTAGTATTTGGTGATTTTTTTTTTAAACTTGTTGCAGGAAATAGCTGTTTTATTTTAAATCCTTAAGTTTTTGAAAAAAATGGTCGTCATTTAGAATCTTAATAAAATTTGCAAGGCTTCCATAGTGTTACTTTTTTGTCTTTTTTAAAATTTTTGAGTAAATTATAAAGTGTCAAAGTTCATGCAAAATAGCAGATTTTCAGAGATTTTTATTGGATAAGTGTTACACAAATGCCTAGATATTATTCACAAGATACTGTGTTTCCAAAATATCTAATGAAAAATGTGTAATAACGTCATAATCGGGTAAGAACGGTTGTATGAAAAACAGTGAAAATGTGTCGAGATGCAGCCCCAGGGGATGCCATTATGACTCACATTTTCACTTAAGTAAAACAAATCGCAATGCTTTTGGCGAATTATTAAGCTTAATAGCAGAGACAATCAACAGGTAAAATACAAACTAAATATGTACCTAGCTTCCTAACCTACTACCTATATTCGAATTCGACTCATCAAGGATCGAAGGTGATCACTAAGATATCTTAGTAGGTACTGTACTGACTATAAAATAGGTACCTCCGTGTTCTGAGGCTCGGCACGATTGAACTCCCACTCGATACCTTAAAGCCTCGACGACTAGCTGGGAAAATCAATTTCCCCGTCTGACAGGCGCTTACTTACGATAGGTACCTAACTACAACCCCAACGGCGAACGTAGCAATCGATACGAGATTACGAGCCAATCATTCTGTATTTCTCGCACCGAATGCAACTGCATAAGTGCGAAGGAAATGGTAAATAGGTATCTATGAAAAGCTCACCACGGTTTTTAACAGGGAAAACGCCGCGAGCTGCGTCGCACACTCGTTGGTTATAGACAAGTTTATGTCTGATCAATACCACGTGATAGGCACATTTGATCTGTGAAAAGCTCACAGAAAAGCTCATGAAAAGCTCACCACGGTTTTTAACAGGGAAAACGCCGCGAGCTGCGTCGCACACTCGTTGGTTATAGACAAGTTTATGTCTGATCAATACCACGTGATAGGCACATTTGATCTGTGAAAAGCTCACAGAAAAGCTCATGAAAAGCTCACCACGGTTTTTAACAGGGAAAATGCCGCGAGCTGCGTCGCGCACTCGTTGGTTATAGACAAGTTTATGTCTGATCAATACCACGTGATAGGCACATTTGATCTGTGAAAAGCTCACAGAAAAGCTCATGAAAAGCTCACCACGGTTTTTAACAGGGAAAATGCCGCGAGCTGCGTCGCGCACTCGTTAGTTATAGACAAGTTTATGTCTGATCAATACCACGTGATAGGCACATTTGATCTCTGAAAAGCTCACAGAAAAGCTCATAATGCTTCGAAATGACGGTTTTTTCGAAATCGAACTCACCGGGGGCAAACGTTTGACTATGCCTGTATAAGTGAACCGGTAAGTAGGTAGGTAGGTACGTTAGTGTTTTTTAAAATGTTATCTGGCCATGAATTTGATATCTTTGCATAGATTTTATACTTATGACGAATATACGATATTCAAAAATGTTTGATAAAACAATGTGTGAGTCACACAACTCCTAAAACATGTTTTGTGATAATTGAAGAATAAAAAGGTACTTACATAGGTTTTCGCTCAGGAAGAAAGATTTTCAAGCTTATCAGTATGAAAGAAAGAACAAATAATGTAGGTAGGTAATGTGTTAGATTATTGGAAAATATAGATAGGTAAATAAACGATCCGCGAACGTTCCCCACTCCCTATGAATAAAATCCAATACTGGCAAAACTTGACATTTGACAAGTGCTGCCAGACAACCGCCTCGATTTCACCCCAAACCTTCCCTAAAATGTAGCTTTTGAAGAAAAATTCGCCCTTAACCCTTCAGATACCGTCAATTAGAGACACAATAGTAAGACAATAGATGCGCGGCCACCGGGTGTCGCTTGGGGATTCATGAATTAAGACAAAATAGTTTTTATTAATGAAATGTATAAAAAAAGCAGTTTTGTGAAAAATAAAATAGTCTTTTGGGTGCTAACTGAAAATCAGCTCTGGGAGCCACCCTTTCGGTGCGGGCACGCTCGGCGTACTTTGTATGTCATTTTTGTTTACTTTGTGTATATTTATGCCGTTGTGCTGTGTCTGTACCGAATAAAAGTATTTTTCATTACTCATACTCTGAAAGTAGGTCTGAAGTTGCCTGAGGAGCGGGCTGAAAAGTACAACAGTTTTCATCCCTAGGGAGTTTTACTTTCACCTAACAACTGTCAAATTATTAAAAAAAAAACTAGGTCTATCTTCTTGTATTCGTAATGAAAAGCACAATGCTTACCTCGGGGTTAAAGTTACTTATTTAGTCCCTCGAATTAGCGACCTCGCTGCGCTCGGCCGCCAACTTCTTCTCGGGACGAAATAAGTAACTTTCACCCCTAGTGTAACAATGTACTATAATATATTCTATTCTATACTATTTCAGCAATAGCTTTAATTTCTGAACAAATCCCTCTCGTGTTGTCTGTGGTTTCGTTTTTTTTTATTTTGTTAGCGCAATTATTGTCTTCAAATACCTAGGCAAAAAGCCCAAAAATTTGATGTACACTAATTGGCTGTTTGCACAATGAATTGTTTATTTGAAACCCGAACCGCGTGGCAGAAGGCCATTCCAGTTCCCTCTAAATCCAGTTTACCTCCACGAATCCCGCAAAAATAGTTTTTCCTATATTTTTCCTCATACCTATGAAAAACCCCTGATTTGGGGGTATTTTCCAATCTGGCATCACTTTCGACACAGGCAGGCAGGCAGAAAACTCCCATAGACACCATTACATCCTCCCATATTTTTTTAAAGTTTATTCATTGACTATTGATAAAAAGTTTTTTAATCTTCTATAGGTTAGCGATAATCAAAGATTTTATATTTACTGGGCGATAATAGAGTAAAGTTACATTTACCTTCTCTGTATCTAAACATTTCTCTCTTTTCAGACTTTGAATAAGATGCCGTTTTTTTTTTTGCTCTCAATATCCATTTTATGATTTCACGAAAATTATGGAAAAATCTTAAAAAAATACTAAAAAGTTGTATGATTGATTTTAAAAGAAGCAAATAATAAAATAAAAATCTAATAGACAAAACTCATGTATAAAGCTGTATGCGTAATATTTGTGCCTGCCATTATGCATGGGAGTTCTATAAAAACAATCACACAGAGAAAATGGCGGTTGTTGTCTTTGGCAATATAGTTCCGTAATAATTCCTATTTCTCTGTATTTGTTTAGAAATAACAGTTCAAACTTATAGAATAAAACTGATTTATACAGTTTTACAGAGAATATATAAATAAGGAATAAAACATTTCGTGCATAAATATGTATTTGACTTGTTATCTGGCTAAGTGCTAACAACGCGGTTTTCGTTGAGTTTATTTTGTTAACATTTTTGTACTGGATGTGAATTTTATACATTTAAATTCGTTTCTATAATTATGGTTGTGTTTATGAGAAGAGTGTAATATAGATTAGTGACTGTCATGTTATGGGACGCTATAAAAATATCAAATGTGTAATGTGTCAGTGTTAAATCTGTAAGTTTGATAATAATGGGGGAAACAGAAGATTTTAACGCCTTAGCGTTTGAGAAGCGTTTGAGTCAGCTTAAGGATACTCAGGAGAGTATCCAGGGGTTATCGACGTGGTGCTTGAAACAAAGGCCGCACCATAAAAGGATAGTACAAAGCTGGCTGAATGTGTTGAAGAGAGTGAGGGTGGAACAGAGACTGGTTTTATTTTACTTGGCTAATGACGTGATTCAGTACAGCAAGAGGAAGAACTATGAGTTTGTAGAGAGCTGGGGGCTCAATCTGCAGAAAGCCACACCTTTGGTCAGGTCAGTCTATGTTGATAAATATTTTATAGTTTATGGATATTATTTTCAATGATTCTAATATTTATTTGATATAAAAAATATAATAATAAATTATTACTACATAAAAAACAATGAAATAGTCACTAAATAAGAAACTTCCTAAAACGTCTTATTGAAATCGAACAACTCATAGACTCCTTAGTTGATAAGTTTATTTTTTGTACTAACCAGTGGACCGATGTTGTCAAATTAAATAAATAAATTATTATTATTATTATTATTATAAGTCACAGTAAATAACCTATGAAAATGTACTAAAAAATTCGTATTAAAAAATACCAATAAATTTGTTCAATTGGATGTTATTGATATGTTATTTGTGCAAAATGTAGAAAACCTGATGAATTCATATTTTTATGTAATATGAGAATACTAAAAACAACATTGTTCCACTTTTCTAGAACAATACTAGTCAATATGTAACGGATACCAAACACTACCCACTTAAATTATGTTCTAACTAGCTGTTTCCCGCAGCTTCGCCTGCGTAATAAAATATAGCCTATCACTCAGGAATAAAGCGGCTTTCTATCGGTGAAAGAATTTTAGCAATCAGACCTGTACTTCCAGAGATTTTACCCCCTACATACAAACTTATAAAATTTACCTCTTTATAATATTAGTATAGATTTCTGCTGGTGGCCTTGTCTTAGTGGACATTGATTATTGTAGATGTTAATTCATTAATTCTTCAGATACCGTTAGAGACAATAGATGCGCAAACACCGGCGTTTGCTTAGGGGTTCATTAATTAAATACCAAACAAATACCCTTGGGGTTTAATGACTGATTATCTATCTATTGTGTCTCTAATAGGCTAGTTGCCATAAAAATGTAATTAGTCCATCTTTTAGATTATTCAAAAATAAGGGACACATATTTTTTTATTTTTTAATTAAACCAAAAATGACAAAGATATAGCCCGTTAAAGTTACGTGTAACATCACGCCGTGCTGCATTTTATCAAGGTTCAAGTTTTCTCTGTACCAAATGTTATCAAAGACAATGACATTCGCCATGGCTTAATGAATTAAGGAAATAATTTGAAATAACTTGTATTATGGTGGTCCACAGTGGCCAAAGACTTAGAGCGTGCCCAAACAAATATTTCGACCACCCAGGACTGACAATCCTGGCACCGCAGAACAAGGAGAGCTGATCCCAAATAATGGGAAATGGCTAGGACAAAGAAGAATTTGAAATAACTTGTATAACTTACTATATTATATTTTTTTCTGTGTTTTACAGGGATGACAAAGTGAGGCCAAAAATCCTGCGAATATTCAAGATATGGGAACAAAGATCAGTGTATGATGATGAATTTCTTTCGGATCTCACTGGCTTGCTTAGTGCTGGTGCTGTTAAAAAAGATGATGAGTCCGAGTTTCAAGTAAGCATAACTAATATGAACATAGATATTACAAAAAAATATTGAGTAAAATCTTTTTTTACCTCGACTATAGAAGAGGCCTGAGTCCCAGCTGTGGGAACATTATAAGGCTGATTATGCTTATGCTTTAAAATCTTTAGGAGAGCTTGTGTCTGAATAGGTTCAGCTATATGCAGTTGTTGATCTGTGATAAGTCAAATATCCATCACATACCAAGACTCCCCATAGGTTGTGCCAAAGAGATCCTGGGACCCAAGAACAGAGGTAAATAACGTGCATAGGAGTCGGTTTTAGTCATTAAAAGTATGACACGGTATCCCGTTCCAGCTTACAGTGGGAGAAGTAATAGGATGAATCGCCACCTTAAAAAATAATAACAACAATAATGCTTCAGAAAGCACTTTCGACCATTGGTCTTGGCTAACAAAAAAAAAATAGGGGGCTCATTTAGATGTCAATGCATATGCTTCTATAATAAACTGCCTAGTCATATTCAACAACTCGGCCTTAATAAATTTAAATCATTTGTAAAACGAAAACTTTGCTTTTTGGCAAAGTTTTCAAAAATAAAATAGTATACTAATATAAAGAGAGAGTGAGAGAGAGAGAGAGAGAGAGAGTAGTCTAATAATAATGAGGTAAAGTTTAGTTTTTGTTTGTAAGAGGTAATCTTTGGAAGTACTGGTCCATTTGTTAAAATTTTTCCACTGATCGAAATCTGCTTTATTCCTGAGTTATTCCAGGCTATATTTTATGTACGCGGGCGAATTCGCAGGCAAAAGCTAGTATGATATTATAAAGCGGGAAACTTTCTATTTTTGTGTGTATGTTTTTAATAAACTCAAAAAGTACTGTGTTGATTTCAAAAATTCTTTCACCATTGGAAATCGACATCATATTTCATAGCCCGTGCGAAGCTGGGTCAGGCCGCTAGTTTGAAATAAAATTTCTGGGGATCTTGTGTATGTGAGTTTACATGTTTGTGAATGCATTCACAATACAGGAATAATTCCTTTTGCGGGGAAACATTCGATTAATTTAAGAAAAAAATTAAATTTTATTTTCTTATTCTTATTAGATTACTTTAATCAAATATTATTATTTTTTCAGCCAAATCTATTAGTGAACAAGATAAAACAATGTGCTGTATTAGAAGCAGACACAGACTTAAGGCTAAAAGATATCCACGAAAGCAATTTAGAACTGTCTGATGCAGAGCTACTGCGAGCCAGCCTTAAGGGTTTGTATGAAGGTTTGCTGGCTTTTTCTATGCTTTTATTTAATTTTTATTCTTTGTATTTTTTTATTATATTCTTTTAATCTTTTGTTTGATTTTATTATTTAGCAGGACATAAGATCAATTTGGCAATAATCTGTCATAAGGTGATATGTCTTCTTTATCCCGGTAATATTATGCAAGTAATTCTTGTAAGTCTGTAATTTTTCTCTTGAGAATGTTACATGGACGGATGTAATGATGGGTATTGTATAACTGAAATTTTATGTGTGCCCGTATCAACAGTTTTTTTATTTATTTAAATATTGAAATAAAAATGAATCAATTGGGACTGTTCTAATATATTGTGTCCGAATAGGGTAGTTTCAGGGTCAAAATAACTACATTTTATTTAGTCCTTATTTTATAAAAAAAAATATTTGACACGTATTTTTTCTTTTTTCTATTAAATAAAAAATAACAAAAATATAGCCCATTAAAGTTACGTGTGACGTCACCCAGTGCGAAAAAATGCAACACGGCGTGACGTTACACGTAACTTTAACGGGCTATATCTTTGTCATTGTTTTATTTAATTTACAAATAAAAAAATACATGTCACTTATTTTTAAATAATTTAAAAGACGGACTAATTAAATTTTTTACGTCAACTGGCCTATTGTCAGCAACTGAAATTGGCTTACTACCGTCTGAGATACCTTTTACCATGTATCATTTACTTGGGATAGTTTCTATTTAATTTGTAGGGTTATATGTATTTTTTAATGCAACATTATAAAAAAATAAAAACAAAAAAGTTCGTCCAAAAATAAAAATAAATAATTTAAGGGTGAACAACCCTTATCACTTAGGGGTATGGAAAATAGATAGTAGCCGATTCTCAGACCTACTGAATACGCATATAAAATTTGGTAAAAATCGGTAAAGCCGTATCGGAGGAGTACGGTAACTAACATTGTGACAATTTTATATATTACATTTACAAAAGGGGTCTTCTTAGGTTTTTAAGGTTTTCTGTAGTTAGGCAGCAGACAAACTGCTTTATTTTTTTTGCAAAGTATAACTATATGAGGTCTCATGTTTGGGCCTTCTTGCACCTCGAAATCTCTAACTTTATTTCATCCTAAAGATATTTAACCTTTTGACGGCTTCGAAGGATTTATCCAACAGACACTCTCGAGTTTATTCCGTCAGGGTCGCACATCCACGACCAAATACTTCATCTCGTCAGCTCTTCTGTCGCCTATGGGGAATGAAGAGCTGAACGAGATAGAGTATCCTGTCGCAAACACACGACCCTGGCGTATAGGACACGAAAATACTCTGACCAATCTGACAAGTGATTAAATAATAATAATAAAAAAAAGGTTTCTGTCTCTGTAATTTTAATTTAATGTAAAATAAAAAATTAATTTTTTTTATTTTTATTCAATAGTGATTTGTGGTGCAAGCGTATATTCGTCTCTATAAAGTTTTGTAACGGTTAATAATTTGGCATTTCCAGAAAGGGGTAACAAAGATGATGTGGAAAAGGAGTTAAATGATGGCATAGCTTGTGTGGAACGGTATACGGCGGCGTTACAAAGAGAGATAGTCGCCAGGGAAGCGTTGTTAGCGTTGCTTAATACTGCCACGCAGTACTACTCAACACAGAGGGGCGAAGTCAAAGTTGTTGCTTATGTGAGTACTATAAAATATATATTACTAGCTTTTGCCCGCGCGGCTTCGCTCCCGCTCTTCCCTACTCCACCCTACTATACCCTACTCTACCCTACTCTACCCTACTCTTCCCTACTCTACCCTACTCTACCTTACTCTACCCTACTCTACCCTACTCTACCCTACTCTACCCTACTCTACCCTACTCTACCCTACTCTACCCTACTCTACCCTACTCTACCCTACTCTACCCTACTCTACCCTACTCTACCCTACTCTACCTTACCCTACCCTACTCTACCCTACTCTACAGTATCCTATGTCCGTCACCTGGCTCTAAGCTAACCCACCAATTTTCAGCCATATTGGTACAGCCAATATACTACGAGTATATAATTTTTTATTAATATTGTTTTGGTTGCTGAAAACTCCTTGAGGCGCGCGTGGAACCCCACGCACCGCCGACGACTTGGGCTCGGTCCGGGCGATTATCGGACTGTTACAAGTAGTAATTATATAACTACATAGTAAAAAACAAAGTCGCTTTTTCTGTCCCTATATCCCTATGTACGCTTAAATCTTTAAAACTACGCAACGGATTTTGATGCGGTTTTTTTTAATAGATAGAGTGATTCAAGAGGAAGGCTTATATGTATAATATTGCACCCGAGCGAAGCCGGGGCGGGTCGCTAGTTAATATATATAATTAACACTTTACTGATAGTCACAAGTAAGAAATTCCGACTTCAAGTTTTATCGAAAAGTATTACGCTACCCAGTGTGACGGCGAGCATTGGGTAGCTCGTTTTCTGCCCGTCGTGTAACTGTCCGGACCGAATCCAAGTCGTTGACGGCTCGCACTGTTCCCGCGCGCCTCAAGGAGTTGTCAGCAGGGGCCTAGCCAGGTCGAAGCCTACTGGGGCCAGGGTTATCGGAAAGGGAGCTTGAGGCCTGGTATGAAGTCTAGAAGGAACGGGGTGGGTTTTTAGTCAGTAAGAGTCTGAGACTATCTCCCGCTCCGCCCAAGAGCGGGGGTTGTCATTGGATGATTATGCACAACAAAAAAAAAATTAAAACCGGTGTGATGTGACGGCTAGAACGAAGAATTAGTTAATGTTACATCTATTTACAAATTGACAAGAATGGATAAAGTGAGAAATGAGTATATTAGGGGAAGTTTGAAAGTGGCGCCAGTGACTGAAAAGCTGAAAGGAAATCGCTTGTCTTGGTATGGTCATGTGAAAAGGAGGGACGAAACGCATGTTGCTAAAAAAGTTATGAGTTTACATGTGGATGGATGGAGGGGGAGAGTGAGGCCAAAGAAAAGATGGATGGATTGTGTGAGAAGTGATATGAAAGAAAAGGGAGTTAGTGATAGCGTGACGAGTGACAGGACAGAATGGAAGAAAAAAACGTGTTGCGCCGACCCCAAATAAAACGGGACAAGGGCAGGAAGATGATGATGAAAATGACATTTTTTTTACAAATTCTCAGTTTTAGTTACCTGTTGGTTTAGTGGTTAGGATGTACCACACCTTTCTATTCGCATCGTCATTCGTCTCCCTATTTGCCTCGTCATTCGCCTTGCCATTCGCCTCGACGTTCGACGAACCTTTGTGTTAAGAGGGTCCTTTTCCACTCGCCTATTGTAAACATCGAAAATGGTTTAAAAGCTTGTTACTTAATCTAATGCAATCCAACCCGATGTTTGACGAAAATGCAACGCAAAAAAAGAGAGATAACGCCTGAGAAATATTTCACAAAACTTGCTCCAGGAAATAGCTGTTTTTTTTAACCCTTACAAGTTTTTGAAAAAAGTTGTCATTATTTAGAATCTTAATAAAATTTGCAAGGCTTCTATAGTTTTAATTTTTTTACTTTTTTTTTATTTTTAGGCAAATTATGAAGTGTCAAAGTTCATACAAAATAGAAGATTTTCAGAGGTCTTTACTGGATTAGTTTTACACAAATTAGAAATTGATTCCAATAGCAGCCTAGATAATATCCACAAGTTCCAAAGTGTTTCCAAAATATCTAATGAAAAATGTGTAATAACGTCACAATCAGTTATGAGCGGTTGTATGAAAAACAGTGAAAATGTGTGTCGTGATGCACCACCTTAAGGGCGCTAGGCGAATAGCGAGCGCATTGTTTACCCATGCGTGCTCACCATTCCCTGGTATCATCGTATGTGGCTTAACTGATGACAATATCGCCGAGTGCTATAGGCATTGTGACTGGCCTGTTGGTCTAGTGGTTAGTGGCCCTGACTGCTATGTCGGAGGTCGTGGGTTCGATTCCCATCCAGTACAAATGATAATGTCATGAGCATGATCATTTGTTCTGTGTCAGGGTGTAATTTAACTATAATATATATTTATTTAGAAATATACAAGTATGTTTTACAGTTGTCTAGTACTCATAACACAAGCTCTGCTTAGCTTGGGCCAAGACGGCGATGTGTGATATTATCACATCTTCCTGCCCTTGTCCCGTGTTATTTGGGGTCGGCGCAACACGGCTTTTTCTTTCTTTCTATCCTGTCACCCGTCAATCACTAACTTCCTTTTCTTTCATATCACTCTTCACACAATCCATCCATCTTTTCTTTGGCCTCATGTCATTCATCATCATCATCAACCTTTTTAATTTTCCCACTGCTGGGACTCAGGCCTCCTCTCTAGGGGAGGGAATGGGCCGTAATCCACCACGCGGACCCAGTGCGGGTTGGTGGATGTCACATATCTTCGAATTTTTGATTCTAGGACATGTTTACTCACGATGTTTTCCTTCACCGTTTTGAGAGCAATGGTGATTAAATAAATTACACAAAGTAATGCGCCTGGCTAGGTTCGAACCCACAACCTACAACTCGTAAGTCGGGGCCGTTACCACTCGGCCACCACTGCTCTTATTAGTATCTGCTGGAATATTATTATTATTATATTATTGTAAGAAAAAAAAGCTAAAGCCACAAGTGGGGAAAAGTTTAATAAAAGGCATATAGATAGAACTAACAATGTTCAATGTGATTATTTTCAGGCATACAAAAACTTTGGAGCGCGCGTGCGAGCGTTAAAGCGAAAACTAGATGAGTTGACGCCAACCTTGCCGAACGCTACCCCATCGCCTCCGCGACGGGATGAAGATGTACCGTCTCCTGGGCCTGATGAAGACTTGGAGCTGCCTGCACCCGCGGAGGCTGGGGACGATGATGACAGTAAGTATCTTTGTAATAATAGTCGATAGGGAAGATATGCGTCACATCCGCGCGAGACGGCCCAACGCTCAGCATAAAGCTGTGACCTCACGCATAATGCGATGAGCTCATAGCGCTGGTGTCGACGTAGCGTTCAGCGTGGTCCGGTGGCTGTGTCGACGTAAACGATGCCGTTAAATAAAAGATGTGATTCGAAAAATACAGATGAGTTATAACTAAAATAAATAGATAAAGTGATAAATACATACATACGTCACCGAGCTATCCGGGCGGCTGAGGGGTTGTCAGGCTCTCGCACCCATCTGTACGCTGACTCGTAATACCCGCTATGACTTGCCGCGACCTATGTTGTACTTACGGTGGTGTCCAACTTGTGACCTTTTTAAATTATTTTTGGGTAAAAATATAACATGGTGTAAAAATGATTGGAATTGGTACTGTGACTGATTCGGAACAAACTATATTCTGATTTCGCATATACTAAACAAGCTTTTAATGAAAATATTTTTTTTTAAAGCAAGCTTTTATAGCTCTGTATACCTATATAATTAATACTCGTCAAGACGAATCATACGAGCCCAAACTTGATGGGGTTGTGTCGTAACTAAGAAGTTTCTATAGCCACCTTCCGGTTCCATCGTCAGCTCAGCTCCATGTCATAATAATTTTGCATTGTCATCTGATTTACACATGCATGCAAAATTTCAGCTCAATCGGTAACCGGGAAGTGGGTCAAATTTAATTTGCAAGATTTGATGACAATGCTGACATAAATTTACAAACATCGGGACAGGTGAAACTAAATAAAAGCTTGTAAAATAAGGAAGCTATCACACGGACTGCACTACATCAACCGCACGCAGTCTATATATTCAACGGCATGCAGTTTGATCTGAATTTGCGCAGTTGGCGCCTCACATCTAGCCCAGGAGCTTAGTCTATGATTTGATGTTTAAGTGCCTCAAAATAACGTTGACAATGTCAATGTGCGTTTGCTCTTTGATGAACTGCACACTGACTGTATGCAGTTAGCGATGGACAGCATGCGGCGACACTACACAACTGTAGCAGACCGCGTGAAGTTGAAGGCACGACTGCATACAGTTGATATTGACTTCTCTCGACTGCAGCCGACCGCGTGCAGTTGGTATCATGACTTCACGAAGTCGAACGTACAACTGCATGCAGTTGAATATAGAGACTGCGTGCGGTTGTTGTGGTGCAGTCCGTGTGATAGCGGCCTAATGTGTATGCAGTGCTAGCTTCTGCCAGCGGCTTCGTCCGCGTGAATTTTGGTTATTGCGGATGCGAAGATGAGGTCGAAGACGGATAAAAAGTAGCCTATGTCCATCTTTGAAGTTCAATCTTCCTCCATATCAAATTTGAACAAAATCGGTTCAGTAATATAACCATGAACCAGTAGGTTAGGAAAAACGGGCTGTGGTCCACAACTCCACGACTAAAGCGCGTATTTTGCGTACGGGTGGGACAATTAGTCATTCGATCCACTCCAGCTCCTCAAGAAAGGCCAGCAGTGCCTTGGTGTTACTGACCATTTGAAGGTTACCTGGGTTTCCGAAAAACTTTGCCCTGTATCCAGCGACCACAGGACAGCTTATGAGCAGATGAGCAGCCGTCTCGTCCTTCTCCATGCAGACTCTGCAGAGTGGACTGTCTGTAACTCCTATGACAGAAAGGTGCTTGTTAAAGGTCCTGTGGCCAGTTGTGACGGCCGTTACTTTTCGCAACTGTGAACCGGTAATGGTTCACAGTTGCGAAAAGTAACGGTTTTTTCTTTTTTCTTAACTAATGGTTTTTTTTTACGGTGGGCAAAAATCATCTTATGACAACCCCCGCCCTTGGGTGGAGCGGGAGATAGTGTCAGACTCTTACTGACTAAAAACCCACTCCGTTCCTTCTAACCTTCAAACCAAGGCACGAGTTTCCTTTCGGATAACCCTGGCCAGAGCAGTAGGCTTCGACCCAGCTGGGCCTCTGCTGTTGCTACCCGTGGCGCGCCGTCCGCGAGCCCGCGTCTACGGTGGCCGGAAATCGGGATCGGAATCCTGGCGGCGGCGGCGAGGGCGCCGTTGCCTGATGCAGTCTGCCTCCTCCTTTGCTAGCATTACTGCTTCGCAGAAGGAGGCGACCGCCTGCAATTCCTCCTCGCTCCGGACAATGGCCTCAACCAATTACCCTAATGGTGCGTCCAGCTCGTTTGTACGAAAGCTCGCAATTTCGCTCTCGACTCGTCCGTATCCCTGCGCCGCACGCACTTTGTATGTATATCAAATGCACGCGTGCAGTTCGCAAGCGTGTCGCAAACGGCTCGCGAGCGGCCCATTTGCCAGATCTGAACGCACCATTACAGATAGACACGGAGTTACATTTATTATTGAGTATGGATTTTACCAAACACTTCGCTGACAATGAGATAAAGATGTAGTGTCTCCTGGCCTTGATGAAAACTTGGACCTGTCTGTATCCTCACAGAAGCTGGCAAAGATGATAATAACGAGTATCTTTTGTGATCAATAATCCAATAAATAGTCAAAATCTAAAATGATTTAATAACTATATTAATTTATATCGTTATTTTTGTAATGTATCGTTATTGGCATAACGATATAGAGTTGGGAAAGCGTTTTCCCAAAACGATAGTATCGTTATTTGTACAACGAGATTGTTATGTGGATAGTAACCATGGCAACGGGAATTACGTATAAGACTTGACTAATGACTAATGTTCTCTCAGTGCAATATACGAGCTTCAACGCACCGGTTGATTTATTTTTTGCTAGTAGCTACTCAATTTCAAACGTAACAGTTGGCGACGAGATCAAAGTACAAGTTACGCGTGCATAATTATTATATTGTAAAAATGGCAAATGTATCGGCTATGTTTCCGATCGGCACTTTAGCAGTGTTTAGCCTCGAATATCACGAATGGCAACTGTACAAAAAAAGACTAGAACAGTGGTTTATTGCAAATGAAATCGGGGTAGAAGTGGATAAAGCCGGTGTTATACGTGGAGCTATTCTTCTCAGCAACTGCTCGAAATCAACCTACGAACTAATTCGAAAAGCTATACCGCGAAAGATCGGTACCTTGAGCTACGATGAAATAATTTTTTTGTTGGATGGATATTTCGAACTGAAAAAGTTCACGTTCCCGAAAAGATACAAATTTCACAGTGCCACGCAACGTGTCGGCGAACGGTTGCCACAGTGGGCGGCACGAGTACGTGTCTTGGCAACACACTGTGGGTTCTTGGCGCAAAATCTCAACGAACAGCTTCGCGACCGGTTTGTGCTAGGCATGGCATCCGGACCGGTAAGGAATAAGCTGTTTACGATGGTGACGTCAGAGCTGACTCTAAACCGAGCTCTAGAAATAGCTGAAGACGTACGCTATGGTCGCGGAAGAAAGAAAGACAAGAAAGAAGGAACGACACGGCAAGCGGATGTGGGTAGGTACACAGTTTCAAGTGATGAAGATGGACTCGAGAACACAGGGCTCTGCAGCGTCACGCCGCAGGCAGGATACTGCGACACCTGCTCGCCTAGCCAAGTTGCTAATCTGCAATAGTTAACGCTACAAATGTACGGGAATGACGCTCAGTCACTTGGTCAGAACAGAAGAATTGGCGGCAAAGTCAACTCGAACTTGGCTAGGGGGGGCTGTATTTTGTAAAGGTTGATGCGTCACCGAGACGGTTAGGCGCCTCGGTGACGCAACACTTGAGACAGGTTGAAAGTGGGGTGGAAAAACCCATCTCCTATATTTTTCGTACACTAAATGCAACAGAAGATCGCTAGAGCCAAATTATATACTCATTTAATATTTCTACACCAGTAAAGGTAGTATATTATGTGATTCCGTTTAATATTAAGATCTTCATGTACCATGTAAAAGAAAGAAAGAAAGAAAGAAAAATAATACACAAAAAAAAACAAACAAAAAAACAAACCAACAAACAAAAAAAAAAAACAAACAAACGAAAACAAACAAACGAAAAAAAAAACAAAAAACAAACAAAAACAGAAATAAACGATTCTATTCTATTCAAAATCCAAAAAGATTCAATCATTTTTGGAATGAAAAGATTTCACTAGTATCTATACGGTCGAACAAAACCTTTTATTTTAAGAACTGACCATAAACCTTTGCTATCAATATTTAATCCGTGCATCCACCGAGCTTAGGTATAAAGAAAGTGAAGAAATAATTTTTTTTTTTCGGTGACCTCAAATCATCTTATGACAAACCCCGCTCTTGGGTGGAGCGGGCGATAGTGCCAGACTCTTACTGACTAAAAACCCACCCCGTTCCTTCTAGCCTCTTCATACCTAGTAGGCTTCTACCCAGCTGGGCCCCTCCTGTTGCTGACAACTCCTTGAGCCGCGCGGGAACAGTGCGCGCCGTCGACGTCTTGGGCTCGGTCCGGACAGTTAACGGAAGATCGGACAGCGAGAACCCATGGCTCGCCGTCCGCAAGCCCGCGTCTACGGTGGCCGGAAATCGGGATCGGAATCCCGGCAGCGGCGGCGAGGGCGCCGTTGCCTGATGCGGTCAGCCTCCTCCTTTATTAGCATTACTACTTCGCAGAAGGAGGCGTCCGCCTGTCATTCCTCCTCGCTCCGGACCATGGCCTCGACCAAGGCCCGGACCTTACACACATAAGAACATACATGAGATTGTCTTCTGTACCTATCTATTTTGTGGTAGGTATATCGCAGCGTTTTGCACCCCGCGCTGCCCCCTCACATCGTTGCCGTTTTCAGCTTAGCCTGGCATCGTGTGCACATTGAGTTTTTAGGACCGATTAGAAACAGAAAAAAAAAAACATTTGTATTTATTTTCTTTTGGCATTAGTATTGTTACAAACGTTAGAACGTTATCGGGTAACATTTACTGTAACAACGAAATTCCTTTCTGTTTCAAGTCTCTGATTTCACAAGCTTTTATTTAGTTTCACCTGTCCCGATGTTTGTCTGTAATCAAATCTTGCAAATTAAATTTTATCTACTTCCCGATTACCGTTTGAGCTGAAATTTTGCATGCATGTGTAAATCAGATGACGATGCAAAATTATTATGACATGGAGCTGATCTGATGATGGAACCGGTAGGTGGCTTTAGGAACATGGTAGTTAAACGACACAACCCCACCGAGTTTGGGCTCGTATGGTTCGTCTTGACGAGTATTTATTTTATAGGTACACCGAGCTATAAAAGCTTATTATTATTATATTATATATAGCCCGTACTGTCGTACTGCTGGGCAAAGGCCTCTCTCTACTCCTTCCAATGTTCCCGGTTTTGAGCCACTTCTTTCCAATTCTCAAGGAAAACATCCATGTCGTCCCGCCATCTCCTTCTTGGTTCATAAAAGCTTGCTATGAAAAAAATATTTTCATTAAAAACTTGTTTTGTATTGAAATGATGACAATCTTGTTACAGTTGGATATAACATCGACCAGACGTTCAACTCTTCGATCGCTGCTGACGGATCGCTGTACAACTTAGGACTCACGTCGTTTCTCACGGCCGATAACCCTATGGCGTTGTTCAACGAGTCCAGTGAAGTTCTCAATAGTGGTGAGTGCTTTTTTCTTTTTTTTCTAACGACCCGTTCACGACTATGTTGTTGTGAGCGGTAGCTAAGGAACCCTCTCCACGAACGAGAGACTTGTGACGAACGAGCGATTATTCCGCCAACGCATCGTCGAGCGTTTTTTTTTTTTTTTTTTAATTCGTATAAACTAGTGCTTGACTGCGATCCCACCTGATGGTAAGCAGTGATGCAATCTCTGATGGTGAGGCGCACTAGTTTATTAAAAGCCTATTCACTCTAGCCTTGAAGATACCCAAATTATAATCGGACGGGAAGACCACAGCAGGCAAATTGTTCCATTCCTTCGACGTACGCGGTATAAACGACGAGGCGAAACGCTTAGTCTGGACCGTAGAAGTTTCAACAACGTATGGGTGGATACTCATTGTACGACGGGTTGTCCGATGGTAGAATTGAGATGGCGGAATCAAGTCATGCAATTCCTGCGCACAATCTCCAAAAAGCATCCTGTAAAACACCGAAAGGCTGGCTACCCTACGCCTGTGCTCAAGGCTTTGAAGGTTGGACTTAACCAAATCTGGATCACCAATTAGCCTTGTGCAATACGTTATTTGGCAGACAGGCAACGCAGAAATGACCTGGATTTGACGGCGCTCATGACAACGAAAAACTTAACGCCGTAGCCATGCGATCTCGAATTACCTGATTGAGAAAACTGTAATATCGAACAGGTCCCCGTATATTTACTAAAAGGAAACACTTCACATCGAATGCACGCTGCTACGAAAAAACAAACGTCATGCAATCTCGAATAACCGAATCCCTAATAGGGTAGTTTCCAGGGTCAAAATAACTAAATTTTATTCCGTCCGTATTTTAGATTATAAAAAAAATATTGGATATGTATTTTTTCTTTTTTCGATTAAACAAAAAGTAACAAAGATATAGCTCATAAAAGTTACGTGTGACGTCACCCCGTGCGAAAAAATGCAGCACGGCGTGACATCGCATCACACGTAACTTTTAGGGCTTCGGTTATTCGAGATTGCATGACGTTAGGTTTTTCGTAGCAGCATGCATTCGTTGTGAAGAGTTTCCTTTTTAGTAAATATACGAGGACCTGTTCGATATTACAGTTTTCTCAATCAGGTAATTCAAGATCGCATGGCTACGGCGTTAAGTTTTTCGTTGTCATGTGCATTGGTTTCTATCTGTAACTGTTTCGGATTAGTAAACTTATTGGAACGTGTTATTCGATGTTACACTTTTATGAATTATGTAACACACTTGTTTATGAGTTAATGCATAGTATAAGCTGTCCTGGTAATTTGTAAGTCCGTAATAAGACCTGTCGTACTGTATGGTTCAGAATATTGGGCTGTGAAAAAGACGGATGAAAAAGATTGCATGTAGCGGAGATGAAAATGCTGGTATGGATGTGTTGTGTAAAGTAAGAAATGACTATATCAGACGAAGTTTGAAAGTGGCGCCAGTGACTGAAAAGTTGAAGGGGAATCGTTTGTCTTTGTATAGTCATGTAAAGAGGAGGGATGAAACGCATGTTACTAAAAGAGTTACGAGTGAGATGGGTGCACGGAGTAAATATAGAAGAGGAGGCGGCCTAACCAACTGTGCACTGTGATTCTCAACTGAGTCCTGACGTCATCACGGTGGGCGTGGCTTAAATCAGTGTATTGTTGGCGTTCGTCCTGTGCACAACTTCGTAAACCTACTTATTTGGCATTATATTCGCGATAGAAAAACAAAAAAATTAAGTGTTGTATTTTATCTTGTAAAAACTACTGGGATAGACGTTCTGATGCTATGGATGCCATCACATTTCATTTATAAGTTATTTTATGCATAATTTATTAAAATGTTTCTAGAAAAATCTCTCAACGTCAGCATTTTCAAATATAATTCTACTCGACATTAGATGGCGACACTTTGTGTCATGGGAACTAAATATATTTAGGCACGTAGAGCTCAGTATTAATATATTTTAACTAGCTTTGCCCGCGCGGCTTCGCTCCCGCTCTTCCCTACTCCACCCTACTATACCCTACTCTACCCTACTCTGCCCTACTCTACCCTACTCTACCCTACTCTACCCTACTCTACTCTACTCTACCCTACTCTACCCTTCTCTACCCTACTCTACCCTACTCTACGCTACTCTACCCTACTCTACCCTACTCTACCCTACTCTACCCTACTCTACCCTACTCTACCCTACTCTACCCTACTCTACCCTACTCTACCCTACTCTACCCTACTCTACCCTACTCTACCCTACTACTCTACCCTACTCTACCCTACTCTACCCTACCCTACCCTACTCTACCCTACTCTACCCTACCCTACCCTACTCTACCCTACTCTACCCTACCCTACCCTACTCTACCCTACACTACCCTAATTTTTATTTTTTTTCCATAAGAACCTTCTCCTCACAATAACAATCACAACAAAAAAAAACAGCCAAATCGGTCAAGCCGTTTTCATGCCAAGTCGTGACAACGGAAAACGGGGGTCATTTTTATATATATAGATAATCATACGTACTGAAATTTGATCAACATTCATTCCTAAAGGCCAAAATATTATTTTTGTAATTTTTATATAATTTTGTAAACAGGTCGCCATCTATCGTCAAATAGCAAATATACAGGGCAGTATTTAGAAGCCAATTATTTTACCGAATGTCCCACGGCTGATGAACTTGTAAACACGAGTATAATACTTATATTTCTCCAATATATGATTTGATCGGCCAAATTGTTTTTTTAATTACCTTACATTTGATATAAAAAGTAGAGTAT
Source organism: Mythimna lalbum (assembly GCA_949319445.1). NCBI lineage: Eukaryota > Metazoa > Arthropoda > Insecta > Lepidoptera > Noctuidae > Mythimna > Mythimna lalbum. The sequence continues at coordinate 6,080,822 of OX439369.1, forward strand.
GCAACACGGGGATAACGCTGTCTTTGCCTTGGGCGGCTTGAATTCCTCACTTTACTCTGGTTTCTTTATAATCTCCCTCTCAATGCTCGGGAGTTAATTATATAAATCCCTCACTAACGTTCGGGATTAAAATCAGCAACCTTCGTTTCGTTTGGAATTCAACATGCCGCCTGCGACTTTAAGACACTGCTTTATCTCCTGGTCACAAATAATCTACTATTATTGAATGGTAGCTTAAAAAAAAAACACGTGTTTTTGTTAGCTTTTTAATCAATCTTGATCATTCTTTCTATCAAAATAAGCCTTTAAAAAAGTAAAACCTAATAAAAATAGAATAAAAAAAATGTTACAATAAAAAGGTTTTTTTGATAAATGACAAATAATAGTATCACTATTTCAATGAAACATATACGTATCGGATGGTTTACACAAATAATTTAAAAAACAGATATCCCTGGTAATTCTGAGTGCGACCCTGTTGCATCCTGCACTTAATGACATCTAGTGTGAGATAGTTACGTAACTACAAAATAAAATCAACAGAACGAGCAAGTAGTTTTGCTATTGACCGGCAGATGGCAAAGAAAAAATGGGCGGAGTCTAACACCCCCTCACCCCGCAAAATGTCACGCTTTTTTCTTAGGGAAATCTTATTACAACATCTCCTCTTCTATATTTACTCCGTGGATGGGTGGAGAAGGAGAGGAAAGCTAAAGAAAAGATGGATGGATTGTGTGAAGAGTGATATGAAAGAAAAGGAAGTTAGTGATAGCATGACGGTTGACAGGATAGTATGGAAGAGAAAAACGTGTTGCGCCGACCCCAAATACCACGGGACAAGGGCAGGAAAATGATGATATAAGCTATCCTGGTACGATTTGAAAGAAGAAAAGAAAAGAAAGAAAATAATTTTATTTGCGTGAAAAAGACTCTGAGATCTCTATCTCACTAGCTAACAAACATATAACAACTTAGGTGTAGATAGGGAAGATATGTGTTGCATCCGCGAAAAACGGCCCAACGCTCAGCATAAAGCTGCTGCCTCACGCATAAAGCGATGAGCCCACAGCGCTAGTTTTCAGCGTAGGCCGGTCGCTGTGTCGACATAAAGACGCCATTGACATATGCGGATCAAAAAACAATTAAAAATACAGATTAGATTATTAGTAAAAACTAAAATAAATAAATAAGTTAACTAATACATTTTTAAAGTGGCAACAGCACAATGCACCCGCAGCACAATTTGTGCAACTCGTATTTTGTAGTCTATTTTTTATGTGTGATTAGTTGTTCATGATGTATATTTCTTGCAGCCAACAAAATCGAAGTAATAAACAGCAGGCCGAGCAAGCAACCCGAACAGGACTTCAGCATAAATGATGTACTAAAGAACCTCATGACGGAGAATACAACCAACGCCTCGGACAATAACACAGGTTAGTTTGTGTTTGTTTGACTGTTTGATTTGTAGTTCCATTGTAAAGATGACTGGCATGTTGGTCTAGTGGTTAGTGGCCCTACCTGCAGTTCTGGAGGTCGTGGGTTCGATTCCCACCCAGGACAAATGTTTATGTGTTGAGCATGATCATTTGTTCTGTGTCTGGGTGTAATTTATCTATATTATGTATGTATTTAGAAAAATATAAGTATGTTTATCAGTTGTCTAGTACCATAACACAAGCTCTGCTTAGCTTGGGACTAGACGGCGTTGTGTGATAGTTGTGGAATACATTATATTATAAAGGTACAGATTCCTGTAACGTAACATGTAGGGTAACATGAAAGGGGCATTTCATGAGTGTGGACGCAGCGCGCGCATTTACCTAACATTTTTTTTATGGTTGACTAGCTGCTCCCAGCGGCTTCGCACGCACCGATAGCAGAAAATTATCCCAAGGTTACATACATCCGGGATAAAAGTATCCTATGTCTTAGTCCAGGACATGGTCTATCCGTGTACCAAGTTTCATCAAAATCGGTTTCGCCATTTAGGCGTGAAGACGTAACAAACAAACAAACTCACTTTCGCTTTTAAAATATTAGTAAGGATGTTTACGCTTGACCGCTATCTCACCTGATGGAAAGCGATGATGCGGTCGACGATGGAACGCGCTTACCTAGAAGTAACCTATTCACTCTTGACTTAAAGATTCCCGGGTTGTAGCCATCAGGAAACACGGACTCCGGCAGGGAATTCCACTCATTAGCTGTACGCACAATTAATTTGTTCCCAAAACGTTTTGTGCGTATGGGTGGGGTGACCACGATGTACCGGTGGCGTATCGCCGTACGCCTGGTTGTCGCGGAATTAGGTTATGCGATTCCGACGCACACTCTCCGAAATGCAACCGGTAGAAAACAGACAGGCTAGCGACTCCGCGTCGATGCTTTGAAGCCTCGACTCGACGAGTGCATCATTGCCAACGATCCACTTAGTATAGTACTGCCCCCGTTAGTAAAAAAGACTCATCTAACACTTTTTCCAGATTTGAGTTATATACATTGCCGGACTCAGGAAAAAAAAGGTGCATCTGCCTGTATTTTTTATATTTTGCTAACTTTCTCCAGTGCAGTTTTAACACAAGGAAAAAGGCCTGATTTCCTGTTTCATTCATTAAAACATTTTTTTTTAATCCGTTTTCGTTTTTGTTAGATACGTCTTTTTAACTATCAGGGGCAGAGTAGATCTTTTTCGCATCTTCACATAGATGAAATGATTTGTTTGCGCGCTTAGTGTGCACGGTTCGCACGTGCAGCTGGTCCGCACTACGGGAATTCTGTTACAAAGTAATTTTTTTTCATTGCGTGATACATTGCATGTTATGTTACAGCAGTCTAAACCCTGCTTTATAGAATAGAATAAACTTTATTGCAAAATGACGACGTCATAGTTCGCGCAGTGGTTGATCGATTGGCTGTTCTGCTGCGTGTCGCGGGTTCGATTACCGTAGGGAACAAATATTTGTATGGCTTACAGTTGTTCTGGGTCTGTCTTGTGTTTTACATGTTTTTAAACGACGTTTTGTACAAAAGTAATAACATAACTTATATATTTCCAAAAGAGATATCCTACTAGACAAATTTGAATGGATCGTAAGAACTTATCCTTACTAATATTATAATAGCGAAAGTGAGTTTGTTTGTTTGTTATGTCTTCACGCCTACATGGCAAAACCGATTTTGATGAAACTTGGTAGACGGATAGACCATGTCCTGGAATAGGACATAGGATACTTTTTATCCCGGAAGTATGTTTCCTTGGGATAATTTTCTGTTATCACGTGAGCGAAGCCGCTGGGAGCAGCTAGTAAAATCATAAAGCAGGTAGTTTGCAGTTTACTGTTAACAAATTAATCAAACGTTACATTATAAGTAACTTAGAGATAACTCAAAGCTATCGAAAACTGGTTGTACTAAATTTTAAACCGCCTACGTCGGATATATCCGACAAACACTCGCATTTATTTCGCCAGGGTCACACATCCACGACGAAATAATAAAAATAAAAAAAACTTTTGCAATTCGGAAATTATTAGAAACTCGATTCGGGAATGCACTATTTACATAGGTTTTATAAGAAAAACTCGATGTGCAAGTCCGTCTCGCACTTGACCGGTTTTTGTGTGTTTATAACTACTTAAAACAAAAAATAAGTTAAATATCCCAATCTTGCAGGCGTGCGTGATTGGATTCCCTAGTGGAGCACACTTTTAATAAATAGAAAAAAATATATGAGCTTAATAGCAAATTTCTCGCTAGGACAACATTCTCGAGAATTTAGACACTATTATTGCCCAGCAGTGGAACTGTATGGGCTAGATACAATAATAATAACGCTTTTTCCGGGCCCTTCATGGGCCCGATGTAGACCAACTAGCGTCCGTAGCCTGGCTGCGCGTCGGTGACCTCTTTGGGGAAACCGAAGGTTTTGTCTGTGCAATTATGGATGAAGTTATCATGACGAATAACTACCGGAGATTTATTGTGAAGGACGGCACGGTTGACATCTGTCGGGCATGTCACCGACCGGGTGAATCAATCCGCCACATTATCTCTGGTTGTTCTCGTCTAGCTAACGGGGAATACTTGCATAGACATAACCTGGTAGCCAGCCAGGATTATACATCAGCAACTTGCTCTGAAGTACCTTGTGGAATCGGAGGTGCCATACTACAAGTATGTGCCCGACCCAGTTCTCGATAATGGCGATATCACGTTGTACTGGGATCGGTCCATCATCACTGACAGGACTATTGTAGCCAATAAGCCTGATATAGTGGTGGTGGACCGATGCGAGAGGCGTGCAATGATTGTTGACATATCCGTTCCGCATGACGAGAACCTCGAGAAAGCCGAGAAAGATAAACAAATAAAGTATATTGACTTGGCTCGCGAGGTTGTCGACATGTGGGAAGTGGATTCAGCGATTATTGTACCGATAGTCGTTTCAGCCAATGGCTTAATAGCCAAGAGCCTCGACCAACACCTTAGGAGGCTCTCGTTAGGCGACTGGATCAAGGGCTTGATTCAGAAAGCGGTACTCCTGGATACGGCTCGTATAGTCAGGAGGTTCCTTTCTCTGGAGCCCTGACCGCCGGTAGCTTGGACCCTGTTCCCGATACCGGTGGGACACAATTTTTTATATTTTTAAATGTTTTATTTTTTATTGAAATATTTAAAAATATAATTTGTATGTATATTAAGTGAATAAAGGAAATAATAATAATAAGAGCCTCGACCTTAGTAAACCAACACCTAAATATTAAAAATATTGAGCAGTGGTGGCCGAGTGGTAACGGCCCCGATTTACGAGTTGTAAGGTCGCGGGATCAAACTTAACCAGGCGCATTACTTTGTGTAATTTATTTCATCACCACTGCTCTCAAAACGGTTAAGGAAACATAGTGAGGAAACCGGCATATCCTAGAACCAAAAATTCGATGACATGTGACATCCACCAACCCGCACTGGGCCCGCGTGGTGGGTTACGGCCCGTTCCCTCTCCTAGAGAGGAGACCTGACCCAAGCAGTGGGAACATTCAAAAGTCTGACAATGCTATGCTATTTAAAAATATGATTTATATGATATACTAGCGACCCGCCCCGGCTTCGCTCGGTGCACTATTATACATATAAACCTTCCTCTTGAATAGCTCTATTTATTAAAAAAAACCGCATCAAAATCCGTTGCGTACTTTTAAAGATTTAAGCGTACATTGGGATATAGGGACAGAAAAAGAAAGAAAGAAAGAAAGAAAAACGTTTATTTGAACTTCACACATAAAGCGACTTTGTTTTATACCTGTAGTGATTAATTAATAAATGGTTGTACCTAGGGAATGCAAATCTCGCGAGATTGGGGCTTGAGCGAGATCTCGCGAGATTATGACTACAATATCGCAAGATCTCGCTAATTTCGAGATCTCGCGAGATTGGCAGTTTTGTGGTTTTTTTTGCAAATAATCACAATATTTGAATAAATTAGGAAAAAAACATTAAAAATATAAGTATTATAAGATAACCATAAGCGCGGGCTTGCGGACGGCGAGCAATGGGTAGTTGGCTGTCCAACCGTTCGGTAACTGTCCGGATCGAGCCCAAGTCGTCGATAGCGCGCACTGGGTCGAAGCCTACTGGGGCCAGAGTTAGTTCCGAAACGTAGCTCAGCCCCGGTATGAAAGGCACGAAGGCAGTAATGGTCTGACACTATCTCCCGCTCCGCCCAAAGGCCTGACATGTCATTTGTATGATTTTTACCTACCAAAAAAATATAGTATTATAAGATAAACATTCATTTTCACGTATTTTTTCAATATATTTTCTTGCATTAAACATTGTTTGACGTTTCTGTCTATAATATTATAATATTTTAACGTTCGTGTCAATCCGCGCTTTGAATAAGACTTTTTATGCTCGAGTTCAATCTCGTTAATCTCGCGAGATCTCGCCCGTTTTTCGTCCGAGATCAATCTCGCTAAAAAAGGCCGAGATCGCGAGATCGAGATTGCATTCCCTAGTTGTACCATTTAATAAAAAACAAGCGTGTTAATATTTTAAACGGGCTTAAAACATTTGTTCACAGTAACTAGCGTGTCGGTGGCCCAAAAGTCGCAGCAGGACACGTTGCCCGGACTAGATTTGCTAACGCCCGATACGCCGGGCAATCCTCCACCTCCCGTCTCTTTCTATGGCACCATGGATCTTACTGGTATTTATAATAATTAAACGATAAAACAAATAAGCTTATTTGCTAAGTCGTGATCGCCACAGTCTTATATATGTCGCAGCCATCTTGTGAAATTAGCCAGGCTGAGTCTTGGCTGAGTTTTGGCTAAGTCTTGGCTGAGTCTTGGCTGAGTCTTGGCTGAGTCTTGGCTGAGTCTTGGCTGAGTCTTGGCTGAGTCTTGGCTGAGTCTTGGACTCAGCCAAGTGATTCAAATTTAGTTCCACTATTTATTGATTTAATAATATTGTATTATTACTTGGTAGACACTATTACTAAAAAGTAGTTTTATATAATTTATAAACTCATGATCACCCTACGAAACTAAATGACTACACAACGTTCAGCCATCTGGTTAAACGATGCGATCAACGACATAGCTAGTTGTTCTTCAGCCATTTCATTGGATGCCGGCGTTTAGCGAACGCCCTAGGCGTCCAATTGGATGGCTATTTTAACCAGATGGCTGCGACATATACATGACAAAAGTTTATGCGTCTATATCATGACTACGTGACAGACGTGTTTTAAACGCTGATAAGTCTTATAAAAATGTATTGTTTTTCTAATTTGTATCGTTTATTATGTTGCTGGAGTCGTCTATATTCATATAATGTGAACTGCTTGCTATTTATTTCATTCATATTAATTTATCTGTGGAACCGTACCCGCTCCGGGTCCGTCGACCAATATCTGTGTGGGAATGTCCCCTGTGCCTTACGCCAAAGTAATATGAGAGAGAGGTAGAGTGGGAGAGAGGAGTAGAGAGATAGAGAAGGGGGAAAGACAGAAGGGAGAGAGAGACAGAGGGGGGAGAGATAGACACAGGGGGATAGAGATAGAGAGAGGGCGTAGAATAAGATTCAAAGTAAAAGAGATAATTTACATGTGGTGTGTGTCGCGTGTGCTATTTCATACTCTAATGTCAAGCCCAAGACGTCGAGGGCGCGCACTGTTCCCGCGCGCCTCAACGAGTTGTCACGTCCAGCTGGGTCGAAGCCTACTGGGGCCAGGGTTAGTGAAAGGAAACTCGAGCCCCGGTATGAAGGCTAGAAGGAACGGGGTGGGTTTTTAGTCAGTAAGAGTCTGACACTATCACCCACCCAAGAACGAGGTTTGTCATTAGATGATTTTTGCCCACCGTAAAAAAAAAAACTCTAATGTCAAATAGACTATGAAACAGTATACACATCTTTTAGTTTAATATTATATCACTGAAATTACGTAAGCCAGTTACTATAAGTTTATATTAATTCTAAAGTGTAGGTTAGTGTAAGTAACGTTTTTTTTTTACAGATGAACCGGAACCGTACCACCCAGAACCGACTAGCCCATGGAGCGCTACCTGGCCTTTACCTGTAAGTTTCTAGAGTTTGTTTTATGGCTATGTTTTTGTTTCACTGGTAGTTTGCATTGAAGACCCCACCACATAGGTAAGCTACATTCTTGAGACGCTTATGGTAGCCATACATGTTCTAGTATACTTGCGCAAGTCTAGAATTGTGCAAATACATGTTATTCTGAAGTCGCCACAGACTGCGTAAGTATCAGCATAATCATTTTATCTGTGTCTGGGTGTAATTTATCTATAATATGTATGTATTTAGAAATATATAAGTATGTTTATCAGTTCTCTAGTACCCATAACACAAGCTCTGCTTAGCTTGTGACTAGACGCCGTTGTGTGATAGTTGTGGAATATTATTATTATCTTCCAACACACGTAAAGGTGAACACACATTATGCGTGCGCGATCCTCAAGCGTGTGCTCCCCCTAATGCGGGGGCTGCCTTACAGTATACTTGTGCAAGTCAGTGGCGTGCCAGGTGCCTTTAGAGGGGGCAAGCCAAGGAATCTTAACTCATCTACCTACCCACACCACACCTAATATCCCGAAAAAATTGGCGGTATAATGCCGATTTTAATAGGTACATTTTTTTTACTGATAGATATTATTAAAATATATATTGGTACTTAAAAAAACGAAAAAGAGCCACCTATTGATATTTTTGGCAACTAGCTCACAACATTCTAGTTGACTTCAGAAAAATCCACTAGATGGCGCACAAAAGATTGTATTAATCCGTCCGTAGTATTTATTAAAATTTATCATTAAATAAAATTGTTTACGAAATGTAATATTATTGGAAAATACTCACAATTTAAACAGCTAGCTTTTAGTTCTTCTTTATCACACACATAACACTTAACTTTCGAAAAAGAGAATCAAGTTTCTATTTTCGGTTTACCAAAACAGAATAAATGAAATAGCATTCAACAGCTATTGAGAATTCTGATGCATTTTCATGGCACCAGCGAAGTTATTTGAGTCATACCTGATGTATTCCAAGTATTGTTATCGTTTGAGAAAAAATAACTGCCTATTATGTGATTTTACTTTTCAGAGAAATATTCTAATTAGTAAAGTTACAAGATTATATTTATCTCTAAAACTCAAACTCTACCTAAACAATATCGATTCCGCACATAATACGCTACACACAACAAAGTTAAATGACAGAAAACAAAAAAATAACTCCTATCAAAACAATTACGTGTTGTTAACCGATCACAGCAAATTTAAACTAATTTGTAGTTCGTACTTTAAGCGTCATAGAGGGCGCCTCCATGCGTAAAAATGGAGGTCTCTCGTAATATTCATTCATAACTTTTCCAAAGCCCAGCTTTATTTTAATACAAAAATGTTCGATGAATCTCTCATATTTTACCCACACAGACACAAAATTTGATGTTTTTATAGCAAAAAGAGAGACAGAAAAGCAAGCCTCATATGAAGCATTTGTGGTAGAAAGAGACAGGAATACATTAGTCTTCATCTCTTTCTTTTGTTAAGTGTTAGAGTGAGATCGGAGAGATTGGCAACCTCGCTTATGGTATCGTATCTTATTAATGAATTTTTGAATTTCGCACTAAGTGGCAAATGAGCGTAACCGCGTAGGCGCGCGAAGTTTAAAGTTTAGATTTTTGTTTTATTTCATTGATTAGCCGTGATCTATGATTTAGGTGTACTGGTAGTGGTAGGTCAAGCCGGGCTTTTTGGCTTGTATTGCTCGCACGTCCCTGGTGCAAGTCTAAATTTCCGTAAGTATACCGGAACGTGTTTGGCTACCATTATACAATAATAGTTATAGTATATGGATAACCCGAAACACTTGTCTAGTATTTTTATGTAAAGAATCTATGTACAAAATTTCAAACTGTAACTGTATTATGAAAAATCAAAGTTATAAGCTTGTTATGTTAGCAAAAATACATAGTCGCCGGGGTCATCCAGGCCACTGAGGGATGGTTTTACACTTGCACCCAGCAGTTGGCTGATCTTTCGTGACTTGGGTTGTACTTAGTGTCGGTGGTATCCAACTTGTGACTTTTTAAAGCTGGGAAAACATATAGCATGTTGCTGAGTGTCATAGGCTATATTTTATTTTCGGGGGCGAAGCCGCGGGCAAAAGCTTGTTGAGTTAGTTGAGTATAAAATGGGCAGTACCTTCTTTCTTGCGACACTAACAGGAATCATAGATTTTTAGTCAAAGTACACCCCTTTTTTGAGGTAGGAAAACATCAAAAAGCTTCTCCCACTGTTAGCGTAGCGAGAGGGCGTGCCAGATTTTCACTGACTAAATACTCCCTGTGTTCACACATTCGCGCAGGCCTGAGTACGCAACCTAACGCTTAATCTGATCCCATGGTTATGTTACATACGTTATAGAGTATACCCTATTTACATCAGCGCGTGGCGCCGGCGCTGGGCGCGAACTTCGCCGACACGCCCGAGTCGCCGCCGCCCGCGCCGCGCCCCATCCCGCCGCCCGAGCCCGTGCGCTACCCACAGGTGACCCTCCCTAAGCTAACATGCTCATCTATCCAAACACTGACTTCAGTCTGTGGACAGACGACCCATGCGGATGTTATTATTTAGAAAATTGTAAGGCAATCCGACGTAGCGTTCCTGGAAGGTGGGCCGATGACCTGGTAAGGGTAGCGGGAATCCGATGGATGCGAGACGCATAGGACCGCTCATGGTGGTGACACTTGGGGGAGGCATATGTCCAACAGTGATTGATGAAGGTAATCCACACAAATCAAGCGTCTCATTAAGTTATAACTGCAAATGATGGCTTCCAATAAACCAATTCGTCTTTTTTACAAAGCTAACTAAATATTATTATTCCAAGAACGACACAAACAGGCTATGTCAGAAGGCTAAGGTGGGAGCGAAGCGGAGCTCCTGCCTTAGTCTTCGTGATTTTTTTATATAACCACCAAAAAAGTGGCTTATATTGAAGATAACTAGTGGCTAAGATGGTAGTATCATTCAGATGCTCGAGTATGTTTATGTGTGTTTGTTATTTCTTTACGCTTGAACAGCTGAACGGATATATTGGTCGAGGTATAGTTGTTAGGGAACATTGAATCAAGATTCTGAGTGACGACAATTTTTTTTCTAAAACATTTAAGGATTTAAAAAAAAAACAAATTTTGTGAAATGTTCGAGTAAGTCACGGAATTACCGAATGCTAACAGAGTTTTCAGGCGTTATCGCTCTTTTTTCGCAGATTTCGTTAGATGAAGCAACAAGCTTCACAATAAACAAGCAATAAGCAATAAGCTTTTAAACCATGCTCGATGTTGACGATAGGCGAGTGGAAATTAAGCCTCTTAATCCAATATATTCTCGCTATTAATTACAGGATATCCCAGCTGATGTGGACCACAGAGGTATCCTACCTCCCCCTCCACCGCCGCCCTCATTACCACTGTTAGGACGTAAGTGCTATCTTATCTACAATTAAATATGATCGCTATACCTTGTGTAGATACGGTTGATTTCAACATGACTAGTAGTTTTTGCCACAGCCTATTTACTAACTAGTTGACCCAGCAAACTATGTACCGCCTAACAGTCAATTGCGTTTGGTGTGATATTATTGTCAAGTTTTAAATCAAGTTATACACAATTTTAATGAAAAAAATTATTTACATCGATTTCGTATATTTTACGTGATGCTCGAGTGCATTGGTGGCCGTTACCATTCGCCCCGACTTACGAGTTCTGGGTCGCGGTTTCAAACTCAGCTGAGCGCATTACTTTGTGTAATTTATTTCATCACCACTGCTCTCAAAACGGTGAAGGAAAACATCATAAGGAAACTGGCATGTCCTAGAACCAAAAGTTCGAAGATATGTGACATTTACTAACCTGCACTGAGCCCCGTGGGGGATTACGGTCCATTCCAGTAATGTACCTGACTGAGTTTGAACCCGAAAACTACAAGTCGTAAGTCAGGGCCGTTAACATGGGGCCATCGTTGCTCTCACTACTGTTTAATAACGGGCCGATCACGACCTTCCACTGTGAGCGGAAGCTAAGTCTGGGGCGGCGAGCGGTAACTAAGCGCGAGGCGGGGAGCGGTAAGAACAAATGTATGAAAATTATTGAAGGACGCCCCGAGACACCGTTCATAGCGCCCAGCGCCCGCTTACCGTTGTAGCCCTGCTCGCCGCGCCGGTCGCCGCAATGACCGAAGTTGTGTACAGGCTATAAGAGGTAACTTATATTGTATTTATTTAATTACAGAGTTAGAAGACGTGGACCACAGGATGTTGCCGACGCTGCCGCTGCCGCTGCCGCCAATGCCCATCCCCACGTCTACTCCGCTAAGGCATCCCGTAGTACATCAAGGTAATTGCTACTCACTACTGTAGTGTATTCGCGTTAAGAAAATAGTGACTCATCAGATTTTAGATTGACCAATTATATTTTAGTTCAGTGACAAATTGAAGTTTAACTCTAGAAAGTAAGGACGCGCTTTTGCCAATTTTATAAATGATACCTCACTTATTGGTAAAGTTTTAACGATTCTGATTAGATTTTTAAATAATTACTAATATATATTTTTTAAATATAATCTAGTGCTTGACAGCGACCCCATTTGATGGTCGGCAGTGATGCAATCGTTGATTGTGAAGCGCACTAGTTTATTGAAAATACTTTTGTATTATTATTTGAAAATACTGTGTCGTGTTTTAGTACTACTCTGTCAAGAAAGTACCGGGAAAAGATCAATAATACACAAAATGTCTGTTATTCATCCAAATTTATTTTATCACCTTCAAAGTATGCTCCTTTAGAAACAATACACTTGCGCCAACGAATAATCCATTCATCAAAACATTTTTTAACCGCTGCTTCCTGAATTGAGTTCAGTTCTCGCCGCGAATTCTCCTTTATGTCTTCTATCGATTGAAAACGGGTGCCACGAAGTGGTAATTTGAGTTTAGGAAAAAGAAAAAAGTCAGCAGGAGCCATATCTGGTGAATATGGTGGTTGCTGGATGGTATTTGTTGAGTGTTTGGTCAAAAATTCGTTCAAAATGATAGCCTTGTGCGAAGGCGCATTGTCGTGGTGCAAAATCCAAGAATTTTCTTTCCACAAATCTGGCCTTTTTCGTCGAATTTGCTCTCTTAAACGCCGCATAACGCTCAAATAATATTCTTTATTTACCGTTAGACCTTCCGGTAAGAATTCAGAGTGCACAACACCGCGATAGTAAAAAAAAAACAGTCAACATGACTTTGACTTTTGATCGACTTTGGCGTGGTTTTTTCGGTTTCGGATCAGTTGGAAGGCGCCACTCCGAAGCTTGTTGACTAGTTTGCATGTCAAACTCGTAAACCCACGTCTCGTCACCAGTAACAATGCGTTTCATGAATGTTGGATCCGAACTGACTCGTTCTAGCATGTCCTCAGCGACTTTCATGCGATTGAGTTTTTGGAGAAAATTCAGATCTTTTGGGACTAGCCGAGCAGCAACATGTTTCATACCCAAATGATTAGTTAAAATGGTACGGATCGACTCGTGAGATACAGAAAGTTCGGCGGCTATCTCTCTCAGAGTTGAATGGGGATTTTCAGTCACTATTTCCTTCACTTTTGCGATGTTAACTTCAGTTGCAGACGTTGACGGCCTACCAGAGCGAGGCAAATCTTCCATCACATCTCGACCGCTTTTGAACGCTTTGAACCACTCATAAGCACGAGTTTTTGATAAAGTCGATTCACTGTAAGCCTTCTGTAACATTTTCAGTGACTCCGAACACGAAATTCCATTGGCGATGCAAAATTTAAGACAAACTCTTTGTTCGATATTTTTGTCCATTATGAAATTCGCAATACACACTATATATGATATTACTAAAACCAGCACTGTATTTAATATAAATAACAGATGCAACTCAAACTCCGCGCCAAAATGGAAAACAGTTGTGCCAATCTAACAACTACAAAAAAACAAAAATTTGAATTTGGAACCATAAACAAATCATCCATTCCCGATACTTTTTTGACTGAATGTATTAATGATCTAATTTTTTGTAGGCCTATGTGAAATAAAATATTTTGACTTTGACTTTGACTCTACTCCAGTCTGAATACGCCTTTACTTTGCAGTTGCACTGATGAGTCACTATTTTCTTAAGTATATTATTGTCCCACTGCTGTGCAAAGGCCTCCTCCAAATCCTTCAATCTTCAAATCTTCTCCTACGCTGTGTGGTAGTATGCGTCTAGATCATCTCGCCACCTCTTTCTAGGGCGGCCTTGCGTTTTTTTCGACAAAGTCGCCACCCAATGGCGACTTTGTCGAATAAACCTATTTAGAATTTCGTACCTACTGAAATAGTTACCATTTTTTTTTCAAAATACTTCCCAAGGTAATACATAATACCCCTAAAAACTAGGATTAATTTTCACTTTGTAAAAATTAGACTCAAATGTGACTGGGCGGGTCACGTCAGCCGCATGCACAGGGACCGCTGGGCAAGGGTCGCCCACACAGTGGGTTCCTACTACGGCGGGAAAGCGCCGTCGAGGCCGGCCTATAAAGAGGTGGCGGGATGATTTGGACGCGTACCACGAGGACTGGTTAGAAACGGTGCAAGAAAAGAAATTTTGGAAGGACTTGGGGGAGGCCTTTGGACAGCAGTGGAACACTAATGGCTAGTAAAAAAAGTAGGATGTGTGAATTCTCTTCTTCTATTATTATTATTCTTCTTTTTTTTAACCGACTTCTAAAAAAGGAGGAGGTTCTCAATTCGGATGTTTGTATGATTTTTTTTTATGTTTGTTCGCGCATAACTTTGTCGCTTGCCAACCGATTTGAAAAATTATTTTTTTGTTGGAAAGGGTATACTTCCCAAATGGTCCCTTAGTCACCAAGTTGGTATCTGATGATGGAATCTTGGCGAAATCGAGGAAACTCTTCAAATTCAATTCAATTTTTTAGTGAAGTCGGTTATTTTTAAAGGGTGAAGTTAGAATTGATCTTTCAAATTTTCAGATGTAGACCACAGGAATCTAATACCCTTAACGCATCAGCCGCCAGTGCCTCAGCCAATAAACCCTCCTACAATGGACCAAGTAAGTTATCCTACTAATATTATAAATGCGAAAGTTTGTATGTATAGACGGATGTATTGATGGATGTTTGTTACTCTTTCACGCAAAAACTACTGAACGGATCTCGATGAAGTACACGAGTACACCATATCCCAGAATAACACATAGGATACTTTTTATCCTGGGATTATGGGGACGCGGGTGAAGCCGCTGGCAAAAGCTAGTTATTTAAAAATAATCAAATATTAACTATTTATGGTTTATTTTTGTGTTGGCCGAAGACAGACGTGTGTGGAAAAGGGAGAGGGAGGCCTTCGCCCAGCAGTGGGACATAAATGGGCTAACTAACTAACTAACTATGGTTTATTTTTGTCTTCACTTAATATATTGCCAGAGAAAAATAAGAGTGGGTTGAAAAAAAAAAGATGATTGGTTGAAAATGCCCAAGGCATTAAGTCAGCCTCTTTACTGCTGTGTGCAGTGATAAAACGAATATTCGCACATTTTTAAATTCGCATTCGAATTTACAAGAAACATGCGAATATTTTGGCTTCATATCAGTTGTATTATCATTCTATACCTGTTAATCAAAGTAAAGTAAAAAAAAATGCCAAATATTCGCATGTTTCTTGTGAATTCTGCAAATATTCTTTGCATCACTAATTGTGTGCGTAAAGGATTTTAAATAAATATTAGAAACAGGAAATATAATTGTCAGGAGAAATATTTACTTGTATATTTTGTAATCTCTAGGTTGAATGAGCTACACTATTTGTATATGTGCAAGTTTATTAATTGCTTTATTTTCACTTACATGAGAGTGAGTGCATTTGAAGCAATTATACGCTTTTAGAATGAAAGAAAAAAAATGTTTGTGCCTTACACAATCATAT
Source organism: Mythimna lalbum (assembly GCA_949319445.1). Lineage (NCBI taxonomy): Eukaryota > Metazoa > Arthropoda > Insecta > Lepidoptera > Noctuidae > Mythimna > Mythimna lalbum. Next base: position 6,096,356 of record OX439369.1, read on the forward strand.
GAAAATTAAAATACTTTTTAGTATTTTTTTTATCTTAAAATAATGAAGAATTATTTTAGGTTAAAAAATTAAATAAAATTGCCCATAATATTTGTTTATTATTAGGATAACTCATCATCAACTTTCTGCTATTGTCCCGTTTTATTTGGGGTCGGCACAACACGTTTTTTTCTTCCATTCTGTCCTGTCACTCGTCATGCTATCACTAACTCCCCTTTCTTTCATATCACTTCTCACACAATCCATCCATTTTTTCTTTGGCCTCCCTCTCCCTCTCCACCCATCCACATGTATACTCATAATTCTTTTAGTAACATGTGTTTCATCCCTCCTCTTTACATGACCATACCAAGACAAACGATTCCCCTTCAACTCTACAGTTACTGGCGCCAGTTTCAAACTTCCTCTGATACTCATTTCTTACTTTAGCTTTTCTCGTCATACCACACATCTTTTTTCATCTGTCTTTTTTAATTATATTGTTGTATATTAGTTTAAAACATAGGTTAAATAAAATTTATAAAATGGTAGATTACTGATATAGTCGAGTAATCCATACAACTCTACAAGGTACTCTCAACTTCTCGCTGATACTTAGTATTTCTTAGGCCCTGTATCGCGATGTCCGAATAGCCTCTACTAAACGAATAACTTCAAAAATGGATCCGAATTTGCTTGAAAAATTCCGCCAAGTAAGTTAACGGGAATTTAGTCATATTATATGGTGAAACACACATTTTACTAATGAATGGGAACAGGGCATTTATTTCCAGTGGTTTATCAAGTTCTGGTACATTTAAAAGGCCGCTGCTGAGAACATTTACGTGAAATGGAACAAAATTAATCATTGTTTTTCCACATGTGTGTAACAAAACAAAAATGCACAAAAAAAATAATATTTCAGTTTACATGAGTTATTCAACCTACCCATCCCCCATCTCGGAAAGAGTATTTTTACTCTTCTATATCTGAGTGCAAAAGCTGCTAGAAGATAAAGTAAATTGAATTTAGAACATCACGTCCTCCAAGTTTGTAAATTCATGATGTTTCATTCAATGATGTTTCATTCAATGATGTTTCATTCAATGATGTTCCATTCAATGATGTCATTCAATGATGTTTCATTCAATGATGTTATTCAATGATGTTTCATTCAATGATGTCTCATTCAATGATGTCTCATTCAATGATGTCTCATTCAATGAGGTCTCATTCAATGATGTCTCATGTAATGATGTTTCATTCAATGATGTTTCATTCAATGATGTCTGATTCAATGATGTTTCATTCAATGATGTTTCATTCAATGATGTTTCATTCAACGATGTCTGATTCAATGATGTTTTATTCAATGATGTCTCATTCAATGATGTTTCATTCAATGATGTTTCATTCAATGATGTTTCATTCAATGATGTTTCATTCAATGATGTTTCATTCAATGATGTTTCATTCAAAGATGTCTGATTCAATGATGTTTCATTCAAAATGTTTCATTCAATGATGTCTCATTCAATGATGTTTCATTCAATGATGTTTCATTCAATGATGTTTCATTCAATGATGTTTCATTCAATGATGTTTCATTCAATGATGTTTCATTCAATGATGTTTCATTCAATGATGTTTCATTCAATGATGTTTCATTCAATGATGTTTTATTCAACCTTTTTACTTCTACCTTCATGGTGCCTTTATCATACAACTTTTTTAATTTGTTAAAAACTCGGACTCGGAACCTCTGGGGTACTTTTTTGTTTTTTTTTGCTTTTAGTCATTTCCGCGCTGAGGTGGGATGAAAAGTTACGTGTTGCACTAGAGTGCAAAGGTTTTTCACCTCGTGCTCTTTTGATTCTCTCGCTAACGCTCAGGATTCTAATTTTAGAATCGTTCGCTTGCTCAGTCATCAAAATTAAGCACGTGGTTAAAAAGCAACTTTGCACTCTTGTATAACAAATAACTATTGAACTTTTAACTGTTCATGACTTTTAACTGTTGTATACTTAAGCCCGTTGTTTTCACCTTAAATACTAAGTTCCATAAGAAAATAAGTAGCAAAAATTGATTTTATTATTTCCTTTTAGGATGTATTTGAAGATACGGTAAGTAACGCAATGTGTACCCGGGCGTAAATATGACACATCGGATTATAGTTATCCGTTTAATTGCCTATGTTGGATATATCTGACAAACGCTCTCGCGTTTATTCCGCCAGGGTCGCACATCCACGACCAAACACTCATCTCGTCAGCTCTCCTGTCACCTATGAGGATTAAAGAGCTAAACAAGATGGAGTACCCAGTCGCAAACACATGACCCTTGCGAATAGGACACGATTGGTTTATATTAATACAAGGTGTAAGGGACGGCCCTCCGCAAACTTTAAGGGCTTGCTCAGTAGACGAAACTGAACAACCTTCCACAATTTTTCACGTGTTATTGGGTCATTCAGTTCCCTTCAAAATGGTTGAGCTGAGTGGGGCTGATGCACGCGTCATGCTCGTGAACGGGTGCCGTCAGATGAGACTGGTCATCCCTTAGCTGCCAGTGGCTTAATTCAGTTTTTATCTTTTTTTTTATTATTATCTACATTGTGTCTTTCAAATTACAAAAAATAAAATAAAAATAATATTAGTTTTCGAACTAATCAATTTATTAGTACACCCTAGTGGTAGTAGAGCTGGACCAGCATTGAGCCAAGCATTTTTATCTTGAATATAATCCTCCAACTTATAATGTGCCTGCCTGCATAGTGTGCGTTTAATACAAGACTACAACTAACACTTACCGACTGCTTTTTGCCTAAGCTATCGTAATAATATATTTGTAATATTTTTCTCATATACAGTAAAATACCCTATTATATTTTAATCAACATACAACTTGTCTCAGCCACGCGAAAGGAAAAAAAAAATACGAAAAATTAGAATCTCGTGACCTACCTTTGAGCATCTTTTTCAGCAAGGCACTAATATGTTTTGCTGTGAACAGGATTACAGGGTACCGCCGGTGGTGGCACCGACGGACATCGTCGAGAGCGTCGATATGGACCTGTCTGAAGATGAGGATCAACGTAAGCTGAACGATTTATTATATTTGAGGCTTTTTAAGGTTCCGACCTGGTGCGATAAAGCTGAACTTTCAGAGCTATATGATAGTAAAAAAAAAAACATAAAAAAATTTATGCGAGGCTAAAAAAGGCACTGTTGCAACAGTATATAATGTAAGAATATTAATTGTGCTGTTATGTAAGGTCCGGGTGTCCCAAGCAAAGATAGACTCCTAACGTTTATTATGGTGTTGTGCGTGGTAATAAACTCATACCTACGAAGTTTACCCGCTAACTGCTTTATGGTAGGCAGATAGACAGTCACTCCATGTAAAATCCGGTTACGCGGTCTCCTAAGTTGGAGATTCAATGCAAAAGTCAAGCGATTTGCCAGAATGCAACAAATATTGAGGCTTTATTTCGGTGGCCTACGTAACCAACCGCACGTAGGTGTGGAGCGGTGACAAGTGAAGCGAAGTGCGATTAGTTTGATATTTTCGTGCAAACCCATGCGGTTTGGTAGCTTGTTTTAAATAAATTAATATTTCACAACAAATAATATTCGCACGTAGAATAAGCCGTCGCATAGCTTCTTAACCGCTTTCGCATTGGATCGTCCACGTAAGACGCCGCGTTAGACTGAAAGCTGACCCCAATATTACATAGATAAAGGCTAGGATAGAATAATCATAATAAAAACAAAAATCCTTAATATTTTCAGAAGGCTTGTACGCGACGAGCACAAATCAAACGGAGCGACGACACAGCTTCAACAATAACAACAAAGTCTTAGTGGGAGGCGACAACGGAAAGACTCACCACAATGAGCAGAATCACGCTAACCTCGTACAGATCAACAACGCCACGAAGGAGGCCCATTCAGCCCCCGTAATGCCTCCTATGGTAAACCCCTTCGACGCCATGCCTCCATCACTCAAAAACTTCAACATGAACTTCCAAAAACCTGCCAACTTCCCCTTAACCTTCGACCTGACAGAGGACTCAAACGACAGCGCATACGAAGAAGATTTAAGAAATAGAGGCCTAGAGAAACTTCCTTTACAAGAGGTCCGTAACCCGTCCCCCCCGCCGTTCGAGGACTTTACGAGCGATGATTGGCAACAACCACAGCCGAGGTTCATAAACCCTCGGTTCCCCAGAAACTGGGGACCCAGGACTAATTTCAGGCCACCAGGGTACCAACAGCAACCCTGGCCCAGAAATAATGGCCAACGACCACAAAACAGATGGATGGGCCCCAGGCCTAGGTTCTGGTGAAGTGTTTAGTGTGTGATAGTGTTTCATACTATATAAAAGACCAGGTTAAGGCAGTAACAGTGAGTTTCATTTTATGATAGAACCAATGAGCAGTATGTGAATGGAGTATCGACACGATTTTTCTGAGAATCATTTACAACATCAGTTTTAGTATACGCGAAACCCGAAACACTGTGCGGTTTTCCGCACAAATACATGGTCACCGAGCCATCTGGGGGACTGAAGGGTTTATTTGCTCCCGCATCCAGCTGTGCGCTGGTTTCTAATGCCCGCTTTGTCCTGCCGATATGTGTTGTATTTGCGTGTTTTTGGTGTCCAACTTGTGACCTTTTTAAATATTTTTGTAAAAAATATAACAATGGTGTAAACATGATTAGAATCTATTCAGTTACTGATTCTGAACAATCTATATTCAGGTTTCACATGTACTAATATGATGATGTATACATTCGTCTCCGTTAGTACTCCATTTGATTATTCCTCCGTGTTACCGACCGTGTTAAGGTTCTTACACACATTAGTCACGTTGCCGGCACGTCATTGATCAGATTGTATGTATAAGACTTAGTAGCCACACTAGTGTATACCTGACAGGTTTGCCTGTACAGTTGAGTTTTACAAGTAAACCGGAGCGTGTATGTTGCACAACTGTGCAGGTTTCCACACAAGCTTACCGACAGGTTGTGGCCGAGTGGTAACGGTCCCGATTTACGAGTTGTAAGGTCGCGGGATCAAACTTAACCAGGCGCATTACTTTGTGTAATTTATTTGATCGCCACTGCTCTCAAAACGGTGAAGCAAAACATCGTGAGGAAACCGGCATGTCCTAGAACCAAAAATTCGAAGACATGTGTCATTTACCAATCCGCACTGGTGTGATAACGGCCCATACGAGGGGATATCCTAGAGAAGAGGCCTGAGTCCCAGCAGTGGGAACATTAAAAGGCTGATTATGATATTTATTATATTACCTAACAGGTATAACCGTGCAGGCAAACCTGTTACGTACACCCTAACGAGTATGGCTACCTTTAGACGCATCAGTCGTGACTGAATTTTTTGACGTCACTGACGCACGATGCGATGTACAGTGCGTTTCACTTAAGAAGTTCCTTTGGCGTAATGTTGGCTCCCCTGTCTGTGAACACAAAAAAGAAGGGAAAAAGGAAAGAGTTGCCTACTCTACCAAAATTGTTCCCTGAAATGTGAAACGAAATCGATTTTAACGTTAGTTTCAACACTTTGGAGAATTATGGGCCCATTCCCTTTTCATTTAAAAAAAGCAGGTCTAAAAGGAAGTCGTTAATAGAGAGGTACGATATTGTGGCGTAGCGTTTTCGGTATTTGAAAGAATTGCAGGACAATCGGAATGGAGTCCAGCGTCCTAACTTTATGCAAAAAGAGTTTTAAAAACAAGAGGCAATTGTTAAAGGTAACGAAGTATCAGTTAACTTCCATAATATTAAGTAATTTAATTGCTAAAAATATTGCAACACTGTTTTTCCGTATTGCCAACATTACGGCAAAGGAACTTCTTAAGTGAAACGCACTGTAGCCGTGACTGGTGTCAAGTCTTTTCAGGAAGAACAAGTAAACGACAGTTTTTCGCTTTTTGTAGAAAAAGGGCTTTTCCTTTCTTAATTAAAAAGTAATTATGACTATCTTCGGCTATCAGCTTTGCCCGTCTGAATGTAGGTTTCTCAATACAAACTTTGGGTTTCATGGCTTTAGGGTTGAATCTTGAATAATCCTCTATTCTTCATACATCTTAAAAGGAACCTCTGTGTTCTTTAATTTCAGTATTTTAGGTCCAAGGGTTTGGACTGGGCGATGATTCTCAGTGAGTCAGAGGACTTTGTTTTTTATATACAGGGTTTTTTTTGTAAAATACTAACAACCTTGCAGGACTGGGTTACTAACATCAAAAACAGCTTTTGTTCTGTGACATTCCTGCAAAAAAGGGACATAGTTGCTTATAATGTTCTTCCTAAAAAGATTCGATGTGTGTGTATATATATACCATACCTTTTGCATTATATGGCTAAACATAATATACTCGTACCGTGTGTACACCCTGTAGTCTCTTAAACTCCATTCAAAATAATATTATACACTTAAACCACAAAATAGATAGATAGGTACAGAAGACAATCTCATGTATGTAGTTCAATTTTTATACCTAAGCTCGGTGGACGCACACACTAATGAGCGTTTGAGCCGAAACTGCTCGACGAGCTGGCCCAGGCAGGCGCTCCGAGATATCGTGGCCGTGAGCGGTGTCTGTGTGTGCGTTGTGAGAGCGCGCATAGTATGTAGATTGACTTCTGTACCTATATATTTTTTACTGAAACAAACCTTCGTTTACTCTCGGTTCAACCGATTTTGCCTTTTATTACGTTGGTGGCATAGTGGCTGCAATAAATAGTTGGTATTGTACCACTTTTTTGCTTTTAATGCGTCTTTATGTCAAAATCGGTTGATAGGACAGTAAAAAAGGTTTCTCCTTTTCGACGCCCATCTATATAATACGCGATGTGTCCTGCAGTGCCACGCAACAAATAGTTTCTATGTTAAACTAACTAACAAAAGTTTCTATTAAATATAAAACAAACAAGAACTTATTATGTGTGAAAAAGTTAAAATAATGGCTTATAACAGGGCAATTTTCCATAAAAACAAAATAAAAGGTCTTGTAAAAGTCGTAAATTAATTTTATACTATTATTACTTCTAATCAAGTAGTGGCGCTGAGGGCACGAAGATCTCGAACTTGTATACAAGTGATTGGCGTTCAAAAGGATGTCTAATCTTATTACGAATACTTTTCTATAAAGGACGTAATAGGTTTCATATCAATAGTTAAGTCATTTTGATCCCTTTACATAGTTCTCCACAAGATGTAGTTTTTCTGAGGTTTTTTCTTCAGCACTTTTAGTTCTCAATATACTTTCTTACTTTTAATATCGTAGGCAACTGCAATAACGCAATAATTCTCGTATTTTAGTACAATGTAAAGAAAATCAACTCGTCACTGTCGTGTTTAGGTCTTAGAGTTGATTACTTCATGATATGGTCAACTAAAGCTGGCCAGATTATTTAAACATTAATATATGATGATACGACAAATATAGAGAGCAGTGGTGGCTCTGACTTACGAGTTGTAGGTTCAAACTGCCAGGTTGCCTTACTATGTGTAATTTATTTCATCACCACTGCTCTCAAAACGGTGAAGGAAAACATCGTGAGGAAACCGGCATGTCCTAGAATCGAAAATTCGAAGACATGTGACATTCACCAACCCGCACTGGGCCTGTGTAGTGGATTACGGCCCATTCCCTCTCCTAGAAAGGAGGCCTGAGTCCCAGCAGTGGGTACATTCAAAAGGCTGATGATGATATGTCAATACTCGTTGGCCATATCATTGATGTATGATTTCAATGATAATAGGTCTAAAGAGTTAGGCCAAAAGAAGACTGAAATATCATCTGCCCAGTTTCACTGGGCTATATCATGACGTGATCCATTTTTAAGATCTGCCCACGACATCATTATAAAATGAGACACTATAGTCGAAAAGACGAATTCTAACGTCTTGTTTATAGACTGTGTTCTTAGTAATAGATAATGAGGTTAGTATTTCGATATAATCTTGTAAATATGAGTATTGTAAGTCTTTCAAGTCATGAATGGGTTAATCTGCAATTTTTCTATATGAGCTATACAATGTATTCAATAGATCGATAGTTCGTATACAAGTTGATAGGCTAAAATATGTATGGCAGTTGTTTTTTTATTGAAGATCGTAGCAGCTATGGAAAAATCGAGCTGTTTGTTCTTTATTTGTTGACAAATTTTGGGCACAGATGTCGGGATGTAGGATTGCGCTGTTGCCATTGTTCACTAAGATCTGCTGTCCATAGACGCGTAGCTTCAATGACGCGTATTCGTCATTATACGCTTGGTGCACGCCGAAGTGGCAATGTCGTTCTATTATGTCGTAGCTTTGTCTACAGAGTTTCGTTATTTTGTATGTAAGCTGTGAGCAAGCGTACACCAAACTTATAATGACGAATACGCGTTTATGAAGCTACGCGATCGCGGAAAGTGTGCCTTAGTCTTTATACTCATGACTCATTTCTCATTACATCATTTACTCACGTATATTTTGATTTTACAGCTTGACAAGTCTGCCAACTCATGGTCCAACATTTGTAACAAATATTGAAGAATGAATTGCAGGAAATGTTGGCTTAAAAATTGTATAAAATGTTTGTTGAAATTTGGGAGCGATCGAATGTTCTAGACTGGTATATTTAGCGAACATTCAACTGTTGTAATTGATGAAGTTCTATAATGTTCACAATAATTGGGTGAAGTTAGTATTTTTGGGGTGGGGGGTTATGTATTTTTCGCATATTACCCAGTTATTGTTGACATTGGACATTTCTGTACTTCATTCAAAATAAGATAAGACATTTACACACAAACCTTTTTTTACCGTCCGTTCAACCGATTTTGACTTCTATTTCTTAGGTATAAGGATGGCATTAAAGGCAAAAAATTGGTAACAATACCAACTTTACACTGCGGTTGTCATTTATCATTCCACCAACGCAATAAGAGTCAAAATCGGTTGAACGGACGGTAAAAAAAGTTTGTTTAAATGACTGATCATATTTCGAATAGAGTGTAGGTACTGTATGAGGTGCGGAAGAAAATGTTACATAAAAAATACACTTTCAAAGTGACGTGTATGAAATGAATGGTGATTGAAATGATTTATTAGTTTCATTCAATGACAGCATTTGTTTTACTACTAAGACATGACTTGGTGATAAGAAAAGACGTTTGAGAATAGAGTTAAGTATGGTGTGGAGTCTAAGGGCCCTCGGCGACTTTTTGTAACGATATAGTCTCGATGCTGTAGCACGGTGGCATTTTACAAGCTTTTATTTAGTTTCACCTGTCCCGATGTTTTTGTCTGTATTCAAATCTTGTAAATTAAATTTGATCCACTTCCCGGTTACCGATTGAGCTGAAATTTCGCATGCATGTGTAAATCAGATGACAATGCAAAATTATTATGACATGGAGCTGATCTGATATGAACCGGAAGGTGGCTATAGGAACTTGGTAGTTAAACGACACAACCCCATCGAGTTTGGGTTCGTATGATTCGTCTTGACGTGTGTATAATTATATAGGTATACCGAGCTATAAAAACTTGCCATGAAAAAAATATTTTCATTGAAAGCTTGTTTTTATAGCGCTTTCAAATGTAACTAACGCGCGCTAGTAGCGCTACAAAAAGTCGCCGTGGGCCAGGGCCCTATGTTGACAAGATGGTCGGTTGTTACTCAATTCTTTAATGTCTTTTCTTGTTATCAACATGAATAACTTAGAATGCATACAGTAAACGTTATTTTCATAATCCATTATCGGTTAAAAAAAAAAAAAACATAAATGGTTGTGCTATTTTGGTTGCCCAAAAGCTAATAGATTCAGAAGCTTTTAATATTAGTAAGTAGTGATTAAGAAGTCTTCCATAGTTACTAACTAATGGCAATATCTTTGACAAGTATAAATACGTATACTGTATGCATATTAAAACAAATACCCTCAAAACAAAGTCACTGCGTGCGTTCTGCATCGCACGCAGTAACTTTGACTCGGCGGCAATTTTGTTATATTGTATGTATTTTTCAATATGTATAAAGATCTATAGAATCACGATAGTGATGTCTGATGTAATTTTGTGTGATATATCATACAACGCACCGTTACACACTTGTATAATCTTTTTCTTCTAGTCTGTAATCATCCTATTATGTGTAGTATGCAACTTGTCTGTTGGTCCGTCTCGAATTTGGAAACATTGGAGCAAATATGGATGTGCTAACATTATATAAAATTTCGATAATATCGATTTTGATACTCCCGAAACGGTTCGGTTTGTAACTACGGCTATACGAATGATTACACGCCTTCAGAAATATCAATATGTCAGCACATCTATTTCAAAAATTGTTAAAAAACGTTAACAGCAAAAAATGAACAGCCAAGTTGTTTTTTTTTAAATAATAATAATAATATAAACATTAAAATAGAAACTCGCTTTTGTCTCGTAATACATATAAAAGTAGGTTGACAGTTATCTAGTTAGAAATTAAAAATAAATAGCTATTTTCTTTTTTGCTTATTAATAAAGCTTAACAATGAGGTTGTATCTTATTTTGTCTCTGGGCGCTACAAAAAAATATAAACCGTACTAGCTTGTTTTGAAATAACGTAATATCGAAATTATTTTAATAAACTCTTGGTGTGACAAAAGATTTTAAATTCGTGTAATAGTAATTAGTTCACCCTACCTGCAAAATGGTATTTTGATTAATAAGGTGAGAAGGGGAATATTCGAAGGATAAAGTGTATGGAAGAACTGCATTTCAACTGCAAAGCAATACTTGTACTGTCGGTGGGACTACATTTTAAATACCTTATATTCACCCACTGACTTTCACCTTTCACCCCATTTTACCGTAGTTCACAAAAAAAAAAAAACATTTATGTGCAGCCAGAAATATCGGGATGATGACTTCAAAATGATCACAAGACCTTTTTTAACACTAGTACAATAAGATTACCACCTGGATCCAGTATCCGACTAGCGAGTCTAGTCCAGTCAAGTATGCTCAGCATAGCTAAAGCTTACATCGTCCCAAAGCTGGGTAGTAGGAAGTCTGAGCTCAAACAAGCCTAAGATAATAAACTTAACTCTCAATCCAACTCCCCCCCTCCTTCCCCTTGAAAGAGTTTTGTGAAGAATTTAATGATTTCATACAGTCTGATTTTTTTTATCTCGTTTATCTTTGGATCAAAAATGGTGGTTTAACCTTTTTTGAGGCAGGAAGTTATTCAGACATTCAAAACCTACCTGTTCTTTTAGTTGCCCTTTACGTTCCAGGGTCACGGTTACTCTATCGAACATTCCTGCAGCCCTAGCAAGCATCGCCCCCCTTCAGATTTGCTGAGGCGCACGTGCAATAGGCTGGTTGCCGTAAAAAATTTAATTAGTCCGTCTTTTATATTATTTTAAATAAGGGACACGTATTTTTTTTATTTGTAAATTAAACAAAAAATTACAATGATATAGCCCATTAAAGTTACGTGTAACGTTACGCCCTGCTGCATTTTTTCGCACGGGGTGACGTCACACGTAACTTGAATGGGCTATATCTTTGTTATTTTTAGTTTAATCGAAAAAAGAAAAAATACGTGTCTAATATTTTTTTATAATCTAAAATACGGACTAATTACATTTTTCAACGCACCGTCGATTAGAGCTAGAGCTAGCTAGCTAGAGTTCTTACCGGCCTACCCATAGCCCGTCGTCCGCAAGCCCACGCCCACGGTACCCGGGAATAGTCCTGCAATTCCTAGCTTTGGTATGAGGATGTCCTCTCACGGTTTCAGCCAACTTCGCTCGCACCACTGCTTTGTAGAAAGAGGTGATCGCTTCCCATTTCCTCATGATACGGCTGGACGGGAGTATCCGCCGCCGATCGCCTTCAGAAAACAAGTATTTCCCAAAACATGCATGTCCGGTCAAGACCTAAGTCAGGTGGAAAATGAGAACGCTGTGGTACCTCTCCAGCCACATCTCAGAGAAGGAACTTATTGCCGCGATTGGGCTCTGTCAAATTAATTCCTCATATAAAAGTTTTCTAACCATTTGATCATTTTAAGCTCTGCTTGTCCTGATAAATTTACCGCTGGCTTTAGGTAGGTCATCCTTTTCATTTCATTGAGTCTTCTGCAATCATTTGATCATCATTTTCTGAGAGCCTAATCAAGCATTATTCATTTTCCTGTCAGCTACTTGGAGTTTTTTTAAATTCGGACGTATAGTATATCCCAACCCAATAAATACTTCCTTTTTACCTTTTAGTCTTTATTAAGAGCAAATGAGGCGATTATATTTAATCTTTTTTGTTTTGGTGGGAAAATCATCCAATGATATCCCCAGCACTTAGGCGGAGCGGAAGATAGTGTCGGATTTTTACTGATTAAAAACCCATTCCTGTTCTTTCGTTGCCTTTCGTACTAGGGCCGAACCCTCCTTTCAGAAACAGATCCTTGGCCCAAGTAGGCTTCGATCTTACTGGCCCCCTACGGTTTGCTGACAACTCCTTGAGGCGTGTGCGGAACAATACGCGCCGTCGACGTCTTGGGCTCGGTCCAGACGATTACCGGACGGTCGGACGGCGAGCTACCCAGTGCTCGCCGTCCTCAAGCCCACGCCTACGGTGGCCAGAAATTGGGATCAGAATCCCGGTGGCAGCTGGGGCGTGAGGACCCTCATGGATGTGGTGTCCTCCTTTGCTAGCATTACTGCTTCGCAGAAGGAGGCCACTGCCTTCCACTCTTCCTCGCTTCGGTCCATGGCCTGTACCAAGTACCTGTCTCAGCGCGAGAGATCGCTACTGCCCATCGTCCCCACGAGGACTCGGCGGTGCTCTGCCCAAGCGGTTTCTCAGGCGTTTCTGCCTGAATACGGTGCAGAAACCTCCTGAACTTGCCATATCCGGTGAGGACCTGCCTTATGCGGAAGGTGAGGACTCCGTGAGGTCTTTCCAGCTACGCCTAAAGAGGGGACTTACTGCCATAATTAGGGCGTGGCCATATTTTAGTCCTTGTGGAAATTATTAAAGATGTCCTCGGTCATAATGTGGGCGGACAGTTCCGTCAGTCTACTGCCTAATATCAGGATGGTTCTTTCACGTAAGTCACTTGAATCTTAAAACCTTCACTTTGTACTAGACCTAACGAAACCTGTTCATCGTTCCGACTTTCTTTTTTACCAGTGTGGAAATTCTCTTCTCGTATATCATCATATCAGCCGAAAGACGTCCACTGTTAGACATAGGCCTCCCCCAAGCGTCGCCTCAACGACCGGTCCTGTGCGTCACGCATCCATCGGATTTCCGCGACCCTGACCAGGTCATTGGTCCAACTTGTTGGAGGCCTTCCAACGCTGCGTCTTCCGGTACGTGGTCGCTACTCCAGAACCTTTCGTCCCCATCGACCATCTGTTCTGCGTGCAATGTACCCTGCCTATTGTCACTTAAGTTTGCGACTCTTTGAGCTACGTCGGTAAACTTGGTTCTCCTGCCGATATTTTCATTTCTGATGTGATCACGCAAGGAAACTCCGAGCATAGCCCTTTCCATCGCCCTTTGGGTGCCTTTGAGTCTTCTTATAAGGCCCATTGTAAACACGCACTGGTCGCTTCTCGTATATCATAATCATTAAATTCATAAAAAATACATTCAGCCGAACATAAAACCTTCTTTTTAAGTGGGTTAAAAATGCACCAATTGATTTTTATTTTTAAAGTTTGATTTACTGCCGACAATTTAAAATCCAACAGTTCAATAGTATTGAGGCTTAGTGTTATTCTAATTGGCAAGCTTTCTCTCAGATTGATAAATAACCAGATTGCACCCAAACAGTGTCTTCGATATCTGGAGGCGGGGGATTCATGTATTCGTCATCACTTTTGGGGCTCTGAACTAATATACCCTATTATTATATAGCTCTATCTATCGTTTTTGTTGTCTACAATCTTTTGTGCGCAGCTGCAGAAATAAATAAGTACTTTTCTTTCTCTTTCTATCTATGTATCAGAGATAGCGATTGTCAAATGTCTAACATTGTCAATTTCATTGACCACCTGATATTTCGGGAGCGCGTATGTTTTAAACTAGGGTCTGCCAGCGGCTTCGCCCGCGTAAAAATAGATTTCTTCATATATGAACTTTGGACACCCGTTTTCCCCCCTTGGTTGTTGAATTTAAAAGCATATATCGTAAAAAGTACCATTGTGCAAAATTTCACGCTCCTAGTTCTAGTTTCGGCTGTGCAGTCATATCAGTCAGTTTTTCTCTTTATTTATATACTTAGCTAGATCAATCGTATTTTTATTTTATTTAATAATGTATAGGCTCATGTTTGACCACTATCTCACCTGATGGTAAGCGATGATGTATTTCATATTTTAGACCAATCCTACATATTTAGATCTATCCTATATATTTAGGATCTTTTTCTCAGTAGTGCACACTTGACTGAGTGGTCGTGCTTATGTCTCTGTCGTGTCCTGTGCTTTTTTTTTGTCGACGGAGAAAATCATCTTTGACAAAACCCGCTCTTGGGTGGAGCGGGAGATAGTGTCAGACTCTTACTGACTGAAAACCCCGCGCCGTTCCTTCTAGCCTTCATACCGGGGCACGAGCTCCCTTTCGGACAACCCTGTCCCCAGTAGGCTTCGACCCAGCTGGGCCCCTCCTGCTGCTGGCAACTCCTTGAGGCGCGCGGGAACAGTGCGCGCTGTCGACGTCTTGGACTCGGTCCATTAACGGACGATCGGACAGTGAGCTACCCATGGCTCGCCGTCCGCGAGTGGCCGGAAATCGGGATCGGAATCCCGGCGACGGCGGTGAGGGCGCCGTTGCCTGATGCGGCCGGCCTCCTCCTTTGCAAGCATTACTGATCCGCTGAAGGAGGCGACCGCCTGCCATTCCTCCTCGCTCCGGACCATGGCCTCGACCAGGGCCCGGCGCGAGAGGTCTCCGCCGCCGATCGCCCCCACGAGGGCACGGCGATGCTCCGCCCAGGCAGGGCACACCTCGACGGTGTGCTCCACCGTGTCCTCCGGGCGTTGCGCACAGTGGCGATACCCGGGCGTCTCTTCCGCTTGAATCCGATGCAGGAACCTCCCGAACTTGCCATGTCCGGTGAGGACCTGCGTCATGCGGAAGGTAAGGACGCCGTGAGGTCTTTCCAGCCACGCCTCAAAGAGGGGACTTACCGCCATAATCGTGGCGTGCCCATCGTGTCCTGCGATACGACGCCATGTTGTTCTGCGTTTGGCGGCTCGGGAGTTGTCATTAACGCTGTATTGGGTCACAAATTTGAAGAGGGCCATCTGCCGTGTTGGAGAGCGTACACGAGATCTTTTGCCTTCGATTATCCCTTGCACCACCAATCGTCCCATCGAGTCCTCGTTACGGGTGATATGCCCGAAGAAATAGAGGATTAGTATTTGTACAGACGCCGATAATGTCTCTTTTATATTGAGGTCTTTCAGGATCTAAATATTTGTTCGGTGCGCGGTCCATAAGATTCCAAGACGCATTCCAGCACCACATTTCCAGTACGTCAATTTTGAGATGGTCTTGCATCCTCAGCGTCCATGTCTCAGCTTCATATAGAAAAAAATTTAAAAAACCAAGCACTTCATCAATCGAACCTTTGTGTTTCTGGTTATTTAGCGGTCTTTCCACAATTTTTGAGACTTTTTCTACTGGAGATCCCCTCATGGCGCAGCGTCTACGGATTTCGTTCTTGGTGATCGTCGAGCCCAAGCATAGTAGCTCTTGAAAACCTCATATCTCGCTATATCTTTGACGTCTGGTTGGTTGTTGTCAGCGTAGTCCATAATTATCATTTAGTCTTGTCGCGGTTGATTTCCAGTCTAAAATCCAATGCTGTAGTCTCTAGACGGCCAAGCAGAGTCTCAATTTCTTCTCTACTTAACGCTAGGAGGGTAGTGTCATCTGCATATCTTAGATTTGATATCTTCCGACCTCCCACAGGTATTCCTTTGTCCCAGTCTTCGAGAACAATCCGCATGATGTACTCTGTGTATATGTTAAATAATAGACGACAGAATATACTGCCACGTTGAAACCAGCCTGCGTTTTTTAAAGGGTTCAGAGATTTTGGATCTATTCTGTGAATAACGGATCACGGCATAGCATTATTAGATTTATAAATGTTCCCACTGCTGAGACTCAGGCCTCCTCTCTAGGGCAGGGAATGGGCCGTAAGACACCATGTGGGACCACTGCGGATTGGTGGCTGTCACATATTTTCGGATTTTTGATTCTAAGATACTGGATTCCTCTCGTTATTGTCCTTTACCATTTAGAGATGAAACTATCCAAAATTCCTAAATTGAGGCCGTTACGACTAGGCCACTACTGCTCTATCGGGGCCGTCACTATTTTGAATCGATCCTATATATTTTGGGGAAATTTTTTCAATGGTTAACGCCAGAAGGTCGCTTTGTGTTATTCTTATGCCTATTCTTTATTGTAGGTAGATAACTACAGAGAAGTAAAAACCCTTCTACCAGAAATTCAAGACTGTCACAATCGCTCTCTATGGTTCTTCCCAGGAGACGTTTTTTTAAGGTGGGACAAGGGCAGATGTGCAGTGGGAGAAGGGCATCCATCATCTGGATGTCTTCCTCTCTGGAACGAGCGTGAGGGCTTCTCAGACTTAGAGACTAAAACCACATTTGTGTCTTTCAGTTGCCTTTTGTGTGCTAAAACCACGGGTATCCTTTTCAGAAAATCCCAGCGGCCCTAGCGGGCATGGGCCCTACTAGGCCCTTACGGTTTGCTGACATGTATTTAAGGACCGCGTGGAACACTATGTCGACGACATGGCCTCGGTTCGGCTGATTACCAGACTGCTGGACGGTGAGCTAGCCATAGCTCGTCGTCCCGCAAGCCTGTGTCTACCGTTGCTGAGAGTAGGGGTCGGGGTCTCGGCGGCTGGGGTTCGAGGATGTTTGTTCCCTCACGAGTGCGGACGTCTCCTTCGCTAGCTTTACTGCTTCGCAGAAGGAGGCGGCCGCTTGCCATTGCTCCTCGCTCCGGACCATGACCTGTACCGGGGCCTTGAGCCAGAGGTCGCTGCCGCCGATCGCCTCCACGAGGACACGGCGGTGCTCCGCCAAGTGGGGTACACCTCCATCGTATGCCGTGTCTTCCGGGCGGTTCACACAAATTCCTCCTGAGTCCGATGCAGGAACCTGCCAAACTAATGTCCGGTAAGGATCTGCGTCATGCGGAAAGTGAGGTCGCCGAGACGCCTTTGCTACTCTTCAAAGGGGAGACGTACCCACTTTCATGATTATGGCGTGCTTACCCAGCAGACGTAAGATCCGTTTGAGAGGTACACGCGGATGTTAGCATTTTTGGTCTTGTTAACCACTCAGAAATCAAAACCCCTGTGTTGATTTCCGAATACCCAAATGATAAAAATCGGTGCTGAACGTTTGAGAGCATACCAGATTATAAGTTTGATATTTATGCTCTTACTTTCAAGGTTCATTATTGAACATAAAGGCTGCATTTCCTTTAGAAACTAGGGTAATCGACAACATTGTTTTTTTTGTTATGTTTTAGTTTGAACGTTTGACCACCGTCATACACCACCGTCCCATAGGTTTAATTTATAGATTGAATTCAAGAACAACATTGTCAGGTTCTAGCATTTAGCTATTATCACTAAACGATATTTTGTTTTTGTTTTAAATTACCCATTACTGTCCCACTGCTGGGCAAAGGCCTCCCCCAAGTCCTTCCAAAATTTCTTCTCCTACGCTGTCTGTAACCAGTCCTCGTGGTAGGCGTCCAAATCATCCCGCCACCTCTTTCTAGGCCGGCCTCGACGGCGCCTTCACTCAGTAGGAACCCACTGTGTGGCGATGCTTGCCCAGCGGTCCCTGTGCATGCGGCCGACATGACCCGCCCAGTCCCATTTGAGCCTGGCAGCTTTTTTGCCCACGTCTATTATACCTGTTGTGGAGCGCATGTCGTTCCGTATTCGGTCAGTTCTTCTTACGTCCAGAATGCTGCGCTCCATAGCTCTCTGGCAAACGGGGGGGGGGGGGGGGGAACGATAATCATAAGTGGAAAATGATCATGATTGCGATTCGGTCTCAAAGCCAAGCATTCACTATGGGCTAATTATATCTCTTTTACATGACACCGCTTTTTTTTTTTGTAGGTGGGAAATGTCGTTAGATGATTTCGCGACGTGTACTGACTAAAAACCCATTCCTGTTCCTTCGTTGCCTTTCGTACCGGGGCCGAATCCTTTCAGAAGCAGACCCTTGGCCCCAGTAGGCTTCGACCCAGCTGGGCCCCTCCTGTTGCTGACAACTCTTTGAGGCGCGCAGGAACAGTGCGCGCCGTCGACGTCTTGGGCTCGGTCCGGACAGTTACCAGACGGACGGATAGCGAGCTACCCATGGCTCGCCGTCCGCGAGCCCGGGTCTACGGTGGCCGAAAATCTGGATCGGAATCCCGGCGGCAGCGGCGAGAGCGCCGTTGCCTGATGTGGTCGGCCTTCTCCTTTGCTAGCATTACTGCTTCGCAAAAGGAGGCGACTGACTGCCACTCCTCCTCGCTCCGGACCATGGCCTGAACCAAGGCCCGGCGCGATAGGTCTCCGCCGCCGATCGCCCTCACGTGGACACGGCGATGCTCCGCCCAAGCAGGGCACACCTCGACTGTGTGCTCCACCGTGTCCTCCGGGCGTTCCGCACAGTGGCGAAACCCGGGCGTCTCTTCCGCTTGAATCCGGTGCAGGAACCTCCCGAACGTGCCATGTCCGGTGAGGACCTGCGTCATGCGGAAGGTAAGGACGCCGTAAGGTCTTTCTAGTCACGTCTCAAAGAGGGGACTTACCGCCATAATTGTGGCGTGCCCATCAGAAGTAGACCCTTGGCCTCAGTAGGCTTCGACCCTGCTGGGCCCTTACGGTTTGCTGACAAATCCTTGAGGCGTTCGTGGAGCAATATGCGCCGTCGACGTCTTGGACTCGGTCCGTATGGTTACCGGACAGTCGGACGGCGAGCTACCCATTGCTCGCTGTCCGCAAGCCCATGCCTACGGTGGTCGGAATCCCGGCGGTGGCAGGGGTGTGCGGGCCGTTGCCTCACGCGTGCGGCCTTTTTCTTTGCCAGCACTACTACTTCGCAGAAGGAGGCAACCGCCTGCCACTCCTCGCTTCGGACCATGGCCTGTACCAAGGCCCGGCGTGAAAGATCGTTGCCGCCGATCGCCCCCACGAGGATTCGGCGATGCTTTGTCCAAGCGAGGCATACCTCTATCGTAAGCCATGTCCACCGGCCAGTGCCCACAATATCTGACACCGCAGGAAATCGCTTTTGAGTTTTGTGAGTCCAAGGTCGCACGACACCTCTAAGTATCGACACTTAGAGGTGTCGTGCTACCTTAGACGGCGAGAATGATTTATTTACTTAAAACTTCTCTGTAAGAACTTCGCGAGTTTTTTTCTCTAGTGTATTTTCAGAGTATGTGTTAAACTCATCATCTTCCTGCCCTTGTCCCATTTTTATTTGGGGTCGACGCAACACGTTTTTTTCTTCCATTCTGTCCTGTCACTCGTCACGCCATCACTAACTCCCTTTTCTTTCATATAATTTCTCACATAATTGATACATCTTTTCTTTTGCCTCCATCTCCCTCTCCATCCATTTACATGTAAATTTATTACTCTTTTAGCAACATGCGTTTCATCCCTCCTCTTTACTTGACCATATCAAGACAAACAGTTAAACGGTTTCCTTTCAACTTTTCAGTCACTGGCGCCACTTTCGAACTTCCCCTAATATAGGTACTCATTTCTCACTTTATCCATTCTCGTCACACCACACATCTATCTTAACATTCTCATCTCAGCTACATGCAGGAAGATTTAGGAAGATGATTTATTTATTCATTTAAGCATTCTTTTTTCATCCGTCTTTTCCATAGCCCAACATTCTGATCCATACAGTATGACAGGCCTTATTACCGACTGGTAGATTTTACCTTTCAACTTGAGGGGCATCTGTGGGCGACAAGTTGATCTCGTGACCTGTCGCTATTTCATCCATCCTGCGTTGAACCGAGGTGTTACGTCCCGGTCTACCTCACCATCCTCCGTGTTTTGGTTCTACTCAATTTCAGGCCAACAGGAAAGTGTTGGCCTGAAGTCTGTGCTACCACACCTCCAATCTGTTCTGGAGCTCTAGGCCACTCTCGGCAACCAACATAAAGCAAACAACATACACTAAAACTACGGGAGAGTATAAAAAAGGCATTTGTGCATCAATAAAATATATATAAAAATTCATCTTGACATCACTACATAATAAACTACATGGGTTCCGCTTTCATACCGCAGTTGGAATGTAATTTATCTGATACACTACCCTTCCGTCTTGAACTTGATAAAATAGGGAGTACCTAGAGTTTATTATTTATTCCAATCCAATTAGGTAGTTAGAAATTTACCTACAGCGAAAACTTCATAATGATGATGCGTACTTGTTGTTGACTAGTTTTTCCTGCGCCGTCGCTCCGAAAAGAATTGCCTTGAGCTATTGAACTTAGATTTTTTCTTTCCATCAGTAAAATAGTGTTTGTAATCAGATAGTCTAAGATCCCAGAGCTGTCTGATGTTATTTATTTTCACAAAGATGAAACCTTAGGTTTTCAATAGCGTCTCAAGTGCTTTGAATAACTGTGTGCTTGTGAAGCTCCCCCTTGGGGAATCTTGGCGTATACCAGGTGGGAAAGGGAACTAAAAATACGAGTTACGTACATTTTATGGCTGATTTTTATATAATTATGTTTTGTAGAACATTAGGGGCAACACTTCAGTTATTGGCCCTATACAGTTATTGGCCATTTCAACTTTGGTGGCTCCAAATAAGCAATGTTGAGCTGGTCATCTCTTAGCTGCCAGTGGCTTAATTCAGTTACTATCTTTTAATTATTTTTTTATTATTATCTACATTGTGCTCACATAATAGAAGCAACAAGAAATATGTAACCAAACATTAATGTTTGTTTTTTAATTAATGTTTGGTTATATAAATATGATTTAGAGTGTCCATGGAGTTTCTTGCACGTTCTTCTCCATAGAGATCTACTCTTTGGAACGTGCAATTTTGCTTCACTTGTTTGTTTGACTGACCGACATTATAACATTTCAAAAAATTGGTCTATCTGAAATAAACGTTTTTGACTTTGACTTTGCCTACCAGAACAGTAGATTCACTACTGCATTAATCAGTAAATAGTTTTGAATGTACTTCATAGTAGGTAATTGTTTATTTTAGACCGTCAAAGTTGAAATGGTCAATAAGGCACTGGTCCGGCCGCCGACGATGAACGAGTAACGAGTAGAATTAGAAACTATAAACGAGTTGGCGATCAGCGAGATGCGAGTGTGTAATTTCGATAGTGTTGTCGCTGGGCTATAAGCGAGTCAACGACAACACACTGCTTTGAATGACGCACTGCAGTGCGTCATTGAAAGTACACTCGTAAAGAAATTATCAAGTGAGCGAGTATCGCTGAGCGAGTTTTTTTTGTTTTTTGTCGCTCAGCTATAAAACTAGTAAAGCGAGTTGTCGCCGGCAGTGTGAACAATCAGAGAGCAACTATATATAACTATATATATATATATATGTATCTCTTTCGTGTACACGGAATGTATATCTATTGTGCGTTTCTTGAGGGAGAAAATCACCGATAGTTAGTCGTTTACTCGCCGGCGGTTGGACCATTGCCTAACTGTGTAGGGCCCAATAACTGTAGCGTTTATCTATTCTAAATTCTAAAGTAGTATCATAAGTGTCAGACACTTTCCGTGGACTAAAACATCTGTCAGAAGTTTTAAAGCTCCACAAAAAATAAACAAATTTTACTTATTTGTACATGTCTGATTTTTAATTAAGTTATTAAGGTAACTATTACAATGTTATATTTCAGTAATCAGATAAATTGTAGTGACCAAATATCCCCTCAACACGACAACTATTCAGCCAAGAGTATGAGCTCAAGAGCACGCATGTGTTTCTGAGTTAAGTAACTCTTATTTTTAGTTTCCTTTCTCTGTTGATTCCTGTCAAGATCCCCCCAAGGAGGAGCTCCACAAGCACAGGTATTCAAAGCACATGAGATGCTACTGAAAACCAACGGTTTCATCCATGTAAAAATAAGATAGGTCAGATCGTTCTGGGATCTTAGGGTGCTTCTACACGGTGCGTGTAGCTGGCGCAAGTAAAGAGGCGGGTTACATGCGTGAGTAATATGATCAAGCTGCTTGATCAAGTTACTCGCTTTACTATAATGCAAATAATAGGGACAAGTAAAGAACCGGGCTACTTGCACCAGCAGAACGCACAAGTTATTTGCTCGTGGTCAAGAGCTACATAGGTACCTATGTAAGCTATTCACGCGATAGCTTTACGAGTTTAAGAAACTAAATAGCTAAAGAATAAACAATTCACGTAACAGAGTAACAAATTAAAACGCTCCCTATCGATCTACCGCGTCGCCCTTGCGCACTTCTGAACCTGAGGGTCTACTCGCTTTCTCCAAAAAACGAAGTTTCGATTGAAATTTCGCGTGTTTCATACCACGGTTCCTTTCGTTCCCGAAATTTCGCACGAACGAAAATTGTTTGACGTACTGAATCTCTAAACCTACTCTAATTCGTTATGTTTCGAAAATTCTGACAGAGGATTGTTTTCAATTTTAACGTCAAATGAATATCGTTCGTTTACGAAAGTTTCGTTTCGGAGAAAGCGAGTAGACCCCCAGCAAAAGTAACATGCACAAGTGACCCGCGCGCGCGCCACAGAGTACACGGGTTAGTTGCGCGAGTTGCACGCTTTAATAATGTTCGAGTCGCTAGCCTCGCACATGTTTTTAAACGGTAAAGTTTACGATGTATACGACCTGCGCAAGTGCCGCAATATGCGTAAGCTACTTGCACCGTGTAGAAGCACCCTGGGTTTAAGATGGGATCTTTCAAGGATTGACTCCTGTAAACAAAACAAGCACTATCTGTTTATAAATTACTAGCTTTTGCCCGCACGGCTTCGCTCCCGCTCTTCCCTACTCCACCCTACTCTACCCTACTCTACTCTACTCTACCCTACTCTACCCTACTCTACTCTACTCTACCCTACACTACTCAGCCCTACTCTACCCTACTCTACAGTATCCTATGTCCGTCACCTGGCTCTAAGCTACCTACCCACCAATTTTCAGTCATATCGGTACAGCCATTCTTGAGTTATAAATAATGTAACTAACACGACTTTCTTTTATATATATAGACTATGGATGCATTTTTTTCTAATTCTTAGGGTAGTATTAACAAATTAAAAACAAAACTTTGAATCTAAATAAGTAGAAAAGAGACCAATAGAAAAATCACTAGTTATAACATTATTTTTACTGTCAACCGCGAGAGCAGCGAGTTTCTATTTTATTATTGAGATATTTTGGTATCTACTACCTGATGATGGACGACAATACCAGTTCTGGAACTTCAGACAAACTCCATACCAGATTGTTACCTTTACGGCCGGTGCACACCACGTTTTTTAAACGCGCCGTTGACGCGCGTTTGTAGCGATATAGACGCGATACGCTCGCGAGTCAGACGCAGCCTGTATATTTTTAATAGGATAAAAAACGCGCCGTCGACGCACGTTTCTAAAACGCATATCAACGGCGAGTTTAAAAAACGTAGTGTACGAACCCTTAGTTATGGCAAATAGAGCTTTTGAAATAGAATGACAAAAAGTTAACAAATGTTATAAGGAACTCGACTTTTCCTGAGCTCGATTTGCCAAATTAACAATTTGTAACAATGTCCTACATTGGCCAGGCCTTCAAGAATTTGGAGTTAACACCTCACTCCCAACTAAGAAACGATATCCGCGGACGGTGGTCCAGCAGGCCTAACCAAGATACTGGGGCAGGGAAATCCTAAAGGGAGCTCGAGCCCCGGTATGAAGACTAGAAGGAACGGGGTGGGTTTTTAGTCAGTAAGAGTTTGACACGATCTCCCGTTCCGCCCAAGAGTATGGGTTGTCATTGGATGATTTTACCCACCATAAAAAAGGTCTAGAAAACAAGTTACGACTGTTTTGTTTCGAATATCTTTCTAAACGCTCCGATTCTTTTGTTCAGCCCACGTGATTTAACGCTGAGATGGTGTCATTCCCATACATTTGAAGGTTTCTATTAGCGTTAACGAATGTACTTAGATTATTAATTTGCGTATGCACGCCATTGCACGCGTAGCTCCCGACGCAAGAGTGCAAGAATGGTTTTTAGTCGGTACGAATCTGACAATCCTTCACTCATCCCAGCGTGGAAAGCTTCCCTGAAAATTCACAAGAAAAAGGTCTCCAAGAATTGAAAAAGTTAATAGGTAAGTATCTATGTATCATCGTGGTCATTTCTACCTAATCACTTATAAAAAAATCCCTTGTATCCTGTGGCGCGGCGCCAAACCAAACCCTTTGAAATTTTCGCAAGCAAAAATGAACTTAGTGGTGGTCAGGTAGAAGTGTCTTTGATGGTACGTCTACCAGCCTGCTTTTGGGTAAGTATTTAGATAAGCACCGCGGGTATGGTAAGAAATTGTCTAATAGCGTAATATTTATAACGGCAATAATAGGGATTATGCATGCCATTTTTTTATTTGGTGAATTAAATAAAAAAAAAAAACAAATACAAAAACAAAACAAATATAAAAGAATATTTAAAATATCTTCATCTCAACAACAAAGTTCCCAAGCTGCAAAACTGCTAATAATTCCGATATGGTTAATACGTCAAAATTCCACCGCCTCAGGGGCGTAGCTACCGCCGTATCTGCCGTATCAATTATGCGGGGCCCCCAAGCTACAGGGGCTCCGACTTAGGCCAAAATTTGTAACATGTTGTCCATAATCTCAAATTCTCATGGACAGGAATGAATGAATATTGACCATTCATAATATGATACTCTGTAAATAGCTTTTAGCACGCTCCTTTCTTTTTAGCATTTTCTACATACAAGACGATAATAAAAACTCGACCAATTTTAGTACGTCCTACTAAGTGATCCATAAAATGAGCTCATTTTCAATTTTAAGGCCTCTCAAGGCACTATTTCTATATTAGTAGAAGCTATTTCGTACAAAAAAACTAGCTTTCAAATATATTTGATACGGGGCCCCTGAGGGCCTAGCTAGTTAGATACCTAACAACTTAGATACTAAAAAAAAAAACATGCATATTCCCTATATTGTTTTGTAGATCAAGTTTTGCTTCTGACGTGCGGTTGACTTAGCTACAAGATCTCGAAAGACGTGACTAGGTACTTTCAAGTTTTGAACTAAGCTGATGTTATGCAAGAGGATTACCAGCGTCATAATCAAGCTTTAAATGTTTCTAGTTATTCCTGGAAATAGGTAACGGATGCATTATTTTTTCTTACTTGCATG
The DNA here is from genome assembly GCA_949319445.1 of Mythimna lalbum. Taxonomy (NCBI): domain Eukaryota; kingdom Metazoa; phylum Arthropoda; class Insecta; order Lepidoptera; family Noctuidae; genus Mythimna; species Mythimna lalbum. The sequence goes on from OX439369.1 coordinate 6,121,845, forward strand.
AGGTATCAAAGTTGATTCAAATCGATATGGATGAGGTTTTTCATTTTCACGATATTCAGAAATTAAATTTGAAAGTGAACTCTGCAAGCAACTTATCAGTAATTCTGCCCTTGATAGTTAAAAAGACGTATCTAACAAATACGAAAACGGATAAAAAAATGTTTTAATGAATGAAGCGGTTACCGGGCCTTTTTTTCTTGTGTTAAAACCGCACTGGAAAAAGTTGTCCTGATTCCGGCAATGTATATAAATCAACTCTGGAAAAAATGTTAGATGCGTCTTTTTTACTAACGGGGGCAGGCATGCTCATTTTGATATTGGAGAGTAATACGTGGGTAAACGTGAAGTTTTTCCGAGCGCGTCTTCGGAAAAATACCTGATATGATATTGATTAGGAAGGTAGGTACTAGATATGGCCTCTCCAAACATCGTTACATTTATCTAACCTATGTTTTTACCCGATTGCAAAAATAGTATGTTTTTATCGTAGGCACTGTCAAGGTGGGTAATGTTTTCCAGAATATTAGTATGTATTATGTATGTTTGTATTTAACCCTTTTTTATAACTTTCTGTTTTAGACTAACTTCTGCCAGCAGCATCACCCCCGTGAAAGTACCTAGGTTTCTCTATAGGTACTAACTTTGGACCTCGTTTCATTCCTCTAAGGGTGAATTTTGGAAAATCCTCTCTTATTGCCCGCTTACGCCATAAAAACACGCTCCTTAGCTGCCTACGCGCAATGATGTTCTCAAAACGTTTTGAGCGTAGGTATAGCTTGGATCTCTACCAGGTACTTACCGGTGAGGAATTGTCATAGGTCTAGGTACATATAGTGGTCCAATGATGAAACGGGCTTGGTGGAATTAAACTGCAATTCCGAGACACAATCCCCTGAAATGTACCTAACCGATAAAAAAGAGACAGGCTAGCAACTCAGCGTCGACGCTCAAGAGTTTCGATTCGGCGAGTGCGTTTTTTTTATTGTTAATAGGTTCGCGCTTGATTGCCATCTCACCTGATGGACGTTGGAAAGCGACGATGCCGTCGACGATGGAACGCGCTTACCTAGAAGAAACCTATCCTTGACTTAAAGATTCCTGGGTTGTAGTTATCAGGAAACAGAATCCGGCAAGGAATTCTACTCCTTAGCTGCACGCACAATGAATGTGTTCCTAAAACGTTTTGTCCGTGTAGGTGGGACATTCCGGTTTCGCTTCGCCGTACGTCTGGTAGTCCAATGATGGAATGGGCTAGGCGGAATTAGGTTATGCAATTCTGACGAACACTCCTCGAAATGCAATCGGTAGAAGACCGACACGCTAGCAATTCGGTGTCGATGCTCAAGACTTTGAAGCCTCGACTCAAGGAGTGTATCATCTCCAATTAACCTTCTGGCTCGCCTCTCATCGCGTCATTGTTGATGAACCTTTTTGCTAATTTCTCAACCACATTTTATAAATCGACAGCAATTTTTTCATATTTTTGGCAGTGTTTTAAGATAAATGGTTTGATGAAAGAACCTACTCTTTTTGAGATAATCATCATGAAATAACTTCACCCGGTCTACATGGAACGGGAAGCCGTGTCAGAATTGTACTGACTATAAGCCACCTGAATTCCTTTATTTGCCCTTTGTGTTTCAGGGTTACTACCTAACTCTCGAACATTCCCGCAGCCCAATCACCCGTATTCTCTTGACTTCAAAACGAAGGCTAAGTCAATGGAAATTAATAACTACCTGTATCAAAACTGCATCCTAACTTCGATAGTTTCAACACGACCTCTACAGCTCGGAAATTGTTTTAGCGTCAACTTAGCCAATCTAGGTGAGGGCTAGTTTGTGTGTATTGAATACTAACACGTTCTCTTAACAGTGGCGGATTAACCTGGCGCGGGGCCTGTAGCAAATTCGACCAAGGGCCCCCTGTGTAGAGTAGACCTATTAATTCGTTAAAACCCAAGCGAACGCGTCCGCTCTCTCATAGTCTTTATATTATGTCTCTACGGTATTCGAAAGGTAAAATACTTCTCAATCACCTGCAATAACCACGTGGATTTTAAGATTGGATAAGATACGTGGAACGTATTGTAATGAGGGAAATCTAAGAGATTTATTATCATATTCAATGAAATAATCAGCTCTTTTCGGATTTCGATATTTTTTTTTCCACAACTGTCACAAAACGCCGTCTAGACCCAAGTTAAGCAGAGGTTGTGTTATGAGTCCTAGACAAGTGATAAACATACTTATATATTTCTAAATACATACATACATACATATTATCGCTAAAATGCAGCCAGACACAACAAATGGTCGTACACAACACACATACATTTGTCCTGGGTGGGAATCGAACCCAAGACCTCCGGCATAGCAGTCAGGGCCACTAACCACTAAACCAACAGGGGAGTAAAATTTTTTGCGTTTACAGGATTCTCGAATACGCGGGGCCCCCGAATGCGCTGGGCCTGGGCATTTGCTACTTTTGCTATATAGCTAATCCGCCACTGTCTCTAACTCCTTGCACTTACTAGGGGGCTGGCAAGATGCCAAGGAGATTCAAGGAGATAGGTACAGCAAAAGATTTTGTGAAGTTCGATAAATCTAATACTTTTGGTCTTGTCTTGTCTCAAAGGCTGGCACTGATTGAGCGTTTTTGAAAACAGGACAATCATTTAATAGGATTTGGAAGCCTGTGAAGTACCTATTTTGGGGCGTCTCTACAAAAAGTTTAGGTATGTGAATTTACGTGATAAAACCTGTACCAAGATAACATATAGGTATAATGATAGATCAAAATGTTGCTCTGTGAAAAAGACATCATGAATAAAGATTACATGTAGCGGAGATGAAAATGTTGAGATGGATGTGTGGCTTGACGAAAAGAGTATATAGTAGTATATAGTAGAGGAAGTATGAAACTGAAAAATTGAAATCTAGTTTTGATATTCTCATGTGAAGAGGAGGGATGAAAAGTGTGTTAGTATAATAATTTTGAGCATAATACACAGTCGGATAGATAGAGAGGAAGAGAAAAGTCAAGGAAAAGATGGATGGATTGTGTAAGGAGTGTTATGGAGGAAGAGGGTTTCAGTGGTAACGTGACGGTAGACAGGACCGATTTGAAGAAACAACGTAACCCTTATAGGATCACTTTGTTGTCGGCCTGTCTGTCTGTCAAGATACTTTACTTCGGAAACGCGTGGAGATATCGAGTTGAATTGCAATTATAACAATACAAGGTGTAACGTTAAATGCGCAAAACCTGAAATTAGTTTGATCAGAATAAAGACCAGAATCAATTAAACCACTTTTTAATATAGGTTAAATTTTTCAAAAAATCTTCATTAAAAACTTCAATCTGTCTATTCATGAATAGGTCAAGCCATCACGTGCGCAAACCCGCTGAAATGGGTAAACAAACACAAACAGTTGTAATCCAATCAAATTTTCTCATATACGGGATAATAATAGTTCTTTTTTCAATTCAGATATGAATTTTAAACAAACTAAAACTGCTCATAAAACCTTTAATTTCTTTTTAATGTTTTTTTTCTCACATTTGAATTAAAAATCATTCGGGGTGTCTGAGGTTTTGCGCATTTAACGTTACACGTTGTATATTCAAGTCTGCGGTCTCATGAAGATATGCGAAAATCAAACTTCTGAGATAACCCTTCAGATACCATCAATTAGAGACACAATAGTAAGACAATAGATGCGCGGCCACCGGTGGTCGCTTGGGGATTCATGAATTAACGAAAAAAAAGATACGACTGTGTATGTCGCAAAAACGTGTTTTTCGTCGCTTTCTCGGAAATTAAAAATTTATAGGGTACTAAACGTTGGCCTAGAATTCTGAGGCATGAAACAAGGTCTTATAGCCTTAGTATAGGAAAAAATTGGAAAACTTTAAATTTATAATTACGTCACAAAAAAAAACGCTTCGGAAAAATTTTTGTAACTGAATTCGGGAATTGAACTGTTTTCATAGATTATTTTGTACGGAACCCGCAGTGCGCGAGACCTACTCGCCCTGTTTTTTTCTTTTTAGGTACAGAACCCTAAAAAGGCTCCTACCACATAAAACCATTTTATTTGTAGTCTTCGAAGTTTCACTTTGAAGACTGCCAAAAAAATTATAAGTAGTAAGTGCTTACATACAATTTTTAATCAGACGTAAACTCTAGAAAAATCCTCTTTTTCCCTTTAGGTACCTACTGAAACTTACTCTAAGTAGATCTAAGTTATGTCCTTGCTCGGTTTCACGCTACAAGAACTTTACAAAACTTAGGATTAGTATTTATCTAGCTTTCATGTGGGTTAGACCACAAAATAGATAGGTACAGAAGATAATCTCATGTATGTACTTCTCGGCGGCGGAGACCTCTTGCGCCGGGCTTTGGTTCAGGCCATGGTCCGGAGCGAGGAGGAGTGGCAGGCGGTCGCCTCCTTCTGCGAAGCAGTAATACTAGCAAAGGAGGAGGCCGACCGCATCAAGCAACGGCGCTCCCGCCGTCGCCGCCGGGATTCCAATCCCGATTTCCGGCCACCGTAGACGCGGGCTCGCGGACGGCGAGCCATGGGTAGCTCGCTGTCCGACCGTCCGGTAACTGTCCGGACCGAGCCCAAGACGTCGACGGCGCGCACTGTTCCTGCGCGCCTCAAGGAGTTAGCAACAGGATGGGCCAAGCTGGGTCGAAGCCTACTTGAGTCCTGGGTTATCTGAATGAATGATTTAATAAAATTTATTCTATCTGAAAAGGAACTCGAGCCCCGGCATGAAGGCTAGAAGGAACGGGGTGGGTTTTTAGCCAGTAAGAGTTTGATACTATCTTCCGCTCCACCCAAGAGCGGGGGTTGTCATTGGATGATTTTTGTCCACCAAAAAAAAAAAAAAATTATGTAGTTCAGTTTTTATACTTACGCTTGGTGGACACGCACAGTAATGAGCGTTTGAGCGGAAACTAATCGACGAGCGGGCCGAGGCGCTCCGAGATACCGTGTCCGTGAGCAGTGTCTATGTTGCTCGAGCGCGCTTTGTATGTAGATTGACTTCTGTACCTATCTATTTTGTGGTTAGACCCTATTGTTGATTTGTTGAGGACAGGTCTTCTAATTAGTCTCCCCCTACGGGTTTTCCTCGAAAACAGACTTAAATGAGAAATGTTCTGTAAGCAATCATAGTATTTATCTAGTTTTAGTTGTTTGCAAACAGTAATCTCATTATTCATTTTGAGAGAATCTCAGTGGAAAGCCCGGGTCTTATGAATAGGTTTTCTTTTAGATGTTTGCGTAAATGGAGATACTTTTTGTTCCAGTTACTGACAGCGAACACGTTTCCCGGTGTGCCCCAATGACGTCGTGGGGGTGATCGCTGGTGGTGACCTCTCGCGCCGGGCCTTGTTACAAATCTTGGTCCGAAGTGATGAGGAATGGCAGGCGGCCGCCTCCTTCTGCGAAGCAGTAATGCTTGCGAAGGAGGAGGCCGCAAGCGTGAAGGAACGGACGTCGTCACCTTCCAGCCGCTAGGACCCCGACGTCGATTTCCAGACACCGACCGTAGGAGTGGGCTTGAAGACGACGAGCAATGGGTAGCTTGCCGTCTAACCGTCTGGTAACCGTCCAGGCTCACCTCAAACCGTAGGATCCCAGCAGGACTGAAGCGTACTGGGGCCATGGGTTGCCTTCCGAAAGGTAAATCCAAGGTCCTGGAATGCAAGTCAAAAAAAGAACATAGGTGTGGTTTTAGTCAGTAAAAGTCTGACAAACCCTCCCGCCCCTCCCTGGAGTGAATAAAGTCATTGGATGAATTTTATTCTCAATTTTTTTTTTAAACTGCTTTTACGTCCGTTGCGTCACAACCACAGGTTCAGTTGAAAAACAGCGTCAGGCATTAGTTGTCTGGCAATCATGCTGAACTGGACCTATTTTGATGCAGTCATGAGACAACTGTATTTTTTTATTCTTTATTTATTTTTTGCTTCTTGTATTTGTGTTTGGGCCTTGTGCTTGTACCAAATAAATTATTTTCTTTCTTTCTTTCAATTTAAAAAATAAAACAAACCATACGAGCCACAAATACGATGTTACGTATAACTTATTTCTTTCGCCTGTTCAAGTTTTGTACAAGTAGTATTTGTATTTCCTACAATTAATTATTTTGCGACAAAGACATAGAATTTAACATCGAAACTACTGCAAGATATCCTAGGGACAAAATAACTGGATGCCAAGTTGAATGGTAACTGGGATCGAATCGACACCGTTAGTTAGCAAGTTTGGGCATAACTTGATAGACGAGAGACGATCCACACTTTGGGATAGCTTGTGTACCGGGCAGAGTTGCGGCTTTGTTGTTTACGGCTACCAGCTAGCTGCAGTAGCGTAGCTCAGCTTAGTAAGCGTAGACGTGGGCGAAGTGGCCCCCCCGCACCCAAAGGGGCCTCGCGTGTTCGACGCCTCTTAAACAACGAAGGTTTTGTTTTATAATTTACTAGCTTTTTCCCGCGGGTTTACTTGCGTATGTAAAATATATCTAGCCTATATCACTCAGGAATAAAGCCGCTTTTTATCGGTGAAAAAAACTTAGCAATCGGACCAGTACTTTCAGAGATTACCTGCTTACAAACAAAAAACAAGAAAAAAGCCACGTCTTTATAATATAAATATTAGTAGTAAGTGACGTAGTTGGTTACTCACTTATATACCTACCTAGATTATAAGCTTTTGTTAATCACATATAGTGTGTAATTATTAGTTTTCCTAATAAATAAAATAAACTAAAATTAGTATAGAAGTATAGATAGGCTCGTGTTCGACCACTATTTCATCTAATCGTAAGCGACGATATAGTCGAACATTGGGTTGCGATACTCGCTATCTCGTTTTCCAAACTGAAAAAAAGGCTTCGCTGATTCGCCTTCGCCCACTTCTAAACTAGTCCACGCTACGCCACTGGCTAACTGAAAGGGTTACGTTCACTTTTGAAGTTGACGTGTTTGATCAAATTGTGTTGTGGTGTTACTAAAATGGTCTCAGGATATAACAGGAGGGTGTGGTATTGTAGACAGTTTAATAAAGTGAATGCTTTAACAACATACAGTCCGTCAGATTCGTAACTATGTAGGTAGATCAGAGGCCTTACCATGACATGATGCGATAAAATATCAGTCTTGCGAGCGAGAAAGGGATGGCGCTATACACTCTATATCTGACTTTGACTGGCTTGTTGGTCTTGTGTTAGTGGCCCTGACTGGTATGCTGGAGGTCGTGGGTTGGATTTCCACCCAGGACTAATGTTTGTGTGATAAGCACGATCATTTGTTCTGTGTCTGGGTGTAATTTATCTATAATATGTATGTAATTAGAAATGTATGAGTATGTTTATCAGTTTAGCACCCGTAACACAAGCTCTGCTTAGCTTGGGATTAGACGGCGTTATTAAAAAAAATCTAATCTGGTACTGAGAAATTTCTCAGGAGAAAACTTAAAAATCTCAAGTTGAAGACTTGCTTATGACGGCTAAATCCATGAGATAACCTAACGTAGTGACTTTTTAAATACCTACTTAATGCCAGTTTCGTTTTTGATTCGATTTTATACGAAGATTTTGAATGAAACTTTTACAAGAATTGTTATAATTCTTGTAAAATTTTCTTCTCAACAAAACGGGTGTCTCATAATTCCTAGATTTAAAACGTGCACGTGCAACGTAACTTTACGTGTTAAAGGAACAGAGGCGTAGTTTAGATCAAGGAAACTCCCACGCACTTAGTTCACAACAGAGCACTAAAAAGTTAAATACTACGAGATTAGGATTAAGCACTTGTGGTTTTTGGGGCCTGCGAAAGAGCGGGTAGATGTGAAATCGGGCATCTTAAAACAATGGGTCCCATGTTGGGCGCCATTATCACATTTGCAGTACTATATTTCAATTAGTACAAATACTTAAAGGGCTTATTAGAAAAAGTCTTTTAATTATTAGAGTAAGGTACCAATAAAAAAAATAATATAAACAGCAAAGTTATTAGCGTTTGTTTCCGAAATGTCACTTCATTTATAGAGATATTATGCAGGCTATTGATTGCTTATGAACGAACAAATGACGATCAAAATGGAAAAACACTGCGATTGTTATTCAAGGACAATTTTAGGATTTCGTTTTTTAGTTTTTGGTTGGATTTGGGATTTATCAAAAAAGCATTTGAGTTCCATGAGCTTTACCATGACGTGTTAAAATGTCAAAATTGCGCGCGAGAAAGAGTGATGGAAGTATACACCCTACCTATATAGCTCCATCCCTTAAATAGTTCAGGTTAGCTCGTCAAATTGTCAACAATTCTAATAGAGCTCGTACTAGAGCGTCAGGTCCATGGTTACTCTTTCGAATTATCCCGCAGCCTACCGCATCTGTTGCCTCAATTGATGGTGCTAAAGTTGTCAGTATTGGTATGTTAATGAAGCACCTTTCGCTAAGAAATAAGAAAATAAAAATCCTCAATAAAAAAAACATAAAAACAATTAAACTCTTTATTATATTAGTGTAGATTTTTAAATAATTGAACTATTTAAAAATCGTTGAGTTTTATCGTTTGTAGGAGGTAATCTCTGTAAGTTCTTGTCCGATTGCAAAAAAATTTTCACCGATAGTAAGCTAATTTATTCCTGAGTGTCACAAGGCTATATTTTATGTGCGGGCAATATCTAGTATTTTAATAAAGCTTTTTTTTTCTTCATATTATCTCTTCGAATACCGTAATTAGACACAATATAAAGACAATGAGAGAGCCAACCGTTCGCTTAGGGTTTTATGAAGGTAAACCAACTCTAAAATCAGCGTCTATAATTTAATTGAGGTCATGGAAAACATATCAGATAGAAGCGACGCTGCTAAAATCAACTCATGAATAAACTTGTCCTTCATAAATGTAGTTCGCGCTACCGATTTGCGCTTGAATTAATTTCAAACGCCATTATTCATACTCACATGAATACACCCTGCCTACCATAATAATTTTGAAACGCAAACCCTCACATAATTAAGATAGGTATCATATCCTCAATCGCGAATGTTGGAGCCTTGAAATAATTGCGCCGCACATGTCATACCTACCCAGGGTTGCTAGCTTTAAAATCTAGTAACCAGGATAATTGAGTGGTGGTGGTCGAGTGGTAACGGCCCCGACTTACGAGTTGGTCGTGGGTTCAAACCCGGCGGCATCCGGCGGCATCAGGCGCATCACGTTGTGTAATTTATATTATTATATATATTTCTATTATTATTATTTTTGATTGTTTCACAACACCAAGTACCTATGTTTATGTGTTTAATGTAGGTACACGTTACATTTATGTTTGTGATTGTTAACATTTTTATTTTATTTTTTGTTAATGAATGTGCTTATTTTTGTAATTTTATTGTGCTTTTGTACTATTACTTTTTGTTTTTCTGGGTGCATCAAATAAATGCTTTATCTATCTATCTATCTAATTTAATTCATCACCATTGCTCACAAAACGGTGAAAGAAAACATCGTGAGGAAACCGGCATGTCCTAGAACTAAAAATTCGAAGACATGTGACATTAACCGACCCGCACCGGGCCCGAGCACACATAAGTATATACTCGGTTATAAAAACAATACCTTGTAAACTTAAAACTAGTGCGTCGGTTAATCGTGGCACCCGGTGGGTCGCGTCCCATGGTTTGAAAATTTTATACCCGGACTTAAAATAAGACCCCACCCGAATGCTCCTCGGACGCCCTTTAATCTAAAGCCGCGTACAGACATCGCGAGGCGTGCGTCGCGAATGGTTTTTCACGCATGCCTCAACCTGAGGCATACGACGGTACATTTATGCGTGCGTCCCGAACGACACACGCTCAAGCTGAGCACGCAAACCACCACGCACGGTGTTCGTCAGTAGAAAACACAAACAACACCTGTCCGTCCACACGGAGCGCACGGCTCGTACGGAGGCGGCGTTCGCAATGATCGTATGACGCGAATGCTCACTGTGAGCACACACGTCCACACAGCCCGAGGCATGCGGGACTAACCATTCGCGGCACACGCCTCGCGATGTCTGTACGCGGTTTACGGTGAATCCGGGGAAACACAGACGGATGGCAACCCTATAAACACCTACTATAGTTCCTTTGTGAAAATATTCCAATTTCAAGCAAGATGCGAGTTCGCTCCTAAGGCTAATTCACTTCTCTCTAGCCAGTTTACTAAGATAGAGTTATGTAGTTGAAACTTAGAAGTGCAACTGTCTAAAGACGGCTCCGTTTGCTCGTTCCTTCCCTACTTTATCTTGTTGACTACTGTTTCTACCTTCAATTGTTCCGCTTTTAAGACAAACTACACCTTTTTGACCTGTTTTTCTTTTGTTTTGTAGTTTCTACATGGTTTGGGGCGGTTTGGCTGTTTCATGTGTTTCAAGGATGGTTCAGATTCTTTAAAGGCGTTTTTTGCTTGACACTGGACGCTTTGGTCGTTACGGTTTTGTCTCTGCTTGGTCGGATGGTGTTGGGACTTGGTTAAGTTTACATGATAAATATTTTAAGTACAAACTTCGATGGACGCAATTTTTTTTTCCTTCTTTTATTGTATAGTATTTTCTTGCGACCTGTAGAGATCTGCTACCTACAATAAAGTCTCAGATACGTCAGGGGACAAAATGTCTCCCAACATCATGCTTAACATCAACACTACAACGTGACGCAGTGTCCCCAGTTCCCCACAACTTGCCCCCCAACAACTACCTAATTCACGTAACGCGCGACATGTTGGACATTTTTACAGCGTTGCATGCTGTTATTTATATTTCTATGGTTGCACGTCATGTTGGGGAAAATTTTGTCCCCTTGTGTATCTCAGGTATCTCGACACACAACCGTGAATTATGAGTCTGGACTCCGAAGGGGAAATTTTTGTCCCGGTTTCCCTAATAAAAATCAAATCAAATCAAATCATTTTTATTTGTCTCAATGCAGGTAAAAAAACATATAAGAGGTGTTACAGATTATTAAAAGTGCGCTGCATTCTACTCGTAAGCATACAAATTCTATAAATTTTGATGATGATTGTAATGTGAATAAATAAGTAGGACAATTAAAATGTCATGCACTTGGATGAAATAAAATTAATAAGTAATCTCAAATATCAAAATGGTCATTCATAATTAACCATAAATCCAGTCGTAGAGCAGTAACACTTATTTGGATGGAGCAGTGATGATATTTCAAATGTCAATAGGTAATTATATAATTAAAATGTCAAGCACTTGAATGAAATAAAGTAAATAAGCAATGTCAAATATTAAAGTATTCAATCATAATTCACAACAAATCCAGTCGTAGAGTAGTAACACTTATTTGGATGGAGCAGTGATGATATTTCTAATGTCAATAGGTAATTATATAATTAAAATGTCAAGCACTTGAATGAAATAAAGTAAATAAACAATGTCAAATATTAAAATATTCAATAATAATCCACAACAAATCCAGTCGTGGAGCAGTAACATTCCACTCGTAAACATATAAATTCCATAAAAAGGTACACTTTGTGATGATAATTCAAAATGTCAATAACTATACAATTAAAATGTCAAGCTGTAGAATAAAAATAAGAATGTAAATAATGTCAAATATTAAATTGGTCAACCATAATCTATCTATTATCTATATATATATATAAATCAATGCCACTTTTCGTTGTTATTTTATAACTCAAGAAAGGGCTCACCTATCCAAACCAAATTTTTAGGCTTTGTTCGGACTATTTAGTAGATGGTTTATGTGAAGTTTGGTAGGGTTGAGTAGGGTATAGTAGTGTAGAGTAGTGTAGAGTAGTGTAGAGTAGTGTAGAGTAGTGTAGAGTAGTGTAGAGTAGTGTAGAGTAGTGTAGAGTAGAGTAGTGTAGAGTAGTGTAGGGTAGAGTAGGGTATAGTAGGGTAGAGTAGGGAAGAGCGGTAGCGAAGCCGTTCTGGCAAGCTAGTCCTCTATAAATTCAGTCGTGGAGTAGTAACATTTATTTATTAAAAATTCTTTTAGTTGTTTTTTAAATAAAATAACATTGAGATTCTTTATTTAAAAAAAAAAACTGTCCTTCTTTATTTAATTTTTTTACGTTTGCGTTTACTTGTTAACTATAGCCTGTATTTTTTTTTATTGTTGATAGTTTTGCGCTTGACCGCTATCTCACCTGATGGAATGCGACGATGCGCTCGACGATGGAACCTAAAAGAATTCACTCTCGACTTAAATTTTCCGGGTTGTATCTATCAGGAAACACAGACTCCGGCAATGAATTCCTTCCAAAAACGTATACCTAATAACTAAATAAATAATTTGTAATAACAAAACAGGAAGAATTCGCGGGACATTCACGTTACCGCAATGGACTCGCGTGGTAAATAAATTATGGTACACTCTCTTTTACAAAGACGAGTAGTGTATCCGAGTAATAGGTTTATGCTGATGGATTGAAACTTATCCAAATCAACAAAATACATTCAAAAACACGCTAAAACTTGAGTATTATCAGGTCTTTGTTGAGTCTAAAGCTTAAAGGAGTGAGCTTTTAGTGAGGCACTAGTCAATAGAGCCGTCGTTAGGCACAAACGATTGCATGGGAGCTTTTGTAGTTTAAATAAATAAAGAGCGCAGCGGGCGAGCTGAATCGTTGCATCCATTTCCATTGACGATTGAAAACTGGACGTTGTGACACCGGAGTGTAACGGCATAGGCGAGCTGTTTTGGGAAAATCTCGACGTGGAAAATTAGAGCCGAACGCTCGAACGGCATGTTGCCAACGGCAGATGGAACCTACCGTAGGCGCAGGCTTGCGAACTGGGAGCAATGGGTAGTTCGCTGTCCGACCGTCCGGTAGTCCGGACCGAGCCCAAGTTGTCGACGGTACGCATTGTTCCCGTGCACCTCAGGGAGCTGTCTGCAACAGCAGGGGACAGCTGGGACGAAGCCTACTGGGGCCAGGGTTAGTTTCAAAAGATAGCTCAGCCCCGGTACAAAAGGCAACGAAGGAACAGGAGTGGGTTTTTGGTCAGTAAAAGTCTGACGCTATCTCCTGCTCCGCTTAAAAGCAGGGGATTTCATTAGATGATTTTCCCACCGGAAAAAAAACCGCAGAGGTAACTGCACCCGTCGAGATTCAACAAATGAAGATCAGCGCCAGCCGTCGTGTGTATCAAGTGTCACTATATGCTGCATTTATCTCTGCCATCGACACGTGGCGGGAGGTTTGTATGTTATAAGCCGTAGTCTGTGTATGAGCAATAAGGATCGAGCTTGAGTCATCGATGGCTCAAAGAGATTTCAGCAAAACCGTAGGGTTCAAACAGGTTCAAACCTGTAGTCCTAGAACACAGCAATAGCAATTGAATAAATACAGGTTTGTATTAATAAGTAAAAGTCTAATACTCCATCTCGGAGGATGATGATTTAGCAGAATTGTTAGGATTGTTATAACTTACAAGATGTCCTACGTAGACGACTCGCGAAGCGACGCTACGCGGTGCGAATGAAACCAAAAAAATTATAAGTCTATTGCGATTGGTCAACCGCACGTGGGTGCGGTGCTACGACGAGCGATGCGACGCGGTCGCATGCAGTTCATTTGATATTTTCCTGCGAACTCTTGACGGCACTACGGTGACTTGTTTTGAATAAATGGTGGCTAAAGCGACGACGCCGCTAGCCGCCGGTTCGCGTTAAGTTTGCGTGAACCACATCGGATCGCTTCGCAATTGAAATCACATTGGGTATCTTTTTTTATTGCGTACAACCCACTTGACAATCCCACAGCCCTGATAGACAAGGCGTTAGCAGGCCACGTCATCCTCACTCGAACTTTTAGTTTCAATTGGCCTGTTGGTCTAGTAGTTAGTGGCCTTGACTGTTATGCTGGAGGTCGTGGGTTCGATTCCCACTTAGGATAAATGTTTGTGTGATGAGCATAATCATTTGTTCTGTGTGTAATTTATCTATATATGTATGTATTTAGAAATATATTAGTCTGTTTATCAGTTGTCTAGTTCTCAGAACACAAGCTCTGCTTAGCTTGGGACTAGAAGACGTTGTGTATTTATTATTATTAGTTAGTGGCAAGGGTCGCCACACAGTGGGTCCCTACTGAGGGAAAGCGCCGTCGAGGCCGGCCCAGAAAGAGGTGGCGGGATGATTTGGACGCCTACTACAAGGACTGGTTAGAGACGGCGCAAGAAAAGAAATTTTGGAAGGACTTGGGGAGGCTTTTGCCCAGCAGTGGGACACTAATGTCTAGTAAAAAAAAAAGTTTGTAGTTATACCATTGCTTTTGGGTGTAACAGGCAGTATAGGCAGTAAAAAATGCATGCCGTGAGTGTAGAGGGGCACAAAAACAACACAATCGCCACCGGTGCTTACGTTTTGTATGGCTCGGCACTAAATGAATGCTGCAGGGGTTCAAGTTTGTTCTAAAGGACAGACTGAAAAGCTGAATCTTGCAGCGGCAGTGTGTAGGCTGGTAGAACAATAGTTTTGGCTGGACTCGGTCAGTCTGGCGAATTTAGCGCAGATTTGATTTAGGTTTCTTACCTATTTTAAACACTTATAATTTCTGATCTTTGTACACATACTGTCCTAAATCAAGGTTATAACTATAGTGTCATAAAATAGAATAAAAAAAAAATAGGTTATATGTTTATTTCGACCAACACAGTATCATAGCACACAATTAAAGTCGGTTTAATTTTTCTTGTAAAAAGTTTTTTATTTTTCACTTTTTCTGAAATAATGGTGAAAAACACTCAAATTCTAAATTCTATAACAATTTTTTAGGCCTTTTTAAACAATACACAAATGATTACTTCAGACCAAAATTGACAGATAGGTATTTGAGTTCCAATAAACATGAATTATAAATTCAAGTACGTACCTATACTTAATGTTGTTATGCCAAAACTGAGTAGAAAATCCGCCACGCCCCGAGGACCGTGTTCAATCCGTTTTTCTGTGAAGGTAGAGCTGATTATGTACCCACATCTCAAATTGAAATACGACACGAGACGAGATTATACTTCAATGGCTATTGTGCTTTATACAAACCAAACTTTTTTCTTGTTATAGTTAGGTCTAACAAGAAAAAAGTTTGGCTTGTATAAGGGTCGGAGTGTTTGTTGTAGAAGTCTTTTAGAGGACTGTCCTTGTTATTTATTTATTACGGCTTTGGTATCTACATAAAATATAGCCTATGTCACTCAGGAATAAAGCAGCTTTCTATCGGTGAAAAAATTTTAGCCATCGGACTAGGATTTTCAGAGATTACCTCCTGCAAATAAAATACAACAATAAACCTTGACCTTGAATTGACACAGTGATGTATAAGGTGTACCCACGGGTAATGTGAAAATGAAACCTGAGGCCCTAGGACGAGCCGGGCCTTGGTTCAGGCCATGGTCCGGAGCGAGGTAGACTGGCAGGCGGTCGCCTCCTTCTGCGAAGCAGTAATGCTAGCAAAGGAGGAGGCCGACCGCATCAGGCAACGGCGTTCTCGCTGCCGCCGCCGGGATTCCGATCCCGATTTCCGGCCACCGTAAACGCGGGCTCGCGGACGGCGAGCCATGGATAGCTCGCTATCCGATGGTCCGGTAACAGTCCGGACCGAGCCCAAGACGTCGATGGCGCGCACTGTTACAGCACACACTGTTCCTGCGTGCCTCAAGGAGTTGTCAGCAATAGGAGGGGCCCAGCTGGGACGAAGCCTACTGATGCCAGGGTTATCCGAAAGGAACTCGAGCCCCGGTATGAAGGCTAGAAGGAACGAGGTGGGGTTTTTAGTCAGTAAGAGTCTGAGACTATCTCCCGCTACACCCAAGAGTGGGGGTTGTCATAGGATGATTTTTGCCTACCGAAAACAAAGAAAGGCCCTGGGACGAAGGTAAAGAAGGAACAGGAGCGGGAGATGTCGACAATTTCAATAATTTCTAAGACAACGTAAAGTAAAAAAACATCCAACAAATTGAGTACTTCCTTTTTTGAAACCGGTTAAAGAGAAAGCGAGAAACAAACGCTAGCTAAAAAATAACCCTTCACTTGAACAGACGATTTATACAACCTAATCTGGGAAGGCCGTTACAGCCAAATAAGTAATTAGTGAGGTTGAAAAACACTTAAATTCCTCGGTTAATGTGTTTTTGCGACAACGCCTAATGACCTGTAGGAGGTGAAAAGGGTGCGAACGAAGGGAATAAACATCTTTTGCGACCTCGTTTAACACTCCTGAGGGTCTATGTAGGGTTGCCTACCGTACTCTAAGGGCTTGCGCTCGACGTGTTAGACAAACTTGTCTAAGTTCGATCTATCAATATTTTATCAATAGTCCTAGCGCCCGGTCACAAACAGTCTTGTCGCAGACAACTCTAAAAAGTCTTAGACAAAACGGTCTTAGACAAGTCTGTCTAAGACGTCTTGTCTCAAGTGTGCGTAGGCTCTAAAATAGAGTATGTGTGGTATACTCAGTGAGCAGTGGTGGCAGAGTGGTATTGACCCTGACTTACGAGTTGTAGGTCGCGGGTTCAAACCCAGCCAGGCCCATTACTTCGTGCAATTTATTTCATCACCATTGCTCCCAAAACGGTGAAGGAAAACATCATGAGGAAACCGGCATGTCCTAGAACCAAAAATTCGAAGACTTGTGACATTCGCCAATCTGCACTCGGCCCGTTTGGTAGATTACGGCCCATTCCCTCTCCTAGAGAGCAGGTCTAAGTCACTAATGAAAATGATTGGTGTATATCAAACGCATCCATAGCAAACCCGTTCGAGCCCAGTTGGATTCTCTACAGGGTTAATAAAAGTGACAACCCTAAGTCTATTCGACCCCCGGGTACTACTTTCTCTTGTTATTTTCTTAGAAGACTCAATGCAAAACGCATTTCAGAGTTATGTTTCATTTTCATGAGACTCAGAGAAAAATTCTCCAGGTATAGCGTTTAATATGTAAAGCGACTGTTTCTCGTAAATAAATAGTTTTGTATAAAGAAACAATGTGGCTGAAAACAGTGCTTTTGTATTCCAATTTTAATGAGTTCGGTTTGACGTAAAATATTCCATTTGAGCGAAAATATTTTATGCGATCCATTTTAAGATGGTAATACTAACTTTGCTCTACAACTTGCTGAGGTCACTAGGTTATTGTTTGAGGTCAACTTTTGTGATAGACTTGTAATTGCTTTTCTTAGTTTTTATTGTTTAATTGATATAAACTAGTGCTTGACTGATATCCCACTTGATGGTAAGCAGTGAGCCCAAGTCGTCGACGGCGCGTAGTTTTCCACGCGCGCCTCTAGGAGTTGTCAGCAATCGTAGGGGCCCAGCCCAATAGAGTCGAAGCCTACTGGGGTAATAAGTGATGCGAAAGAGATCCCCAGGGCCCTGGAACAATGGCAAAGTAGGAACAGGAGTGGGTTTTAGTCAGTATTTTTTTTATGGTGAGAAAATCATACAATAACCACCCCCGCTCTTGGGCAGAGCGAAAGACAGTGTCAGACTTTTACTGACCAAAAAACCCACCCCGTTCCTTGGTGCCTTCATATCGGGGCTGAGCTCTCTCTCAAAACTAACCCTGGCCTCTGTAGGCTTCCACCCATCTGAGTCCCTACTGTTGCTGACAACTCCTTGAGGCCTACGGGAACAGTGCGCGCTGTCGACGACTTGGGCTCGAATCGGACAGTTAGCGGACGGTCGGATAGTGAGTTACCCATTACGGGTCAGTAAAAGTCTGACACTACCTCCCGCCCGGGGGATGTTAATGGATGTCATCCCCGCGGGGGATGTCATTGGATTTTCCCATCAAAAAAAAAAATGTATACTTCAAAATATATCTGTTTACAAACGTACCTACTTACTTACATAATACTTTTCAGCGGATATGGTTTATTATTAAGGCATCCCTTTGAACGCACCTGTGGCCGGATTTCAGCTATTCAAAACATTCCAATTTGGATTGCCAGCAAAAAAGGACCGGCTCCGACACAAAGATTCATTTTATGAATTTCAAATGGAATGGGTACAACGTTTTCAATGTTGGATATTTTTCCGACTTATAAAACACTGGTGAGTAATTAAAGTAATTATGTCAATTGAGAGTATGTAAATACCTAATTAGGTACTATTTACATCATCATCATTTCAGCCGACAGACGTCCATTGTTAGACATAGGCCTCCCCCAAGTGTCGCCACAATGATTAATCCTGTGCGTCCCGCATCCATCGGATTTCCGCAACCTTCACCAGGTCATCGATCCACCTTGTATTAGGCCTTCCGTTGCTGCGTTTTCCAGTACGCGGTCGCCACTCCAGAACCTTCGGCCCCAATGGTCATCTGTTCTGCGAGCAATGTGCCCTATTTAAATACCCTTCATTAAAAAAAATCCATCTAAAGATCTTTAGATGAATTATTTGAGTCCCAGCCTGCAGTGGGAACATTATATGGCTAATTATATAATTTTTCAAAGTCAATGATTCAATGTAACTATCAAAACAAGGATAAAAAAAAACAAATCTCCCAAAGTTGGTTTAAAAATTGTAAAAGAACATAGATACCCCTCCCTTCCCCTTCATTTTATTCAAAAGCGCGGATAATCTCAAGTATTTACGATGATAACGCACAACGATAATGGATTCCAATTTTGAAATTGCGTCTACAGAACTACGAGATACCATCAGCGGCCACTGCTAGAAATGGCAAAACTGTCTACATAAACCACGTGTATCACAGAGCGTCACTGTTTCCTCATAGAAATTGAAGGCATAGGCGTTCTGCTCTGGGTATTCTGTTCTGAGTATGTTCCTATACATAGGTATAACCCAGAAGCAAGGGCTTTACGTAAGGTAAAAAGGTGAGAAAGAGGGATGGAGCTATACACCCTATATAGCTCCATCCCTTTAACAGTTCAGTTTAGGTTGTCAGAAGGATCGTGTTATGAGGTCATGGTGGGCCTCAGGGCAGCCAGGGTTGCGGAATTGTTCGAAAGTGTTACCGCGGCCCTGGAACGCAGGTTGGTTAAGTCAGAATTAATTTTAGCGATGGCTATCACCGTAATAGTCACATAGAAAGAGTTGTAAATGCTACTGAACTCACGCTTTGAGGTGAGCCCCGCTTGCACGTAAAAAAAATAGTCACGATACTGTGTCATATGATAAGAATAAAATAGAATAGAATGGTATAGATTAGAATAGAATAGAATAGAATAGAATAGAATAGAATAGAATAGAATAGAATAGAATAGAATAGAATAGAATAGAATAGAATAGAATAGAATAGAATAGAATAGAATAGAATAGAATAGAATAGAATAGAATAGAATAGAATAGAATAGAATAGAATAGAATAGAATAGAATAGAATAGAATAGAATAGAATAGAATAGAATAGAATAGAATAGAATAGAATAGAATAGAATAGAATAAACTTCATTGTACACCAAAATAGTAACAACGTCACAGAAATTTAAATCTATGGGTACAATGGCGGTCTTATCGCTGAAGGTTAGAATTTTATTTATTTATTTAAACTTCATGTACACTAATGTACAGTAGTGGTACATAGGTGGACTTGATGCAACAAGGTATTCCCTACTAATCAACCTTTGGGTTAAAAAAGACAACACCGTGGTAGGTTTGTTCAATAAAGAAATAATAAAATAAGTTCATATGGCACAGGAGATGAGCAGTGGTGGCCGAATGGTAATAGCACCGACCCGAGTTTGTAGGTCGCGGGTTCGAACCCAGCCAGGCGCATTACTTTGTGTAATTTGTTTCATCACCACTGCTCTCAAAACGATGAAGGAAATCGGCATGTCCTAGAACAAAAAATTCTAAGACATGTAACATTCACCAACTCGGACTGGGGTCGCGTGGTCAATTATGGCCCATTCTTTCTTTATTCGGTGCCGGGGCGGTATTCCGTGCTCTATGGTTACACCCATCACGTGATTGGATAGTGCAAAAGCGTACTACAACTAGACTACAGCAGGGTACGTGAAATTTTATTCAGACGTTAAAAATAGTTGGCTTTTAGCCCAGCAGTGAGCACGCGTTGCGTTACGTTGTTTCTAGGTATGATAGATAGAGAGGCTTTGGAAAAAAAACCGGCTCAGAGATAATTGAAAATGGTTGTTTTTTTATCTACACTAATATAATAAAGAGGTAAAGTGTGTTTTTATGTTTGTAGAAGGTAACCTCTGAAAGTACTTATCCGATTGCAAAATTTTTTTCAGCGACAGAAAGCTGCTTTATTCCTGAGTGACATAGGATATATATTTTATGTACGCAGGCGAAGCTGTGGGCAAAAGCTAGTATATAAAATTACATACAAATGTTAAAATTAAATTAATTTAAATTGCTTTGGATTATCATTATTATTAGATTGGATTTTCTTATCATTAAATTAAATTGAATGTGAGCAGTGGTGGCCGAGTGGTAACGGCCCCGACTTACGAGTTATAGTTCGCGGATTCAAACCCAGCCAGGCGCATTACTTTGTGTAATTTATTTCATTACAACTGCTCTCAAAATGGTGAAGGAAAACATCGTGACGAAACCCGCATGACAACCAAAAATTCGAAGACATCCACCAACCCGCACTGGGCCCGCGTGGTGGATTGGAGGAGTTCTGAGTCCTAGCAATTGGAACATTATAAGGCCGACTATGAAATTGAATGTTATATAATTATAACGTCCGTCAGTCAGTGAAACATTAAAAGAAATGATACACGATAAATAGACAACGATCCCGGTACTTACCGAATATTTTTCTTAGTACACATATCTGTACCTACCTAATAATGTACCTTCCTAGCTTACTAATGAAAGGGCCATTACCGTATTACATTTCTACGTAATCCTTCTATACACATAGTTTCCCTTTTCTGGTAATCCTTGCCCTGACCCTAATGCGGTCATTACTTGGAAATACATGAAATCATCATTACTTAGTTGGTCATTACACAGCTATCTTTGTTCGCAAAGTTAGAATATGACATCATGATTGTATAAGTTGAAGGGTTAGAGATTAACCAAACCAAATTTAGAACCAGAGTTTTTAAATTTGGTTTGTCGGAATCGGAACCCAAATCGGAGACTTCCGTCAAATGAAACACTACTAAAAGTAATCAAAAACTCAGATAAGTATTATAAATAAAAAATCAAAAACTCGAATAAATAAAAAAGTATAAATGTTGGTTGTATTTTTTTTTATAAAAAAGTTTATTTTTCTGTCTTGGTTTATGTTTGTTGTGGTAGCACAACGAAAAACTATCCCTCAGCTAATCATCACCAGATTAGCTCGATGATACCTTAGAGCCAGTGTGCATCCCATGACAATTGTAATCATCCCAATTGTAATACAATTGACTGAGATATCGGTGAACATACATAAAAAAAACACATTCAGCCAAACATAGAACCTCCTCCTTTTTGGAGTCGGTTCAAAAGCTTGAAAGATTCGAAATACGAAACAAAAAATAAACTTTTTTTTTAATTAGTATAATCTAGTGCTTGACTGCGATCTCACTTGATGGTAAGCAGTGATGCAAGCGTTCGATTAATTTACTGCAGTAAATAATAGCTTCAATAATACATCAGAATAAGAAATAGCCTAAAAGAATCATGACCATCAACGGTACTGCTTTTTCTCATGCATCAAGATAAAAATTATATTACAATTATTTTCTTTATTTTTTAAGTGATTCTGCAATTAGAATGCCAATTTTGTATAGGGGTTTATTTTATAAACTTAATAAGTTTTGAAATTGTTTCGATAAAATGAATTACCTATTGCCGGCTATTCTTACGTTAAAGTGTTGCCATAATCAAAATAAGTAAATATATTGACAACTCCTAATCGATTTTTTTTGTATACGATTAAAAATTAATATAAATGTAAAGTCATTGGAAAGGTAAATCGCGGGGTTTTTATAAATAATAAAGCGAGATGATACTACTGTAGTGTGAAATAATTAGTATTTCACACACAGTAGTCGTATTATTTTGCTTTCAAAACTTTTTAAAGCAATTTCACTTTGTTGGCAAACGATACATATGAATGATTGCATAGATTTTTTTTAATTATCTTGCTTCTGTCTGATATAAATCGAACCTTTTTAATAAATTAATGATTATAGAACTAAATCAGTCGAAATAATTATGTGTCGAGTGTATTTATTCGAGTAATCAATTTTTATTTAAAATCTAAAGTGGCAACATTGGTGTTGGTGTCTCAAATTGAATTGTCATTGTCTTGTCAAAAAGTGCAATGTCAATTGCGCGTGGTGCATGCTACGTTTGTTCATTGCCATTTAAATATTACAGTTTTTTTTGTGTTGATCGAGTCCTACTCTCCACAGTAATTGTGATATTCATTGTAACTATTTGTTTATGTCTTGTTTTCAATCACTATCGCTAACTTTAATGTGAAATTGTGAATCTTACGCCAGGACGTTTTTACGCCGGGAAGTTTTCACTTTGTTTGAAGTTTGTGTGTGATTCGTATTTTGTTGTACTGTACTGTACTACTTAGTGACTACTAAAAATGTCGACCACTTCGCGTGAGGTACCGACAACAAGAACAATCGACCGGCGAAACCGGTGTATCAATTGTTTTTTTGCAATCCTAAGAAATCAACGCAGGTATGCTTTGGAACAAGCTACTCCTCAGATGATCAATGTGTTACAGTCATGGATAACTCCTACTCAGGTAAGCACATTCTATTGACGTTTTCATGCCTATCAGTCTATTTCTTGATTTCTCAGACAGTTTAAACCTATCCAGTCATTCTCTCGTTTTTATATTTTAATTTTTGCTTTTTATAAATCACATATTAAAATCTAGACAAATTATAGCATAAAATCAATGTCACAATGCTGAAATTGGAAGCACTCCGTGCTGTAAGCACAATATATAATTATGTTGTGCGGCCCATTCAGTTGGGCTTGAAGTTGGTGATTGTGACATTCCCTTGCTCATTCTATTATACTATATTCTAATGACCTTTTTTATATTTATATTTCTTTGATTGCAGCTGTCTCCAGGAAGTATAATTTGTTCCGAGTGTTTTGGACTGCTTCAAAATCGAGTTAATACAATGTCCGAAGGAAGTGCTATGCCTTTGCCTGCTCTTGGACATAGAAGAATCTGCTTTCCTTGTGGAAATTCTATTTTACGAGCACCAAGAACATACCCTGTGCGACATGATCGACAAGAAAGAAACATTTTAATGAGACTGGTTCCACTGCACTTGGTAAATATTTATTAGTATCTTATTGAGAATATGGAGTGTCTAATACAGAATCTGTCTACTTGGGTAACAGAAAAAATATTTAAGCACCTTATTTTTTTTAGGTTTCCAGAATGGAACGTGTATGTGCTGCATGTTGGAGATCAGCTACAAGAGAAGTACAGAGGCAACAGCAGCATGATTCAAATCGTCCTACTGTAGCACATGCTGTGTCAAGTGATGATTTCAATATTCCTGAGCCACCTCCTCTTCCATCTTCAAAGCCAGTAACAATTCAATTAGCGGCACCAAAAATCACATCATCTTTATATAGACGTGCTGCAAACACATCTGGCCACTGCATATTCGTTAATTGTTTTGAAAATGAATGTCTACTTGTACCATGTGCTATAAAAGATTTATTATTGTATCATTATAAATTCTATGTACCATCTGGTGCACGTGTTTGTCGTCACCACTTGGATCACGGTTCTTGGAATGAATTTACCTCCCAGTTGAGGGATTTTACTGGTAGTCAATTTGATAATATTATGACTATGATGCAGCGAGCAGCTAATAACAGATTTGATTTTTCAAATATTAGGATGATGCCTCCACATTTATGTCATTATTGGCTTGGATTCAATGCTGACCAGTTTTATGATTTACTTAACAGTATCCCAAATCTAGCAGAACAGGTACCAAATGCTTCTATAGCCTTATGCATATATTTAGTTAAGGTAAGAACTGGTGACAGCAATGAAAGGTTGGCTACTCTTTTTAATAAACCTCGAACCACTTTAGAACGGTGGATGTCAAAAGCAAGAAATTGTTTAATGAGTGATTTTGTCCCCTTTCACTTAGGATTTAATCATCTTACTGTACAAGATGTTGCTTCTCGAAATAAGATTATACCAGAAGGACTGTTTAGTAATCCTGATTTGCCACCAGATGTTAAACCTGCAATAGTTATATGTGATGCTACCTATGTTTTTGTGCAAAGTAGTTCAAATTATTTGTTTCAGAAACAAACCTACAGTTTACAAAAACTAGACAACCTAGTTAAACCATTTTTGATTGTGTGTTGCGATGGCCACATTGTGGAATGTCTTGGTCCATACAAAGCCACTCTTAATGATGCTACAATCACAAGTTTAAACTTAAATAATGAGGGATCTTGTATAAGATCATTTTTTAGAAGAGGTGATATTTTTCTTCTTGATAGAGGATTTCGAGATGTTATAAATGAACTCCAAGAACACGGTTTTGTCACCCACATGCCAGAGTCTCTCTTAGAAAATGAACACCAATTAACAACCCAGCAGGCAAATCGGTCTCGTCTAGTAACCATGTGTCGCTGGGTTGTAGAAATAGTCAATGGTAGGATAAAAAGAGACTATAGACTATTCCGTCATGTATTCAATAATAGAGCTGCTATGCACCTCAATGATGATTTTAGGATTTGTTGTGCCTTATTAAATAAGTTTCATGTTGCCATAGATGACCCACCGGAGGCTTTGGAATATGTTACAATAGCTAAAAGTAGACTTTTTCTAGTAAACCATCTGGCAACATATGTAGAGCAAGAAAATCTTAACAGAAGGAGAGCTAGCTTCCAAACAATTGATGGCAATCATCCTCATTTGGATAGATTCCCACAACTCACAATTACTGACCTTAAGCGGTTTGCTCTAGGTACATATCAATTAAAACAGGCCAGATCTTATTTTGGGGAACATGTTCGTCAGTCTGGAATATATTCAGTGGAAGTGAATACTGAAATTGATGAGGATATTCCTCTGATTTTAGGCCTAAATAATTATTTGCTAAGAGGTAGGATTAAATCCAGGCATGTGAACAGTCGTACATATTACACGTATTTATTAATAAGCAGAGATGATGCTGTAGCAAATACATTACAAGCCATAGTAGGTTATTGTTGCAACTGCCTTGTTGGTAAGCGAACTGTTGGCTGCTGTGCTCACATAATGACAGTGGTGTGGTTTTTGAGTTGGGCTCGATACAATGATATCACTGCTCCAGCATCTTATTTAGATGATTTTTTTAATGAAAATGATGAATGACGTCATTCGCTGTTTCTATATGTATAGGTACCTACCTACTTACTGTAAGGGTTAGATATACTATGATTGATTATATACCTACCTATATGTTTAAAGTGCTACCAATGTCACTGGAACAAATTAAAGATCTCTTTGAATTCTATTGTTTTTTTTTACAGCTCTCCTTTTTTTGTATTTGTAACTGTTTTAACAGAAAATATAAAGGCAAGGTACTGATTTATTTAAGTCTCTATCCCATCAGATATGCTAATTAATCTGCTCTCCAAACTACGACCTATAAACTTACCTCTATACACGACGGATATTTCTATTTTGAGGTTAAGTTACGTTTTCTAAAAAATCTTGGAAATGCGGGTTTTGATTCCAAAATGGCAATCGTAGATGGTTATTTGGTTAATTTATAAACCATCTAAAACAACTTTGGAATTGACGCAACTCTGTACCGTGGTCCATATTGGCGTGGTCATTCTTCTTTATGCATTTGTGCATTTTAGCTTTATTTGTTTGTTTGACTGACCGACATTTTGACAATTCAAAAGTGCCTGTAATTGGTCTATTTGAAATAAACGTTTTTGACTTTGACTTTATAAGAGGAGAAAGTAATCAGTTCATGTGGGTGAAGTCACTAGAAAGAGCTAGTAACTTACAATAGGGGAAAATACAAACACTACGTGGGCAAAGAAACTTTGTGAAGCTAGTGATAAACATGCTGAGCCCTAAACAAAATTACGTGAGATTGTCGCCAAAGTTAATAAACCAAACTTGAGGTAGAAGAGATTAATTTGTACGTCGGCCTGAGTTGCAAACAATACCTGTGATAACAGGGTGAGTCTCTCGAAATTCCTTCCAAGATGGCGGCGGAAACAAGCCTTGTTGACAAACTATGAATTGCTTTATTAAACGGCTTAAACAAGCACACCAATTAACAGTTGGGAGAGTCCTACAAATCGGCCACTGGTTTAAAATGTCTAGCTGTAGGAGTGTATCATGTAGTTATCACGTGTACCTATATGAAGCTTTGTAATCAGTACTATGACCAGAGAGCCAGATGTGAGTTTTAGAGTCCCTGCAAACGGTCCTAAAAAAAAGCCACCACAAAAAAAGCTAGAACCGGCAAAAAAAAAAGAATTAAATACGCGAATGTCATTATTTTAAAAAACGCCGCCACAAAAAAAGCTAGAAGTGGCTCCAAGCGTTTTTCCGCACACGAGCCACAAAACAGGCCGCCTTAAAAAGAAGCTTGATGTGGCTTTTTTTGTGGCTCATGTGCGGGGACAGTTATTGAATTGATCGCGTTAACGTATTCATTTATATCAAATCGTAAAGAAAAATAAAACGAGAATCAAGCCAAGTACGTGATGCGAGTTGCGCATCCAGGGTTTTGTGCAAACTTAGCTAAGCAAATACTTCGATTCCCGAATCGAATCTCAAATATATTTCCGCATCGCAAAAAGTAATTATAGTATAATTTTCCGTGCGGGAATTGAACCTGCAATATGCTGGGCACGCCACGATTATGGCGGTAAGTCCCCTCTTTGAGGCGTGGCTGGAAAGACCTCACGGCGTCCTTACCTTCCGCATGACGCAGGTCCTCACCGGACATGGCAAGTTCGGGAGGTTCCTGCATCGGATTCAGGCGGAAGAGACGCCCGGGTGTCGCCACTGTGCGCAACGCCCGGAGGACACGGTGGAGCACACCGTCGAGGTGTGCCCTGCCTGGGCGGAGCATCGCCGTGCCCTCGTGGGGGCGATCGGCGGCGGAGACCTCTCGCGCCGGGCCCTGGTCGAGGCCATGGTCCGGAGCGAGGAGGAATGGCAGGCGGTCGCCTCCTTCTGCGAAGCAGTAATGCTTGCAAAGGAGGAGGCCGACCGCATCAGGCAACGGCGCCCTCGCCGCCGTCGCCGGGATTCCGATCCCGATTTCCGGCCACCGTAGACGCAGGCTCGCGGACGGCGAGCTATGGGTAGCTCGCTGTCCGATGATCCGGTAATGGACCGAGTCTAAGACGTCGACGGCGCGCACTGTTCCCGCGCGCCTCAAGGAGTTGTCAGCAGCAGGAGGGGCCCAGCTGGGTCGAAGCCTACTGGGGACAGGGTTGTCCGAAAGGGAGCTCGTGCCCCGTTATGAAGGCTAGAAGGAACGGGGCGGGGTTTTTAGTCAGTAAGAGTCTGACACTGTCTCCCGCTCCACCCAAGAGCGGGTTTCGTCAAAGATGATTTTCCCCGTCGAGAAAAAAAAAAAAAAAAACCTGCAATATGCAACGCAGCAGCCAATCTCTCAAACCACCGCACCAAACATGCCAATATTATTTGTGCGTAAACTATCTGTCCATATTTGCTCCATGACAAAATCAAACTCGTGACACGCAGCGAAGCAGTCAATTTTCTAGATATAAGCCTTCTCCTTTTTATGTCCTACTTCCCTGGTAACATCTTGTAAATCCGTCACCTTGACGTTCCCAGTAGGTACATCACCTGCCTTTCATTTATCATCAAGCTACTTGTACTTGAATACTTTGGTAACAAATGCGACAAATAAATGAAGTTGTCCCTCAAGGCTTCACGTTTCCCTTTACTTTAAAGTTTGAGATTATAATTATTTACCACAAAACACGAAGGGGATTGGACGTGCGCTCAATAAATTATTCTGTCTAATTATCACAATAATAACCCTTTGGGAGGCCCTTCATAATAAGGCACATTAAAACTTTGTTTTTGTTCAAACTTCCTCGCTTTCGTTCTAAATTCAAACCGTGCTTTTAAGTATGCAACGATTTCGTTTTTAAATTTTTTTATTTTGACTAATAAAATATTTTTTAAAACATTCTTTTTTTTATAGTGTAAAAGAATTTATTTAACATCTTCAACAACAAGGTCTTCCCGTCCGATTATAATTTAGGTGTCTTCAAGGCAAGAGTGAATAGGCTCTTAATAAGCTAGAGCGCCTCACCATCAACGATTGTATCACACTTACCATCAGGTGGGATCGCAGTCAAGCTCTAGTTTATATCAATTAAAAAAAAAAAAAAAAACAAATAAAAACTCGTTGAAACTTCGCGTGACTCAAAGCCTGGCTTTTACTTCGGTCATTGCCATTCAGCGTGGCAATGCTGCCAGTCTTTTGGGTACATTACCAGCCGACAGCGATGCGGAGGAATTCGACGCCTTACTTTAAATTGCCATTTTTTTTTTATTTCTTTAGGGATTTATTTTTATTTTTTAAGTTAGTTTTAATTAAGTTAAATATTCTTTAAATAACAATAACTTGCCCGGGTGTCATTATGTGGACCGCCCGGAGGACGCGGTGGAGCAATGGTACAGGGTGCCTCGCTTGGGCAGAGTACCGCCGTTTCCTCGTGGTGCTCGGTGGCAGTGATCTCTCGCCCCGGGCCTTGGTACAGGCCATGGTCCGCAGCGAGGAGGAGTGGTAGGCGGCCGCCATCTTCTGCGAAATAAGCACTACGGTTGAAGTATTCGCCGCATGAGCTTTGTAAAAAGAGTCGTCATACAAAATCTAAGGACCTGCCGTGGACAGCAAACACTTTACCACAAGTATAACAAAACTAGAAACCAGCGCTCCTGAAATAACCCCAGAGTCGCCCGCTTGGCCCGGTGACCATGAATTTGTGCGGATAATCAGGTAACATAACAAGCTTATAACTTTGTGATTTTTCATCCTTCACAAGCCTTTTAAATACAGAAAGAGTCAGTTTCTTTTTTTATATACAGAGTGTAAGGAACAGCCCTCCGCAAACTTTAAGGGCTTGCTCAGTAGACGAAACTGAACAACCTTCCAACATTTTTTTTTTCAAGAAATGAAAAAAAAGTCGGCCTCGCCATACAAATTGTCCAATCAAGTTCAAGTGGAAGGTGATTCAGTTTCGTCTACTGGGCAAGCCCTTAAAGTTTGCGGAGGGCTGTCCCTTAAACCATGTATTTAGATTTAGATTTTCCAAGTTTTTTAATCACATGCCTCTAGCTCGCCATCCCTGCTCCAGTACTAAACTACTCGTACTAAGTAAACCTCTGAATGCAAGTCTTTGTGAAAAGTTTATAAAGCTAAGGTGGCAACAATGGCGAAGTTGAGTCCCTGTTGAGTCCATGTTGAGTCTCAGCGGCCAAAGAAAAGAACGAAGAACTGTTCCTTTAGTTCTGTACGAGATAAATAAGTTTTTGGATTACGTTGTTATGGTAACAAGAGTTGGTAAGTTTGAGGGTCTTTGTTTTTGTGACTTTGTCTCTGTGAGATTTCGCCGAAAAGATAAAATCATAACAACTAAATAAAGTACTGGTAAAGCTACGACTGCTACGCCGTAGTAAATGCTACGCTTGCTACGGCGTAGCAATGGCTACGAAATTTTATTTTAGGCCTAATGTCTACAGGTATAATAGACGTGGGCAAAAAGGCTGCCAGGCTCAAATGGGACTGGGCGGGTCACGTCAGCCGCATGCACAGGGACTGCTGGGCAAGGGTCGCCACACAGTGGGTTCCTACTGAGGGAAAGCGCCGTCGAGGCCGGCCTAGAAAGAGGTGGCGGGATGATTGGGACGCCTACCACAAGGACTGGTTAGAGACAGCGCAAGAAAAGAAATTTTGGAAGGACTTGGGGGAGGCCTTTGCCCAGCAGTGGGACAGTAATGGCTAGTTAAAAAAAAAAAAAATGTCTACGGATGCGTAGCTTCATAGATGTTAATGATATTATTATAATGATGAATATACTCCTATGAAGCTAAGCAATTGTGGACTTAGTTTCAACTTAATTTTAATTATTATTTAAAGAAACAAAGTAACAGAAATAATTAGTGTTGTAATTTAAAATTCGATCGATTCAGCATAGCGATCGACTCTATTTTGTAAGTGAAGAGTACGTAACAAGTAATATAGATTAATAGTAAAACCTGATTTAGGCTTTGTTGCCTTCTAATAAGGCTTATAACAGTACGTTACCGACATATTCATAAAATCATAATGAATGGTGATAAATCATAATTTTTTGACTGGCCTGTTGGTCTAGTGGTTAGTGACCCTGACTGCTATGCCGGAGGTTGTGGGTTCGATTCCCACCCAGGACAAATGTTTGTGTGATGAACATTATCATTTGTTCTGTGTCTGGGTGTAATTTATCTATAATTTGTATGTATTTAGAAATATATAAGTATGTTTATCAGTTGTCTAGTACTCATAACACAAGCTCTGCTCAGCTTGGGACTAGACGGCGTTGTGTGATAGTTGTGGAATATTGTGGAATAATTCATCATTATTAAACCATTGATTGGATGCCTAAGAAGTATTCAAAATAAGCTTTATTGCAGCTTTTAATTGTAGATACACAGTAAAGAATAGAACTTAATTAAAGCTGCAAGATGCAGACATAATTCACTTGAATTTATATTCATTAGCATTCCTTGTGCAGTGCGTGCTCGCAATGGAAAACATTTCATTTAGTTGTGAATTCAATCGTGGCTTAATTTTCTACTGTACAATACTCTTAAATAGCAATGTAAGCGTGCTCCATCGAATTCGTGCGGAAGTGATATACGGTGGAGCATACGGTTGAGGTGTGCCCCGCTTGGGCAGAGCACCGCCGTGTCCTCGTGGGGGCAATCGGCGGCAGCGATCTTGGTACAGGCCATGGTTCGGAGCGAGGAGCAGTGGCAGGCGTTCGCCTCCTTCTGAGAAGCAATAGTGCTAGCAAAAGAGGAGGCCATACGCATGAAACAACGGCGTTCACGCCCTAGCTGACGCCGGGATCCCGATTTCTGGCTACCGTAGGCGCGGGCTTGCGGTCGGCGAGCAATGAGTAACTCGCCATCCGACCGTCCGGACCGAGCCCAAGACATCGACAGCGCGTATCGTCCAACGTGCACCTCAAGGAGTTGTCAGCAAACCGTAGGGTTTTCTAGTCCTTCGATATACGCGGTATAAATGACGAGGCAAAACGCGTTACTCTGTTTAAATTAACATTAGAAAATAAAAACCGTTTATTACTGTCCGTTCAACCGATTTTGACTTTTATTACGTTGGTGGCACTACAAATGGCGGCTGCAGTAAACAGTTGGTATTGTAACCTCTTTTTTGCTTTTAATGTCATCCTTATGCCTACGAAATAGAAGTTAATCTCATATTCTATATTTTCTATATCTCTATATTGATAAATCGGTTAAACCGACAGTGAAAAAGGTTTCTTGTCTATTTTTAATTCGATTAGGGTGTAGTCCAGACCGTAGAGATGTTGTAATTAGTGATGTTCAATTCCGCTATGAACTATAGACGCGCTATAGACTATTAAATATATTTTTATCGCGCTATTGTATACGCTATATTTATAACACGTTATAACAAAACTCGACAGTAGTCTGAACGCGGAGACGTTATCATTTTATTCGGCAACGCGCTGCAACAATCACGCACGACGCGAGCCGACTGTAGTCCGAGTTCACCCGACGCGCTACGGACGGCGCTGTCGCGTTACTTTGCTATCCCGTTTTGGCCCCGCTGTTGGCGTTTTGTTGAACAAGACGTTATATTATAGCGCGAAGGCAGAGTCGATTTAGCAAACGCTATGCGCTTCGAACAAATAACGTGTTATATTTTGACGCTATACGTTATATTAACCACCACTAGTTGTAATGGTATCAAATTAAAGTAAATCCTTATTAATATTATAAAAGCGAAAGTGGGTTGGTTTGTTACGTTTTTACGCCTAAATGGCAACACCGATTTTGATGAAACTTGGTACACGGATAGACCATGTCCTGGAATAGAATATATATCCCAGAAGTATGTACCTTTGGGATAATTTTCTGCTATCACGCGGGCGAAGTCGCTGGAATACTCGACTAAATACGAACTACCTTATTCCTTGTTCACACTTAACATAAGTCTGTTTACTTCACAATTTCCACTTGACCCGCGGTCACCACAACGCGCACCACTTACCTAAGTTAAACTTAAACTCTGCATACTAACATAACGTAAGTAAAACTCCTAGGAAGTTAGGAAACTTTGGAATTACTCAGACAACTTAGTGCGACTTCAAACTTTCAATTGCTACGAGGAAGACGTTGAAATGTGGGAGGATGCAACCGGGATAAGTTTTTGAGCAATTAACATAATATAGCATAATATTATAGGTATATTATTTTATATATATTTATTTATCTCAGAACCCTGAGGTCCTGGACCTTTAGAAGGCGTACGAGGAGCCGAAACCAACTCGCAGAGGCCCTTTTGGACGCTTTTAATGGAACATTATTATTAGCACTATTATTACTAACACACCAATACTAACCAAACTATGAAGAAATGTAGTCTGAAACTAAACTTATTATTATTATTTCCTTTCTTTTATTTTTTTACATATTGTTTGTAAAACACTAATAACTTTGGAGGATTGTATTACTAACATCATAAACAGCCACTTTTATTTAATAAATTTTTACAAAACATAATTCGACGTTTAACCAAAATAAATGTTCAACATTTTGTTGTTCTATCTAACACTTTTCAACTCTGTATTTTGCTATATGATGTGCGCTTCAAGCACCCCCGCCGCCTGATCCCCGCTCCCCTCCGCTGCTTGCTTTGCATAGACTTAGTAATATTTAAAACGTTCAATTAAAAAAAAAAATATATAAAAATCTGATGATCTAAAAATTATAGTTTTTTAAAGTCATAGAACAAAAGTTGTTGTTAATAATGTAGTCCTAAGAAAATACTAGTGTTTTACAAATAACTCTGTATATATTTTACTAGCTTTTGCGAGCAGTTTCGCCCGCGTAAATAAAATATAGCCTCTGTCACTTATAAATAGAATAAAGCAGATTTCTATCGGTAAAAAAATTTAAGCAATCGGACCAGTTAAGTACTTCCAGAGATTATCTCCTACAAAATAAAAAATAAACAAACTTTACCTCTTTATTTTATTATATAGTGTAGATTATTATTAGCACTATTGTTACTAACACTTTAATACTAACAATATTTTGAACAAATTTAGTCTGAAAACAAATTTATTATTATCATCTCCTTTATTTATTTTTTATATATGTCTAAAATAAATAATTTTCCACCAAGTTAATTTTCCAACCAGTCGTCGATGTGGAAGAGTTTTTTGACGCCATTTTTCAAACATTGAAACAAACAATTCCAATATTGTAGTATGAGTTTTGATAATTTAACTGAACTATAATCCACGTTATAAAAACATGTTCAGTTCTAAGCCAAAAGACAAACAAACTGCAGACTGCACATGCTTACACATGTACTTATCTCTAGAACAACAAACATCGCAGCATATTTCTCTTCCAGGTATAGATAACTTTGTAAAACATACGAAAACTGCACTTGCAACAACAGCCTCGACTCCAAGGATGTGGTACACGGGCAATTTTGAGTAGCTGTTCTCGGCAACTGTGGGCAACTCTCGGATCTCGGCAACATTGAGCATGTTGCCGAAAGTTTCTTATCATATTCACCTTGGATATGCCGTGAAGCAAAACCAAGATAGATAAAGTAAGAAACACTTTTTTATAATGAAATAAAAAGTTGCGATGCGCCATTCGCCCATCTGATAAGAATCAGGATCACGTCAATGGCGTGTAGTATTCCACGCTCGCCTTAAAAGAGATGCCATCAAAACGATGCCAATGCCCACTAGAGTAGCAGAAATGTTTAAAAGGAATAACGTGGTTCTGGAACACAAAGACATAATAAACAACAATAGGTGATTTTTTTCAGTAAAAGACTGACATATTACCTCCCTCTCCAACTATTTCCTACTTAAAAAAAATTGTTCGCTCATATGATGCATGTGTGTAGTAGTCGTAACTTAATATATAATGTCATGATGTATGGAATAATAATAATATAGAAAGACTCAGTATAATAAATGAATGTATGAAATTGTAATAATTTGTATGTAATATTGTTGTATTAATTCATTTGTATAATGCATGCAACCAAATAATGGGGTTCATGTTTGAGACAATACATCTATTTACCACATGAGTGCAAAATAAATAAATCGATTGCTAAAAACCTACATTGATTTCTATACATCTTCCTTCGAATACATAAAGTTGCTGGAAAAATTGCCCGTGTGTTCACTTCACAGCTTCCATAGCTTTTGTTTCGCAGCCGACGGAACCCTTTGCCTTAATTAGGGACTGAAGGACCATTGTAACGCAATAACGCTGGTATAACAGAATAACCCTTTAGTCCGTAGTTTGATTACGTTTTGTTCTTGCTGTATTGTGAGGATACATTTGTGTGATTGTTTCATACCTTTTATTTTCTTTCATGGAATAAGGTTGGACACCTCTGACATTAGGTTTACGGAAATTGAATAGAAAGAGAAACACGACAGCATGGCGGCTTTAACCTTTACAAGACTTCGAGAGACTGATTTCTGCGAGGCCCTCTTTGCAACGTATGTGAAACAAAATAAGTTTTTTTTTGTTGTTGATAGGTTCGCACTTGACCGCTATCATATTTGACAGGTATTTTTTTCTGACAGAATTTTTTTTCGTTGTGTAAAAATCATCCAAATGACAGCCCCCGCCCTTGGGCGAAGCAGGAGATAGTGTCAGGCTCTTACTGACTTAAAAACCCATCCCGTTCATTCGTACCTTTCATACCAGGGCTGGCTGAGTTACCTTTCGGAGCTAATTCTGGCCCCAGTAGGCTTCGATCCAGCTGGGCTGACAACTCCTTAAGGTGCGCGGGAAGAGTGCGTAAAATTGCAATTCGGAAAAATCTTCGAGACTCCATTCGGGAGTTGAAGTTGGTATGGAAGTCGAGTCCTACTCGCAAGTGCGAGTAGGACTCGCGCACTGAGGGTAGTTTTTTTTTACTCGCTTTAGTCGCTAGTTTTTTTTTACTCACCACCCTTCTGCAGAAAGCTCAAACTGTCGCTTACACGATTTTTACAATTCAGACCTGGTACGCTCAACATCTCTTTGAAAACAGAAAACAATATGTTTCTCGCAATTCCTACGAAAATACGGAACCGATATTTGACAGAAAAAACTTCATAGAAAAAATCTCTTTTCCTTACAAGAACGATTTGTGTGCGGCACGAGAGCAATGCAAATCTATTCACCAACCAATTTAGAACAAAAAAAAAAATGCTAACAAAACGCATGGATATAGAATAAAGCGAACAAGCTTGAATATAAAAAGTAATAAATATATTTCATGTCTTTCCTGAGGCGCAAGAATTTGATTTCCTATATCAGCTCGTACATGCCGAAGATTTGAATACGAAATGAAAAACGTGCCTTTGATATTGAGAACTATGGTGTTATTTATGGAAAATCATTGTTATATGGTGGGGATTATATATTGTGCTATGTCAAGAAAAACGAAATTGAATCCTAATAATATTCCACAACTATCACACAACGCCGTCTAGTCCCAAGCTAAGCAGAGCTTGTGTTATGGGTACTAGATAACTGATAAACATACTTATATATTTCTAAATACATACATAATATAGATAAATTACACTCAGACACAGAACAAATGATCATGCTCATCACATAAATATTTGTCCGGGGTGAGAATCGAACCCACGACTGCCGGCATAGCAGTCAGGGCCACTAACCACTAGACCAACAGGCCAATCCTATGTAGATACTTCCTATTACGGTGGGCAAAAATCATCTTATGACAACCCCCGCTCTTGGGTGGAGCGGGAGATAGTGTCAGACTCTTACTGACTAAAAACCCACCCCGTTCCTTCTAGCCTCTTCATACCGGGGCTCGAGTTTCCTTTCGGATAATTCTGGCCCCAGTAGACTTCGACCTGGCTGGGCCCTCCTGTTGCTGACAACTCCTTGAGGCGCACGGGAACAGTGCGCGCCGTCGACGTCTTGAGCTTGGTAGTTACCGGATGGTCGGACAACAGGATAAGCATGTAGGAAGGTGCTAATATGTATCCTGACCACACTTTCAGGATTGTCCTGATAGCGTGGTATACCTCTCCATTTGTCAAGTTCCTCAAAATATATTGCCCCTCTGTTGCTACGTCACTGTGTGCTAGCGATCGTTTTTGGGGGCCCATTTATTGAGTGTGCAAGTCATCTCCTGGCTTTGTATTCCTGCTTTTTTATCGGTGTGAATATGTGTGTGTCTCTTTATGACCGTGGCATATAAACAACGTATAACGTTAAATGCGCAAAACCTCAGACACTCCAAATGATTTTTAATTCGATTGACCTAATTAGGTGAGAAAAAAGGTCATAAAAAAAATTTAGTTTGTTTAAAATTCATATCTGCATTGAAATAAGATCTTTTATTGGAGAAAATTTGATTGGAATACAACTATTTGTGTTTGTTTACCTATTTCAGCGGGTTTGCGCACGTGATGGCTTGACCTATTCATAAATAGACAGGTCGAAGTTTTTAATGAAGATTTTTTTGATAAATGTATTTTAAAAAGTGGTTTAATTGATTCTGCTCGTTATTCTGAACAAAATAATTTCAGTTTTTGCGCATTTAACGTTACCTGTTGTATATGGACTATGGCGCATATGGACCATGGGGTACTTAGAGCATTGGGTTTGAATTTGAATCTTCTGAGATTTTTCATTATCAGGTGAAAAATTATCGTATGGGAAGCTAACTTTAAAGGGTTTAAGCCCATAGCTGGCGCATTGGCCCGTATTTTAACGCAAATTTGGTCAGGATCAGACCACAAAAACCGGAGTTATTATCGAATAGCTGTCAAATTTTGTATAAAAATGTCAAGTTTTCCTAAAAATCAAAATTTTCTCTGTAGAAAGTGTCTAATTCAACTTTTATTTTACAGGAATCCTGAAGGACGAGCAAAGATTATGGGTTATGGGATATTG
Organism: Mythimna lalbum; assembly: GCA_949319445.1. NCBI lineage: Eukaryota > Metazoa > Arthropoda > Insecta > Lepidoptera > Noctuidae > Mythimna > Mythimna lalbum. The sequence continues at coordinate 6,159,072 of OX439369.1, forward strand.
GAACACGAGAGATTTTTACCATGGGGTATTATAATTCAGACCTTAAATTATTTTGACACAAAAAGAACAATGTGTTTTAATCAAAGGTTTACTATTTCAATTATTTTTAAAATTAATATACCGAAAATCGGTAGATTCGAACCACTGCTCCTAACAGAATCAAAACAAAAAACCCCACAAAAAATTTAAACAGGCCACTCAGCCTCTTCAAGTTAATTTCATTAACACCAATACACTATCCAATCTTTCGGTAATCCATAAAGATTACCCCTCACTAATCGCCTCGCCTCGATAAATCGTGTACTCAATAATCGAGTGAACCCAGAACCCAACACTATCCATTACAGCAGATTGCGTGCCCCATAAAACAATATGAGTGTCGTAGGAATAAAAATAGTGATTACTCGCGTCGTCTAATAGTTTTCTGCGATAGTGAGCGTGTAGCCAAGTAGGTTTTGAACAGAAGGTAAGCATAAAAGCGTTATCAGCCTTTTTTAATGTTCCCACTGCTGGGGGACTCAGTCTTCCACTCTAGGGTATGGGCTGTAATCCACTTGCGGGTTAGATGTTCCCACTGCTGGGACTCAGGCCTCCTCTCTGGGAGAGGGAATGGGCCGTAATCAACCACGCGTGCCCAGTGCGGGTTTATGAATGTCACATGCCTTCGAGTTTTTGGTTCTAGGACATTCGGTTTCCTCACGATGTTTTCCTTCACCGTTTTGAGAGCAGTAGTTATGAAAAAAATCCTTACTAATATTATAAAAGCGAAAGTAAGTTTGTTTGTTTATTACGTCTTCACGTCTAAATGGCAAAACCGATTACAGAGATAGTTGGAGGATGTGCCCTGGAGACGGGCATAGCCTAATTTAAAAAAAAATTAAAAAAAGGGGGATTAAAGAAGGAAGAAAAGGGGAGAGGAATTAAAGTAATTAATAAACGCGGATGAAACCGCGGGTAAAAGCTAGTTCATAATAAATTACAAAAAGTAATGCCCTTGGCTAGGTTTGAACTCGCGACCTAACAACTCGTAAGTCAGGGCTGTTAACACTGGGCCAAACAAGCTCATGCTCAAACAAGGTTGATTAGCGAAAGCGCACACACATCGACCGTCCACTAATCAAAATTGTATTGTATCTACGGTTAATTTGTATCTTTTTATAGTCACGTTTTTTTACTTCGCTATCAATCTGTCTGTCACCAAGCTGTATCTCATAAACCGTGATAGACAGTTGCAATTTTTACGGATGATGTATTTCTATTATCGCTAAAATAAAAACCGAATAAAACAAATATTTATGTGGGGCCAATGCTTAAGTGACAGGGAAAATTACTCGTAGAACAGATGATCGATGGGGCCGAAAGGTTCTGCAGTGGCAACCACACACCAGAAGCAGTAGCGTTGGAAAGCCTCCCACAAGGTAGACCGATGACCTGGTGAGAGTAACGGGAATGCGATGGATGCGACACTTGGGGAAGACCTATGTTCGTCAGTGGACGTCTTTTGGCTGATGATGATGATGATGAAAATAAGACCTGGAGACAAAAAAAAATTGTAAGCATTTCCAAACCAGCTATAGGTTGAGCTTCTTTAATATTTTGTAGTGTAGAGGTTCCGATACATACCAACATCTTTGTGACAAATTTTGATTCCTTTTTTTTTGACTTGAGTTGACTGTCCTGTTGGTCTAGTGGTTAGTGACCCTGAATGCTACGCCGGTGGTCGTGGGTTCGATACCCACCCAGGATAAATGTTTGTGTGATGAGCATGATCTTTTGTTGTGTCTGGGTGTAATTTATCTATAATATGTATGTATTTAGAAATATATAAGTATGTTTATCAGTTGTCTAGTACCCATAACACAAGTTCTGCTAAGCTTGGGACTAGACGGCGTTGTGTGATAGTTGTGGAATGTTATTATTATTTATTATAGTTTAAGCTTATTTGATACTAGCTTTCCGCCCGCGGCTTCACCCGCGTGGACTACAGTTTATATCGCGCGGGCAGAGACCCGTGCTCAGCAGTGGAATTGTAGGTAGCCTATGTGTTATTCCAGTGTCTCTTCTACCTACCTGCCAAATTTGATCTAAATCCGTTCAGTAGTTCTTGCGTGAAAGCGTAACAGACAGACAGACAGACAGAGTTACTTTCGCATTTATAATATTAGTAGGGATTTTGTAATGTAGAGGTTGCCATACATACCAACATCTGTTTTCGTTTGCTGAACGAAACTGATCTACTGTTAAGCAATTTGCTATACAGTGTCAGAGCGTTAGTCTCGATTCAGGGGCGGATCAATTTTATGATGGAAACATTGTAGTTCCAAGTTTATGTCGTGTGCTCTGTGTAGCTAGTAAGTCAGGGGTTATCAAATCTGTATACTTGTTTTTCCGAATCGATCGAGGTGATTATGAGAGAGAACTAGCAAAATTGTTCACAATTAGTCGTAGTTCATAAAGAATCAATCATTTATTTCATTTTCTCACACAGCCAAGGAGTGGAATTCCCTGCCGGAGTCTGTGTTTCCTGATAGCTGCAACTTGGGGGTCTTTAAGTCAAGAGTGAATAGGTTACTTCTAGGCAAGCGTGCTCCATCGTCGACCACATCATCGCTTACCATCAGGTGAGATGGTGGTCGAACGCGAGCCTAATAGGTAATAGGTAATAGGTAAAACGGGCTGTTTTCCGCAACTCCACGACTAAAGCGCGTATTTTGCGTATGGGTGGGACAATTGGGTCACTCGATCCACCCCAGCTCCTCAAGAAAGGCCAGCAGCGCCTTGGTGTTGCTAACCACTTCACGAAGGTTACCTGGGTTACCGAAGTGCTTTGCCCTGTATTCAGCGACCACAGGGCAGCTTAGGAGCAGATGAGCTGCTGTCTCTTCCTCCTCCATGCAGGCTCTGCAGAGAGGACTATCCGTAACTCCTATGACAGAAAGGTGCTTGTTAAAGGTCCCGTGGCCGGTTGTAGCGGCCGTGACTTTGCGCAACTGTAGTTTTGTCAGTCGTAGGACCTGTTTCGTAAATCGGCCATCGATCGAGGGAAGTGCCTCCTTGGCCTGCCTGCACTCACCGTTTTCTCTCCATAGTTTATGGTGTATATCACTGGTACGGTTCCTTACCAGATTGCGTAGATAACCGAAGGGAAGTGGCACAATGGGTTCAGGGCCCACTGCTGCCATACTCGAGCCCCTTCTGGCGAGTTCATCCGCTGCATCATTGCCTCGGGAATCGCTGTGTCCTTTGATCCATTGAATGGTTACTTGGTTGTGTTTACCCACCTCGTTTAGCCGTTGGTGACACTCGTATATTAGCCCAGAAGTGGCTGTGTGACTATTCAGTGCTTGCAGGACAGCCATGCTGTCTGAGAGAATGCGTATAGAGTGATCCTTAACTATCCTGGTCAGAACGGCTAGAGCTGCCAGGGAAATGCCCACGCATTCAGCCTGGAACACCGTGTTATGAACCCCCAATGGAGTGGCTATATGAATGTTGAAATCCTCTGAGAAGACTCCCGCACCCGTGCCATTACCTGTTTTGGATCCATCCGTGAAGATCCGCAGCTCAGCGGGGCACAGCCCCTCGCAGCGGTCATCCTCATACAGTTGGATCTTGTATTTCTTATCAAAGATAAATTGCTTAGGAATCCGGTCGTTTGCTGCTATGGTAATGGGAAACTCAGTATTGAATTCCTCTAGCAGAGCGGTGTGTTGAGTTGATCTCTTACCCCATAGATTCAGTGTTTTGAGACGTACTGCCGCCATCGTCGCTTCCTGTTGTATGAACAGGTGAAGTGGAGGGAGTCCCAGCATGGCCTCGAGCGCTGCAGTTGGAGTAGTCCTCATGCATCCCGTAGTTGCCATGCAGGCAAGCCTCTGCGTTTGTTGTAGCTTGTTTACTGCAGTGGCTAGCTTGGTGCGTGGCCACCACACCACGGCACCATAAGCAATCATAGGCCGTATTACGGCCCTGTATAGCCAGAGTATGATCTTGGGGGATAGGCCCCACCTCTTACCTATCATTCTCCTGCATTGCCAGAAGGTGATACACGCCTTGCTTAGTTTGCTGTCCAGATGGGCACCCCAATTCAGCTTACTGTCTAGGGTGACTCCTAGGTACCTGACTTCGTTTGCCAACTGGAGTTCCGTATCGAATAGTTTAGGCAGGTTGAAGCGGCCTAGTACTCTTTTCTGCGTGAACATGACTAGCTCAGTTTTAGAGGGGTTCACTGACAGATCGTGTTCCCTGCACCAGCGTTCCACGATACGGAGTGCTTGTTGCATAAGGTTGCAGATCGTGCCGGTCACCTTCCCAGGTACGAGAATTGCTAGGTCGTCCGCATACCCTACTGTATAGTAACGGTTCGCGTTGAGTATGGTAATCAGTTCATTGACTACCAGATTCCACAGCAGCGGTGAGAGGACCCCTCCCTGCGGGCAGCCTCTGGCTATTAAGGCCAACTGTTGTTCCTCTTCAATGCGAACTGTACGTTTGCTTAGCATGTTCGTGATCCAGTCAATCAGTACCTGCTCCACCCCGTGTTTGGATAGGGCGGCACCTATGCTGGAGAAGTTCGTTTTGTCGAAGGCCCCTTCGATGTCTATGAAAGTGCCCAGGCAAGTACCCTTCTGATGGATTGCATCCTCTATCTGGCTCACAACCAGATGAAGAGCAGACTCTGTCGACTTACCTGCACTATAAGCATGTTGGTTACCATGTAGTGGTATTGCTTTTAAGGCGCCGTCTCGAAGTTCCCTTTCACATAACCTCTCCATCGCCTTTAGTAGGAATGAGGTCAGACTTATGGGTCGATAGGACTTAGCGTTAGTATAATCACTCTTACCTGGCTTAGGAATGAATATCACTTTCACTTCCCTCCATCCTTTGGGAACGTATCTAAAGGCCAGGCACGCTCTCATTAGGGGCAATAGCCGAGTTGCCAGGGGTGTCCCACCCCACTGTAGTAGAGCAGGAAAAACACCGTCCGGACCTGGTGCCTTGAAGGGATGGAAGCTTTGAATGGCCCATTGTAGTTTCTCCAGCGTAATCACCTTGTGTGCATACAGCCAATCATCGTCAGTTGGTGTTTGGGTTACGTCAGACCAGTCTGTTACCTGTACAAAAACGCAGTCTGGGAAGTGAGCTTCGACTAAGGTGCGTCTTGCCTCCTCCGGCGACGTGGTAAGTGTCTGGTCAGGTTTGCGGAGTACAGTAGGCCCAGGAGCATCCTGTTGTGCTAGTACTTTCCTCACCCTGTTCGCTTGTTGGCAGGATTCTATGCTGCCGCAGAATTTTCGCCACCCTGTGGTACGCCTATATCTGATGCATTTTTTGTAGCTGGATTTGGCCGCGTAGTAAGCGTCCCAATCCACCTCCTCACATGTGTTCATGGCCCTATTTAGAGCTTTCCTTACCTTACTGCGTTTACGCTCCAGATCCGCACCCCACCACGTCTGTTTGCCCGGTGTAATACGGGGCAGGGTCTCTGGGCAGGCAGTATGATAGCTTTTAATCAATGATTCGGTGAGTAGGTCCACTTGCACGTCGATTTGCGTCGGGTCCACAAGTGCCCGCGAATCGCATGGTGGTACAAGCTTAGAGTCTAAGCTGCGTTTGTACACGGCTTTATCCGTGTTGCGCGGATTGCGTCTCGGTAGTGCGGGTGATACACAAACCTGGATGACGAAGCGGATCCATCTGTGGTCCGAGCAGGAGGCCTCCTTGGAGACATGCCATCCAGTGATTAGTTCCGCCACTCTTTCTGTTGCCAGAGTGAGATCTATGATTGTGCGACTGCGTCTGGTTACAAAAGTTGGTTCTGTACCTGTGTTTAGTAGGGATAGGTTAGTAGTAAATAAGTATTCTACCAAAGCCTTACCCCTTGCGTTTTGCGTGTCCATTCCCCACAGTGGATGGTGTGCGTTCGCATCCGTCCCGATCACCATCTCGTCCCCGTTGCCCTCACAGTAGGCAACTAGACGGATCAGGTTGTGGGGTGGCGGTTCCTCTGCCTCTGGCATGTACACCGAGGCAAGGACGATCGCCATGTCAATGTCATCACGCTGTATGGTCAGCCTAGCTGCAGAGACATCTCTGCAACAGAAATCATTTAGAAGCTGTGCTTTAATGTTACCTGTTATGAAGATGCACGATCTAGGATTCTCATGATCCGTAGTAACAAGGATCTTACCACCAAGATTGGAGAGTCCGCAGATGTGGCCGCCCCTAACCCACGGCTCCTGGATTAGGGCGATGGCCGCGTGTTGAACCTCCAGCCACTTGCGTAATTGGGCCGTCGCAGTCTGACTGTGGTGGAGGTTCACCTGCACAATGTTACTGGTGGAGAGGGACGCCATTGCTGGCAGACACCTCGTCCCCACCCTCCAGTCGCAGCCCGGCAAACAAGTCGCCCTCATCGAAGTCCGTCCCCCCGGGGGTCGAAGCTGGAGACAACGTGACGTCGTCGGGCTCCTCCCCCACCGGAGGAACGGCCTCCGCGATGGCTGCGGTGGCGGCTGGCACTGCTTCTGCAGCAGGGTCCACCACTGGTGCTTCCGGGTTGCTTGGTGGAGGAAGGGACTCCACCACCTCCTGTAGCTTGTTCGAGTCACGGTCCCAACCCCGAGGGACGTCTACAAACTTTCCGTTCTGACCCTGGAACTTCACATACACCGTCCCCACCCCCATCGCGAGTCGGCGTTCGGCTTCCATCAGGATCGGAACCTGGTCCTCGGGGATGTCTAGCACCATGAACCAGCATTTTTCCTGCTTGTCGGCGTGTATAAGCACCCACCTTTTCACGTCGACCCATGGGTTCTGGTAGCAGAGGCCTCGCCCGATGTTCCTCGAGTCCTCGTACACCCCATGGTCGTCAGGAATTGCGATACCTATACGTACCCGCTTTTGGAGTTCCGCCTGGCTGCGGACGACTAGCGAAGTGCTAGCCGGGAGAGCCAGTTCCGAGACTGCCTGCCTGAGCCACGCTAGGGTGTGGTCGTTGCCACACCACAGTTTGAGTACACCCCCGGCGTACAGTGGCTTTGCGTTGAAGACCGGCGCGGGCCGGTCCTGCATTGGGTTCCAGGATTCGCTGATGATCCTCTTCTGGATAGCAGCGACAACCTGGTCCGATACTCCCTGGTTGATGATCCCCGTGCGGTCGTCGACTATGGCGACGCTCAGGGTGGAGCTGGCTGCTTGGGCGTAGCTTCTTGAAGCAACCCGCTCGGACTGGTCAAGCCGCAGCCGCTTGTGCTCGCCACGAGGTGATATAGTCTCGTTCAGAGCACGCTTAGCCACGACCTGACCATCCCCAGCGGGCCGCTGCGTCGTGTTGGCTGTCTGGGCCGGTCCCCCTGTGGAGAAAGTGATCTTACCCTTGTTCAGGGCAGTGACAGCCGCCTGCTTAACCTGAGAGGCCTTCATTTTGCCGGCCTTCCTGCGTTCCTGACGGCGCTCCTTGCGCGCCGGCCTTTCCCTCCTTTTACCCTGGCTGGGTGGAGCTGGTGGTCCAGAAGGGTCCTTGCAGGGGTTGCGGGTTTGTGGAATAGGTTTTTTACCCTTACCCTTGTTTTGCACTTGCCAGGAACTCGAGAATACATCCTCAGTGCTGCCGCCTGTCCCTGAATTGACGGCGTTAGCCACCTCCGTGGCTGCAGGTTGTGAACCCACAGGAGGAGGGGGAGGATGTTGCTTTGGAGGGCGCACTTCGGCGGTGGCCTTAGCCTTTGCCGATGCCGTCGCCTTCGTGTTGGAAGGTCCGGTACTGGTCCCATGCAGCGCCGTAGACCTTCGTTTAATGTGGGACGTAGGTTTGGTCTTGGCCGCGGTATACGCCACAGCTGGACCGACACCCGCGCTGGGGCCTGCGACTTGCGCCGCAGGTTCTCCAGGGGCGAGCGAAGTGCACGCACCTCGCTTAGGAGCTCCGCCAGCTTCCGCTGGCTCCGCTCCTGTGAAGTTTGTAGAAGAAGATGGCCTTAAATGTTCCATATTTTAAATTACTTAGAAATTCATCCCTCTGGCTCCCACCCTCCATGGAGCCCGCACCTGGGAACGTCGCCCTGCTTGAAGAGCATACTACGTTAGGATTACCAGAGGGATATAGGTGCGCAAGGCTGGCTTACAGTGCGACATCGGGTGCTCGATCGGGCTGGCGTCGGAGACCGAAAGGCCTGCCCCCAACGAACTGATCAACCCTCACTTACACCGTCAGCATGACCTTTACCCACCGCTTCAGCCGTCCGAAAACGACCTCCGCGGACCTTACGCACCTCGCCTGTGGCCCTCTGACGGGACACCATGGCCATTTCCCTACCCTTGGCTAGAGAGTAAGGCTACCGTTTCGCTTGAAATCCAGACCAAAGGGGGAGTGTTGCTCACTTTCAGCTCAGCCCCCCAGGACTCCTTCATCCCCGCTTACGGCGCTCAACTGCGCAGGTCCTAGCGCAGGTGACCAATCTCTCCTACTCGTCGTCAGCTTATTTTAGTGACGGCTGAGCTCGCAACCACCCAGTCACAGGAGGGTTGCAATTAGGAGGGGAATTTGGATAGAGATAGGATTAGGAGTTGGTGGGAAGTGATGGTGAAACTTGGGAGAGGAGGGATGCAGGTAGGAGAGTTGGGTATTGTGGAAGTTGGGATGGGTTTGAGTGGATAGCCCCCACTCCGTGGGTCGCCAGGCAGTTTCGGTTACGTCTATTTCTGATGGAATTAGACCAAAAACGGGGTGGCAACCTCGAGAAGGTGGATCCGCCTGACTTGCCTTGAGGATCTACACGACTGTAGCGCTCTCCCTCAAGACCCCGCCACCCTACCACCTCTGAAGGAGGTGATAAGGTAGGCCTGCATCTATACTACCAAGCAAAGCATAAGCCAAGCGTGTCGTTGTGCAACCGCAAAAGCATACATACAGACCCTCCCCAACGCGAGCCTAACAATAATAATAAAAAAAAAATCTACTAAAAAAAATACTCTAAAATAATGTAACAACGTTCCAACACTAGTAGCTACTAATCTGTAGGTGCCCAAAGTTTGGGCACCTGCGAAAAATATCAATGGATGCCAAAAGTGGAATACCTCAGGTGCCATTCACTTGGGTGCCGTTTTAGCTGGTGCCCGAACCCCGAAGAGAAATACCTAAAAATACAACGCGTAGTGTTTCCATTTTTATCGTCATTTATTCATTATATATCCTGGCAGGGTAATCGCTCACTTTCACATACACATATTTTTTCCGTCTCGACCATTCAATTCTGCAAAAAAAAACCCTGCCACATGTCCACCTACAGAGTCCCTGAAATGAGTCCATTGATTGTCTGTCAGGCGGCAACAGCAGAAAGAGCAGTGATAGCTCAGTGGTAACGCTTCCGACATACAAGTTATACGTTGTAGGTTCAATCCAGCTAGGCGTATAACTTTGCTTAATTTATTTCATCGCCACTGCTCTCCAAACGGTGAAGGAAAACATCGTGAGGAATCCGGCATGTCATAGAACAAAAAATCGAATACATGTGACATTTGCCAACTGGGCCCGCGTGCTGGATTACGTCCCATACCATCTCCTGGAAGCCTAGTGGGAACTTTAAAAAGGCTTTTTTTTCGGTGGGAAAAATCATCCGATGACAGCCCCCGCTCTTGGGTGGAGCGGGAGATAGTGTCAGACTCTTAATGCCAAAAAAGCCACCCCGTTCCTTCCTCTTCATACCGGGGCACGAGCTTCCTTTCGGGTAACCCTGGCCCCAGTAGGCTTCGACCCAGCTGGGTCCCTCCTGTTGCTGAGAACTCCTTGAGGCGCGCGGGAACAGTACGCGCAGTCGACATCTTAGGCTCGGTTCGGACAGTTACCGGCGGCGAGGGCGCTGTTGCCTGATACGGTCGGCCTCCTCCTTTGCTAGCATTACTGCTTCGCAGAAGGAGGCGACCGCCTGCCGTTCCTCTTCCAAAACCCGGCGCGAGAGGTCTCCGCCGCCGATCGCCCCCACGAGGGCACGGCGATTCTCCGCTCAGGCAGCGCACACCTCGACTGTGAGCTCCACCATATCCTCCGGGCGTTCCGCACAATGGCGACACCCGGGCGTCTCTTCCGCTTTAATCTGATACAGGTACCTCCCGAACGTGCCATGTCCGGTGAGGACCTGCGTCATGCGGAAGGTAAGGACGCCTTGAGGTCTTTCCAGCCACGCCTCAAAGAGGGGACTTACCGCCATAATCGTGGCGTGCCCAAACTTTAATAAGACTGATGATGATGATGACTGGGCCTGCATGGTAGATTACAGCCTGAGTCCCAGCAGTGGGAATATTATTAGATTGATTATGTTATGCTATGCTTATGCATTTGTGACAATCTATGTATTTTCATCCTAATTATGAAGCTAGTCAGTTGCCGGGCCCTGGTCGAGGCCATGGTCCGGAGCGAGGAGGGATGGCAGGCGGTCGCCTCCTTCTGCGAAGCAGTAATGCTCGCAAAGGAGGAGGCCGACCGCATCAGGCTACGGCGCCCTCGCCGCCGTCGCCGGGATTCCGATCCCGATTTCCAGCCACCGTAGACGCGGGCGCGCTCACGTCGACGGCGCGCACTGTTCCCGCGCGCCTCAAGGTGTTGTCAGCAGCAGGAGGGGCCCAGCTGGGTCGAAGCCTACTGGGGACAGGGTTGTCTGAAAGGGAGGTCGTGCCCCGGTATGAAGGCTAGAAGGAACGGCGCGGGGTTTTTAGTCAGTAAGAGTCTGACACTATCTACCGCTCCACCCAAGAGCGGGTTTTGTCATAAGATGATTATCCCCGTCGACAAAAGCTAGTCAGTTGGTTTTCTTGCTCCCTTTCTATGGCCATACATACGTCGTTGACTAATGACGGATACTTACTAAGATGTGTAGGTTTATGACGCCAATCTTCGGTAGGCATTGAGTAATCGCTTATGCCGCCAGATCAGTCTTCGTCAAGCAAAACAATCGCTTATCATGTAAAGAATACAGTTGGTTTTCGTGTGGGGATTTTATTAATTCCTTGATTGATTCCAGTGGTTAATATTATGGATGCTCGTAAACTGTTTTTGATGTGTTAGAAACTGAATTGCCTTGTGTGACTATACTTGTTCAAAATAATCTTTACTAATACATATTATAAAAGCGAAAGTGAGTTTGTTTGTTACGTCTTCACGCCTAAATGGCAAAATCGATTTTGATGAAACTTGGTACACGGATAGACCATGTCCTGAATGGGACATAGGATACTTTTTATCCCAGAAGTATGTTCCCTTGGGATAATTTTCTGCTATCACGTGGGCCAAGCCGCTGGGAGCAGATAGTATTAGAAATTTATGAAAACCTTTTATTACTGTCCGTTCAACCGATTTTGACTTTTATTACGTTGGTGGCATGACAAATGCCAGCTGCAGTAAATAGTTGGTATTGTAACCACTATTTTGCTTTTAATGCCATCCTTATGTCTAAGAAATCGGAGTTAAAATTGGTTGAACAGACAGTAAAAAAAGTTTCTTTTTTCTATTCGCGAAGAGGTTTTGACGTTCCATGCGAATGAGAGAGTGACTGAAAATTAAGAAGGAAATCATTTATTGTTACTAGAAATTATTCCTGTATCGTGGGTTTGTGCACAAACATGTAAACTCACATACACAAGACACCCAAACACGGAACAACTATCGATAGGCCATACAAATATTTATTCCATTCAGAAATCGAACTCGCTTCACGCAGCGTAGGTAGTAACTAATCGCTTAACCAATGTGCTAACCCTGTCATCAAATTGAAAGAACTTAATTAACTTTCTTCTAGTCTATTTTTAACCGACTTCCAAAAAAGAAAGAGGTTCTCGTTTTTAGTCAGTAAGAGTCTGACGCTATCTCCCGCTCCACCCAAGAGCGGGTTTTGTCATAAGATGATTTTCCCCGTCGACAAAAAAAAAGTCATTTGATTGCTTTCCTTCTTTCTATTACCTGAACTCAATCCTTTAGAGAGGAGTTCAACTCGTCTTGTCATTACGTCACCGATTCCTAATGATCGGTTATTCAAGATTAGTATTAATTTTTTCCTTTTTTTGTACCGAAAGCAAGCTGTCTCAGAAGCCCATGGGGCAGCCATCCGACACGACAGAAGAGATATAAGGTTCTTGAAGCATTGGGTTGTTCTTTTCCCAACTTCCTAACTCCAAGTTGTGACATTTTATTGTCAGAAAATCGATATTTTTTCTGGTCAGAATTGAAGTTTACCTGTTTACAGGTACAGGTCTCTCACCTGCTTCCCTGCCCCGGTTTCCAACTTTTCGTCATTAGCTTCTAGTTCTGTAATTACTTATAGACATCTAGAAATGCCAACCGGGAGAAAAGGCATTTCTTTTTCACATGGGAAAACCACCAATACCCTTTTCGGCTATTAATGAAATGAGACAGAGAGACAGACTTTTACTGAGCAACAAAATCGTAAATACATTATAAATACAGCCTCAAAGTATTCAATTATCACCCTTAACTTTTCTCCAGAACATTAAACATCTGCAAAAACAAACAAAACCCAGCCACGTCCAGTCCCCATTAATTAACTCCCTAGATATCGTTTCGCTGAATCCCAAACGACGGCGTTCATTTGTGACGCAATGCCGCCATTTTGACGACTTTCGGAACTGTTCGGCACGCCTCGGGGCACTTCGGCAGTTAAATCAGCTGACCTGAAGATGTTTGATGCTTCCTCCAAATGTTCGGAAGCTTGACTTTATAGCTCTTTATAGCTTTTGAACTTTGAATTAGGGGGTTCAATTCTGCACCTATTTAGAAGCAATAAAGTCTTGAAGATTCGTCTTTAGTTTTTATTAGATCAAGTGTCAAGTTTTATGTTCAAGACAAGGTCATAAATGTCCAATGAAAAAGTTAGATGTCCCGTTAGTGACCTGGAAGTCTAATTTATTGCCGTCCCAAGAGAAATAAGTTTCTTTTTAAGGTCTTGAAACCTTTGTGAGGATGCTAAATTTGTCCTAATGGCCTGACGTCTGCGTTAGGCAATAAAGTCTAATTTACCAAAGATCCAATACAATGTTGTGGTCTAATTGTTTATTTCTCCTTTTACTTTGAAAATTCTTTTACTCAAAGAATGTTATAACAGTAATAGGCTAGTTGCCGTAAAAAAATTAATTAGTCCGTCTGTTAGATTATTCAAAAATAAGTGACATGTATTTTTTATTTGTAAATTAAACCAAAAATGACAAAGATATAGCCCATTAAAGTTACGTGTAACAGTGTGCATTTTTTTCGCAAAAATACGTGACCAATATTTTTTTACAATCTAAAATACGGACTAAATAAAATGTAGTTATTTTGACCCTGGAAACTATCCTACATTATTGTCACAGGGTCATTTCAGAAAACCTCGGGTGCAGTCAAAAAAGCAAAGCCGCGTATGTAAACTATTCTTGCTTGATCATTTAAAAGGCGATAGTTTGTATGTTTCATTGTTTATATATGTGTGTGCGTGTATGTGTATGTCTATTATTACTTCACGCATTTGAATTTGGCACACGGATACATCATGCCTTTTTTTTTTTCGGTTGGTAAAATCATCCAATGACAACCCCTGCTCTTGGGCGGAGCGGGAGCTGGTTTCAGACTCTTACTGTTACACCATGTTCCTTCTAGCCTTCATACCGGGGCTCGCGCTCCCTTTCGGATAACCCTGGCTCCAGTAGGCTTCGACCCGGCTGCGCCCCTGCTGTCGCTGACAACTCCTAGGGCCGCGCGGGAACAGTGCGCGCCGTTGATGACTTGGGTTTGGTCCGGACAGTTACCGGACGGTCGGACAGCGAGCTACCCAATGCTCGTCATCCGCAAACCCGCACCTACGGTGGCCGGAAATCGGGATCGAAATCGGGCTGTGGTGCTGTGAGCGCCACCGTTGCCCCGCCTTTTACTAGCATTATTGTTTCGCAGAATGAGGCGACTGCTTGCCACTCCTCCTCATTTGATGACTTTACGCTTCAAAAAAATAACAACTTATACCATCAGCTATGTCGTTAATTAAATTACCTACGTATGACTTGACTGAACAACTAAGTCGAATGCGTCCTTTATGTGCCTGACAAGTTGTCCAACAAACTTGTCAAGTCCATATCCGGAATCTCGAGCATGTCTATGCAGTACCCTATTCATCACTAAGGTTATTGGCATCAGTAATCTTGAAACTTCATGGGCGTTCAAGTGTGTTGACAAGAGACATTAGGTATGCATGTGTTCTATACCAACTTGGCCAATTATACGGGCTGGAATTGAATTTGTTTTTCATCTTTGTGGGGCTGACAGTACGCACTGTAAACAAACAAAATTAGGCTTTTTATTAGTGATATTCTTTAAAAAAAAACTTGGTAAGTAGTAAATTTTTATTTTTTGGGGACGTTCCTGCACTTGATTTGTGTGGAAGAAACGCCTGCGTGTGACTCGCGAGGCACAAAATATATAGGTACAGAAGTCAATCTACATACAAATCGCGCTCGAGCAACGCACACATAGACACCGCTCACGGACACGATATCTCGGTAGCGCCTCGGCCCGGTCGTCGAGCAGTTCCGGCTCAAAATCTCATTATTGTGCGTCCACCGAGCGTAGGTATAAAAAGTGAAGTACATAGGTACATGAGATTATCTTCTGTACCTATCTATTTGGTGGTTTGACAAGAAATTTTTTTCAAGAAACTAAAAAAAAATCAGAATCACTATACAAAATTAAAAACTAGATTGGACAGTTTGTTTGGAGAGACCGATTTTTTTTCGTTTGGTGGAAGGTTGTTTAGTGTCGTCTACTGAGCAAGCCCTTAAAGTTTGTGGAGGGCTGTTCTTACACCCTGAATATCGGCTTATCTACATATACTTCTAAGGTATAGTTTTTTTTTTGTGGGAGATAATCTCTGAAAGTACTGGTCCGATTACTCATTTTTTTTTCACCGATAGAAAGTTACTTTATTCTTGAGTGACGTAGGCTATATTTTACGTACACGGGCGAAGCCGCGAGCAAAAGCTAATTGATAATATTTTTAAAATAACTAGATTTGTCACGTCATAATAAACATAGGTTTGAAACCTCTAAAGTAGACTATAATAAAGATTAATTTCGATGAAGTCCTTGTATATCTAGACAAACATTACAATTGCACTATCGTGTACACAAAATACATTCCCCTGTGGTCATCATACAGACATTGTAGCCAAGGGTCGGACAGCGTCCAGATTGGTCCAGTGCAGTCGATGCTATGATAACATTTATTACCTCTGAGAGTTGTTGCATTGATTGCTTTTTATTAGATACTAGCTTTTGCCCGCGCGGCTTCGCTCCCGCTCTTCCCTACTCTACCCTACTCTACCCTACTCTACCCTACTCTACCGTATCCTATGTCCGTCACCTGGCTCTAAGCTACCTACCCACCAATTTTCAGCCATTTCTGTTCAGCCATTCTTGAGTTATAAGTGTTGTAACAAACACGACTTTCTTTTATATATATAGATTAGCTTCTACCAGAAGTTTCGTTCGTGTGATAGTAGAAAATTGTCGCAAACAAACATATTTATTTATTTAAAAATATGAGTACAGTACTGGACTAAAACACTTAGTTATATTCTTTCATTCACATGAGTCTGTGTTTCGTCTTGGTATGGTCATGTAAAAAGGAGTGATGAAACGCATGTTGCTAAAAGAGTTATGAATTTACATGTGGATGGATGGAGAGGGAGAGGGAGGCCAAAGAAAAGATGGATGAATTGTGTGAGAAGTGATATGAATGAAAAGGGAGTTAGTGATAGCTTGACGGGTGACAGGACAGAATGGAAGAAAAAAACGTGTTGCGCCGACCCCAAATAAAACGGGACAAGGGCAGGAAGATGATGACATGAGTTTGTTTTTCCTGATAGCTACAACCCGGAAATCTTTAAGTCGAAAGTGAATAGGTTTTTTCTAGGTAAGCGCGTTCCATCGACGACCGCATCGTCGCTTTCCATCAGGTAAGATAGCGGTCAAGCGCAAACCTGTCAACAATAAAAAAAAACCTTTTTATTATTGTTATTTTTATGCTATAATTTTTTTTTGTAATCCAAATCAAGATCAAATTTTTTTATTTACATGTCTTATTTTTTATATATAACGGAGGGTCGATATCAGTGGGTCGCGACATCGGAAATAACACTCACAAAAACCTTTGATAACACCTTTAATTACTCGTAACACACACTCAGTACAAAATAATCAAGGATGCCTGAGATATGGCTTGATTAAGAATTCAGGAACGCGGGAAGTTTAGCGTGGAGTAACCAACGTCTGCTCGGACCGACGGAACGATTCAAAGTGGCCTCCAAATCAACCGTCACCCGACACGTGGACCTACCCCCATTCCGGTTAGCCAATTTACCTGTCAACGTCAGTACCTGTCAATGTCGAATAATCGATTATACCTCCGGATCGGCATTTGACTCGACTATTCGCTCAGTGTTGCTATTACTCCACGCTAACCATCCCCAAGTTAATACTTGACGTTCCCAAACGTAAGCTGTTCAATCTAACTACATAGTTCCTCCAGTGAAAGATAGGTGGCGCTGATGCAGACCGACTGATATGCGTCAACGCTTCGACATATACATGTCTTATTTTATTATTTTTAAAATTCTTAATATGTGAATTGGCAGTGTTTTTAAACAAATTGTAATATGTACCTATAGGAAGAGAATTGCCAAAAATCAAAATCAAAGCATTTATTTCAAAAAGACCATTTGCAGGCTTTATATAGTCAAATGTCGATCAGTCCAAGAAAAGTGAAGCTAAATTGCACGTTCCAATGCGTAAATCTCTATGGAGAAGAACGTGCAAGAAACTCCATGGACACTTTTTTAAATCATATTATGTGTTACATATAATGTTTGGTTACTTATTTCTTGTTGCTTCTATTATGTGAGCACAATGTAGATAATAAAAAAAAAAGATAGAAACTGAATTAAGCCACTGGCAGCTAAGAGATGACCAGTCTCATCCGACGGCACCCGCTCCGTCCGTTTTGACCTCGATTATATTATATGGCTGGTGCTTCAAATCTCATTTCTCAATAGCCTTGAAGTCTAGAGAAACGTAATATTTAGACGACAGCAAGGCAATAACTACTCGAAGGCAATAAAACTAAAGTTATTAAACGCTTAACATAAATCCTGCTGAGCATAATGGTAGATAATATAACTGGCGTTACTTCTAGTTTTAGCCATCTCGCTGGTCCTAAGCCTCTTAAGGTGTACAGAGTGAGTGTAAGGTGTAAGTTGTTTTTTTATGGTGGGGCAAATCATCCAATGACAACTCACTCTTGGGCGGAGCGGGAGATAGTTTCAGACTCTTACTGAATAAAAACCCACCCTGTTCCTTCGTGCCTTCATACCGGGGCTCGAGCTACCTTTCGGACTAACCCTCGTCCCAGCAGGCTTCGACCCAGCTGGGTCCCTTCTGTTGCTGACAACTCCTTGAGGCGCGCGGGAACAGTGCGCGCCGTCGATGACTTGGGCTCGATCCGGACAGTTACCGGACGGTCAGACTGCGAGCTACCCATGGCTCGCCGTCCGCAAGCCCACCTCTTCGGTGGCCGGAAATTGGGATCGGAATCTGGCAATATTGCCACCAATATTCATACATCGGGCAATATTACCGGCAATATTCCCACCAATATTCCCACTTCACGGTAATATTTCCGGCAACGGCACAACTCTTGTCCGGACCGAGCCTAAGATGTCGAAGGCGCGCACTGTTCCCGGCCGCCTCAAGGAGTTGTCAGCAACGGCAGAGGTCCACTGGATCGAAGCCTATTGGGGCCAGGGTTAGCTCTGAAAGGTAGTTCAGCCCCCGGTACGACAGGCAACGAAGGAACTGCAGAAGGTTTTTAATCAGTAAAAGTCTGACACTAACTCCCGCTGCGCCCAAGATCAGGGAATGTAATTAGATGATTTTCTCACCGAAAAAAAGGGCCTTTATCTATACCTACTTATACAAAAACATAATAATAATATACATACATAATTTAATTTATATAAAAACATGATTTAATACCTAACGGTGCGTACAGACTATGTAACATACTATATAATTTGTGTAAAACTGTAAAACAACATAAAACAATACTGTATTCATTAGAATAACAATGTTATATAACCATTGCCGTTTGTCGTTATTCAGTGCTATCCGTATATAACATGGTTGTACATATCAATAACATGTTTTATAACATTCAGTGTCCACATTATCTGAAACATGTTATATAGCAATGTTGTGTAACATGTTATGTTATATAGTTTGTACGCACCTTAATAATCACGATAAAAGTCAACTTAAATGTTGGCCATATGAACCAGTCGAATAACCTTGAAGAAATAACCCTCTGTTGAATCCAAATCTACTAAATGGCAATGATCATCATCATCATCATCAGCCTTTTTAATGTTCCCACTGCTGGGACTCAGGCCTCCTCTCTAGGAGAAGGAATGGGCCGTAATCCACCACGCGGACCCAGTGCGGGTTGGTGAATGTCACTTGTCTTTGATTTTTTAGTTCAAGGACATTCGTGAGGATTCCTCACGATGTTTTCCTTCACCGTTTTGAGAGCAGTGGTGATGAAATAAATAATACAAAGTAATGCGCCTGGTTGGGTTTGAATCCGCGACCTACAACTCGTAAGTCGTGGCCGCTACCACTCTGCCACCACGCCCACCACAGCTCTCCAAAATGCATCTGTAGCGAAATCTATGACGCCACATAAGAACTACGAAGAAAATACGAAATCCTGCATCGCGCTATCAAAGTTCTCCGCGCGATTAGAACATAGAACAGCCCGAAATCATCTATCGGACAGTCGCCCACCAGACTATAACACCTGTCTGGTCGGAGGATCCTCCCTTTTCAACGGAGGTTTGTGGGACTTTACTCTCTGTTCCGCCTACATCCAAACATCCTATAGAATATCGAAAGTCTTAACCAAATCTGGATAATTTAGCCACGCACGCTTCTCTGTAGAAACGAAATCCACTAGACGGCATTGATGTACGTAATAAATCACAAAATCTTCATAAAATAAAGCTTTTCTCGTAAAATACTAATCTAAAAGCTTCAGCAATAACATGAACAAACAGATTGTACTTATGATCTAAGGATTCTAAATCCAAGAATGAAGAGATCACAAACTTCGACAAGAACTCATAAAAACTAAATGGTAAGCTCGTAAAAGAAAATGAATTTAACTTCTGTTTATAAGTCTGATTGTACGTCGGGTGAATACCGAAGTATGGGGAATTTGGATGATAAAGTGACGAATTACTTTTTAAGACTCGTCATGACTGTTAGATTATTGTTTTTTTCTTTATTGTTGAACGATAACTTAGCATACGGCGTTTTTTTTTTTTACTGAAATCCTTCTAATCATCTACCCTCTTTTTGAGAAGGCAAACCAATTGAAGAGGTAAGTGGACAAAGGTGTTAACTACTATTACGTTAGCACATTTTAAATCTGAAATATATACTTGATTGACCGTTAAAACCTTTGCTAGTATCTGTAACTATGTAACGAATTAGGTTCGGGGAGTTTTAAATCAGAGAAGGAGAGGAGAATTAGGATCGATTTCTATAGTTAAAATCTCTGTTCATGCAAAAAAGTCGGATTTATTTATTTTGTCAGATAACAACTTTGTCCGCTTAATCCTTCAATTGTGTAGGGAGATCTTTTCAAATTCTGAAATAACAAAATTTACTCTATATCATAAAAAACACATTTTCAATATACTACTCGAAAACCCGCTTTTGTCCTTATCGCTTTTAGGCACGCAATGCATTGTTTTTTTTTTTAACTATTACTCGAAGATTAAGGTGGAAGCGAAGAGGAGCGGAGCTCCTGCTTTAGCCTTCTAACCTAACCTTTCTGTTTCGGGGTACTCTTAAACTACATCACTTCCTACCCTGCTATCGTCTTTTACACACAATACTGGTTGCGCAATCGGTATTGTGTAGCATATCTGGGCAAAGTATAAAATAAATAATAATTCATACATTTCGTATATGTTTTAGGTATTACATACATTGCCTAGGTATTGTATAGAATACAAGATTATACAGATTGCCGGTAACATACTTGTATTGCTTATGTTATTCAGTGATAATAAATACTGGTGAAAGAATTTGTATAATCGGTTCACTAGTTTTTGAATTTACTCCCTAACAAGCTTTTAATGAAAATCATTTTTTCTGAGCAAGCTTTTATAGCTCGGTATACCTATATAATTAATACTCGTCAAGACGAATCATACG
This sequence comes from Mythimna lalbum, assembly GCA_949319445.1. Taxonomy (NCBI): domain Eukaryota; kingdom Metazoa; phylum Arthropoda; class Insecta; order Lepidoptera; family Noctuidae; genus Mythimna; species Mythimna lalbum. Next base: position 6,179,380 of record OX439369.1, read on the forward strand.
AGCCCAAACTCGAGGGGGTTGTGTCGTTTAACTACCAAGTTTCTATAGCCACCTTCCGGTTACATCATCTGAACAGCTCCTTATCATAATAATTTTGCATTGTCATCTGATTTACACATTCATGCAAAATTTCAGCTCAATCAGCTGGGAAGTGGGTCAAATTTAATTTACAAGATTTGATGACAGACAAACATCGGGACAGGTGAAACTAAATAAAAGTTTTTGAAACATAAAAAAAATTTTACCTCTTTATAATATTGTATAGTTTAGATCAGCGGTTCTCAAACTTTTTTGGTGACGGGTTCACGGGAAAAGGGTTCTTTTGGAAAGCAAAATACTTGACGGAACCCTACAATAAAACAATAGTTTTTAGAAGTGTATTCTTTATTATTAAACATAATAAAAGTACAATGTAACAGTTACTGATTATTACTTACTTTAACATGCCACATGGCAAGTACATTATTACAAGATATTAAAAAAGAAAATAATGGGAGGTATGAAACTGTTTTTTATTTTTCATTAATTGATTAATGTCAGGTTTGATAGAAGACATTTGCAGTCTTATATCAGGTTCGGCGTCTAGTCTATTGCGATATTTTGTTTTTGTGGCTGCATACGTTGAGAATCCTGTTTCGCACAAATATGTTGTTGGGAACGGGAGAAGAATATTCAGAGCCATTTTGCCAAGCATTGGATATTCTTTACGAATTCTGCACCAAAAATCGTTGAGAGGCATCGTTTTGAACAGTGACTCCATACTTGTGTCTGATGACATTTCTAAAAGAGATTCATATATCTCGTTTGACATACTTTCGGGCTTTTGTAAGTTGGGTAAAAAAGGATCAAGGAGCTGAGTCAAAACGTTCGACCAGAGAGAGGTGTTCTGATTTTTTTTTCTAAATTCTTACGGAACCCCTACCGGGGTATCGCGTAACCCTAGGGTTCCGCGGAACACACTTAGAGCTGCGCTGGTTTAGATAGCTAATGTTACTCAGTGATAAATTACCATTACATTGATGAAAGAATTTGTAAAATTGGTTCATTATACTTTTTGAATTTATTCATTAGAAAAAAAATACAGATAGAGACAGAAATAATTATTTTTCCTCTATATAATATTATTATCACATTAACCACATTACATACATTAGTAAACTCACAATCAGTAAAAATATCAAAGGAAAATGCTCACTTCCACTGAAAGTTAAAATTTATCGTGAAAGGAAACTGTTACAAGAAGAAACAAATAGACACTCTCCTTTAAAATGGAGCATAACAGTGCAATGTAGTGCCACTAACGTAAGTGAAATAGCATGTTTGCGTGCTAAGCCCCAGTTAGATCAAGCGCGCATAAACTTTGCCTTATCTCAGCGTGATCGCCGCGTAATCGCTGCGTGATCGCGCCGTGATCGCTGCGTGATCGAGACGGTATCGCACCGAGTTAGCCGACTCGATTTAATTTATCTCTAGATCTTAATTTATTGGTGTCTTTAATTGAATTCTTTATCTTTTTGAAGAGACAATTGGCTGGTTCGCCTTTCTTCGGGAGGGTTGATTTTTGCGAATCAATAATGTTGTTTTGCCAGCCAATCGGAGTAATCTACTTCTTCACTAATATAATAAAGAGGTAAAGAGTTTGTATTTTACACAATAAAGAGGTAAATTTATATTTTTTTTGTTTGTATGAGGTAATCTCTAGAAGTAGTAGTCCGATTGTAATTTTTTTTTCCGATAGAAAGGTGCTTTACTCCTGAGTGACATAGTCTATAATTACTTACGCGGGCGAAACTGCCGGCAAAAGGTAGTTAATATAAAAATAATATCTACCCTATGGCAATGGGCAGGGCACATTGCTCGCAGAACAGATGGCCGTTGGGGTCGAAAGGTTCTGGAGTGGCGACCTCGTACTGGAAGACGCAGCGTCGGAAGGCCTCCTACAAGGTGGACCGATGACCTGGTGAGGGTTGCGGGAAACCGATGGATGCGAGACGCACAGGATCGATCATTGTGGCGACACTTAGGGGAGGCCTATGTCCAACAGTGGACGTCTGTCGGCTGAAATGATGATCTACCCTAAATTATATAGTAAGAGTTTTGTTTTTGTTTGTAGGAGGTAATTTCTGAAAGTATTGGTCCGATTCCAAAAATTGTTTCACTGATGGAAAACTGCTTTATTCCTGAGTGACATAGACTGATTAAGCTATGCTAAACTCTATGTTCAGAACCAAATTATTTGAGAAAGCTCAAACTGTAGGTATACTTTTATACCACATTACTTTTGATTTTGATCTATCGTTAAAATGCATCTTCAAACATCGAATATAATGTAAATAATAATTATTTTTATATCCCGTGGAGTAATCGAGTTGTTTTGGTGTTATTTGTAGTTCAGTATAAAATCCCTATCCCTACTAATATTATAAATGCGAAAGTAACTCTGTCTGTCTGTCTGTCTGTTACGCTTTCACGCAAAAACTACTGAACGGAGTTAAGATCAAATTTGGTAGGTAGGTAGAAGAGACACTGGAATAACACATAGGCTATCTATAATTCCACTGCTGAGCACGGGTCTCTGCCCGCGCGATATAAACTGTAGTCCACGCGGGCGAAGCCGCGGGTGGAAAGCTTTTTATATAAAAACAAACACAGGATAGTACTCAAACCTAATAAAATAAAGGAACAACAACATAGTGCACCTGTGACACACAAACACACTGTAACTGCGAGTCCCGACAAGTTCGTAGGTACATCATCTTCTCAAGATAAATAGCTACACATTTGCCGCGGTCGACGCAAGCCACTGGAGACAAATACTGTCCTACTAAGCCAAAATACCGTAACTCAAGAAAAATGAGTTTTGAGAAAAAAAGAATTTTGTAAAGACCATCAGATGAGCTTGAAAAATAAAGGCTAGAGAGATCCCTAGTCTATTTTTTCTAAATTATACGAGTATAAACTAGTGCGATCTCATTTGATGGCCAGCAGAGATGCAATCGTTGGTGGTGAGTCGAATTAATTTATTAAGAGCTTATTTACTCTAGCTTTGGAGACACTTCAAATGTAAATTCGATTCTTCAAAGGTGGATTACGGTCCATTCCGTATCCTAGAGAGGAGGCCTAAGTCTCAGCAGTGGAAACATTAAAAGGCTGATTATGCATATTCCAATAAAGATAATAATTATTTTTGATTGCATAAACCCCGTATTTTTGAGAAAATTGAGTTATTGCTTTTTGGTTTTGTAAGGCAGAATACTCGTACATGTTACACACACTGTGTTGTCTCGAGAAGTTTTTAAGATTTTTTCCATGTTCAAGTTGTATTTTTAAACTTGAAAACCTCACGAGATGAAGAATTTTGAAGAGGAAGACGCCTTTGCAGAGCAGTGGACCACCATATAGGATTTTAGATAAAAAAAAAATGTTTTTAAAAGAACAATGTTGTTAGTTGCTTGTCTGACGGTTTCCTATTGTTTACATTTCGGGGAGTTTGGGTTTTAATTACAGCAAACCCTGAGAAAAATGTATTCTTTAACATTTTTCGAGTTTTTTTAAATTGATTTCAGGTTAAATAAGAATTTGAGATACACTCAACTGCAAATGCTTTTTCAGAAATCGGGGGTAAACTGACGATAACAGTTTGCGGACGGCGATTAACGGGTAGTTGTGTCCACGCGCCCCTCAAAGGGAAAGTCTGCAAAATCGACGGGGCTTGGTAGGGCTGATGCCTACCAGGGTTGCGAGATTGTTGGAATGAGTTACCGTGACCCTGGGCCGTTGGGCCATGGCCCTGGAACGTAAAGGGTACCTGAGGGATTTTAGTCAGTAAAAGTCTGATACACCCTGATACATCTGATAGACCCAGCCGAGTTAACGGGGTGGGGGTAAAGTATGTTTTTTTGTTTGTAGGAGGTAATCTTTGAAAGTACTGGTCCGATTGCTATAACTTTTTCACCGATAGAAAGCTGCTTTATTCCGGAGTGTCAGAGGATCATCGGAGAGTATCATCTTCACTCCTTGTCCCGTTTTATTCGGACGGTGCGGTTTTTTCCTCATCACATGGCCATAACAGGCCCTGGTCGCGGTTTCGGTCTCAGTGGCGACCGGCGTGGTGAGCGGGCTGCATCGGTAAGTGGCTGCTCAGCGCTATGAGCGTCTCGTGGCCTGCTTGGCCGCTGCCGCCCCGCAGTTAGGTTAGGCAAGGTAAAGGGTCGTTAGTCAATAAAAATCTGACACGATAGAGCGGAAGAAGTCATTGGGTTGTAAATAAAAACAAAAAGAAGTAAAAACAAGCTTTTCATGAAAATCTTATTTTCATAGCAAACTAAGCTCAGCATACCTATATAATTAATTCTTGTCAAGACGAATCATACGAACCCAAACTCGATGGGGTTGTATAGTTTAACTATCAAGCTCCTATGGCTACATCCCGGTTCCATCATCAGAACAGCTCCTAGTCATAATAATTTTACATTGTCATCTGATTTACACATGCATGCAAAATTTCAGCTCAAACGGTAGCTGGGAAGAGGGTCAAATTTAATTTGTAAGATTTGATGCCCGACAAACATCGGGACAGGTGAAACTAAATAAAAGCTTGTAATAATAATAATAAAAAACCCTTTTACTTTAAAAAATACGAAGTTATAACTTGCGAAAACTATTTCTTTTCCTCCCATAACTTTCTATAATAATTCAAAGCTGGCACGCGCTTCGCCAATTTTTCTTTTAGCCCCACGTCAGCCGAGAAACATGGCCGCGAGTATATCAAACAGATGTACTCCGTTCTTATAGGTACGAAATTTATGATGTTATATAACTGTTCTAATATGGTTTCAAAGAGTTATTTTGTGATTTACTCGTTTCACTTTGTAATAAACTATATTACCCGCCTTTACCAGCTTTTTTGGTTACTGCTCTGGTCCTATGATGGTTGTACCTGAGCTGAAGATCCGTTCATTGGCATTTGAGTTATTGGGAGACTTTGTTTTTTAATCGCAGTATTTGAGTTAATTATTCTTCTATACTAATATTAGGAAGAGATAAAATTTATAAGTTTGTATGTAGGGGGTAATCTCTGGAAGTACTGGTCCGATTGCTAAAATTCTTTCACCGATAGAATGCTATTTTATTCCTGAGTGACATAGTACGCGGGCGAAGCTGCGGGAAAAAGCTAGTTTGTTCATATGCCTGTGGATGATAATTTTCGTTCATAGGCTTAAGGATGACGAGCAATAGGCAATTTAGGATACTTTTCTTCCCAAGAATATGTTCCCTTGGAATAATTTTCTCCTATCGCGTAGTTGAAACCGCTAGCATCAGAAACAGAGTTTTGTTTAAAGTTGCAAATTCTCGTTTAAATATAGCACGTCAGGCCCCAAGGCATCGTCTTCTAGTTAGTGGTGGCTAATATAACGTATAGCGCCAAAATATAACACGCTATTTGTTCATAGCGTATAGCGTTTTTATATTGGCTCTGCCTTCGCGCTATAATATAACGACTCGTTCAACAAAACGCCAACAGCGAGCGGGGCAAAAGCGGGATAGCAATATAGCGTTTATTGTGTATGTTTAGCGCGTTGCTGATTAAAATGATAACACCTCCACGTTCAGTTGATTACCGAGTTTTGTAATAAAGTATTATAATGATGTTATGTATGTGTATTCTGTGTATAGCTAGGCAAACGGACTGCGTCCCGCCTCCCCGCGCTGGGGCATGATCTATTTGAAATAAACGCACGTCATTGTGCAACGAACTAGCGAGCGAGTTTGATGTGTGCATGTTTCCCTAGCGCATACTTAACAAATGATAGCGTATAAAATAGCGCGCTATAAAAATATATTCAATAGTCTATAGCGCGTTTAGAGTTTATAGCGGAATTGAACGTCACTACTTCTAGCTCCATAAAACATGACAACATTAAATAATGTTTATGTTATTTCTCCAATATTTCGGCTCCCCGCGGGCGGTCTTCACCGACGAATATTAATGCCCCCGTTTGTTTTGACATTACGTAGCTACGTTTTTCTTTACATTCCATGATGTTTGATGGGAATATTAAGTAGGCTTTCCTTGTAAAATGAACGAGGATTATATTTGCCAATAAATCGATATGTAACGACAGAAGATTGTGAGAGTCAAGAATTTAATTTGGTAACAGAAATTATTTGTTTCTACAAAAGTCGTGAAAATAGCCGTGGTTGGTGTGCTTAAAAAAATATTAGGAGATAAAATGCCGTCCAAGTTCGAGTCGAACTTGTTCACTAAGAATTTCGTACCATTATCTATGGGAGCCCTCTTAAATATTTATTTTATAACTATAACTAATAACATACGCCAGCCGCCATGTACAGTGCGTATGCTAGTAATATATATGTCAATGACAGTGCGTTTCACTCAAGAATTTCCTTTGGCGTAATGTTGGCTCCACTGTCTGTCTACACAAAAAAGAAGTCATTCGTTTGGACGTTCGTAGTGAACAGGCCATCGAACAATAAAAAAAAAAATCGTGACCTAGTTTTTAATTAATTGCTGTTAATAAAGTAAAATGTCTCATACATTAGATTTGATGTATTTTGTTATAAAAATTATCAGTGATTAATACATATAGGCAAATAGACTATTTTATAATGGAGGATAGTCCCTTCAGCCCAAGAAGTAGATGTGCTCGCCACCGCCGCCTACACCTGTAGCTGTCCCCGCTCCTCCCCCTCAAGTGCCGTAGCAAAAGAATGAAACACTTGAAGCTATCACGACTCCGGAAATTTTAAGCTGGATGACCGCTATCAACCGGGACCTGCAGGAGGTGTGCGCTATCGCAGCGGAAGAATCACAGGATATAAGATGTACAAAAGTAATAGGAATTACAATCAAAATGATGGGGTGATAGTTTATGTAAGAGATCATCTGAAAGTCCCCGTTGAAGAACCAACTATGCAAGACTGTAACAGTTTGGTAGTGAAGATTGGATCAGATTTTGCGATAATAGCATTATATCGCCCTCCGTCTTTCAAAAATACTAACAATTTTATTGACTCTCTGAATGATGTCATGCAAAACCTATCACCTTTTAAAAACACGGTAGTGATTAGAGAGATTAATATTAACATTCTTCCAGGAAGTGCTGACGCATCTGCTCAGAACTACCTCAATCTATGCGCATATCATGGCTTGCTCCCTGCACATAGTTTTCCTACACATCATAGTGGCTCTTGCTTTGACCATATCATACTTAAATCAAATTTCCCTTCACTGGCGCTTGTTATTAACTCTACAATAACAGATCACAATGCTGTCCTACTAACACTAAATTGTAATTTACCTAAACAAAACACTCGCGTAGTTTCGAAATTGAATATAAATAAACTTGAAGAAGACTTACGCGTCATCAACTTCGATCCAGTCTATAATTCCGCTGACCCACAGTATTGTATGATGTACTAGTAAGTGGTAATAGAAAATGTACGTCATGCAATTCAGAAAAATACTGTCATATCGCAGTTGAGCAACAAAAATTGCAACATAAAACCCTGGATCACAACTGGTCTTATCCGCTGTATGAAACACCGAGATAAACTGCATATGAAATCTAAATCTCATCCAGAGAATTCAGCCCTACAATACTGTCGTACAAAAGATATCGAAATTTTTGTAATGATCTTATCAAAAAGGTTAAAAGTACCTTTTTGATAAAGGTTAAAAGTAATTACGATAAAACTGTACTGAATAAGGCTGGAACAAATAGTAAAAACATCTGGAAATATATGAAACATGTCACTTTTTCCTCAAAACAAAATGAGTCATCTTTAAGTTTATTACAAGCGCACTCGTCACAGCTGACGTCTGCTAACATGGCAAATAATTTTTTTGTTAATGTCGGAAAGCGTCTGGCGGAAAAAAATAACCAGGTTCAATCTCCTTATCTAGTGAACACTTCTACCACGGGTAGTTCCACTCTATCATTTTTTGCCTTTCTATCAGGCAAGCCAAAACTAGCTAGCTAGCTTTGTTGCTAGCTAGTCTAGCTTGCTTGCTATCAGTATCTACTGATGAGACAGAGGTAGAAAATATAATCATGTCCTTGAAAGATGAATGTGCAGTTGGTTGGGATGAAATATCAAATAAAGTTATTAAACATTTCAGGAATATTTTAGTACCTCCACTGACTTACTTTTTTCGAATGTGTTTAACCTTGGGTATTTTTCCTGAGTGCCTCAAAAAAGCAGTCGTCATTCCTGTTCATAAATCAGGTAGTAAAGAACAAGTAACAAATTACAGACCTATTTCTACACAGACAGTAGGTATTTTCCTGGACCTTGCCAAGGCGTTTGACACAGTATCTATTCCTACTCTATTGCGCAAGCTTGTGACAGTAGGTATCAGAGGTACCCAGCTAAAACTCTTCAAAAGTTACTAAGAAGACCGTACTCAATGCTTTAAAATTGGCAATATCCTCAGTGCAGACCAAAAAAGACACATCTTTTGGTGTTCCCCAAGGAAGTGTATTAGGGCCCACTTTGTTTTTGATATACATAAACGACCTTAGCAATCTAAAACTAAAGCACGGTATAACAATATTTTACGCTGATGACACTGCTCTTATTTTTCGGCTGAATCTGAACATGAAGTTCACAAGCTTGCGCAAGACGGATTTAATATTGTAAATAAATGGCTTCAGCACAACTCATTAACCCTAAATATAGATTAAACTAATTATATAAAGTTTTCCATGCGCAAACCTTCTAATCGTTCCTCAACGCTGTACGCTCATTGTTGCACAGGCCCTGCTGAATGCCCGCTTATGTGTCCTATTATTAATAAGACTAACAAAATAAAATACCTAGGTGTTATAATAGATGAGACCCTTACGTTCAAACAACATATGGAAGTATTAAATAATAGAGTTCGTAAGCTGATATTTGTATTTAAACAGTTGCGACATATTGCGGACCCAAAAATAATTAAGCAAGTTTACTTTGCTCTATGTCAGTCAATTTTGACATACTGCAGTACCTCATGGGGTGGAGCAGGTAAAACTATTACTACCTATCGAAAGAGCTCAAAGAACAACTCTCAAGGTGTCGACTTGTCACCCTTTTCTTTTTCCCACTAACCAGCTCTACAAAACTTGTGAAGTACTAACAGTCAGGCAGTTATTCATAATGAACATTGAACTAAAACAACACGCAGCCCTCCCCTTCAGCACTGAACTTACTAAAAAGAGACGGAAAGATATAGTTTGTCCCACAAACAGCACAAAACATGCTTTTACAGCCAAATTTTTTGTGTTTCTGGGACCACTACTCTATAATAGGCTTAATGAAAAAGCAAATATTTATTCCCTAAATTATGTAAATTGCAATAAAACTCTCAAGGAAACATTAGAAAATTTGTCCTAAAGAAAAGGTAGGTACAGAGAAGTTATTAGTTGTACTAAAATATAGATTATTGCACTTTTTTATTATGATTAGTTAGCTTAGTTAATATACAAAGATTTTAGCAAGTAAGATTTTTATATTGTTTACATTTAAATACCTATTAGTTGACTATTTTACTTTTATGTTATATAATTACTGTGATTATTTAGTTAATAATGATTTACCTTCTCTCGCCTGAAACACAGGATGTCCTAGTTCAGGCATATAACTCTTGTGAACTTTACATAGAATTAAGAAAAAATGTGTTTACTGTATTACTTTATTTTTTGAATAAATTTTATTATTAAGCTATTGCATAGCTTCTATCGCGGGCCTTGAGCGTGGAGACCGAATCCAGAAATTCCGTAACGAAAAAAACCTAACACCCCCCCCACTAAATGGTTGTCATGGCAACTTGTCAACTTCAATCACAATTTAATTGCATAAGTTGATAAAAAATGCTATGCAATAGCTTTACCGCGGCAGTCTACGAGTGCGAAGCGTCTTTTTTTTAATTATTATTTCATTTATTTATTATTATATACATATAAATTATATTTTTAAATATACGATCCCCAAGTCGACCCGTGTAATAAAAAGGTCTATCTGCGGTGTATTCAAGTGATCCGTTGTAACGAAACCATAGCGCGATCTAACTCGATCCAAACGCCATCTATCGAGCCATGAGACAACTTTATTCAGTTCAACAGCAGCTGGCTAGCTCACGGAGTTCTATACTAACTCCGTGGGCTAGCTGTTCATGTGTTACGTCTGTAGAATTTTAGCAATACCTAATTAGGGGGCACGGTAGTGCCTCCGCCAAGGCGAGTAAAAAAGCGTCGCGGCCGTATCACACTTCTCAAACCAGTTCAGGCCATTTTCGACTCCCCATAACTTAGTCTTGTATAAACCTAGAATATTGAAATTGTAGCAACTAAGCATTTATAAACACTTTTTTTCGGTGGGAAAAATTATCCAATGTCAACCCCCGCTCTTGGGTGGAGCGGGAGATAGTGTCAGACTCTTATTGACTGACAACTCATTGAGGCGCGGAATAGTGCGCGCCGTCGAGGTCTTGGGCTTGGTCCGGACAGTTAAAGCTCAATAAGAATCAAAGCTCGGCGCGAGTGGTCTCCGCCACCGATCACCCTCACGAGGGCGCGGCGATGCTCCGCCCAAGACTTTTTTAAGCCTTTGTATATGGAAAGCATGTATAGGTCACTTTATTGGGCATCATAGGCCATTGCACTAGCCCCTACAGTGCGTTTCACTTAAGAAATTCCTTCGGCGTAATGTTAGCTCCCCTATCTGTCTACACAAAAAGAAGGGAAAAAAAGGAAAGAGTTGCTTACTCTACCAAAATTGTTCCAAGAAACGCGAAACGAAATCGATTTTAACAGTAGTTGCAACACTTTTTGGAGAATTATGGGGGGAATGGGATTGTATTTAAAAAAAGCAGGTCTAAAAGGAAGTCATTAACCCTTCAGATACCGTCAATTAGAGACACAATAGTAAGACAATAGATGCGCGGCCACCGGTGGTCGCTTGGGGATTCATGAATTAATAGAGAGGTAAGACATTGTGGCGTGGCGTTTTCGGTATTTGAAAAAATTGCAAGACAATAGGAATGGAACTCAGCGTCCTATACTTTATTCAAAAATAGTTTAAAAAAAGGCAATTGTTAAAAGTTATCAAGTATCAGTTAATCTCCCTAATATTAAGTAATATTTATATTGCCAACATTACGGCAAAGGAACTTCTTAAGTGAAACGCACTGTAATCAATTAAATAAAAAAAAAAAAAAATTCAAGTATAAAGTAAGTAAAATTATGATTTACATTAAGTGCAACCGAGATAAAAAGTAATTCTTCCTGTAATGTAAACCTGCCTGAACTAGGTTAATAAAAAACCTGTGTTTCAGGCGATAAATTTAAATTGTAATCGATCGATTTAATTTTTTATCAATCAAGAGGTTTTACTCGATTTTGAATATGTAGGTAGTTAAAATAATGATGAAGACGTGACCAAAACCTATATTGAAGAATGATAATTTTTTAGGGTTTTATAATAATCGTTTAATTCATGAATCCGACAACCGGCGAAAGGAAAAGCGACACCCGGTGGCCGCGCATCTATTGTCTTACTATTGTGTCTCTAATTGACGGTATCTGAAGGGTTAAAAAAGTGTGTGGTCTACTTATAACTAACTAAAAGATTATTTACATTATACATAAAACAAAAGGCACCCTCCTTTTGGACTCCTAAAGCAACGACAAAGGCGACTAAAGGGTTGCTGGCTATGTCCAAGAGCGAGAAAAGTTATTGGCTGATTTTCCACCTAAAAAATATACCTAGTGCCACAACATCCAGTTTGCGACAGATGGGCGTTACTATAAGCAAATTATTTGACGATTTTAAAGCCGCCTTCTTGGCGTGGTGATAGGTTGAGAGGTGTGTATAGCTCGCTTTATGTCTCCGAAACTAGTTAGTCTGACCACAGGGTCCACAGACCGAGGTTGACCTACTGACCTTGTTTAGGCTGTGAAAACCAGATCATATAATTTGGTGATAATGGGACCACCTCAGAACTATCTACTTTCGAACAAAAAAAGAATTTTGAAAATCCGTCCACATTTGGGGGAGTATTCGCCGAACAAAGATACAAAAAAAAAAAACAAGAAAACATACAAACAGCCGAACGTAGTACCTCCTCCTTTTTGGGAAGTCGGTAAAAAATAGATAGGTACAGAAGTCAATCTACATACAAAGCGTGCTCGAGCAACGCACACATAGACACCGCTCACGGACACGATATCTCGATAGCGTTTCGGCCCACTCGTCGAACAGTTTTGGCTTAAATGCTCATTAGTGTGCGTCCATCGAGCGTAAGTATAAAAAGTGAAGGACATACATGAGATTGTCGTCTGTACCTATCTATTTTGTGACCAGATGTTACTAAAACTTGTGACCTAGCCCGGCTTTTCTTTTTAGGGGAAGTGCTAGGGTAGTTAGTGAAATTCAAATTTTCTTTTTGGGAGGTCAAAGTCAAGCAATATGCTGAATAAAATATAATTGGTGGCTGTAAGACGTATTTATTTGCAGTGTAGAGTACTGGTATGGAAATACTAATATTGTAAATATGAAAGTAGCTGTCTGTCTGTTATGCTTTCATGGTACAGTGACTGAACCGATTTTTATGATATTTGGTATATGAAGTAAGCTTGAATCACAAAGTTTCGCCTTTGAGAAAATTGTGAAATTCCAATGCACACTCCTGGAAATATAAACGATAGAAAATCGACAGGCTAGCAATTCGGTGTCGATGCTCAAGACTTTAGAGTTTTGACTCGACAATTGTGTCATTGCCGATGATCTTCTTGGCGATGAGCTTCTCAAAGGACTGGCACTTCTATATATATTCTACTTCTTTTATATTCTGAACGTTTGAATTTTTTGAGGTTTTTCACTTTTGGGTGAAAATTTTTCGTATGGGACGCTAACTTTTAAGGGTCGGTCGGTGCGCACAGCCGGCGCGTTGGCCCGTGTTGTGAAGTAAATTTGGTTTGGATCGGACCACAAAAACTGGAGTAATTTTCCGAATAACTGTCAAATTTTGTATAAAAATGTCAAGTTTATTTGAAGATCAAAAATTGATTTCTTCTAGAAAGTGTCTAATGCTACTTTTATTTTCCAGGAATTCTGAAGGACAAGTAGAGGCACTTCCGATGGCACCCTCAGAACTGACCAAATGTCAACCGGAGATTCAAAAAAAGTGGGAGGTTCTCAATTGGAGGAGTTGTCTAGTACCCGTAACACAAGCTCTGCTTAGCATGGGACTAGATGGCGTTGTGTGATAGTTGTGGAATATTATTATTATTTATTTATCTCAGGACCCTAAGGTCCTGGACCTTTGGAAGGCGTACGAGGAGCCGAAACCAACTCGCAGAGGCCCTTTTAGATGCTTTTAATGATGGATTGTGGTACCAATTATTATTATTATTATTATTAATTCGGATGCTTGTATTTTTTTTTTATTTGTTCGCGCATAACGTAGTCGCTTGCCAACCGATTTATAAAATTATTTTTTAGTTGGAAAGGAAATCCAAAAAAAAAAAATCCAAAAAAAATCCTAAATGTTCCCCAAGTAGTCCTAGTCACCAAGTTGGGATTTGGTGGTTGAATCTTGGCGAAATCGAGGGAACTCCTCAAATTCAATTAAATCTTTTAGTGAAGTTGGTTATTTTTTTTTATAAAAAGATTTTTTTTTCTATAGCGCTTTTTTTAAATTCTTAAATAAAAAGTTTCCCCTTGAAAATCTGTGAATTATGTTATCACAGTCCCATTCAAGACGGAACCAGTCTAAACGGTTAGAAGTTTATACAGCGATTCCTCTCGTTACATCAGATGATAGCATTAAGCAGTAAAAGGTTTAAAGTAGATTATAAAACACATATCTACACCTTTTTAGGCTACCCTATCTCAGTTGACAAAAACGGAAATAACGTGGTATTTTTACCTATACCAACCCGCACTGGGCCCACATGGTGGATTACGGCCCATTCCCTCTCTTAGAGAAGAGGCCTGAGTCCCAGCAGTGGGAACATTAAAAAGGCTGATGATGATGATGATTTTTACTTTAAGTATCTACACTGAAAAATGTCCACCAAACTAAAATTAACCCAATAATTTTCGTTAGCATAACCAAATTTACTGGTGGCCGATTAAAAACAACTGAGTAGTTCTACATGCCCGATGCCGTTTAGGGATGTTATCAATATGATATTTCGGATCTAGATACTAATACGGATAGAGAAATAATATTTGCGGGAAAAAATTATGCCTTTCGACATAATTTAACTTCATCTATATCCAAAACTGTTATTTATTTATTTACTAGCTGCTCCCAGCGGCTTCGCCCGCGTGATAGCAGAAAATTATCCCAAGGGAACATACTTCCGGGATAAAAAGTATCCTATATCCTATTCCAGGACATGGTCTATCCGTGTACCAAGTTTCAGAAAAATCGGCTTAGCCATTTAGGCGTGAAGACGTAACAAACAAACAAACTCACTTTCGCTTTTATAATATTAGTAAGGATTTCATCTTACGTCTATCTTTACTGGTTTTTTATACCTATACCTAATGCGATAAATGCGCTTATCCTAACTTATTAAAGGTAGAACAGTACTGCTTACACGTGTGCTACACACGCCTCTGTGGGCGCCATACATTTTATTTGGAAACTAAACTTGTAGAGCTACACGTGATAATACACGCCACACAACGTCGTTCTACGTACAAGTACAAATCAGGCCTGTAACACGTGTGCGTTGATCTAATGTAGTTCTAGCTTAATACTAACATCTATAACTAACTAGTTCTATCCTACTCTACCCTACTCTACCCTACTCTACCTTACTCTACCCTACTCTACCCTACTCTACCCTACTCTACCCTACTCTACCCTACTCTACCCTACTCTACCCTACTCTACCCTACTCTACCCTACTCTACCCTACTCTACCCTACTCTACCCTACTCTACCCTACTCTACCCTACTCTACCCTACTCTACCCTACTCTACCCTACTCTACCCTACTCTACCCTACTCTACCCTACTCTACCCTACTCTACCCTACTCTACCCTACTCTACCCTACTCTACCCTACTCTACCCTACTCTACCCTACTCTACCCTACTCTACCCTACTCTACCCTACTCTACCCTACTCTACCCTACTCTACCCTACTCTACCCTACTCTACCCTACTCTACCCTACTCTACCCTACTCTACCCTACTCTACCCTACTCTACCCTACTCTACCCTACTCTACCCTACTCTACCCTACTCTACCCTACTCTACCCTACTCTACCCTACTCTACCCTACTCTACCCTACTCTACCCTACTCTACCCTACTCTACAGTATCCTATGTCCGTCACCTGGCTCTAAACTAGCTACCCATCAATTTTTAGCCATATCGGTACAGCCATTCTTGAGTTATAAACAGTGTAACTAATACGACTTTCTTTTATGTATATAGATGTATTCTTTGTGAATTCACCTAGAGTACAACAAAATAAGTCCGTTTCATTAGCAATCAGGTTCACGTTTAAGCGGTTTTATATCGGTTCCGGTTACGGTTTCGGATACTTTCATATTTCGAATATCCGATAGTTTCATTTACAGATCTCTATAGCATCCTTGGCGCAGTTGCAGCTAAGTTCAAAGCTCCACTCTACATCACCAGATATTTGCGTCACCTCGCCTATGTGTGTGTACCGCTGCTTAATCAATTTGGTCTAGGGGATAGGCTGCAGCGATTTCACAGTTGACCTTTGGCAACTACTTATGTGTCCCGCGCGCCCCAAGGAGTTGTCAGCAAGTGTAGGGGCTCAGTTGGGTCGAAGCCTACTGGGGCTAGGGTCAGTTACCGAAAGGGTGCTTTGGCCCTGGTATGAAAGGCAAGAAGGAAGGGGCTGGTTTTTTAGTCAGTAAGAGCCACCAAATTTCCAAATTTTTTATCCAACAAAAAAAAAACATTCCGTTCAACATACGTCATCATAGATGCCATAGGTGATTACGGGTTGAGATTACACTCGTAATGTACTCTGTTTCATCATCTGTATTCTCCTCTATCAGCTCACACTTTACGCCTCTTCGTTAAGACGTAGTATAAAATCTAATCCAGGGGTACACGTCCTCAGGCAATCTGACTTGAGAGGAACTTAATTCCGTACTAATTCCGAGTCAGTTTTGCTGGGAATTGAATCGAAATGCCTACGTGAGTGGCTGCAAGCGTACGTAATGATCACATCGATACAACCGAGCGACGACACTCGCTTACTGAGTAAGTACAGAGATTTTCGAGGTAACAATAGAAATTGTGAAATTGTTAAGATTGTAACTCTAGTCTGTCGCAAAAATTGTGTGACTATAGTCTACAGCAAAGAGTGGGCTTTTTGTTATTGATAGGTTTGCGTTTGACCACTATTTTACCTGATGAAAAGTTATGGTGTGGTCGGCGATAGAGTGCGCATACCTAGAAGTAACCTATTGACTTTTGATTTAAAGATTCCCAGGTAGTAGCTATCAGGAAACACAGACTCCGGTGGAGAATTCCACTCCTGCTTAGCTATACGCACAATGAATGTGTTCCCAAAATGTTTTGTGCGTATTGATGGGATGTTCACCATGTACGGGTGGCGCATCGCCGTACGCTTAGTAGTCCGATGATGGAATAGGCTAGGCGGAATTTGGCTACGCAATTCCGATGCACACTCCTAGAAATGCAACCGGTAGAAAACCGACAAGCTAGCAACTTGGCGTCGATACACAAGACTGAAGCCTCGACTTGACGAGTGAAATAATCCAATCATCCTCTTGGCTCACCTCTCACTAGTTTTTTTTTTAGTGCATATTAAATGTGATTCTGTATAGAAAAGGTCCACCAGGGCATTGCGAGTCTTAGGGCAATTTCCGGCCACCAAAGACGCAGGCTTGTATACGGCGAGCAATGGGTAGCTCGCCATTCAGCCGCCCGGTAAAGACCGAGTCGCAATCGGCGCGTAGTGCTCCATGAACGCCGCGAAGATCAGCAACACCATACGGGCCCAGCAGGGTCGATGCCTGCTAGGGCTACGGGATTTTTTAAAAGGTTTTTTTGGCCCTGACACGCAAAGGGCAATTGAAAGTCGTAGGTAGGTTTTAGCTCAAAATGTATAGGTACAGATGTCAATCTACATACAAAGCGCGCTCACGCACACAGACACCGCTCGTCGAACAGTTCTGGCACAAACGCTTATTACGAGTAGTATGCGTCCACCGAGCGTAGGCATAAACAGTGAAGTACATACATGAGATTGTCTTCTGTACCTATTATGTGGTTTTATTCATTAAAAGTCTGACACGCCCTCTCACTTGACCCTAGAGCGGAAAAAGTCGTTTGATGATTTCTCACATAAAAAAAAAAAAATGTATTACCATAATATGTGTTGAAGTTACCTCCATAATTTATTCAGTATTCATATCAAAAGTCATCAAGCCCAACAAAACGTATGTTACAAAGTATAAATGGCAGAATACAAAGCACTAATTACTGTGCACAGGACATTAAACAGAAAGTCTAAGCAATTAAGGATACATTTTTTCTCTTCCTAATGTTGACTTTCAACGGCTATTCGTTTAGCGGGTTTGAAAGTTAAAAGTACCTTTTTTGACCTTTTTTTTGGGTAAAAAAAGGAGTAAGGTAAAGAGTTATCAGCAACAGGAGGGGCCCAGCTGGGTCGAACCCTACTGCGGCCAGGGTTATCCGAAAGGAAACTCGAGCCCCGGTATGAAGGCTACAAAGAACGGGATGGGGTTTTTAGTCAGTAAGAGTCTGACACTATTTCCCGCTCCACCCAAGAGCGGGGGTTGTCATTAGATGATTTTTGCCCACCGTAAAGAAAAACCCTTATTTTTAGGTTTTCCAATGACGTCTCTCGCTCTAAGGCGGAAGTGTCAGACTTTTTTGACTGCGAAAACACCCACTCCTGTTTGTTCCTTCTTTGCCTTTCATACCTGGGTCGGGTTTTCTTTTAAGAAAAGAAAAGAAAATTCATAATTTTTTTTGGGTATTTTTATTGAAAAACAAGCGTTTTAATGAAAATATTTTTTTCATAGCAAGCTTCTATAGCTTGGTATATCTATATATAATTAATACTCGTCAAGACGAATCGTACGAGCTCTAACCCGATGGGGTTGTGTCGTTTAGCTACCAACTTCCTATAACCACCTTCCAGTTCCATCATCAGATCAGCTCCTTGTCATAATAATTTTGCATTGTCATCTGATTTACACGTGCATGCAAAATTTCAGCTCAATCGGTAACCGGGAAGTGGGTCAAATTTAATTTGTAAGATTTGATTACAGATAAACATCGGGACAGGTGAAACTAAATAAAAGCTTGTAAAAAAACTCGAGAACGTTGGTGATGCTCACTCTCTAGTGATGTGTTTATCAATATGAACTGAATTTAAATAATTATTTATATCGATAGATGTCTTAGCATTTTGAGCTACATTACCTTCTGATAAAACCGTGTACATGTAACAAACATATGTAATAAATACATTTGCAGCTGGTGTACGTTCGTAAATCTTCTGAGGAACGAACATTTGACCGACACTATCTTAATAGAATGGCGAAGGGAGCCAAGCCGTTCGTCTATTGTATCATCACGCTTTTTAGCTTTCAGGGACAAACAGCAGTAACGGAGGTGTTGAGCGGAAAATTGGGTTTATCTGAGTGATATTTCGTCGATTCTGTATGGAGTACTGCTCTCATATTGGGGATGGGTCTGCCAAATACCAGCTGGATGCACAAAAATCGATTGAGAAGTGAGTCGAGCCATGGGTAGCTCGCTGTCCGACCGTCCGGTAACTGTCCGGACCGAGCCCAAGACGTCGATAACGCGCACTGTTTCCGCGCGCCTCAAGGAGTTGTCAGCAACAGGAGGGTCCGGTATGAAGAGGCTAGAAGGAACGGGGTAGGTTTTTAGTCAGTAAGAGTCTGACACTATCTCCCATTCCATCCAAGAGCGGGGGTTGTCATAAGATGATTTTTACCCACCGTAAAAAAGGGGTCTTTAAGTCGAGAGAGAATAGGTTACTTCTAGTGAAGTATCACCGTCGACCAAATCATAACTTACCATCAGATGAGCTAGTGGTCAAGCGTAAGCTTATCACAAAAATAATATGTATGATCTTGTATGAGTAAAAATAATATGTATGATCTTGTTGAGTATGATCTTGGTAGGTTTGTAACTGACAGGTAATATGCAACTGTTTGGGCGGTGCATCACCGTATGCTTGAGGAGATGATCTGTGGCGGTGAGCACTCCGAGAAGGAATGGGGATGGAGGGGCTGGGGATATGGCGGCGGGGGTGGGCGCTGACGTTCTTTGTCGAGGGTCACCAATTTAGAGGTAGGTAGAGAGAGTAAAGTCCCGCAAACCTTTTTTGAAAAGGGAGGATCCTTCGACCAGACAGGTGTTATAGTCTGGTGGGCGACTGCCCGATAGTTGATTTCGGGCTGTCGCATATATTCAAATCGCGCGGAGAACTTTGATTGCGCGATGCAGGATTTCGTATTTTCTTCGTAGTTCTTATGTGGTGTCATAGATGTCGCTACACGGTCATCTCCTTCTGCGAAACAGTAATGCCAGTGACAAAGGTGGCCGTAACCGTGAGGAAGAGGGTATTTTCACGCCCCAGCCACTGCCGTAAGCGCGATCCCAGGTAGCGCGGTTCAAACCTAGGCAGACCCGCCTTGTACGACTCATAAGTTGATGAGGCACCACTGTGTACATTCCATGTTATATTAGATAGAGAATCTATACAACATTAGTTTTTAACCGACTTCAAAAAGGAGGAGGTTCTATGTTCGGCTGAATGTATGTTTTTTTTTTGTACTACTCTGTCAAGAAAGTACCGGGAAAAGATCAATAATACACAAAATGTCTGTTATTCATCCAAATTTATTTTATCACCTTCAAAGTATGCTCCTTTAGAAACGATACACTTGCGCCAACGAATAATCCATTCATCAAAACATTTTTTAAACGCTGCTTCCTGAATTGAGTTCAGTTCTCGCCGCGAATTCTCCTTTATGTCTTCTATCGATTGAAAACGGGTGCCACGAAGTGGTAATTTGAGTTTAGGTAAAAAAGAAAAAAGTCAGCAGGAGCCATATCTGGTGAATATGGTGGTTGCTGGATGGTATTTGTTGAGTGTTTGGTCAAAAATTCGTTCACAATGATAGCCTTGTGCGAAGGCGCATTAACTTCAGTTGCAGACGTTGACGGCCTACCAGAGCGAGGCAAATCTTCCATCACATCTCGACCGCTTTTGAACGCTTTGAACCACTCATAAGCACGAGTTTTTAATAAAGTCGATTCACCGTAAGCCTTCTGTAACATTTTCAGTGACTCCGAACACGAAATTCCATTGGCGATGCAAAATTTAAGACAAACTCTTTGTTCGATATTTTTGTCCATTATGAAATTCGCAATACACACTATATATGATATTACTAAAACCAGCACTGTATTTAATATAAATAACAGATGCAACTCAAACTCCACGCCAAAATGGAAAACAGTTGTACCAATCTAACAACTACAAAAAAAACAAAAATTTGAATTTGGAACCATAAACAAATCATCCATTCCCGATACTTTTTTGACTGAATGTATGTATGTTCACCGATATTTCAGTCAATTGTGGACCGATTTTGACATTTTTTTTTTATTGGACGGTTATGCTTTCAAGTTGGTCCCTTAGAAATCTTGTTATGATCTGATCAAAAAACACTGAAAAGTACAAAATAATTTTAATTTCGGAAGTCGGTGTTAAATAACGAAGAGACAAAATAAGATTTCTATTATAGAAACACCGACTTCCGAAATTAAAATTATTTTGTACTTTTCAGTGTTTTTTACATTGAAGTCGGTTCAATTTTTTTGTAAAACCTTTTTTAGTTTATGCGACACCCAAAACACGTGTCTAGTATGTTTATGAAAAGAATCTATGTACATAAAAGTATATCACGAAAAAGTTATAATCTTGTTATGTTACCTGGTTGTCCGCAAAAATCATCGGTCACCGGGCCATACAGCCGACTAAAGGGTTGTTTTGCACTTGCACCCTGCTGTTTGCCAGTTCCTAATGCCCGCTTTGATCTGCAGTGGTCTTTTTTTTTTTTTTTTCTCGACGGTGAAAATCATCTTTGACGAAACCCGCTCTTGGGTGGAGCGGGAGACAGTGTCAGACTCTTACTGACTAAAAACCCCGCGCCGTTCCTTCTAGCCTTCATACCGGGGCACGAGCTCCCTTTCGGACAACCTTGTCCCCAGTAGGCTTCGACCCAGCTGGGCCCCTCCTGCTGCTGACAACTCCTTGAGGCGCGCGGGAACAGTGCGCGCCGTCGACGTCTTAGACTTGGTCCATTACCGGACGATCGGACAGCGAGCTACCCATAGCTCGCCCTCCGCGAGCCTGCGTCTACGGTGGCCGGAAATCGGGATCGGAATCCCGGCGACGGCGGCGAGGGCGCCGTTGCCTGATGCGGTCGGCCTCCTCATTTGCAAGCATTACTGCTTCGCAGAAGGAGGCGACCGCCTGCCACTCCTCCTCGCTCCGGACCATGGCCTCGACCAGGGCCCGGCGCGAGAGGTCTCCGCCGCCGATCGCCCTCACGAGGGCACGGCGATGCTCGGCCCAGGCAGGGCACACCTCGACGGTGTGCTCCACCGTGTCCACCGGGCGTTGCGCACAGTGGCGACACCCGGGCGTCTCTTCCGCCTGAATCCGATGCAGGAACCTCCCGAACTTGCCATGTCCGGTGAGGACCTGCGTCATGCGGAAGGTAAGGACGCCGTGAGGTCTTTCCAGCCACGCCTCAAAGAGAGGACTTACCGCCATAATTGTGGCGTGCCCAATCTGCAGTGGTCTGTGTTGTGCTTAATATCTGTAGTGTTCAACTTGTAACCTTTTTAAAATATTTTTGGGAAAAATATAACAGGGTGTAAATTTTTTTGGAATCGATTCAGTTACTGATTCTCAACAAACTATATTCAAGTTTCGGATATACTAGCATTAATGTACATAGCTTAGTACAGAAACATAACTAGTAAAAATATCGCAGTACAACTCTGTCCACCACTTCGCGAAGTACAAGCGTAAAGTTACGTTACTCAAATTGATAAAATAATATATGGGACAAACGGAAATCCCATCTTACTGGTATATTCCACATAATCCCACGAAAACATTCCTCTCAGCGGACACTTTAATATCCGCGCCTCGATAAATACTGGCCCGTTGCTGGTAGCGAGGCTTAGCCAAGATTACCGGACGATTGATTAATGTACTTACATTTTTATATCTTCTAGTGTAAGAAAATAGAATATTTATTCGAAACAAGAAATGGGCGGACGAACCTAATGGTGTATGCTGTGCTTTAGGTAAAGTTTGTCTTCCTAACCTTCAGGAGCTGCCACAACCAATAAAAAATCTTTTAACTAATCTTCTTCTTGGTCGTTTCACTCTTGCCAGAGTGGTCGTGGTTATCACGAAGGTAGCTCTCCGGAAGCCGTCAGGGTACGCCGCACGATTTCTCGCCACTTTTGCCTGCTGGCAGTCATCCGGGCACACTCGTTCAACGGGCCGCCAACAGCCGTTTTTATTTGGTCAGTCCAACGCATCGGCGATCTGCCACGCGGCCTCGTTCCATCTACCTTTCCTTGTATAACAAGGCGTTCGATGCAGTCACCTCCACGTCGACAAATATGGCCAAAGTATTTAAAAATACGACTGCGCACCAGTGTAGACAAGCGTTCCTTTACACCCAATTCCTCAAGAATGGAAGCGTTTGTTCGAAACTCGGTCCAAGAGATCCCGAGCATTTTTCTCCAGCACCACATTTCCAAAGCGTCAATCTTTTTGGTCTCTGTCTGTCGTAGGGTCCATGTTTCAGCGGCGTATAAAAATATGGGAAACACTAACGTTTTAACGAGCCTGATCTTTGTGGCTTTCGTTATTTTCCTGTTTCTCCATATTTTCTTGAGCTTATCCATTGCAGTTCTGGACAGAACCATTCGTCGCTTGATGTCTTCAACGCAATTTCCCTGATTCGAGATTAGAGCCCCAAGGTACACATAAGATTGTACGACGTCGCAGTTTGCTATTTGCGTTATGTGAGGTGTTTTAACTAATAACCATCCATTATCTGGTCATTTTTTTTTTACAAATATACGTAAATACAATAGTCAAAATAAATGACTTCTTTTGGCGCAAAAGAAATCAGGGAAGGTAATTTTATGCCCACTTTTAAAATTGAAGGACGGGTGTATCATCTCATGGACGATGTGTTCCTTAACCGCCTGTCAGTGGTGTCTACTACTCTTAGAAAATAC
This sequence comes from Mythimna lalbum, assembly GCA_949319445.1. Taxonomy (NCBI): domain Eukaryota; kingdom Metazoa; phylum Arthropoda; class Insecta; order Lepidoptera; family Noctuidae; genus Mythimna; species Mythimna lalbum. Next base: position 6,202,755 of record OX439369.1, read on the forward strand.
ATATACCACTACGTACTTGCCAGGATAGAAATCTGCCGCAGAAATTGTCTGACCTAGCTTTTCTAAATCTGTAGGTATGTGTACTAATATTACAAAGAGAGATAATTTGATTTTTTAAATGTTTGTATACACATGTAATCGATAGACCATGGAAAATGAGATAACTAAGTGTAAAAGCCCAAATTTTGCCGAAAGTCATTATTTCACGCGGACGAAGTCGCGGGCAAAAGCTAGTTCGAAATATACTTAACTAGCTTCTGCAAGTTTTTTTTGTTGTGGTTGGTAAAAACCATCCAAATGACATCTCCCACTCTTGGGCGGAGGGGGAGATAGTGTCAGACTCCTTTCTTCTTCCTGCCCTTATCCCATATTACTTGGGGTCGCCGCAACACGTTTTTTTCTTCCATTCGGTCCTGTCACCCGTCAAACTATCACTAACTTTTCTTTCATATCATTCCTCACACAATCCATCCATCTTTTCTTCGGCCTTGCTCTCCTTCTCCATTCATTTACAGATAGTGTCAGACTCTTACTGCCAAAAAAACCCCGTTCTTTCATGCCTTTCATACCGGGGCTGAGCCTCCTTGGCTCCAGTAGGCTTCGACTCAGCTAGGCCCCTGCTGTTGCTGACCACTCCTTGAGGCGCGCGGAAACAGTGCACGCCGTCGACGACTTATAGCGTCTAGTGTAAAGAGAATAGAATATTTATTCGAAATATACCTCACCAGCTTTTGCTAAGCTTAGCTCACATAAAAGTCGTTTTTTCCATACAAACTTTGGACCCCCATTTCATCCCCTACATCATCATTATCATCATTACAGCCAATATACGTCCACTGTGGGACATAGGTCTCCCCAAGTGTGATCTTCTCTTAGTGCTCGTACGTTATAAAATGAAGTTTTGTGCAAAATTGCAAGTTCCTAGTCCTAGTAGTTTCGGCTATGTGTTGGTATGCTATGCATTGTATTTTATTTTTCAGGAAACGAAAAAAAAATTGGCCTCTTCATACAAAATGTCCAATCAAATTTATAATTTTGTATGGCGAGGCTGATTTTTTTTTGTTTAATAAAAAAATCTTGTGGAAGGTTGTTCAGTTTCGTCTGCTGAAGAAGCCCTTAAAGTTTGCGGAGGGCTGTCCCTTACACCTTGTATATCACAAATTCATAACCCATTCTCCCTACCACGTTCGGATATAATAAATAGCCTGCAATCTCCTTCCATTTCCACCCACAGTTGCATACGAAATACGAACGCTAAGATTTAAATACTTACAAGATGTTCAGCGAGGTGGAAGCGGTTTGCGTTTTATTCATTTCGGCTCACCACCGCTTTCAGACACTCATTTAAGATAGCGTCTTTCACATGTCTTCGCTTCTGCTGCATTTACCGGTTAACATATGGAGTTCTCAGGCTAGAGGTAAATGTTTTACCTACTGGAGAATTAAGAAAGTAAAGAATTTCTAGTCTTGAGATCTTAACAAAAATGTACTTTAAAATTCTGTACATTAGATTTACTTAGTACTAGTTGACTCAGCAAACTTCGTACCGCCTAACAGTCAATGAATGTAGTATGTCTTCCGATATAGTAAACCGATTGCGTGTAATTAATGCGTTCTCAAAATGCTTTGTACGTATTATGCGATGTCCACATGCACCGAGTAGTGGTCCAATGATGGAACGGACTTGGTGGAATTAAATTGTGCAATTCCAGCGTACACTGCCCGAAATGTAAATTATAGAAAACCGACAGGCCAGCAACATGGTGTCGATGCTCAAGACTAATACCTTGATCCCACGTACCGAGTAAACGGGCGAGACAGTGCTCTCGGCCGAGTACTCGGTACATGTAACCAGAGCCAGCCGAGCGCTTATCTCTAAAATTTGCTTACATCACTGTCTTCGGCCGAGCAACATTTTACTGTCTCACCCTTTGTGATCAAGGCATTAAAAGTTTTGACAAGAAAAGTGCATCATTACTATATCTGGGCTCGCTTCTCAATCGCTTTAAGGCCATGGCCAGGTTGAGGCCATGGTCCGGAGAGAGGAGGAGTGGCAGGCAGTCGCCTCCTTCTGAGTCGGAGCCTACTGGGGCCAGGGTTATTTAAAACTCGAGCCCCGGTATGAAGGCTAGAAGGAACGGGGTGGGTTTTTAGTCAGTAAGAGTCTGACACTATCTCTCGCTCCACCCAAGAGCGAGGTTTGTCGATGATTTTTGCCGACCGTAAAAAAAAAACAAGGCATCAAACTGGTATTAGAAAGAAACTTACATTCCTGAATCTCAGACCATAAAAATCTTCAAGAACAAAATCAAGGTTAAAAAAAACCAGTGTAAATCAAGAATACTTATATTAATATGATAATTGTGCCCGTACGCTTATAATATAAGTATAATAACACCATTGCCAGCACCATCAATATTACCGCACCAATTATTATGAGTGCTATTACAATATTATCCATTATTAGGAAAACGGATATTCATTTTATATTAAAATCCAGAAACATGCTTACTTAAAGATATTTGTAAATTAACATCGTAGCGAATTCGCTAAATCATTTGACGTGTAAATGACGTTTTAGTTTTTTAATTTTTTATAATAAGGCGGTGTATAGGATACAGCAACATCTATATTTGGCTTGTGTCTATGACTAGAAAAAACTGGGCAAGTGCGATTCAGACTCGCACACTGAGGGTTCTGTACAGACTTACCTATGTAAATAGTTCAATTCTCGAATGTAGTCTCGAAGATTTTTCGGAATCGCAAAAAAAAAAAATGATTGGAGAGGATTGCCTCACCTGCAGAAAATTTAAATTTTGTGCAGGTGAGGCAATCCCGCATGCGTGATGAAATCCACACGATATTTAAAACACCCTTAAATTAAAGGTGCCTAGTATTGTTTTAAGAAATTAGTTATCATATTGTATGCAAATAATGTAGGAATTATAATAATAATATAATATTGCACAACTATCACACACCGCCGTCTAGTCCCAAGCTAAGCAAAGCTTGTGTCATGAGTACTAGACAACTGATAAATATACTTATATATTTCTAAATACATACATATTATAGACTAGCTTCTGCCAGCGACTTCGTACGCGGATCCTGTTGCTTATGCCAGTGACAACGGGGTCGTCAAAATCAAAGATCTGAAACGTCTGATATCGAATTCTAAGAGCCGGGGGACTGGATTCAGTATTCACGCGCGATGGCTTATTAGCGTATTTCAGACCGATTACCGATTTCTATGATTCTTTTTTTATTGAATAGATAATAATGTTAACTTTTTAATATTAGGGATGAGTGAGAGTGTTATAAACGTAAGAGTAGACAAAAATAAACAGAAAGCTCCGAACTGCTAAGCTATCGGGAGTTACACGTGTTATTGTGAGTCAACCATAAAAGATAGACATATGCTGTCGTGGGATATTTTTTATATAATTTTAAGGAAAATATTTCCGTGATACATGATTTCTGTGTATCTTTAACCATTAAGGCTGCAAACGCGACGGATGCTTAAAAAATGGAGTAATTTCTCCCGTTTCCCCAACATTTCCCTTTACTGCTCTGCTCCTATTGATCGTAGCGTGATAAAAAGTATACTATAACCTGCCCAGGAGTATGAAGAATGATTGTACCAAGTTTCGTTAAAATCCATCGCGTAGTTTTTGTTTCTATAAAGAACATACAGACAGACAGACAGACAGACAGACAGACAAAAATTTTACTGTTTGCATTTTTAGCATCAGTATCGATCACTAATCACCCCCTGATAGTTATTTTGGAAATATATTTCATGTACAGAATTGACCTCTCTACAGATTTATTATAAGTATAGAATAGATAAATTTCACCCAGACACAGAACAAATGATCATGCTCATCACATAAACATTTGTCTTGGGTGGGAATCGAACCCACGACCTCCGGCACAGCAGTCAGGGCCACTAACCACTAGACCAACAGGCCAGTCAAAAAATTATGATTTATCACCATTCATTATGATTTTATGAATATGTCGGTAGCGTACTGTTGCTGACCGACGCAGTCAATTGACACACTACATTGATAATAATGCATCGGTATTGTTTGACACTTTGGAGGTATGCGGAACAGAGAGTAAAGCCCCACATAGCTCCGATGAAAAGGGAGGATCCTCCGACCAGACAGGATGTTATAGTCTGGTGGGCGACTGCCCGATAGTTGATGTCGGGCTGTCGTATATGTTCAAATTGCGCGGAGAACTATGATTGCGCGATGCAGGATTTCGTGTTTTCTTCGTAGTTCTTATGTGGCGTCATAAATGTCGCTACATCACTCCCCTCCGGAGATCGGAGATCGATGGTTCTTGATGCTTCTTGATGTGTGCCAGGCCAGCGGTAGGTTGGTTCCAGTGAGTCGGAACCGATGCCGCATTGTTCTCGGTGAGTCGGAACTGTCTGCGGTGATGCCCCAGTGAGTCGGGGTGTTGCTATCCCAGTGAGTCGGGATAATGCCCTAGTGAGTCGGGGTGATGATGTCCCAGTGAGTCGGGATGATGCCCCAGTGAGTCGGGGTGGTGCTGTCCCAGTGAGTCGGGATGATGCCCCAGTGAGTCGGGGTGGTGCTGTCCCAGTGAGTCGGGATGATGCCCCAGTGAGTCAGGGTGGTGCTGTCCCAGTGAGTCGGGACGATGCTGCAGTCTCCAGTGGGTCGGGGTAGTGCTGCTGGCTCCAGTGAGTCGGAGCGGTGCTTGTGCGACGTAGGGCTTGATTGCTGGCGTCGACCAGGTGAGGTTCTTCATGGCTCTTCATATGACTGGCCGAAGGTGCGGTGTGCCAAGGTCGCTGATGCGGCTGAGGTGGTGACCAGGTATGACCAGGTAGACATACTGGTGGTCAGGATACCCTTAGCCGAGGGTGCTGGCTGTTTGGCTCTTTGCTCGAAAGCTTGAGGAAGTGATGATGACGTCACGAAGTAGTAGCTGCACGAAGGCTACGCTGACGTTCTTTGTCGAGGGTCACCAGTTTGGAGGTATGCGGAACAGAGAGTAAAGCCCCACATACCTCCGTTGAAAAGGGAGGATCCTCCGACCAGACAGGATGTTATAGTCTGGTGGGCGACTGCCCGATAGTTGATGTCGGGCTGTCGTATATGTTCAAATTGCGCGGAGAACTATGATTGCGCGATGCAGGATTTCGTGTTTTCTTCGTAGTTCTTATGTGGCGTCATAGATGTCGCTACAACACAAACGCGCTGGTGACGTAATAAAGGTAAATTAAAATATGTAAAAAATAGCATTATAGCATAGGCATAATCAAAGGCTAGTAAAGACTGTAGCGATATCTATGACGCCACATAAGAACTACGAAGAAAATACGAAATCCTGCATCGCGCAATCAAAGTTCTCCGCGCGATTTGAACATATACGACAGCCCGACATCAACTATCGGGCAGTCGCCCACCAGACTATAAGACCTTGTCTGGCCGGAGGATCCTCCCTTTTCAACGGAGGTATGTGGGGCTGTACTCTTTGTTCCACCTACCTCCAAAAGACTGATCATGCTATGCTATATTAGTTATTTATTATTATTACCGTGTGGTGGATTCAGACCTAAAAAAATTGGATTTTAGGATAAAAATATTTTATCCCAAAATAATTCTTTGATATTTTAGGATAATATAATTTTAAAAATAATTAAATTCGATTCAGTAGTCGGTTCTGAACATAGGTATTACTTTCAGGACGTGCGTATAATATGTTACATGTTGTAATATGCAAAAACAATGATAAACCAAAATCACAAAAATAGCTAACGAAATTTCTATGCAAAACGCGAATTATATCACGTATTCCCATTGAGTGACCTCAAACAAACTTACTAACCAATCTCACCAACTAATTTCCAAACCAAAATAACTCTTACTGCGTACTAATAAAAGTGCTCGAATTTTGTGTCAAAGGTAAAAGACTTTTGTTAAATCGAAGGCCGTCGACACATACAGGTTTCGATTTCTCTTTCAAATTAAAAGGGGACTCATGAATCCCTGAAGGTCGGGCTCCGTACTCATAATAGACACGTTTTGCGCAAACGGACGTCAGTGCCGTTAGACCTCCTTTTTCAGTTAACACTTTGGATGCCAACTACGGATATATCCGTATATGTTTTCTATACAGGACGCCAGCTACGGATATATACGTAGGACATTATACGATTTAACTAAGTTTCAGGGCGGGAAGTACCAATGATGCCGGATTTACGTAGTTATACGTATACATATTTATCTGTATACTTAAACCCCGAGTGCTTTTTTTTTCTGATGCCTATTAGGATGTATCTGTAAATTAAATAGACAAATGTATGTTGGCAGTCGACTTAAGTCGTGTAGCCAGCTTCGGCATTCAATGGGTTAAGGCTTAGTACAGAAAGTGTATTACCAAAATAGTGGCATGCGACCTTTTTCAGGTGGTTTCATTATGAAGGTAGACGACATTTCCGAGGGTGAATTCGAAAACGAAAAATGTATAATGTCTTCCTTGCAAATTGGTTGGGTTGAGTATGGGAAGCGGTTTGTTTTGGTTACCGCATAGATAGAGCAAGTAATTTCTAAAGGTTAACATTTTCTTAAAATACAGTTCTGTTTTTGTAACGTTTTCAAACGTGCAGCCCAGTAAATTGCTTACAAAAGTAGAGTATTTGGGTAGCCAAAGTCAGAAGGATCGGGAGATGACTGTCATTAGATGGTCATCGTCAGCTTTTTTAATGTTCCCACTGCTGGGACTCATGCCTCCTCTCTAGCAGAGGGATTGGGCCGTAATCCACCACGCGGGCCCAGTGCGGGTAGGTGAATGTCACATGTCTTCGAATTTTTGGTTCTAGGACATGCCGGTTTCCTCACGATGTTTTCACCGTTTTGAGAGCAATGGTGATGAAATAAATTACACAAAGTAATGCGCCTGGCAGGGTTTGAACCCGCGACCTACAACTCGTAAGTCGGAGCCATTACCACTCGGCCACCACTGCTCTACGGGGGACGTCATTAGATGATTTCCCACATAAAAAAAATAAAGCTCAGAATGATTTTTTTTTAGGTGACAAAATTACCCGCAGCTTCGCCCACGAACATAAAATATAGCCTATGTCACTTAGGAATAAAACAGCATTCAGTCGGTGAAAAAATTTTACCAATTGGACCAGTATTTTCAGAGATTACCTTCTACAAACAAAAAAAAAATAAAAACAAAACCTCTCTATTATATTAGTGTACAGTGCGTTTCACTTAAGACGTTCCTTTGGCGTAATGTTGGCTCCCCTGTCTGTCTACACAAAAAAGAAGGGAAAAAGGAAAAAGTTGCCTACTCTACCAAAATTTTTCTCCGAAATACGCAACGAAATCGATTTTAACGGTAGTTGCAGCACTTTTTGAAGAATTATGAGAGGAATGGGACTTTATTTAAAAAAAGCAGGTCTAAAAGGACGTTGTTATAGAGCAAGGCTCGGATACCGGTTAAATTTTCAAACCGTTATTATGTACTAGACGCAAAACCTTTTACATTAGGTTTCGTTCGCATATACCGGTTTATTTAAACCGGTATTTAGAAGAGTATTTATATAAAGGTTTTTTCGGATTAAACGGTTTAGAGCAATAAAAACCGGTTAATACGGACGCACAATAAAGAAACGACCCGCGCAGTTCAGATTTTATTCAGCGCGGCATCCATACAAGCAAGGCTCGGAACCGGTTTAAAAAATACCGGTTAACACCGGTTTATTTCGGTTTTCCTCCGAACTTTTCTTAAGAACGTGAACGTTTTAAGAACTTTATTTTAACCTAAATTAACCGGTTTATTCGGCGAACGGCATGTCGGTAAACTTACTACTGAATAAAATCTGAACTGCGCGCGTCGTTTCTTTATTGTGCGTCCGTATTAACCGGTTTTTATTGCTCTAAACCGTTTAATCCGAAAAAACCTTTATATGAATACTCTTCCAAATATCGGTTTAAAAAAACCGGTATATGCGAACGAAACCTAATGTAAAAGGTTTTGCGTCAAGTACATAATAACGGTTTGAAAATTTAACCGGTATCCGAGCCTTGCATACAAGTTGCAACGCGTTTACCGACATGCCGTTCGCCGAATAAACCGGTTAATTTAGGTTAAAATAAAGTTCTTAAAACGTTCACGTTCTTAAGTAAAGTTCGGAGGAAAACCGAAATAAACCGGTGCTAACCGGTATTTTTTAAACCGGTTCCGAGCCTTGTTATAGAGAGATGCGATATTGTGGCATGGCCTTTTCGGTATTTAAAAGAATTGCAAGACAATCGGAATGGAGCCCAGCGTCCTATACTTTAATCAAAAATAGTAAAAAGAAAAACAAAACTTATTATTATATTATTATTTCGTTTATTCATTACTATACATATAAATTATATTTTTATTAAATATTCAATAAAAAAAATAAAAAACATTTAAAAATATAAAAAATAGTAGCCCACCGGTATCGGGAACAGGGTCCAAGCTACCGGCGGTCAGGGCTCCAGAGAAAGGAACTTCCTGACTATACGAGCCGTGTCCAGGAGTACCGCTTTCTGAATCAAGCCCTTGATCCAGCCGCCTAACGCGAGCCTCCTAAGGTGTTGGTCGAGGCTCTTGGCTATTAAGCCATTGGCTGAAACAACTATCGGTACAATGATCGCTGAGTCCACTTCCCACATGTCGACAACCTCGCGAGCCAAGTCAATATACTTGATTTGTTTATCTTTCTCGGCTTTCACGAGGTTCTCGTCATGCGGAACGGATATGTCAACAATCATTGCACGCCTCTCGCATCGGTCCATCACCACTATATCAGGCTTATTAGCCACAATAGTCCTGTCAGTGATGATGGACCGATCCCAGTACAAAGTGATATGACCATTATCAAGAACTGAGTCGGGCTCATACCTATAGTATGGCACTTCCGATTCCACAAGAGAGTAATTCAGAGCAAGTTGCTGATGTATAATCCTGGCTACAAGGTTGTGCCTATGCAAGTACTCTCCGTTAGCAAGACTCCCGGACGGTGACATGCCCGACAGATGTCAACCGTGCCGTCCTTCACAATAAATCTCCGGTAGTTATTCGTCATGATAACTTCGTCCATAATTGCACAGACAAAACCTTCGGTTTCCCCAAATAGGTCACCGAAACGCAGCCAGGCTACGGACGCCAATTGGTCTACATCGGGCATGAAGGGCCCGGAAAAAGCGTCCGTGAAGCTCTTTGCTCTGCCATACTTCCCTGCGATCGTTAGTGTCAAGCACTATCGGTTTGCGCCAGTTCTCGTTAGCCAGGGCGAGCGGGGTGAGTCCCTTGTCCACCGCCACTACATCTCGATGCATACCCACGTCGGCAGCTAGGAAATATTCCCTGAGACTGCATACCTCGCGGTTGTGTAGGGTCTTAGCATTTAAAAAACCTCGACCCCCACATTTCCGCGGGATATACAGTCTCATCACCGACGATCGTGGGTGATGCATTCGGTATGTAGTCAGCAGTGTACGGAGCCGCCTATCCAGGGCGTCAAGTTCCGTTTGAGTCCATTTGAGTATGCCGAAAGAGTACATCAATACCGGCATGACCCAACCGTTGAAGGCGCGCACTTTGTTTCCGCCTGAAAGAAGGCTATTGAATACCTTTTTCAGGCGTCCAAAGAAACGCTCCCTCAACGATTGCTTCATGCCAGTGATACTGATGCCTAGAGCTTCCGACATACCCAAATACTTATAGGTTTCGGTTGGAGAGAGGGATCTCAGGTTTATGGAATCCGTGAGTTGAGTGCCCACGGACTCCACAACCTCCCCTCGCTTTACATGCATGACTGCACATTTGTCCACACCAAACTCCATCCTGATGGCACTACTGAAGGTTTTGGTTACCTTCAGTAGCTCCATCAGTTGCAGATTGTTGGGGGCAAAAAGTTTCAAGTCATCCATATAAAGGAGGTGAGATATAACCTGACCTCCTCTCTTCAACCGATAGCCTAGACCTGAATTCTCCAGCAGTGTGCTTAGAGGATTCAAGGCTAGACAAAACCAAAGCGGACTCAAACTATCACCCTGGAATATACCTCGCTCGATCCTTACAGGTTCGCTATTCCTCTGGATATTTCGACATCCTGGATAGCGGAGGACCGTACTCCATTGCCTCATACACGACATCAGGAAGGTGCGTAGTGTTGTATCAATTTTATACAATTCCAGCACCCTCATGAGCCATGTATGAGGAACGGAGTCATATGCCTTCTTATAATCTATCCAGCATGTTGATAGATCCTTTCGGGAACGTCGAACCTGTTGACTAATGGTCATATCTATGAGGAGCAGCTCCTTAGTACCGCGGGACCCGTTCCTACATCCATTCTGAGAAGGTGACATGATCGAATTGTCATCAATATGACTATTAATTTTACTTCTCAGTATGGATGTAAGAACTTTATAGACCGTCGGCAAACATGTGATTGGTCTATAATTTTTAGGCTCCGCAGTACTACCTGATTTATGGAGCAGGTGGGTTATCCCTGTCGTTAGGAACTGGGGCAGCGACCCTGACTCTAAGGCAGACTGAAACTGATATGCCAAGCGAGCATGTGATCTTGTAAACCACTTAATCCAGAAATTGTGCAGCCCGTCCGGCCCTGGAGATTTCCAGTTAGGCAGCGGACGGACTGCACGAGCTACATCTTGGGGGCTGATGTCGATTGCCCCCATTTGTGGTATTGGATCACACGCTCGCTCGACCTCCCGAGTCCAGTCACCCTCGGTGTGACTGACAGGCACCGACCAGATGCTGCGCCAAAATGAACTCATGGCGTCATCATCAGGGAGGCGCAAGTCAGTCACACCTTGGTCTGGTCGCTCCCAAGCCCTATAAACCCACCTTTCATCACTTCGGAATGTGCGATTCTGGGTATATCGCTCAACCCGCCGCTTATACCTGCGGATACGGTTTGCCCATGCATACACCTTCTGCTTCAGGAAGTCGATGCGCTCTGTGACTTGTGACATATAGTCTCGGGGACTGATGTCAGTCCCCGAAAATGCCCGTCTCACAAAGCGCATCACTCTTGGGCGAGTGTTGCCCTCCCTGAAGCAGATTAGTTTGCCAATGAGTGCTCTGGCCCCAGCAATACGACGCTCGATCCTGCACTGCCAGGCCGGCACAGCTGATTTCGGTCGTGTAGCTACGTCACTGTTTGGAAATTTGACGTGAGCTACACGACATGCCGCTACGGCCGCACAGTATATGATCGAGTGTGTACTGGTGAGATCTTCGCAGTCATCAAAATGGTTTGACAACTGCGAATCCAGAGCAGCCACCAGCGCCCTATTCTTGTTACACATGGGCAAACGAGGTATGCGTGGCCTAAGTTCGGGTGGTATGTTGCGATATTCCCGAATTGCACACTCCAAAGCACTCCTCAATTGATCATTGCACTGGGTACTTACGTCAGTGACCGTGTCAGTACTTACCCCGTCAGTGTGGAAGGATATGTGGCTGGACGGTGGTACCACAACTGGTACCACAGGCTGTGACGAAGGAGTAATAACACAGTCATTCATTTCCGTTCGGAGGCGATCAAGTACAGTATCATCCAACATATGATTACGCAGGATGACCCGCACCTGATCCGACAGTCGTTGGGCCGAAACGTTGACGGCTGGCTCAAGCACCTGAAACAAAGAGAGCATCCGAACACGGTACGCGGTCAGATTGTTCCCTCCCTCTGTAGCCCCATAGTATGAGCGCATGACGTTCTCGTTGATGGATTGCGTCCATCGCATGCGCTGCATATTATTATTATTATTATTAAGTAATTTAATTGTTAAAAATATTGCAACCCTGTTTTTCCGTATTGCCAACATTACGGCAAAGGAACGTCTTAAGTGAAAAGCACTGTAGTTACAGTTGTGAATACTGTTTCTGTCAGTTACTGACGATTAATTGAACCCCCTATTTTACGTAAGTAGACTATATTATGTTAAGATGTTAAGTAACTTTTTCTTTGAACCTTGACTGTGTTTTGTATTGATGAATGGTGTTTGTGAAGATCATATCTTTGTTTCTTTCTTTCTAATATTTCTGTGTATGTTATGTTTAATGCTCACGCTTTTATGCCGTTTTGTTCAATTTATTTTTAAGTTTATATAAATGGAAACTTGTAATTGGCCTTCTTCTGCATATAATGTTTTTTACTGTAATACCTATATAGCTGTAAGTTTTCTTAAAATCAATAAAATAAAATAGTTTTCATAAGGTTAGGAATATGCCTCTCATTATAACAACATTTATCTCCGACTGCCTTCTTTTTCTGAGCAGCGATATTATGAAAAACAGCTACCTATGCCATAATTACTCGCGCCAGGACTGAATGATTGATCGAGGGTCAGACAGACCCTCTCAATGAGCCTGTAATTACTAATCACCTGTTCTTAGCTGATGCTTGTGACTTACTGCTAAATTAACGTAATTCGTCAAATTATTTGTATCTGGGAGAGCGTTTTTTCGGGTTCTTTGCCTTATAATGAAAAACAGAACCTTTAAAGGATAATTTTGTGGTCCGTCTGTCTGTCTGTCAAGACTCTTTGACTCGTGATTGTGTGGATGTGGAGGTATCCAGTTGAAATAAAAACCATATACTCGGGTATGTGGTCCCTTGAAGCTGTAAAAAAAATCAAACTTGTAAGTTAACGAAAAAAAAAGATCTGAAAAAAATTCTCAAGGAAATCAAAATTCATAGGGATAGGGGATTCGTTGACTCAGAGTCTTGAAATTTGGTATTCAATAAAGTAAGGTCAGGTCATATAGCACAGGTATAGGACTAAATCTCAAAATAGTAAATTTCTTATTAGGTCACAAAAAAAATAATTTGTGATTCTGAAAAGTAGAAATACTGTACACAACACACGAGGGATGTATCGTGATACGATGCAATGTCGTGTTCAGCAATAATTTGTCGATGGAATTTTGTAAAATGATGCAAAACAATGCCAAACGTATATTACTGATAGAGTTACGAATATACTTGTGGATGGATAGAGAAGAAGAGGAGGTCAAAGAAAATATGGATGAATTGTGTGAGACGTGATATGAAAGAAAATAACTCCCTTTTCTTTAATATAATAGCTTGACGGTTAATAAACAAGAATGGAAGAAAAAAACGTGTTGTGCCGCCTCCAAATAAAAAGGGATAAGGGCAGGAAGCTGATGATGAATGAAAAGTAATGATTATTATATTATTATTTTTGAAGATAAGGGGCTATGCTTCTCCCGTAGTGTAGGGGATGTAGTCACTGCGACCTAAAAGAGCTAATGTGACTCGCCACCTTGTTAGAGTAACTGTTTTAGCCCGGAGGCTTCCAGGAAGTCTAGAATACTCCTAGCTTTAAGAGTTTTAATCTCCTCCGGGCGAATAATGTGTCGGCCTAGATGGATACTCCGTTTGTGGATAAGGGTAATGATACAGGAAGGGCAATAGTGTGAAAGTATTAGATGTGTTACTCCTCATAGGCAATGAGGAAAGATATAAAAAGAAAAATAAGGTTTTTTTATTACCTGAAGTAATTTTTAATGACAATATTTAGTGAGATGTCATCGGCCATAGTTTAATATTTAGGAGGATATAATTAGTTCTACGAGTATTATTTCTGTTGTTAATTTTTTTTTAACTATTAGGAACCATTTCATTATGTGCGTTTGGCTCAATAAACACCATTGACCAATTTTTTTATTTACAACGTAAAACATATTGTCGTTGCTTATTATTTTAAGAGCAACTACAAGATCAAGAGTTTCAGTAAAATAAAACTAAAGGGATAAAACAAACACTCGAGTTATTTATAACAAGCTCCTAAAAATAATATCAACGGAGCTAAGTAAATAAAATAGACATAACAAAGATTCTCTCGGGGACTCGGTGGTTTATGTAAACCTGCAAGAGTGTGTAGCATGTGAAAGTTTCAAGGTTCCGTATATTAATAACGAGCTTTTGTCCCCGGCTTCGCTCGTGTACATAAAATATAGCATATGTCACTCAAGAATTAAGCAGCTTTCCTTTTTACCTATCTATTTTGAGCCTGTGTTATGAGAAATTAAAAGCTACTAATAAATTAGAAACAAAATGCCTCCTGCAATCTTCCCACCCGATTATAAAGTAGGTATCTTCAAGAATAGATTGAATAGACTCTTAGTAAACTAGTGCGATTCACCATCAACGATTGCATCACTGCTTACCATCAGGTGGGATCGCAGTCATGCCCTAGATTATAATATTTAAGAAAAAAAAATACTGATACATTTACGACGGATCGGGAGTAAAAGGTATGGAAGAACTGCTGGACAAAGGCCTATCTCAAAGAGACCTTTGCCCAACAGTGGGATAGTAAGGGTTAAAAATAGAAGAAGATTTAGACTTAAAAATGTTTTGGTAATGGGCATATTTTAATTTTTCTAGTGTACGACATAGCAGCCAGCATTATAAAAAATAAAAGGTTTTTTTATCTTACCACGGAACTCTAAAAATGTTGCCTCATGAAAATAATATAGGGGCTTCGTCGTTGCTACGACTTCAACTAACTCGAAGAAATGGTTCATGCTTTGTAGGATTTTCTACCGCATTAATACACGAACGGACTATGTATGATTTCTGTTCCTTTGGAGTTATGGCGCTGAGGGAATAAAGGCATTAGTTTTGAACTACTTATGTTAGTAGATTTTTTTATGTTTTTTTTATTTTTATGTTTATTTGTATGGCTTATAGATAGTTGTTTCGAGTCTAGGTGTCTTGTGTATGTGAGTTTACATGTTTATGAACGCATCCACGATACAGGAGTCTGCTTAGTCCAGCAATTTTTTTTTTTTATAAAAAAAATGTTGATGAGAAGTTGAGCTTGATTTGAATCGTGAGTTTTACGACACTCCGATAAAGTTTTTTTTTTCAAGTATAGGTAAAAAAACTATTAGGAATTTTAATTAGGTTTTTATAATTTACTAGAGGTAGTTGGAGGTTGGTTGGTTAGTGTTGGTTGGAGGTTGGTTTTTATAAACATTTCTTGGGGATAATAAATGACGTTAATTGTCTAGCGTATTCCGCTTGTGGTAAACAAATCTGATAAAGTGAAAGATTATAATTATTAACTTTGTTCGAACTTATAGTATTTCCTTATAGTATTAACTTATTGAGTTGATTCGGCAATCACCTTATTACAATCGGACAAGCTGACGTACGGCGAATGTCCGCTCGCGCTCTTACATTGATTATATTGTATACATCGAAGGACTGGAACAATTTGCCATTTGCTGCGGTCTTGCCGTCAAAATATAAATTAGGTATCTTCAATGCTAGAGTGAATAGACTCTTAATACTAGCGCGCCTCACCATCAACGATTGCATCGCTGCTTACCATCAGTTGGGATCGCAGTTGAGCTCCTAACATCGTTCAAAATACCAATTAACCTCCATATTACCTCCATAACTAATAAAGACAAGAAAAACATATTTCGTTCTAATTTAAAATTAACAGCACGCGACAGCTGTTTCAAACGTTCACCTGAACGTTTAAGTAAGCATTAGACGGACGTTTAAACGTTGTTTAAGGCCGTAACGAGCAATTAGGAGGCAAACACATTAGGACACCGGACCTAATGCGATGATACTTCGTTTTGACGACTATTATAGAACTTGAAGGACTAATGGTAGTGTTATTTTTTTAATGGAGAAGTTTTGGGACATTTTTGATTTGATAATGTCCTAATTTCGGTCAACATAATCGTCTACTATAAGGTAAGATAGTGGTCAAACGCGACACTATATTATAATTTTATTTTAAAACAGTAGGTTGAAATAGAAAGTAATCTAATACCCGTGGAGTCTTTGGTGTTCTCATATTCACATTATAAAATATATTATCATCATCATCATCATCATCATCATCATATCAGCCGAAAGACGTCCACTGCTGGACATAGGCCTCCCCCAAGCGTCAGGGTCGCGGGAATCCGATGGATGCGTTGTGGCGACGCTTGGTGGAGGCCTATAAAATATATACAATATTAAAAAGATATATCAATTTGATAACATATTTTAATAAAACCGCTCACACAAAAAAATCAAACAAACCATTTACAGCCACTTTTAAATTGTCAAGACGTCAGTCAGTCAGAAAAAATATTCTTATTGCATATTCCATAGCGTATATCTCTGTGGAGAAGAATGTACAGGATATTATGGACTCTATTAAATAATGTCATGTTGTAACACAAATATCTCGAAATGAATAATTGAAAACTAATTCAGTAAACAATATTCTTAGTTACAAAAAACAGAGGATATATCTGTTGATATATGAAAATCGAACAATACCATCTTCGAAACAGATTCACCGGTCAGCAGATCAAGTACCTACAGAGGGAGCAACTAATAGTGTCTCATTAGTCAAACTTAATAGGTTTAAGAATATAATAAACCAGCATGGAGCAGCTAAGCTCATAATTATGCAGAAGCACAGATGCTCGACCATTTCTCATGAGTTTAAACTAATAACTCGCTATGCATAATAAGCCGTATTTCTTTCACGTCGGGTGCAGTACTAAGCTGAAAATTGCAGAATAATCTACTGTAAGATCATAGACCACGGAGAACGCAAGTCTTTTGTGCTTTGGGTTTTTTTTTATTGGTGCGAAAATCATCTAATGACATCCCCGCTCTTAGGTGGAGCTGGAGATAGTGTCAGACTTTTACTGACTAAAACTCCACTTTCGTGCCTTCATACCGGGGCTGAGCTACCTTTCGAAACCAACCCTGGCCCTAGTAGGCTTCGACCCAGCTAGGCTGGCTACACCCTCTCGCTCCGCTCAAGGGCGGGAGATGTCATTTAACCCTTCAGATACCGTCAATTAGAGACACAATAGTAAGACAATAGATGCGCGGCCACCGGTGGTCGCTTGGGGATTCATGAATTAAATGATTTTCTCACCTAAAAAAAAATAAGTTTTATTTAGTAAAAGTCTGACACACCCTCGCGCTCCGAAGTGGTAGGATGATTTCGCACCTCAAGAAAAAAAGGTAAATTAAGCTTCTGACTCTACTTACTAACGCCACGAATATATAGCAAAGACATGTCTGCCAGCGAGTGGTTCCATACTCTGTACCTATAATAAATCTTAGGACAGATAACTTAGTAACACATATTTTAACCAAGTTAACTAACGTTAAACAAGGAGTTAGTTAAACGCAGATTAACCATGTTGTGTAAGTTTAATAAGAGTTATTAGATCATTAGGTTAACTAATGTTTAGGATCTGTGGTTTATGGAAGTGTTTTATATTAACTCGGTTAGAAATTTTGAAGACATTTCATGTTTTTAAAAGTTTTTTCTTAGAGTTTGATATTTTTCATAGTTACATATTTGTCATAGTATTTATTGGTTTTTAATTTGACATATATGTACAAGGTGTAAGGGACAGCCCTCCACAAACTTTAAGGGCTTGCTCAATAGACGAAACTGAACAACCTTCCACAAGTTTTTTTTTGACTTTCCCCACTTTAGGATGGCTGATAGGAGGGGCGTATCAGACTTTTATTGACTAATATCAGTGTACCAGGCGCATTACTTTGTGTAATTTATTTCATCACCACTGCTCTCAAAACGGTGAAGGAAAACATCGTGAGGAAAGCGGCATGTCCTAGAACCAAAAATTCGAAGACATGTGACATCCACCAACACGCACTGGGCCCGCGTGGTGGATTACGGCCCATTCCCTCTCCTAGAGAGGAGGCCTGAGTCCCAGCAGTGGGAACATTAAAAAAGGCTGATGATGATGATGATGATGATCAGTGTGGACACCAGAAGTTAAGTAAGAATGTTTTTGGTTTCTTATCTGTTTACCTCCAATTTAGAATGGTTGATGGATGATATTCAGTTTTTTTTTTTAAACTTGCCATTAGTGTCCTACTGCTGGGCAAAGGCCTCCCCCAAGTCATTCCAAAATTTCTTCTCTTATATCGTCTCTAACCAGTTCTCGTGGTAGAGAAGACCCCACTGTGTGGCGACGCAGGCCAGCGGTGCCTGTGCATGCGGCTGACATGATCCGCCCAGTCCCATTTTAGCCTGGCAGCGTTTTTACCCACGCCTATTATACCCGTTATGGAGTGCAGCGTGTGACAAAGAAATTCTGGCTTAATTCTTTGGCTGACAGGTATAACATGTCCTGGAATAGCACATAGGATATAACTTTTTATCGTAATAAATAAATTAGGGAACCTCCGTACCGGAGTGTCACTTTGTTTCCTCCCACTGTGTTCTAAATTAGTCAAACTAAGTTTTGACAGTAAAACACTAGAGGATATGGGTCGGACCTATGTATATTATGGCCGCATTTAAAAGTTAGTCTCCATGTGTTTCACAAAATACCTACGTCAGGTGGGTATATAATAATCTGACTTGCTTGATTCAGGCACAAAGTGTTTTTGTACAATCAGATAAAAATATTTTAAAATATAATACACCACTAATAGTTATTGTATTACTTTAAGAGCTTATTACATTGACATATTATATATTACTAGCGACTTATTAGAATCGACGGCGGGCTCTGTTCCCGCGCGCCTCAAGGAGTTGTCAGCAGCAGGAGGGGCCCAGCTGGGTCGAAGCCTACTGGGGCCAGGATTATCCGAAAGGAAGCTCGAGCCCCGGTATGAAGAAGCTAGAAGGAACAGGGTGGGTTTTTAGTCAGTAAGAGTCTGACACTATCTCCCACTCCACCCAAGAGCGCGGGTTGTCATAAGATGCTTTTTGCCCACCGTAAAAAAAGGGCTTATTAGAAAAAATCTTGTTATTATTTAAGTATAGTCTCAAAGTTTGAGAGCAGTGGTGGCCGAGTGGTAACGACTCCGACTTACGAGTTGTAGGTTGATGTAGGACCAATAGATCCGGTACAAGCATTTTGTCTCAACATTTATACCGCTTACATCGAAAGACTTATTCCGGTCCAATTATAATTTAAGTGTCTTCAAGGGTAGAATGAACCGACTCTTAATAAACTAGTATGTTTTACCATCAACGATTGTATCACTCGTTACCATCAGGTGGGATCGCAGTCAAGCACTAGCCTATATCGTTAAACAATCCTATGTTAGTAACAACAAAAATAATATTTCTAACTACATACTGCATATTATAGTTCCATTACATCCAGGTGTGACGCACAAGACCGGTCGTTGTGGCGACGCTTGGGGGAGGCCTATATCCAGCAGTAGACGTCTTTCGGCTGATATGATAATGATGATGACATCCAGGCACAAAACAAATGATCATGCTAATTAACAATTTATTTTTTCAGCTACATTTAATTAAATGCAGTAGAATAAATAGATTAATTGATCTCCTGTGATCAACCTCAGCAACCATAATCCATGCCATTAAAAGCTTATTAAAAGTACTTTGATTAAAACAATAGTAAGCTTAAACATATTGAACAGTGGAACCTTCATAAATTGAGTGAATTAAAGCTGGTTGCAGATAGGATTACCAGATGAAAAAATCAAAAGTTCGGAGAAAAAGCCTGCTCATTGAAAATCCTGTGATATTTACCAGTTTGAGAATTCAAATTCAAATTCAAAATCAGCCTCGCCATACAAATTGTCCAATCAAGTTTATCATTCTGAATGGTGAGGCTGATTTTTTTTTCGTTACCTTTTTTCTCTTGGGCGGAGCGGGAGACAGTGTCAGACTCTTACTGACTAAAAACCCCATCCCGTTCCTTCTAGCCTTCATACCGGGGCACGAGCTCCCTTTCGGACAACCCTGTCCCCGTAGGCTTCGACCCAGCTGGAAAAAACATCTTGTGGAAGGTTGTTCAGTTTCGTCTACTGAGCAAGCCCCTAAAGTTTGCGGAGAGCTGTCCCTTACACCTTATATTTTATATTAAATTAAAATCTGTTTTACCTTCTTTTTTTAAAAAAAATAAATGGATAAAATCCAATTACTAAAATGATAACATACAATATTTCGATGACCGTCTCATTTCAGTAACAATTCTTGTTTTTTCCTAGTCCATATTCTATAATCAAAGCCTATAAAAATCACTAGACAACCTCCTTACTCATAATTAAAAAAAAATGTTGAACAGTGTTATTACCACAGTTATTACTCTACCAGCCCCCCTAGCCAACTTGTTAATCTGCAATTGTTAACGCTAGTAATAAAAAACTTTTTACAAAAAAAATTAAACCGACTTCAAAAATAATTTTAATTTCGGAAGTCGGTGTTTCTATAATAGATACCTAATCTTGTCTCTTCGTTATTTAACACCGACTTCCAAAATTAAAGTTATTTTGTACTTTTTGAAGTCGGTTTAATTTTTTTTGTAAAAAGTTTTTTATTTTTCACTTTTTAGTTCTGGGCTGGGCAAGGAATTTGACTGATTTTGCCATCGATACGCTAAGAAGAAGAAGAAGTTATGGTAGCACCACTAAAAAGTACCTACCCTTCAGCTAAACATAAATTACCTTATAGCCAGAGTGCATCTTATAATCCCAAATACGGTTATATTACATGAATACCCCCTCCCCCTTTCCCCTCCCCCTTTTTTTTTAGTCAGTCATCGACTACACGTATAAACAAAGCAATTTTACTTGTTACGACAATTCTGCTATGATTCTATGAGGAGTTCTGTTCCATATCTTCGAAGTTCATGATCAGAACATAACAATATTTCTATGGGACCAACTTGGAAGCATAACCTTTCAATCAAAAAAAAATTTTCAAAATCGGTCCACAATTGACCGAAATATCGGTGAACATACATACAAAAAAAAAACATACATTCAGCCGAACATAGAACCTCCTCGTTTTCGAAGTCGGTTAAAAAGCTTCAAATGTACGGGAATGACGTCATCTCAACGCTCAGTCACGTGGTCAGAACAAAAAAATTGGCGGCAAGGTTAACTCGAAGCGTTCGACGCAAGCGAAACGGTTGTAACTTAGGGGGGCAGAAAAATAAGTGAAAGTTATTTCTCAGTCCAGCATCAATTTCCCTCCTCAACTGTGCAATTTGTCTCCCTCCCTATAAGCCTTTTTACACCAGGTATCCCCTTGTCTTATCTCGCTGACACTATAATACAAGATAAGTCACCCTTTTCTTTGAACTCACCCCTTTTGCTCGAGACGTGTTCTGAGTGACGCTCCACTTTGTACGAGTCTGAAAAGAAATGTTTTTTTTTTTTTTTTTTTTTATTCATAATAAGAAGGGCTTTGTCGCACATGCGATTATGCCGCCCTGGTTGGTTTAACAAAATCATACAATTATATATTTAACCTAACCTTAACTTAGTTAGTTTGTATAGAATTCTAGCTGCATCAGACAGGGGTGCAGCTAGAACACTGTTACAGTAACCTATCTCGCCAATTCTACACTCTAATCTATTTCTATATTCCTCGTTCCGGACACATTCGGTTAATATGTGATAAACATCATCAACGGAATTGATACAAAATTCACAGTTAGGCGTAGTTGATTTTGCCATTAGATATAAGAACTTATTACACGGAATGTGTCCGGATCGAAGTCTTAGCGCAATAACGGTGTCACATCTGTTTAACTGCTGATTATCTATCCACGGTGAGCTCAAGGGATACGGCTGGATCGTTTTGTACCAAATTCCTTTATCTTTTGCCCTTTTATTAAAGTATTCTTTCCACAACAAATAACAATCCCGTTTGACTTGAGGTATAAGGTTGGTGAAATAAGGAGACAAGTTAATAGGAATTCCATCACATATGGCCTGTTTGGCTAATAAATCAACAATGTCGTTCCCTTTTATTCCGATATGTGATGGAATCCATTGAAGAACTATTTGTTTTCCATTAGATTGAAGTTTTAAAATACTTTCCAGTATAGTATAGGCTATCGGTGTTCCTCGAAATGTCGAGGTACACCGAGCCAAATGTTGGAGTGAACTTTTGGAGTCTGTGAGAATTACAATATTTTGTTGATTTATTGATTCTACATAAGACAGAGCCTCTGCGATCGCAATCAGTTCTGCTTCCATTATACATACACTGTCACTAATTCGAAACTTCGCGGAGTTTCCCTCAGAGTCAAAGAAGGCGGCTCCCACGCCGCCACTATCCTTAGATCCGTCTGTAAATATTTTGAAATATGTTGAGTATTCTGAGGTAATGTAATTGATAAATAGATTTCTCAAGCTAACGGAATTGTATTGCCTTTTTGGTTTGGTCATAAAATTTACATCGAATTTAATAAAATTGTTGCTATCTATACTGCTAACCCATGTATTCAGAGAAAACATATCTAATTTATTACTGCAATGAATTTTAATAGTGTGTAATGAGTCATGAACTAATATTAACAGAGGAATTCTTTTGTTTTGCCAGTATGAAGAATTATTACATAATGCGGATAACTCGGAAAGTAAGTTTATACCTCCAGAATTTGCTTGCAAGGCTTTCGTTTTAAGCCAGAATTTACTAGCTAAGAATCGTCGACGTAGATATAGCGGTTGCAGGCATAACTCGCTCTCCATCACGTGAATGGGTGTAGTTTTAATAAAACTACCCACTATCCTCATGGCTTGATTTTGTACTTTATTCAATTTTTCTAAATGGGTTTTGGCACTGTTGTCATATAAAAAACTTCCGTAATCAATACGGCTTCGAATTAAAGATATAAAGAGTTTTCTTAAATATTTTGGATGTATTCCCCAAGTTGAACCGGCTAATACTTTAATAATTTTAATGAATTTGAGAACTTTTTGGCAAACCTCATTAATGTGTTTTCCCCATCTCAGAGAACGGTCCAACCACACACCAAGATATCGAACCGTGTCAACTACCTCCAATCTATCACATCTAATTGATAAGTTAATTGAAAGTTTCTTATAGCCTCTGTTAAAAATGCAAATCTTACTCTTATTAGGTGATACATTTAGATTTAAATTATCAAATTGACTACATAAAATATTTAACGCTTCCTGTAACTGGGTGGCTGCTTGATCAAGGTTGTGAGAAGTCATGTAAAGAACGAAATCATCGGCGTATTGCGAGATAGATACGGATCTAGGTATTGATTTACAAATACGAATAGTCGCAATATTAAATAGCAGTGGTGATAAGGGGTCACCTTGAGCCAAGCCCTTTCTGACAATTCTAGTGACGGGTTTCTCTATTCCATTAAGCGTTAAATATCTTTCTTTAAGAAACTCCCACAGATATCTACAGTATTGCGCTCCCACTCCAAGTTGGTCCAATGTTAACAGAAGAGTAGTGACGTCAACATTATTGTACGCGTTATCAATATCGACGAAACATCCGACCGTTACAAGTTTTTTTGAGAACCCAATTTGTATTTTAGAGGTTAGTAAATTTAAGTTGTCTAAACATGAACGCGCTTTCCTGAAACCTATAGTTTCTTCAGAAAAAAGTCCTTCTTTTTCTAGGTACCACTCAATTCTTTTATTGATAATGGAATGCAAAATTTTACAGAGACATGACATTAATGCAATAGGTCTTATTCCGGCAGCAGAAGTCAAATCTCGGCCTGGTTTCGGGATTGGCACTATCCGAATTTGGCGCCATTGCTCAGGAACAAAGTTTAGAGACAAAAATAAATTGTAAAGTTCTATCAAAATATTTTTAGCGATATAGGGTAAATTTTTAATCATTGAAAAAGAAATATCATCGCAACCCGGTGCTGTATCTTGCGGTTTAACACATTTATCAAACTCTTGTCTAGTTATAGCGACTTCTAATATATGATTTTGGGAACAAAAGGATGGTAATGGGGGGCATGAAAAATCAGGAGCTAAATTCAAAAGGACTTGTTCAGCCAACGTCTCATTCAGCTGAAATCCAGCTGAACGGTATCCTTTCAACCAGCGCATGCGTCGCCACATGTCACTCGCCGAAGTTCCCTCATCCACTGACGAACAAAACTTACGGAATCCCTCATTACGAGCATTTCTCGTAAGCTTTTGGGCTTCTCGAGTTTTATTTTTTAATTTTTGTAAGTTATCTGGAGTTGGATTTTTCCTAAAGTGCGTTAAAGCCAATCGTCTTTCGGCCACCGCTTTAGATAACATTGGAGACCAATAAGGTTTTGGTTTGAATTGACTACTGGGATTTTGGTTAAATTTAAAATAAGGAATATTTGCATCAGCCGCTGTATTAATTATATTTAAAAAGAAATTATACGCTTCTTGGGGGTTAACAGGCAATGTATATTCAGTTAATGTTTCTTGAATATAATTACGGTAATTTACCCAATTGGCTTTTTTAAAATTTCGTTTTTTAACGATGCGTGGTACACAGTTATCCACTGTCCTAAGTTTGATTATCATGTGGTCACTGCCTAAGGACTCATTAGTAACGTTCCAGTCAAACATTAACGATACGTCTGAAGACACTATAGACAGATCAGGGGCCGACTCCTGTAAAATACCATTAACTAGCTTTACACGAGTCGGCTTCGCATTGTTCAAAGTAACAAAATTATGATCAATTAAGGAGTCATAAATTTGAGTACCTCTTTGATCTGTTCTCGTGGACCAACTTGAGTGATGACCATTATAATCACCTAAAATAACAGTTTTTGAGTTAGCGATAGTAAACAACGAATCCCAGTCATTTTGTGTAGTACGAACATTAGGTGGGCAATAAATTGAAATCACGTTTTGAATGGAAGTACAATTAAAAATTCTGACATGGACCATTTCAATACACGAATTTGAAATAGTAGTGTGACACTGTTGAGCCTTGATAGATTTATGGGTTAGGACTGCGACTCCTCCATATGAGTCAGGTCTATCGCAGCGGAACACATTATAATCCTTTACACGAAAATCGCATCCGGAATCTAACCAAGTTTCACATAACACTGCAATATGAACCTTTTCTAAAAATAGAATTTGTTCCAAATCATTTTTTTTAGGTAGCACACTTTGTGAGTTCCACTGTAAAATATTTATTTTAACAGTCTTCATTTTGGAAATATTTTTTAAAACAAGAAAAATCTTTAGGTATTATCTTATTAAGGAAACGGGATATTGCCCACTCCACGCTAATTTGAACTATAGTTATTATTTTAACCTTAAAATTATAATTTCTCACGAATAAAATGTGTTTGATTTTATCTACCAGCCATCGAAAAGAGTTATCTTCCTCCGAGTCCTCATTTTTACCATCCTCCTCTTCATCACTTACGTTTCCCCTGCACATATCCTCCTGAAGGTCCATAGAACACTCCTGGTTATGGGAAGCTTCAGTTTGAAACGTTTTCTTTTTTTGTTTATTCTTCTTCCTTTTCTTTATTGTTTCTTCATCTTTTCCTGTCTGCGCTTTATCCATTTGTGGTCCATTTCTACTTGGTTGTCTGTTTTTGGTATCTCTTTGGAGGGAGATAGTTTCTTTACTTGTTACAGGGCATGCAGTTTTTTGTGCGTAGGTAGCTTTTGATTGTAACACGGGTGACATAGATGTACTTGAGGTAGATGCTTGCGTGACTTGAACTGTCTCATAAGGTGGTGAGAGTCTCTGCTCACTGATGTCCGCCTCGCAAGAGGGTGCCGGGGGAGGTACATACATATCCAGTGCTTTTCTATATGAAACATTAAATTCGCTCATAATAGTACGTATTTTCTTTTCTTTAACGTACACTGGGCAAGTTTTGTCCAATGCCATGTGATTTTTTGTGCAATTCACACACTTAAAATGAATTGTTTCGCAGTTACTGTGTTTGCCTCCGCATTTTGGACATATAATTTTCGTTGTGGGACACATTTTAGCTGAGTGACCATACCTCCAGCACCTGGAGCATTGGGTAACAGGAAAAACGTACGGTTCTACCTGTACTCTCATTTCGTAGATAAGTACATATGTTGGCAACGACGGCCCTTCAAAACCTATTCTCCATGTCTCACTGTCAGTCCAACTGTCTGCTTCTCTGTCTCTCCGTTGTAGGCGTTTCACATTCACAACATTACATAGACTTGATAGACATGCACGTAACTCATCCTCAGAAATGTCTAAGCCGATATTTTTAATGACCCCATATGATAAACCTACTTCAAAAGGTCGCTGGAACCTCCATCCTAATTCTTTGAAATGTTCGGAATTCACCAACTTCTCCGCGCTGTCGGCATTATCAACTTCTATAATAATTTTGTATGGATTTATATGTTTAACTTTTGATATATTCATTATTTTTTGTTCTTTAAATAGTTTTGCAAGCGCAAATTGTTTCGGAAATTTATCTTTGCAAGTGACACGTAATTCCGTAATTCCTCTTACAAGTCTCATTCTGGATTTACTACTCCTAACTTCAGTCCATTCATCTTCTTCCCTTCCTCTTTTTATAGGTCGCGTACTATCTCTCGACGTCTCATTTCCCACAATCTCAAATAAATGTGTTAGGTCTTCTAAATGTGTGTTTTCTTCGTCCTCCATAATAATGTTGATTACCTCTTCATTATGATTTTCACCTGTACTCATTACGCATAAGGTGTAGATTCGCGCGAACGATAACCGGTTCGGCCGCGTGGCCGACCGTTTATTGAGCAATAGATATTACGATGTAATTAGCTAATGACTTTCTGCACAAAACGTCCTAGCCACACCGTACGCGCTTCGACACTCGAAAAGAAATGATGATAATTATAATTTGACGCTTTAGCTGCGAAACAAGAGCCAAGAGCTGTAAAACGTGTTAGTAATTTGGAAGGTTTATTAGACACTAAAGCTTAGAACGACGCACACGTGTAACACGCCTGATTTGTACGTAGAATGACGTCGCGTGGCGTCACGTGGCTTGGATCAAGTGTAGTTCTACCGGGCTCGCGGACGGCGCACCATGGGTAGCTCGCTGTCCGATCGTCCAGTAACTGTCCGGGCCGAGCCAAGACGTCGACGGCGCGCACTGTTCCCGCGCGCCTCAAGGAGTTGTCAGCAACAGGAGGGGCCCAGCTGGGTCGAAGCCTACTGGAGTCGGGGTTATCCGAAAGGAAACTTGAGCCCAAGTTTCCTTTAGTTTCCTTTTCCTGAGCTAGAAGAGGCTAGAAGGAACGGGATGGGGTTTTTAGTCAGTAAGAGTCTGACACTATCTCCCGCTCCACCCACGAGCGGGTTTTGTCATAAGATGATTTTCCCCATCGAGAAAAAAAGTGTATTTCTACAAGTCTAGTTTCCATATAAAATGTATGGTCCTACTGGGGCCAGGGTTATCTGAAAAGGAGCTCGAGCCCCGGTATGAAGGCTAGAAGGAATGGGGTAGGTTTTTAGTCAGTAAGAGTCTGACACTACCTCCCAATCCACCCAAGAGCGGGGGTTGTCATTAGATGATTTTTGCCCACCAAAAAAAGGAGAAATCATTTGATGACTTTTCACGTAAAAAAGAATAGCATAGCATAATCAGCCAGTATAATGTTCCCACTGCTGGTTCCAACATCCTCTCTAAATGAGGGAATGGGCCGTAATCCACCTCACGGGCCCTGTGCTGATTGGTGACATTTCTTCGAATTTTTGAATCTATAGGACATGCCGGTTCCCTCACGATATTTTCCTTCACCGTTTTGAGAGTAGTTGGGAAGAAATAAATTACACAAAGTAAAGCTTCAGGGTTCCAGCCCGCGACCTACGACTCGTAAGTCGGAGCCGTTACCACTTGGTCACTACTGCTTTTTTTGTAAAAAAGCAGTAGTGACCACACTACTGCTTTTTTTTTACTGTGGGCAAAAATCATCTTATGACAATCCCCGCTCTTGGGTGGAGCGGGAGATAGTGTCAGACTCTTACTGACTAAAAACCCACTCCGTTCCTTCTAGCCTAGAGCTTCTTTTCAGATAACCCTGGCTCCAGTAGGCTTCGACTTAGCTAGGCCCCTCCTGTTGCTGACAACTCCTTGAGGCGCGCGGGAAGAGTGCGCGTCGTCGACGTCTTGGGCTCGGTCCGGACAGTTACCGGACGGTCGGACAGCGAGCTACCCATGGCTCGCCGTCCGCGAGCCCGCGTCTACGGTGGCCGGAAATCAAGGGCGCAGTTGGCCATTACTGCTCATACACAAAAAAAGGATTTACACGTGTAATGTTACGTGTTTGTACATTTAACAGAAGATCTGACAATAAAATCAGTTTTCACAAAAACCCCGTTAAACACACATCTACATAAGGGTGCATCTCCATTGAAGCGGAGCGGGGCGATGCGGAGTAGAGTATTTTATTTATTTTATTTTAATTTATTTTTCACATTTTAGGAAAGCTTACAGACTAATAACTACATAATGACAATAGGAGGTAATCAAATTGCTAATTATAAGCTTCCACATGTGGGAAAAGTGCCAAGTGTTGCCATTGATGCAGACCGCCCGGAGCGGAATGGAGTTAAGCTACTCTCCACTTCGTACTCTCCGCTCGACTTCATTTTGTCCAGCTCTGGTTTACGTGTTAATTTTTTTTTTTAATATTTTAACTAATTCAGTGATGCATTTTTTTATTTTATTTAAATTTCTATGAGTACACAATAAATCAGTATCAGTAGGTTTCTTCTTTGTGGGTGACTGCGTGCTGAATAAACGTGTTTTTTTCTTCATTCCAAGTGTTGACGGTTTTTGTTTTCTTTTTTTTTTTCTGTCGACGGGGAATATCATCATTGACGAAACCCGCTCTTGGGTGGGGCGGGAGACAGTGTCAGAGTCTTACTGACTAAAAACCCCGCGCCGTTCCTTCTAGCCTTCATACCGGGGCTCTAGTTTCCTTTCGGATAACCCCGACCCCGGTAGGCTTCGACCCCGATGGGCCCCTCCTGTTGCTGACAACTCCTTGAGGCGCGCGGGAACAGTGCGCGCCGTCGACGCCTTGGCTCGGTCCGGACAGTTACCGGACGATCGGACAGCGAGCTACCCATGGCTCGCCGTCCGCGAGCCCGCGTCTACGGTGGCCGGAAATCGGGATCGGAATCCCGGCGGCGGCGGCGGGGGCGCCGTTGCCTGATGCGGTCTGCCTCCTCCTTTGCTAGCATTACTGCTTCGCAGAAGGAGGCGACCGCCTGCCACTCCTCCTCGCTCCGGACCATGGCCTGAACCAAGGCCCGGCGCAAGAGGTCTCCGCCGCCGATCACCCCCACGAGGACACGGCGTCAATTGTTGACGGTGAGACGCACTAGTTTGTTAAGAGCCTATTCACTTTAGCTTTGAAGACACCTAACTTATAATCGGACAGGAAGTCCGCAGTGGGTGAACTGTTTCAGTCCTTCAACGACGACGACGAGGACGAGGAGGCGAAAGGGACCGTATAAGTGTCAACAATGTAAGGGTATTATATTTTATTTGAAAATTCGCTCAGCTCTACTCCGCACAACTTAAGCTAGGGTTACATTACTGTGTTGTGTCTTGTCTTGATGTCTTCAGCCGTCGTTGACTGGCTACTAAACTTGTTATGATTTCACGTAGGCTTGAACAGATTCGTTTGATTGGTGTAGTCTACGTTACGACACACCGCGACACAGTATTGTAACCCTATCTTAGCACTATTTTCAATGATGCGGAGTGGAGGATTGGCCATTTCACAATCTGCCCAGCTCCGTGTCAGTGAAAACGTACCCTAAGCCTATGAAACATAAACATGGCTTCGTACTCATAAACTGATTACATGAATTATTAATCGGGAAATAAATTGAAAGGCTGAATATGTACACATGAATTCATACATGAATAAGCAGGTACAATGGACAAAAGAGTTACTATATGCAATCGCTTAATAAGTAGATACTGTGGTTTATCTAGGACAAAAAACCAGCCAAGAGCGTGTCGAGCCAAGCTCAGTGCAGGGTTCCGTAGTTTCCCGTCCGTCACAATAAGTGTCCCAACTTAAGAGTTAAAAAAGTTCAGCGCCATCTCTCGGGAAATTGGGTGACTAAACTATGTACATATGTTGGGTTTTCGGTAGTAATTTGGATTGAACCGATTTTGTTCTGACTGTCGGTCATTTTTTAAAAAGCTGGGTTTGTTACTACTTCCTGCACTTTACATATACGCAATCTGTAATTTTTTTTATAGTAATAAGGGATTGTTCAAGAAAGCATATGAAGTAATCTCTCGTCCAAGGGATCCACACAGACTTGTAACAAACGATAGTCCAAAATCAGCTAAGTATGCTAAAAGCTGCCTTGTGATGTGTGTACGCATTTACAACAAAATCCCAAATGAATTAAAATGTATACATAACGCGAATTTATTTAAAAACAAATTGTATAAATGGCTGAATGGACAGAATTTCTATGACATTAATGATTTCTTTGACATAAAATTATAATATTGTATCCATCTATTTATTTGAATTAACTAGATAGTTACTGTTGACTTGAAAATATTTGCATGCAATTGACATTTATTCTGTGTAGCTAAACATGTGGACATTATTTAAATAAGACTAACAGCATTATACCATGTTTAACGCAAATAAAGACTTATCTTATCTTATCTATCTTATCTTTAATAATTCTTTTTGTATTTAAAAAAAAAATATGTTCAGGATAATAAAATATGTAACTGAAGTTAAAAAATAATAAATTACACGGTCAAGCAAAAACTGTTTAGACTTTAGCCCTTTCAAAAAGACCAGGTTTCATCCAGTCTAGACCAATGGGAAAAGTGGGGAAGAAGGGATAATGTTTTCTGGAGTTGGAGACGGGTATACGGTGTTAGGTCTTCCACATTCTCAACCTCCTCATCCAGGACGACAGGGATGGCGTTGTTGCAATTTTGTCTTTGGCAAAAGGAACATAGGATAGAGCGCTTGAGCCCAACCTTTCTGCAAGTGCACGACCCTTACTTAAAAAAAAGAAACTGATTCAAGTGACAGAATTTCACAGTGTTCTGAGCACTGCGGTAGAATTGCTCATCTTTGCAACCAATAGACAAATTTTGCTCAGGCAGGTTTCGCTCAAAATATAGCAAATTTAGCTATCTTTATTAAAGTACTGAACAAAGATCTTGAAAAACGCTTCTTTGGGGTAGTTTTTTTGAAAAAACTATATGTGCCAAAATTTCGCAGTTTTTCGAGCACCATGGGAGTAGCATAGGGTTTTTTTTACGGTGGGCAAAAATCATCCTATGACAACCCTCGCTTTTGGGAGGGATAGTGTTAGATTCTTACTGACTAAAAACCCACCCCGTTCCTTCTGGCCTTTTCATATCGGGGCTCGAGTTTCCTTTCGGATAACCCTGGCCCCAGTAGGCTTCAACCCAGCTTTTTTTTTTTTCTGTCGACGGGGAAAATCATCATTGACGAAACCCGCTCTTGGGTGGAGCGGGAGACAGTGTCAGAGTCTTACTGACTAAAAACCCCGCGCCGTTCCTTCTAGCCTTCATACCGGGGCTCTAGTTTCCTTTCGGATAACCCCAACCCCGGTAGGCTTCGACCCAGATGGGCCCCTCCTGTTGCTGACAACTCCTTGAGGCGCACGGGAACAGTGCGCGCCGTCGACGCCTTGGCTCGGTCCGGACAGTTACCAGACGATCGGACAGCGAGCTACCCATGGCTCGCCGTCCGCGAGCCCGCGTCTACGGTGGCCGGAAATCGGGATCGGAATCCCGGCGGCGGCGGCGGGGGCGCCGTTGCCTGATGCGGTCTGCCTCCTCCTTTGCTAGCATTACTGCTTCGCAGAAGGAGGCGACCGCCTGCCACTCCTCCTCGCTCCGGACCATGGCCTGAACCAAGGCCCGGCGCGAGAGGTCTCCGCCGCCGATCGCCCCCACGAGGGCACGGCGTTGCTCCGCCCAAGCAGGGCACACCTCAACTGTGTGCTCCACCGTGTCCTCCGGGCGTTCCGCACAGTGGCGGCACCCGGGCATCTCTTCCGCTCGAATCCGATGCAGGAACCTCCCGAACTTGCCATGTCCGGTGAGGACCTGCGTCATGCGGAAGGTAAGGACGCCGTGAGGTCTTTCCAGCCACGCCTCAAAGAGGGGACTTACCGCCATAATTGTGGCGTGCCCAGCACTGGGTTGCGACAGTCGCTGACGCCATTTCACCGTGAGATCCCGCCGGAGCTCTGTCCGCCATACCTCGACCTGTCGCGGTAGTGGACTTTCACCCCGGCGTTGCATCTCCACGCGCTTATCGTGCATGTGTGCAAGGACTGTTGCCTCCAGATCCCACGGTAGTAGGCCAGCCAGAAGGCTCGCCGCTTCGCGGGAGATCGTGCGGTAACCCCGCACCATCCGTATTGCCATGACCCTCTGGCAGGCGTTCAGTATGGACGCCGGTCGCTTTGCCAGCGACGGCGCCCACACCGGCGCCCCGTAGAGAGCCATGGACCGAACGATCCCCGCGTAAGGCTTCAACCCAGCTGGGCCCCTCCTGTTGCTGACAACTCGACGTCTTGGGCTCGGTCCGGGGTTTTTAGAGTTGCAAACTTGGGCTGTTAACTACTCTCAAGGGACCTAACAAAATATAATAAAATCGTAGCTACATGCGTGTTTGCGATGTTTGTACTTTTTTGTGTCGATATTGACTGACCTAAAGATGAAAGATGAAGTTCTTGCTAAACACTCGAAATTCAAATCTGCAATACATTCCTAATACAGTCAAACTCCCTCCAAATTAATGTGACGTCATCAATACTCAAACGCCCCAAACTTGCTGAACAAACATGTGATCCTGGTAGATATTAGTTAGTTCGAACGCTGAGAAATGTACACACATTTACTATTCGAGTGTAAACTCAAGTTTAAGTTGGAAACTGCGATTGCGTGGGTAATCAATCGATTTAATTTTCCAATGAAAATATAGTGAAAATTGACAATAAGAATTACTTTTTGAATTTAATTTAATTGAATCATCTTAATTTCAAAATTAGTTTAGTATTTTAATCTTGATAGCTTAACATATCTATACATATAATAAAATCGTAGGAAAGTCAAAACTGTACATTGAATATTTTTTTTAAAGAATACTTGGAGCGTGATCTACAATCGATACCGAAGCCAAAAATATAGTTTTTAGAATTTTTGTCTGTTTGTCTGTTTGTCTGTTTGTCTGTATGTATGTCCGGGCTAAACTCAAAAAGTACTGCATAGATTTACTTCAAATTTTACATCAATGTTACTAAGAGGTCGGTTCAACATATAGGCTACATATTATCACGCTATCACCTACGGGGGAGGAGCTGTGAATCTTTATTTTTCTTAGGCATTCTGTGACAGCGTGTAATCTAACGACGCATATTTAAATGTTGTTTTTGAGTAAGTCATACTATTATCTAGCTTTACAATATAAAAACTACGCCATTTAAGTAACTTGGGCAGAGAAACATAGTTTAATGAATGTTAGTAGTATATAACAATTTTAAAACAGCGCCATCTAAGAGATTTCATAAAAATCAAATCAAGTTACATGTTAACACTTTTT
Organism: Mythimna lalbum; assembly: GCA_949319445.1. Classification (NCBI taxonomy): domain Eukaryota; kingdom Metazoa; phylum Arthropoda; class Insecta; order Lepidoptera; family Noctuidae; genus Mythimna; species Mythimna lalbum. The sequence goes on from OX439369.1 coordinate 6,236,194, forward strand.
GGAAATTAATAATTTAAATTTGATCACGTTGGTGAGGTTAGTAGTTAATTATACTTAAAATTCATAGATGGCAATGTGCATTTACTTTACAAAAGTTGTATCGTGTAGTTCGTTTTGAAAAATTCAAGTTCCAACAAAACCCTCAAAATCTTGAACAGAGTTGAGGAAGACAATTTAAAAAAAAATGCGATGTTAAGTATTACAAAAAAGTTATTTTGATCCCGAAAACGTTGCTGAGCGCTTGGAAAATACACGCCAAACAACTCTCTTGGCATTTTTCAGGCTCTGTGAAGTCGACCAGTTTGCGATATCCCTTACGTATGACGAGGTGCCTTCATATTAAACGTACGATAAGCAAAGCAAATACACCCTTATTTAAACGACGTCGACAAGGAGGTGCTGTGGAAGGTTTTCCGGGAATTTTCACGGACACCGCATTGGGTAGGGTTTATACCGTGCATCCGAATAATGGCAAATGCTATTTTCTGCGGTTGTTACTTCACATTGTCCGAGGCCCAACGTCTTTCGCCTTTCTCAGGACATTTGATGGCGTGGAGTATCCCATTTACCGCGCAGCCTGCGTAGCACGTCACCTTCTCGACGGTGACCAAAATTGGGATGTGTGTGATGGCATGCGTCATCTGTTTGCCGTCATTTTGGTGCTTTGTGGAGTCGCAAACCCGGTAGCTGTGTGGGAGAAGTATCGCCATCGTCTGTTTGAAGATTTTCTACGAGCTTTGAGGCGTGCTACTGGAGACGATGTCGAAGTAACTGATAAACGCGTGCTGAACACCTGTCCCCGTTCACTTCAAGTTGTGGTGATTTCTATCGGCGGCAATCCACTGATCGAATATGGGTTACCGGCTCCCCAATCATCAACGCTGAAACAAATTACGATCCGGGCGAAATAACCACCATACGACATTACCATGTCGCTTTGTTCTCTTCAGAGCAAAACCAAATTTATGACACCGTCCCTGAAAGCGTTGGGCAAAACCAGAATAAAATGTTTTTTTTTTGATGCTCCTGGTGGAACAGGAAAAACATTTGTTACCACTGGCATACTGCATACTTACGGAGGACAGTAGGCCAGGCAAAATTGCTATTGCTGTAGCATCGTCAGGAATCGCTGCCACACTGCTTCCGGGTGACAAGACAGCACATGCCATGTTTAAAATTCCCATCGATTTAGAGAGCGCCGAAACACCTGTTTGTGGTGTGTCACGCAACAGCGATAAGGGACACGTGCTCAAGGATTGCTCTCTGATTGGCCGTGGACAGAACCCTCCAGGACATCCGCAGGAACGAACATTTGATGGGTGGTGTCACAGTTCTGTTCAGTGGCGATTTCCAGTAAACGCCTCCTGTGGTGACGCGGGGATCGAGGGCTGACTAGGTGAATGCTTCGTTGTGGTCACGAGTTCGTACGCTGCGCTTGACCATTAATATGACAGCTCGGCTCGAGAATTCTCCGATATCCTTCTAAGTCTTGGCGATGGCACTCTACCAGAAGAGAGAGGTGGACAGGTGGTGTTTCCAGAGTCTCTCGGTAGAGTAGTATCCAGCTTAGAAGAACTCATTCGCTGTGTGTACGGAGACATCAGTCATATACCGCACTAGCAGAATTCTTGGGTGTAAGCGGGCCATTTTGACGCCCAAAAATGATCAGGCTGCAGCAATTAACGAATGCTTTCTCTCGGAAATTGAGGGGAATGAAGTGGTCTACACCTCGATAAACACTGTCGTCGAGCAAGATGACGCCACACATTATCCCGAGGAATTTCTGAACTCCCTGTCAGCAAGTGGACTTCCAGCGAATACCATCAAGCTGAAGGTCGGTGTCGCGATTATGCTTCTTCGGAAACTATCTCCTCCAAAGTTGTGTAACGGGACCCGGCTTAAAGTCATCTCGCTCCACAGACTCACCATTGAGGCGGAAATTCTTACGGGTTGTGGCATTGGCGAGGCAGTATTTATACCACGCATTCCCCTCATACCTCATAACTTCAAGTTCCAGTTCAAGCGCGTTCAGTTCCCCGTGAGTGTTTGCTTTGCCATCAATAAGTCGCAGGGGCAGACACTGACGGTAGCGGGTGTCGACCTCAGGACGAGTTGCTTCTCACACGCGGCAACTGTACGTCGCTTGCTCCCACGACACCAGTCATGACTCTCTTTATATTTTGGCTCCTGGCAGCATAGCTACCAACGTAGTTTATGGGGAAGTATTGTAAGGCATACTTTGTACGTATTTTTACTCTTTTGTGTCCTGGAATATATTATTGCATTATTTTCTCTATTTCCTTCAGTCACATCTTATGACAGAACTCAGCAGGATTCCCATATAACTCTCTTCACTTGCTTCGCTTGCAATAAAAAATATATTGCAATGCTATTTAAAAAAATGTTTACTTATAATGCTATAGCATTATAGCGGCACTGGCATCTTAGGTATTTTTGGTGCTGTAGAGCCTTCACGCAGACGACGTCGCGGGCAGCAGCTAGTAGACAGATAAAGATACTTTCATGTCTATATCTATACTTATCTATACTAATATTATAAAGAGGTAAAATTTGTAAGTTTGTATGTATGGTAAACTCTGGAAGTACTGGTCCGATTGCTACAATTTTCACCGATAGAAAGCAGCTTTATTCCTGAGTGACATAGGCTATATTTTATGTACGCGGGCGAAGCCGCTGGCAAAAGCTAGTAGGCTATAAGTTAGTAAACAAATATTTTTCTCATGCATATTATTAAATATATTTCTTCTATGACTGGAAACTTAATCTTCTTTGAAATGCTGTAGTATTAAATACATTTCTTCTTTTGATCCGCTAAGCACATAATGCATTTAATTTAAGTTGTATACAATTTGCTAAAGTTGTACTAGTTTTAAGTGTGTAAGGAAAATTTATAAAGAACTAGCTTTTGCCCGCGCGGCTTCGCTCCCGCTCTTCCCTACTCCACCCTACTATACCCAACTCTACCCTACCCTACCCTACCCTACTCTACCCTACTCTACCCTACACTACCCTAATTTTTTTTTCCATAAGAACCTTCTCCTCACAATAACAATCACAACAAAAAAAAAAACAGCCAAATCGGTCAAGCCGTTTTCATGCCAAGTCGTGACAACGGAAAACGGGGGTCATTTTTATATATATAATATAGATATAGATAGATTGTTATTTGTTTAGCTTTTTCTCTCAAAGATAATGTTTATATCGGTGTTTGTTTCAGAAAAATAAAGTTTTGCCGTATTATATGTCTACATATGTTTGTTCACCTGTTCCTTTGTAGCTCTTTTATTTTATTGCTAGGACTCGGCGCATCTCGTAACGCCTAGCAGTCAATGCATTCATTCACTGCTAGGCGGTACTAGTTGCTTAGTATAACTTTCGATCTAGTCAACCGAGTCCGATGAAACAAAGCCTAAGTAATATATCGAGTAATAATAATAATATTCCACAATTATCACACAACACTGTCTAGTCCCAAGCTAAGCAGAACTTGTGTTATGGGTACTAGACAACTGATAAAGATGCTTATATATTTCTAAATACATACATATTATAGATAAATTACACCCAGACACAGAACAAATGATCATGCTCATCAAATAAACATTTGTCCTGGGTGGGAATCGAATCCACGACCACGACACACAATTACACACAATTTTAATGTATAAAAGTTACATCGATTACGTACATTTTTATTGTTATTTATAGGTTCGTGTTTGACCACCATCTCACCTGATGGTAAGCGATGATGTGGTCGACGATGGTACGACGTATGATGGTACGACGATAAATCTCGTAAAAAGTCGTCATTTTACGCGCGCACAACTAAAAACTTCTACAGATATTATATTTATAGATGACGTTTTATTTATCTTTTTTTAGGTGTAAAATCATCTAATGCGGGGACTGTTCCCACTCTTGGGCGGTGCGGAAGATACTGTCAGACTTTTACTGACTAAGAAACCCACTCCTTTTTTCGCATCACCCATGGCCCCAGTAGGTTAAGACCCTGCTGGGTCTCTACAGTTGCTGACAACTCCTTCAGGCACGGGTGGAGCACTACGCGCCGTCGACGACTTGGCTTCGGTCCGGACGGTTACCGGACGGTCGGACGGCGAGCCACCCATTGCTCACTGTCCGCAAGCCCAAGGGTGGAAGATGTTCTTAGATGATTTTCCACCAAAAAAAAACGCTTAAACGGCTGAACGGATTTAGTTCTTTGGCGATGAGACCATGTCTAAGAATAATGCAATATAAATACTTTTTATCCCGGGAGTATGTGCTCTTGAAATGATTTTCTGCTTTCACGCAATCGCAGCCGCTAGCAGAAGTTAAGTTGAAATAAATTCTTCATGTATGTATTTACCGAAGCGAAGACGCAATATCAGCTAAACACTACAATTTACACAATCTTAACAGAATTGCTTGCGTCTTCCACACGATTAAAGTAACGCTATAGTGGCGTTCTCATAAGAAGGTAAGGTCAGAAGGCTCACCGTTTTTGTTTTTACGGTTCTGTAAAACTCTCGCTTAGTCCAAGAGTGAGAGATGTCATTGAATGATTTTACCACCGAAAGAATAAGGCCTCCCTTCTATTCTCCCTCCCTGCTCTGCCCTTAGGTAGTTTTAGCCAACCAATCCTTTATATATGTACAATATCGGTACAAAATGATTTGGAGCCTGTGATACTCAAATAATACGCCGTACTTCAGAGCAAGACAATTTTAATGATTTAAACCCAAGCCTTACATACCCTGTCAGGTAACGAAACCATAGCGCGATCTAATTCGATCCCAACGCCATCTATCGAGCTATCAGGTAGTTTTTTTTAACAAAATATTGACTATGTTTGTGGGATAGCGTGGGAATCGAATTAATCTTGTTTCCACTATTTTTTACATTGAACAATATAGGAGGCTAATTCGTCACGCCATCTCGTTGTCATCTGTTGTTATGGATCTAGTCAATGATAGCCTTCACCCAATTTTGTTGCGACATGCGGCAGATGTGGCCTGCCCAGTTCCATTCAATCTATACTCATAACTCTTTTAGGGGCGTGCGTTTTAAACTCCCGATTTACATGACCATACGAAGAGAACCGATTCCCTTTCAAGCCATACATATACACCATTAACAAGCTTTTAATGAAAATCATTTTTTCATAGCAAGCTTTTATAGCTCGGTATACCTATATAGTTAATACTCATCAAGACGAATCAAGTCCAAACTCGATGGGGTTGTGTCGTTTAACTACCAAGTTCCTGTAGCCACCTTCCGGTTCCATCAACAGATCAGCTCTTTGTCATAATAATTCTGCATTGTCATCTGATTTACACATGCATGTAAAATTTCAGCTTAATCGGTAACCGGTAAGTGGGTTTTAATATACAAGATTTGATGACAGACAAACATCGGGACAGGTGAAACTAAACAAAAGCTTGTAAAAGTGCTACTTCTGCAAATATTTCGTCTATGGAAGATTATGCAGTGTAATGGAGTCTACAATCGTCCTTCAGAAGAGCGGGCCGGTGACCCACGAGCACGACCACAACGTTTGCGTGTCGTTTCTATTACAAATAATTCGCTGATGTGGCTTCACTTACATTAATGAAATAGTTTAGACGATTTAGAACTCTTTGTCCTAAAGAAATTGTTTTGAGATGAACGTTGCGTGATGCTTTCATCGATTCGATGTGTAGTGAAAAAATTTATTAATGTTTTTTGAACTAAAAACAATGTGAACTATCGAAAAGGTTTTTAAGATATCATACAAGCACGCAGAAAATTACGAGACTGCCCCCCTAGCCAAGTTACAAACGTTTCGCTTGCGCTGAACGCGAATTGACCTTGCCGCCAATTCTTTTGTTCTGACCACGTGACTGAGCGTTGAGACGACGTCGTTCCCGTCCATTTGGAGCTTTCTACTTGCGTTATCTATTGCAGATTAGCAACTTGGCTAGGGGTGCTGGACTGGTAGCCGCGTGTCGAAACACGCTTCGTTAAAAGGTGTTTGAGAGAAGCCAATCCGAAGTACTTTTTCATAAAACCGCTCTTACGTGATTATGTTGTTTTGACTACGAGATTTCATTAGAAATAAGCACCACCTTTGTACTATTCTTCTGTTTCCTTCTTTTGTTCTTTTATTTTTGTGTGTACAGGAATTGTTACACTATACCATGGGGCCATTACACTTACTCCGGTGGGTCTATAAAACCACATTTCACCGAGTTGTGTTTGCAGCAGCCTTTAACAGTCCACTGCAATTCACATCCAGATGGGTGAAATTTTGAGGTTTTAAGTAATCAGGAAAAGCTCTATAACGCTGATGACTTGTACCACAGCCTACGAAGGCGGAAACCGCACGAGGATGCGGCGCCGGCCGCTCGTCGCATCCGCTCTGACGTCACACCTCTTACTACGGAGACGCAAGCAGAAGATAAATCCTCAGCTACACACTTAGTAATATGTTAGTAAGACTATGTAGCTTCTATATTCTCGTGTTTGAATTCTGATACAGTATGAAAAAACATGATTCTGACTATTGTAGGCGAGATCGGCTGATGATTATTAGCGCCTGTGATCGACTCTATGATGCGGGAAGAGTGGTCGCAGCTCCGGATCATAAAAGGGTAATTGATAGAACATAGGTGGATGTTAGGCTGCCTATCTACCGGAGCGGGACAAAGAAGTAGCTAGCGTATCACCATGACGACGACATTTTTCACACCCACGCCCGCACTCGTTTCTTTTCTCTATTTTCTCGCTCCACTTCCCCACTCCGATGCTTCGCTCTGTTGGGACTGTGACCTCATCCCTTGTCCCTGTCCTGTGACCTCATCCCACAAAAAACTGGAAAATGTTCATATAATATCCTAATAAACAAGTACGAGTGTTATCTCAGTGTTACACAGTATATAAGTGAAAATATAAACAATAGACCAATACCAGTGACAGAGTTTCTACAGTGAAAGAACTTTAATACTCTTGGACTACAAACAATTTTTCCCTCATTAAACACAATATTCAGTGCAAACAAAGCTTAACAAGTGAATACAATTAAATATAACAATAAAAAAGTGAACTTAAAAACAACTTATTATTGGTGTGTTTGGTGGGTTGCAGTAAAAATTTAAAATTAAATTATAACGTCGGTCGTGTCGATCGCATCAATCACACGACACGTACTTTGAGATAACCAATTTCATCACTCTATTCAAAGCCAATTTGGTCAAGCGGTATCGGCGCCGGATTGAACGTCGTGGCGAGTGTCGCAAGTTCGAACCCCGGCAAGGCCGAACTCTTTTTGAGAATTTGAATAAGTTTAAAAATGTCATCCTGTTTAAATAAAGGGGTAAGCAGTAACAGCAAAACGTCAACAAAAGTTACTTGTAATATTTGCAAGAAATTGGTCAACATAAAAAACACCGCTCTTTGTTCAATTTGCAAAAAGAGATACGAGTTTGATTGTGAGGGTTATCCGGAATCCACTTATCGATTAAAGGACGCTGAAGCTAGAAAAAGGTGGAAGTGCAAAATATGCATTAAAAACAAAACCGACTCAAATACAGATTCAGCTACTTCTAATGTCACACTTAGAAACAAACAACAGTTATCAAGTAAACCTGCTTCGCCCCAACAACAGGACATTTCCAAGCAAAACTTTGTTTTAAATGACAATTCATCTCAAATTCTGACCATCCCTGTACTTGAAGAGCATACAAGTAATTATGATAAATTTGAGGCAAATATATCTACTGAGAACTCTTTCGAATCTTTACCACTGGATGAAGATATAGATGTTTTGTCACATACATTGAAAAGAGATCCTCAACTATTTAGAAGCTGCCCAAATATTAAATCCAAGAACTTTGATTTAATAGAAGAATTGGAACACAAAGTTTCTGTACTAACAAAAAACTTGGAGATTGCTGAAAATGAAATAGCTAATCTTTTATCGGAAAACTGTCATCTTAAAAAACAAATGTCTATGTATGGTACTCAAATTAATCAGCTTAAAGACATTTGTAAATCGACGCCCAAAAGAGCTTCACAGAAGAAAAGGAATAAAGATCCCATTAAAACTAAATTAGATTTCTCTGAGCAACTTATTAGTCCCAACGCACTCTCCTCACAAACAAAGTACGACACGCAGAATTTACATCATCAACGTACAATCCAGGAAATTAAAAATGACAGGGCTAAAAATATATTGGTGAACTCCCCGAATAATCAACGACTTATAAACTTAAGTTATACCCGCTTACCATGCAATACAAAAAGAAATATTTATATTATTGGAGACGAGAAAGTAAGAGGTCTGTCCTCACAATTGATTCAAACTAAATCAGGTAAATGGAATGATAATTTCAAGATCGAGGGTAAAGTTCAACCATATGCTTCATCGTGCGAGATCCTACAAAATCCAGATTGTCTATCAAACATCCTATCTGACGATGATATTGTCATACTCTCAGTTGGTAAACACGATAAAAATCCTTACATGTTGCTAACTAATCTGTGTAGCACTCTATGTAGTTTAAGCAAGTGTACAATATTGATGTTAAATGTTTCAGAAAATAGATATCTTAATGTCAAAAAACTGAATCATGAACTAAAATTGTTTACACAAAAAATTTCAAGAATTGTAGATTTATTGAAGTTAATGAGTTGGATGTAAATTATCACAGGAAGCTTTCGGAATTAGATTTAATTACCTATAAACTAAATATAGAAATTGATTATTTGCAATATGAAAATAGTTATACAAAACTGGGTTTAAGTGAACGCAACTCGATTTATCATACCAGCAAAAACAACAACAACATGTTTTTTCGTTCCAAATCCAAAGTCCACCATTAATGAAATTACAGTTAATAATGACAAATTAAAAACAAATTGCCGACAAAGTAAATTGCGAATCTTACATCAAAATATAGCTGGCATCTGCAACAAACTGGACATGTTGGAAATAGCTCTATCTGAATTAGTGGAAACAAACAAGGAGGTGGATATATTATGTTTTAGTGAAACTTTTGTAAAACAGGGTACGGAAACTAACATCAAACTTAATAATTTTAAATTAGCTGCAGCATTTAGTCGAGATAAATGTAGAGGAGGTACTTGTATTTTAACTAATAAGGTATTTGACACTAAAACATTAAGTTTTCCTTCGAATCTAGCTACTACATTTTATTTTGAGTGCTGTGGCATAGAGATTATTGGCTTAAACTTGATAGTCGTTAATTTATATAGAATACCCGACCAGAGAAAAGCACAAGTAGGGATTTTTCTTTATAAACTTGATATTTTATTAAATTACTTGACAGACCAATATAGGAGGAAGAAAATTATAATTTGTGGCGATTGGAATATTGATATATTAAAACACAACTATGCTACAAAAGAACTTTTGAGCATACTTTATAATTATAACTTTGAAACTCACATAAAATCACCAACTCGGGCGAATTCTTGCATTGACCAAATTGCGAGTAATATAAAAAATGTGCATTCAGAAATTCATCACCTAGGCCTATCAGATCACGAAACGGCACAAACAATAACCGTAAACTCTAGAAAACACAAAAAAATATCATATTGGTCTGAATTAAAACGTGACTATTGTTCGGAAAACCTCGAAAAATTTATTCAATGTATATCTTCTCTTTCTTTTTCGGAAACACTCAACTCTAAAACCTTAACAGAAGCCTTTAATTTATTTTATGATGCGTTTACGTTGTTTTACGATCTGTGCTTTCCGACCATTAAAGTTAAAGTTAATAATAAACCAATCGCACAAAACTGGATAACGAAAGGCATTAAAAAATCTAGCAAAATGAAACGACAACTATATCTAAAATTCAAGCATAGTAAAATTAATAAAAAACAGAATGAGAAAAACTACAAACTCTATAACCATTTGTTCAAACGATGTGCACAAACAGCACAGAAACTTATGAATACAAGACGTATACAAAAGCATAAAAATAAATGTAAAGCCACATGGAACGCAATCTCCTCAACAATTACTAATAATGACCTGTATAAAAATGATATTGACGAAATAAACTTAAATAATGTGACATATAATAATCCATCAGACATTTGTAATATATTTAATGACTATTTTATTAATTTGACATCTAATCAGACATCTAATGCTAATAATATTAATATAAATCAAAATAATAAAAATCCAAATACTATTTTCCTGAATCCTGTAGATCCACTAGAAGTATATAAAATCATAATGTCTTTAAATAATAGCAAAACTAGTGGATATGACGGTATTGCAACACAGGTTTTGAAGGCTTGTGCTAATTTGATATGTCGTCCACTAGCACATGTTATAAACTTGTCTTTTGTGGAAGGTATGTTTCCTGATCAGCTTAAAATGTCTATCGTGAAACCATTATTTAAAAAGGGAAATAAGTCAGACCCTAATAACTATCGGCCGATCACCATAGTATTATGTCAAAAATTTTTGAGAAAGCAATGCTTACGAGATTGAATCATTTTCTCAGTACACATAACATACTATGCAAAGAGCAATTTGGTTTTCGTAAAGGTAGTTCAACTGCTCTTGCAATCTTTAACTTAATTAAACTTGTGACAGAAAGCATAAATAATGGCACTACAGTGGTGTCTCTATTTTTAGATATGAGCAAAGCCTTTGATTTTGTAAACCATTCAAAGCTTTTAAACAAATTAGAGTTCTACGGCATTAGGGGTAAAGCATATGAATGGATATCAAGTTATCTAAGAAACAGAAAACAGTGTACAGAAATTTTCAAGGTCATAAAGAAAAATGATAAATCGTATTCCAAAGAAAAATTTACATCTAGTTCAATATCAACTAATTGTGGGGTGCCTCAGGGTAGCATTCTCGGCCCATTGCTCTTCTTACTTTATGTAAATGATCTTCCGGAGGCTACTTTACAGAAATGTATCCTTTTTGCAGATGACACTACACTTATTATAAAATGTGAAAATAGAAATGATTACAAATCAGTTATCGAAAGGACCTTATCAGATATCATAAACTGGATGGAAAATAATAATTTAAACATTAACATAAGTAAAACTAAATTAATTCAATTTAACTCTTATAATTCCAAACAACTGGCTTTAGACATTATTTATAAAAATGAAAAAGTACAACAAGTAAATGACGTAAAATTTTTAGGACTTATTGTAGATAATCATCTCAACTGGAAGAGTCACGTAGAACATATTTGTCAGAAACTAGATAGGTTTGTGTTTGCTTTAAAAAAGTTAAGACAGAATGTATCAGTAGAAGCTGCTCTTTCGGCTTACCATGGCTATGTGTCATCTGTACTTAGCTATGGAGTAATAATGTGGGGCAACTCGACCGACGCTGACAGAGTTTTTAAACTTCAAAAACGTTGCATCCGAGTTATAAGTAAAGCGTGGTTTTTAGACAGTTGTAAACCATTATTCCAAAAATATAAAATTCTTCCACTGCCCTGTATATATATAAAAGATATCTGTATTTTTGCTAAGAAGCACATGCATTACTTTAAGCAACGTAGTGAGGTTCAGCCGAGGCAGAAAAGAGCTAAATTCCATAACCTATTGTATCAACCACCCAGTCATAAAGATATGTATAAGAAAAATGTGTATAATATGTGTGTATTGATTTATAATAACATCCCAAATGAATTAAAATTGTTACAGGGTAATGTATTTAAAACAAAATTGACAGAGTGGCTACAAGAAAACTGTTTCTATAGTATTAGGGAATTTATGGAATTTGGAAATAAAAGAGTATAACTTAATTAGTTAGTAATTTAATGTTGACTATAAATTGACTGTAATAATTTAAATATTAATCGAATTTATGAAAATGTATATAATGACAATAATTTAATTGCATGAAGTAATACTTAATAATTTAATTTAATGACATAAATATAAATACTTTGCACGCTTGCTTGCAGGCAGAATACAGTGACTTTTAGGTTATAAGATCTTTCCTTCTAAACCATGTATTTCTAGCAAATAAAAATTTTGATTTGATTTGATTTGATTTGATTTGTGATGTGTTAGGATTGTGTGTGGAGATAAAGAACTTTACGCTTGAATTTTGTTGCTTCTATATTTTATGCAAGATTTGATGTTGAAGACGACGCGACAGTACTGAGAATCGCACGAATATTTAATAAAACGCACCGTTCCTAACGGCTGCTGCGGTCGAATGGCAGTGAGTGAGACGCTGAGACGCCGTGGCATGATCTTCTATTCTTCTCCCGTGTTCCGCTCATGCGTAGCTGTGTGCGCCAATACTCTGCTTCCCGGTTTAGTACTAGTTCGACTTCCTGTCTACTGAAGAGAAGTGGAGATTTTATTCAATCCAATTAATTAATATTTTTTTGCTCTGTAGCTTTGCTCTGCTCCAGTGGACAGGCAGTCTAAGTCAGAGAAAATCTGACACTCCTTTTTACTCCACCCATTAATTGGATGACGCTACGTTCTAACAAGGTAAGAATATTGTTCTAACTTCACACCTTTGTGACATTTTAGAGAAGTTTACTACTCAATTTTTCCCAATTTCTTATGCGTATAACTATGTTACTTTTTACATATTTTAGAAAGTAAATTTCTGAATATTTGTTAATCAATAACGTCAACGTTTGAGCGTATTCTTTAGTCCAGACTAATGCTTTAGTCTATTCCGACTTTAATATGTGTCTGTGCACTACTTGCAACCTTTACCGTCCCCATACACGGGCCTCAATAAACGCCGCCATATAAAGACGCTAGAAGCGGCCAAAAAAAAACTAGAATCCGCCGCAAAAAACAGCTGAACCGCGCGATAGCTTGTGGCTGGAGAAGCTTGAAGCGGCTTCAAGCGTTTTTTTGTGGTGGCTCCGCCGTACACGAGCCACAAAAAACGGTCGCCTGAAAAAGAAGCTTGTAGCGGAGCTCTTTTGACCTTATAGGTACCAAGGACTTTAAAAGAAGATAGAAGCATGCAAGTCATTGCACTTTATTGCACCAAAATGCATTACATTCAAAAGCTTTTCCCGAAGACTCCTCGTTCAGTGTATTTAAAACTGGAACCACTTATAGTTGTGTCATATTGTCTAGAAAACATTATTTTTACAACAAAAAGAAATATTTGAGTGGTACCAGTTGTGACATCGCTTGGGAAGGCATCCAGTTGAAGAGAAAGGTGGCATAGTGATGAGCGGAGCGACTAACATGCTAAGATGTTAATTTTTTATTTTTGTGCAATTTCGTCAAGGAATGCACTAGATTTACTGCGGTCTAAAACCAGGATAGCTGATAACTTAAGTGGGACTGGGCAGGACATGTCTGCCAGATAACTGACAAACTGTTTGCCAAAGATGAACAAAATTGGTGGTCTAAGAATGATAGTGAGACGAGGTCGCAGCACACGAAAGCCATGGTGGGACAAACTAGATTGATTTTGCACGAATTGAAAGGAGAAAACGCGGGCCCGCGTAAGATGAAAGGACTGTAGGGAGGTTTTTGCCCAGAAGGGGGACACAATACATAATCGTATGATTTCTCATTATTATCCTTATAATGGACAATCTCAAATAACTTATAGTATTTGTACAAGCTAAAATCTAGTAAAATAAAATTGTGATAAAGCTATATGAGTTCAATTGGCGGCAGTGATCCCTCGTGCTGGGCGCTGGTACAGGCCATGGTCCGGAGTGAGGAGTGGCAGGCGGTTGCCTCCTTCTACGAAGCAGTAATGCTAATAAGGGAGGCGGCTGCACGCGCGAGGCTATGATCCTCGCGCCCCAGCCCCATTCCGATCCCGATTTCCGGGCACCGTAGGTGCGGGCTTGCGGATGGTAAGCAATGGATATCACGCGGTTCAATCGTCCAGTAACCGTCCGGACCGAGCCCAAGTCGTCGATGGCGCGTAGTATTCCACGCGTGCCTCAAGAGTTGTCAGCAGCAGGAGGGGCCCAGCTGGGCCGAAGCCTACTGGGGACAGGGTTGTCCGAAAGGGAGCTCGTGCCCCGGTATGAAGGCTAGAAGGAACGGGATGGGGTTTTTAGTCAGTAAGAGTCTGACACTATCTCTCGCTCCGCCCAAGAGCGGGTTTTGTCATAAGATGATTTTCCCCATCGGGAAAAAAAAAAAAAAAACGCGTGCCTCAAGAGTTGTCAGCAACCGTCGGGACCCAGCAGGGTCGAAGCTTACTGGGGCCATGGGTGATGTGAAAGGGAGACCCGGGGCCCTGGAACAGTGGCAAAGAAGGAACAAGAATGGGTGTTTAGTCAGTAAAAGTCTGAGACTATCTCCCGCTCTGGGATGTCATAGGATGATTTTACCAACTAAAAAAAAATGTTTTAAATGACTATAGTTAATAGAGTTATAGATAGGCTTAGGTCAAACATTCGGTAGTTCAAAATGCCGGTCGTCGAAAGTGTCGTAGATGAAAGTTCCTGTCGGCGAAAGGTCCATAGGTGAAAGATTCTGCTGGGGAAACTATAACAAATGAATCGTCCTGACAACGAACAGTCCAATGACGAATCGGTCTTAGGAGAAAGGTTGCGGGATCATTGATTCTAAGTAGATATTGTGGTGTTAAATTGGTGTAGTTTTGTATCTAAAATGTCTGTGCAGCGTGTAGAATCATTGGAACGGACAGGATCTCAGGAAAATGGAGCTGAGAGTTTTATGGACTGTCTCAGAAAAACTTACCAAAAAGGCTGACTTAAATATTTGCTGCAAAAGCATTCAAATGTGTCGCATCCGCATTTTAAAGGCAATGTATTGAATGTATTATAAATATATTGAATGTATTATAATAATAAGCTTGTATTGAAAAATCGAGGCTAGAAAAAAAAGTGTAACTCCATAACTTTATACCAGTTCTCGTTTCACTATACACTCACCCTTAACACAAACCCGGGTCATTATTCGAAATAACCGACAATTGCAAATGGAAAAAGGAATGGAATAGCAATCTATTTCAGCTTATTGCTTGTCGGGTTACCGTTTACTTAGCCCGCCTTTGTGCAGAGTCGATGTGTGAATACGTAGGTTTTAATATCCATTATCTGGTGACATACTGGATTGTGCTAAACTTGAGGGATTTAGAAGCGTTGTTTTTTTTTGCAAGTAATGTTAGAGTGTCACCATTGTGAGGATTACCCGGTGGACACGGTAAAGTTTGAAAGTCAGTCCTACTTGGGCAAACACCATCGTGTCTGGGTGGAGACGAACAGTACAGTCCATGTGGAACAGGCACACAGAAGGTGTTGTGAAAGCCCACATTGAACTTCTTTGAAATCGGTCGGACAGACTAAACATCTACAAACTATATGAAACAAACGCATCAGCTAATAGCTGCTAGTGTGTCATCATCATCATTATTTTAGCCGATAGACGTGTACTGTTTGACACAGGCCTCCCTCAAGTTTTGCCACAATGATCGATCCTGTGCGTCTCGCAATCATCAGATTTCCGCAACCTTCACCAGGTCATCGGTCCACCTTGTAGGAGTCCTTCCGCCGCTGCGTCTTTTGGTACGCGGTCGCCACCCTAGAACCAGAGCAATGTGCCCTGCCCATTGCTACCTGAGTTTGGCGATTCTTCTTGCTATGTCGGCAGCTTTAGTTCTCCCGCGGATATCTTCAGTTCTGATTCGGTCACGCAAGGAAACTTCGAGCAGAGCCCTTTCCATTACCCTTTGGGTGACTTTAAGCCTTCTGATGAGGCCCATTGTAGTGTGTCTTACTAAATAATAATAATAATGGTATGGAGTAAGACAGAATGCGAACTAGGAACCTCTTTTTGTGAAGCAGTAATGCAAGCGATGAAGGTGGCTAAAACAGTGAAGGAGGGGATATCCTTACACTGCCGTTGGCGTAGGAGATACACTGGACATCGGCAGTCACGGGCCAATTCTCAGGCACCGTTTGCGAGGGCTTGCAAACCATGAGCAGTGGGTAGTTCGTTGTCCGGCTCTCTAGTAAGGATCCAGCCCGAATCGAAGGCGTGTTATGTCCCACGCACGTCTCAAAGAGTTTTCAGCAAAATAAACGGTAGACGGAGCCCTCTTGAGCTGATATTCTCTAGGGCTGCCGGAATGATTAAAAAACTTACTGTGGCCCTGGAAAGCGAAGTCAGTAAAAGTCTGTCGTGATTTTTCGCTTTATCTAGAGAAGGGAGAATGGGTGTTTGAATGATTTCTCATCTCAAAAATAGTCTCCTGGTGACCAGGTCATACTCGTAAGTAAAAACAATCTCTCTTGATGGTTTTTTTAGGTGGGAAATCTAATAACAAACCCCGCTCTTGGGTGAAGTGAGAGATAGTGTCTTACTGACTAAAAACCCACCTTGTTCCTTCGTGCCTTCATACCGGGTAGAAGATAGCTGGGAAACCAACGAGTCAATGAAGGAATAAGGAAGTGCTCAGTCAGCTACATTTGATTTATATCGCGCGTTCTAACCGTACTCACGTATAATGAATGTAGTGTGAAGTGTTATCATTGAGTTCTGACAATTGTTACCACTACTTGGATTAGTGTGGTTTGAGAAAATGGTATAAGTTTTTTTTTAAATTCATTAAACCCCAAGCGAAAGGAAAAGACAAATGGAGCAAAATTGTGACACGATGGTACCCTATAGAAGGTAAAAGGAAAAGAGGCAGACCACAAAAGAGATGGGATGATGATATAAGGCAAGTGGCAGGCGTCACATGGAACAGAGTGGCCCAAGAAAGACATGAGTGGAAAAGATTGGAGGAGGCCTTTGTCGACTGGCAAACAGATCTACAAAAAATAAGGAAAAATGAAATAAAAGATTAGGTTTACATTCCTTTTCTATGAATAATGTAATATGGACCTGAATAAAAGGCTTTATTATTATTATAAACCCCAAGCGAACGCCGGTTCGCACTGTTATTATCTTTCTATTGTGTCTCTAATTTACGGTATCTGAAGAGTTAAGGGTGGACATCATCCAATGATTTCTCCTGCTCTGAGCGGAGTGGGAGGGCGTGTCAGACTTTAACTGACTAAAACTACACCTGTGTTTTTTAGTTGTCCTTTGCATTCTAAGACTACGGTTTTCCTATTCAGAAATTCCCAGTGGTTCTAGATATTGGGCATTGGCCTTGCTGGGCCTCTACGGTTCGCTGACATCTCTTTAAGAAGTGCGTGGTTCACTACGCACTGTTGACGACTGGGCGTGATCCGGTCAATTACCGGACGACCGGACGGCGAGCTATCCATTGCTCAACGTCCGCAAGTCCCTTGACGTCTGTAAGCCCGAAATGGTATAAGTTTGGCTTTGTGCTGTAATAAAATCAAACTCAAATTAAATGCATTTAATTTGATTAATGCAGTTATGAAATTGTCACCAAGTCATTAAAAGAGCACACTTCTGGAATAAAAAGTATCCTATTTGCTGGGACATGGTCCAATCAGACTCTTTTAAGGTGGTTCTTCATGATTTTTCACCCCTTAATGAGGTTAATTATTCGTGAGCTAGGTGGGCCTCGCACAAGCAAGGGCTCTTGGAGAAAGAGGGTTTTTTTATAATTGTTTTCTCATTGATAGTAAACGAAGACAACCAGACAGTAAACGAAGACAACCACATGGTCAACCACTGGGTTGCGACAGTCGCTGTCTCGTTTTCGATTAAAGGCCTCGCTGAGATGTGCCTATGCCCACGTCTAACTGTCCCTGTTTTTTTGTGGCCGCTTCTAGCGTTTTTATGTGGCGGCATTTTTTTTTTGAGGCCCATGTACGGGGACACTATCACCTGTACCTTTTTTGTGGCTCGTGTGCGGAGGTGCCGCCATAAAAAACGCTTCAAGCTTCTCTGGCCTCAAGATATCGCGCGCTTCAACTGTTTTTTGCTAGCTTTGTTTGTGCCCCTTCTATAGTTTTTTTCAGGCCCGTTTGCGGGGACAATAAATCAGTCCACGCTACGATGCTGAATAGAACACATTGATAATAATATAGAATTTCTTCTCAATTCGCCTAGAGGAAATCCTTTTAGGCGTACAGCTTGTGTGTTAATGTTATTTTCTAAAATAGACAGTTTCCGTTCCAAACGAAGATATAGGCGAAATACAGTTTGTAGATACCTATTTCAAGTAATAGGATTGTCCCTAACGATCTCTCAGAGACATTTCCTTTCCCTTTCAATTTCCTACTTAAAGCTGTTTACAATTCCGTATCTATTATTTAAATTACCTACTTATGTATGTATTATGTAATAGTTTTGTTTTTATTGAGGAAGTAACTTGTAACGGGAGAAAATTTTATTAAGATCATTCATTATAAAATATCGATAAAAAAAAATTAAAGAAAACGCTAAATAATAATAATAAACGAATAAATATTATTGTGATAAATGTGTGGGGCGCTTTGTGCCATATTTTTCGTAAATCAAGCACCCATGAGTTTGCCTCTGAAAGGAAAACCCGGCCATAGAATGAAAAACAATGAGTACAATTTTGGTCGAAAAATTGAATTAAAAATATAAAAATCGAATCAAAGTTTGCTATAATTTCGGTCAACATAATCCTTATCAACTATTTTTTTTTCTTTTAATTATAAAATATTTTTTAAACACAATTTGATGAATGTCACTGATATGCTTGGTTTTATTTTGTCCTAAAAAAACAGTCGTTGTTGAAAAACATATCAGGAAGTTGTATTAAGCAGCCCCAGAAAAAAAAAACCGCCACAAAAAAAAGCTAGAAGCCGCCGCAAAAAACAACTCAAGCGCGCGACAGCTTGTGGCCGGAGAAGCTTGAAGCGGATTCAAGCGTTTTTTTTTTGAGGCGGCACAGCTGCACACAAGCCACGAAAAAAGGCTTCCTCAAAAAGAAGCTTGAAGCGGCTTTTTTGTGGCCCATATGCGGGGACAGTAAGAAGGATGGATGTTTGATATAAGTCGAAACTATCTTGCTTAAGAACTCCTTCATAACTATTTAAAAGTGATTTAAAAACACTTGTTGTGACAATCTAAATAAAATAACAAGACATTTTGAAGTATGTCTTTCATTGGTATTTAGACGCATATCTACATATTTTTCGAATAATTTACTGCTCTATGAGTGTTCCGGAGATCAATACAGCGATAAATATAAAAAATGAAAGTGCACACAGTGATATTGTTGGTGAAAAAAAGAACTCTGTTCATATAATTGAAATGGATTCGGTCAAAAAAGAAAGAGATACACCAGGACCGGCAGCTGTAGCTAAAAGCAAAGAAATACTTTGCATTGATATGGAAAATAATGTAGAAGCACGTGTCGATATGCACAACCAAATGCAAACAGGGCCGATAGTAAACCTTTCTGAGTTGACAGCACATGTGATAAGTCAAAGAGCTGCACAGAGAAAGTTCACAGTGAAGGGGCTTTGCCAATATATGCTTGGTTATGGGAGACAACAGCAAAATATGCCAAGGCCGATTTGGAATCAGGAACAGACTTGCCTACAACCTGAACAAGCGGTTTGGATGCAGTACGGTGAGTGTTGTGGCATTTCAAAATATCTCTTCTTCTTCTTCTTCCTTCCCTGGTCCCTTTACTTGGAGTCGGGTCTCCTCTTTTTCCTGTGCCATGTAGCCCTATCTTGGGTTGTTACCTCTTTTGCATTTCAAAATGTATAACTTTTTACACAACATTATTTTTGGTAAATGCGAAACCTGAAAATAGTTTGTTCAGAATCTGTAACTGAATGGATACCAATAGTTTTTACATCATGTTATATTTTTTCCCAAAAATGTTTAAAAAGGTCACAAGTTGGAAACCACCGACACTAAGTACAACGCAGGTCACGGCACGATTTGTCCAAATATCATGCGATTCAGGGTCTGAGAAATATTAAATGCTTCTTTTCCTAAAGTTGATCTTCCTTCTCTTCTTCCGTTTTATTTAGGGTCGGCGCAACACGTTTTATTCTTCCATTCTGTCCTGTCACTCGTCACTACTCGTCACGCTATCACTAACTCCCTTTTCTTACATATCACTTCTCACACAATCCATCCATCCACATGTAAACTCATAACTCTTTTAGCAACATGCGTTTCCTCCTCTTTACATGACCATACTAAGACAAACGATTTCCTTTCAACTTTTCAGTCACTGGCGCCACTTTCAAACTTCCCCTAATATACTCATTCTCACTTTATCCATTCTCGTCACACCACACATCCATCTTAACATTCTTATCTCCGCTACATGCAATCTTTTTTCATCCGCCTTTTTCACAGTCCAACATTCTGATCCATACAGTAAAGCGGTTTACGATAATCGTAAAGTTTATAAAATAACTTTATTTAAAGATAATAATGTCAAAATCCTGAAGACAGGGAGCAGTGGTCGCGGGTTCAAACCCTGCCAGGCGCATTACTTTGCTTAATTTATTTCATTACCACTGGTCTCAAAACGGTGAAGGAAAACATCGTGAGGAAACCGGTATGTCCTAGAACCAAAAACTCGAAGATTTGTGACGTTCACGAACCCGCACTGGGCCCGCGTGGTGAATTACGGCCCATTCCCTCTTCTAGAGAGGAGGCCTGAGTCCTAGCAGTGGGAACATTAAAAAGGCTGATGATGAAAAGCTGTTAAATAGATTTTTAACCGATTTCTTTATCGACTGCTAAAAAAGGAGGAGGTTCTCATCAATTCGGATGTTTGGATTTATTTTTAATGTTTCTTCGCGCATAACTTCGTCGCTTGCCAACAGATTTGAAAAAATATTTTTTTGTTGGAAAAAGTATACTTCCCAAATTGTCCCATAGTCACCAAGTTGGGATCTGATGATGGAACTCCTCAAATTCAATTCAATTTTTTTGTGAAGTCGGTTTTTTTAAAAAAGTAAGCTTTTTTAAATATACTTCCTGGTTTTAGGTCCGACTCAAGTTCAAGTTCCTCTTCAAAATCCTCTTGACCGTCCTCAGCATGTACAAGAACCAGTGACTCTTCCCGGTCCACAAATAACACAAGCACAATACCAGGGAGGATATGGCCAACAACAGGGTTATTACCAACAAGGCTATGGCCCACCTCAGGCCCCAAGATATCCCCCCCAGCAAGGATATGCCCCCCAGCAAGGATATGCCCAACAACAAGGCTACGGTCAAGGGCAGGGGGGTTACAACCAAAACCAAGGTTACGAAGAACGTCAGCCTCGAAGAGCACATCACATGATAGGAGAGGCACCTTCAGCAGGGGAACCGATGGTATACGACCCAAATTCGCGTAACGGTTTTGTCAGACTCGTCATGGCTATAGTGTTGGTTATGTTATTGATTACTGCTGCCTTCGTAGCTTTTGTTTTGATGACGTAAGTATTCTCCATTTCCTTTTTCTAAGTCATTATTTAAATTGAGAGCAGTGGTGGCTGACTATCGAGTTGTAGGTCGCGGGTTTGAACCCTGCCAAACGCATTATTTTTTGTAATTTACTTTAGTAACACTGCTCTCAAAACGGTAAAGGAAAACATCGTGAGGAAACCGACATGTCCTAGAACTAAAAATTCGAAGACATGTGACATTCACCAAGGCGCACTGGGCCTGCTTGGTGGATTACGGCCCATTCCCTCTCCTAGAGAGGAGGCCTGAGTCCCAGCAGTGGGAACATTAAAAAGGCTGATGATGATGATGAAGTCATTATTTAATTTGAGAGCAGTAGTGGCCAACTTACGAGTGGTAGGTCGCGGGTTTGAACCCTGCCAAACGCATTATTTTTTGTAATTTACTTTAGTAACACTGCTCTCAAAACGGTGAAGGAAAACATCGTGAGGAAACCGGCATGTCCTAGAACTAAAAATTCGAAGACATGTGACATTCACCAAGCCGCACTAGGCCTGCCTGGTGGATTACTGCCCATTCCATCTCTTAGAGAGGAGGCCTGAGTCCCAGCAGTGGGAACATTAAAAAGGCTGTTATGATATCAATCTTTATCTATATGTTGCTGGTTTACAAAAGCTCGGATTAACTTGAAATTATAAGTTCAAATAATATAAATATTTACATATTCATAATTTAAAAAAAAAAAAACTGGTCAAGTATAAATCAGATTCGCGCACGAAGGGTTCCGTACTGTTCGTAGCAAATAGACAGCTAAAAATTACCTTGGTTGTATTGCGCCCTTAAATATTTATTTTATTTTGTTTTTTTAGTATTTATTGTTATAGCGGCAACAGAAAAACATTAATAGTGAAAATTTCAACTGTCTATGCAGTTCATAAAGCTTTGGTTTCTTAGGAAAGCGGTGCCGTCATATAGCGGCCGTTTCACATCGTCAGTCATTTTTTCAAAACAAACGTCATACGAAAAGTATTCAAGATAGAAAATGGACGACCTTGATTTAGCTTCAGTAATTTACTTGGAGGATTAACTATCATCAGAAGAGGAAAATAGTCGTTGTTCCGGAAAACGGCCGCTATATGACGGTACCGCTATCCAAGGAAACCAAAGCTTAAGATTCAGCCTGGTGACAGACGGACAGAAAGTCTGACGGATAGTGGATTTTTAGTAATAAAGTCCCGTTTTATCCTTTGGGACGAGAACCCTAAAAACGGCAATATCCTTATATTTTGTAATACCTATATATCACAAGGTTAAAAATCCTAGATTTTAATTTTAAAATACTTATACTCAGTTTTTTATACTGTTTAAATCTCTCACTGAGCTGCACTTATATGTTTCTTTTTCAGTCCCAATATGAAAATCTGGTTCCAAAGATCAGGCTGGGTGATATTGATACCCGCAATGTAAGTCAACTTTTAATAAATCTCTTATGCTTTGATCGTTCGCACCGAGTAAACGGGTGAGACAGTGCTCTCGGCCGAATACTCGGTACGTGTAAACAGAGCGCCGAGTGCTCGTCGAAGCGCTTATCTCTACAACTCGTTTACATCACTTTCTCGGCCGAGCAACACTTTACTGTCTCGCCCTTTTACTCGGTACGTGTGATCAAGACATTAGCAGCGGTTATTGACGATTCTAACAGTAACCGAGTTTCTAAAATCCCGCCCAAAGTTCATATCGTATTCGTAATCTTTGAGTTGCCCTTTACGTTCCAGGGCCACTAAGTGCTTGGCCACACTGGCAGCGCGGTGCAGGGAGCTGGGCGGGTGTAGGAACGCGCGTGTTGCTTGGCCACATTGGCAGCCCAGTGCGGGGAGCTGGGCGGGTGTAGGAACGCGCGTGTTGCTTGGCCACACCGGCAGCGCGGTGTGGGAGCGACGCGGGTTCAGGGATAGGGTTACCGCTCACCGCCCACACACTCACTGTGGCCCTCGTATAAACGAGCTAAGGCGTGAGTTTGCCCACGGGCATCCTGCGTTTAGCAACTCGCGTCGCTTCCCGCCCCCGCGTGCCTACTATGCTACTATATGCACCCAACAGAAGTACTTAACCCTGCAATACATGTTGCCCGAGCTTAGACCAATGCGAGCTTAGGCAAATATAGGCAAATTTACAAAAGGCAACCGCTTCTCTCTAAATGTTCGGCAAGCTTGAAGGAAACAAATGCCAATGGCCAACATAGACGAGTTTTAAGGAGACCTCCACTTGTTTGGCGAGTGCCCGCGAGACCGACACCCTTCCGAAGTGAGGCAAGTGATCGCGAGCGTCTGGGATTCGTGACAAGCTACGCCAAATGAGGTCTATAGACGTTGGCGCATGTCTTTAGCCAACCAACTAGGCGAGCGATACCGAGCGATAGCAAGAGAAGGCAAATATACTGTCCAGATGTTGTTATTGGTCTTCGCTCGGTAACGCTCGGCCAACATGTATTGCAGGCTTTATGTTTGAGATTGCCTCGTCGCGCCCGCCCTTCACCTGCACTTGCAGTCTGGACGAATAAGAACTTTGTCGAACAATTCGCAGCTCTAGCGGGCTTCGGCCACACATCAGACACCTCTTTGAGGCCCTCGTGGAACATAACGCGCGATCGACCGAAGCCGTTCACAGGCGGTAAAGTGCAAAATAGATAGGTACAGAAGACAATCTCATGTATTGAATTCACTTTTTATATCTACGCTCGGTGGACTCACACTAATGAGCGTTTGAGTCGGAACCCCCTACCAGTTGTTACGTACGTAGGTAATTAAATGCCGTTTAATTAACAGAGAACTTTATTCACCACAAACAATAAGTAATTTGTCCAGTCAACAATAATCCAAATCACAGTTAGCACTAGAGTTCCGTTATAGTATCGCTTCGGTCGTTAGATAAAATCTAGTTTTACAGTTGTTTTCATCACAAGTGTATTGAAAAACGTCGTATATACGTGAGTAAAATGATTACCGATCTCGGCTCTCATAAGACCCTCGCCATGGCTCGGGTTTAAATACCGTCGAGACGGTAATCATTAACATTATACACTTGTAGCGACATCTATGACGCCACATAAGAACTATGAAGAAAATATGAAACCTGCATCGCGCAATCAAAGTTCTCCGCGCGATTTAAACATATACGTTAGCCCGACATCACCTATCGGGCAGTCGCCCATCAGACTATAACACCTGTCTGGTCGCAGGAAAGGGAGAAAAGGGAGGATACCTTTTCAGTGGAGGTTTGCGGGACCTACCTCCAAACACTTATATCATAATGTACTATTATGTTATTAGGTAGTAATAAGTCTGCCAATATTTTATACTAAGTATTTTTCAGGATAACCTTGCTGGCAGCAAACTACGGCCTAGTGTGTTCGCCGTGTGGCCGGGTGTGTCCTGGCAACGGGATCTGTTTAGCTTTATCGGTAAGCCACTGTATAATGAATGAATGGAAGAACATTTTGTCTGGCTGTTTGGAGTTTTGTGAGATGAGTGTATGACTGTGGTGTAGCTATAATTTTGTATTGTTACTTCAATAGTCAAATCAATCAAATCAAATCAAAAACGTTTATTTCAAATAGACCAATTACAGGCACTTTTGAATTGTCATAATGTCGGTCAGTCAAACAAACAAGTGAAGCTAAATTGCACGTTCCAAAGAGTAGATCTCTATGGAGAAGAGCGTGCAAGAAACTCCATGGACACTCTTTTAAATCATATGTGTTACATATAGTGTTTGGTTACATATTTCTTGTTGCTTCTATTATGTGAGCACAATGTAGATAATAATAAAAAAAATATTAAAAGATAAAAACTGAATTAAGCCACTGGCAGCTAAGACATGACCAGTCTCATCTGACGGCACCCGTTCACGAGCATGACGCGCTGTAGTATTCTAATGTCTTTAACTAATGTAATTGGCCTTTGGTCGTTTTATGTTAAAGTAAAATAAATAAATAAATAAATAATAAACACACACTTATACTTGCACTAATAATTTAGATATTGTAGCGTTGCTCAGCTCGCGGAAGGCTTCGTGTAGGGATTTTTTCTGTAAAATAAAAGACACGGGCCGGCCGGCACACTTCTACAAGGTGTAACGTTAAATGCGCAAAACCTGAAATTAGTTTGATCAGAATAACGAGCAGAATCAATTGAACCACTTTTTAATATAGGTTCAATTTTTCATAAAAATCTTTATTAAAAATTTTGACCTATTTATGAATAGCCATCACGTGCGCAAATCCGCTGAAATAGGTAAACAAACGCAAAATAGTGGTAATTCAATCAAATGTTTTCATACAGTGGATAATAAAAGTTCTCATTTCAATGCAGATATGAATTTTAAACAAACTAAAACTGCTCATAAAACCTTTAATTTTTTTTTCTCACATAATTAGGTCAATCGAATTAAAAATAATTTGGGGTTGTCTGAGGTTTTGCGCATTTAAGGCTGCAGTCTTTTAAAAATTCACCCGCGGCAAATTATTAGCGCATCTTTGTATGCTTTTTTTGAACAAAATAATGAAACAACTTGAAATATTATTATAGCACATATTTAACCATAGTATGAGTAGTAGCCAGTTGTTTTTTTAAGTCAATTTGGGTGTATTATGTTTGGTAAATCAAGCGTTAAACATAGCTCTTTCGTGCCAACATCATTTCGACTTATGTTTGTGAGCTTCGTTAATGGCATTATATAACGAATTTACAAATCTTACGAATGGGAACTTAGCGCAACATTATCATCTTTGAAATGCATTCATGGCTAGTTCTAATTATGTTTCATTTTCTTATTTCAGAAGTCACAATTTCATCAAAATTCTCAACATTTGGCTCTTATTAAATGTTTTTTTTTTTCACAATAACTAAGCATCGTAGTTACATCATACTTAGATTATTTTGATGCCAAAAGTTCAATAAAGCAAATAATAAAAAAAAAATCTAAATCACCATAATTTATCCAAAATAATGATTTTAAAAAATGTCCAAAAAATGTGTACAAATTTATACACATTTTTTTGACGAAAGAGCTATGTTTAACGCTTGATTTACCAAACATAATACACCCAAATTGACTTAAAAAAAATAACTGGCTACTACTCATACTATGGTTAAATATGTGCTATAATAATATTTCAAGTTGTTTCATTATTTTGTTCAAAGAAAGCATACAAAGATGCGCTAATAATTTGCCGCGGGTGAATTTTTACAAGACTCCAGCCTTAACGTTACACGTTGTATATTTTTCTTAGTTGACCACACAAGCTTTTCTTACTAAAAGTACTTCTACATTAAAGCCCATAACATCATTACCCCTATTAGCAGCAATCCTATCCAACCAATGTTTACAATAATCATCTCTTTCTTGTTTTCTTAAAGTCTGATACAGATAAAAACACTTTTTTCATGTGTTATATGCACAGCACAGCATTGATCACTATTTTACACAATAACTTTAAACACTACACTAACTCAAAAGGTTTAGTTCTCTTTAGTATACGCACTAGGTCCGTATTATCTAACAGCTGTATAGTCTCAACATTCAGGAAAATGATGATGATAAAAATCACACGGAAATTTCCATGTATTTTTTTAATCCGTAAAAAAAATAAACCAGAGTAATTTTTTTTTTTTCAGGTAATTGGAATGAGTCTAATTACTGCAAAAATAACGGTTCACTTTAGAACTCAGATAATATTGTATGCAGTTATTGCTACGGCCGCAGTAGTGTTGGTTTGCCTTATGCTTGCTTTTACGTCTGTAAGTAAGCCATTTATATCTATACAACCTTGTTTTTAGTATATGCGAAACCTGAATTTAGTTTGTTCAGAATCAGTAACTCAATGGATTCTAATAGTTTTTACGCCATATTATACAAGAAGTAAGAGACAGCCCTCCGCAAACTTTAAGGGCTTGCTCAGTAGTCGAAACTGAATAACCTTCCACAAGATTTTTTTTCAGGAAACGAAAATAAAATCAGCCTCACAATGCAACATTATAAACTTGATTGGACAATTTGTATGGCGAGGTCAATTTTCTTTTTCACATTAGGTGTGCGCGATCCTCGGGCGAATGAGTAGCGCGGGCGTCGCGTGCACGCTGCGTGAGCATCGTGCTTTTTTGCCCTGCGGCGTGTGTAAAGAGTGCCCGCGGCGCGCACGAGTCGCGTTCTTACTTCTTACGCCGCACGCTTGCTGCACACACGTCACATGGCGGCACCACGCGCACGCGGCGCCCACGTCACTCACACGCCCGTGGAACGCCCGCGCCTAATGTGGGGGAGACTTTAATGAAAAATCCTATTCATAACTAGCTTTTGCCCGCGGCTTCGCTCGTGTTTAATTCGGGGTAACACGGTTCCCTTTTTGGCTTATTATTCCCGACATCTTCAACAAATATCGATAATGTATACATAATAAATACAAAAACTAAACAAATTATTTACTAAAAACTTCTTTGAGAATCACCCTATCGATTGGTGAAAACCGCTAGAAAATCGATGAAGTCATTTTTAGTTTATCGCGAACAGACAGACAGACAGATGCGGCGGGGGACTTTGTTTTATAATATGTATTGATGATACAATATCACTCGCCATACTCAAATTTATCTTAAGATACGAAATATTACTAGTTAGCTTTTACCAGCGGCTTCGCCCGCTTTTATTAGTCTATGTCCGTCTCCAGAGTCAAAATTCATCAAAATCAGTTTTGCCATTTAGGCGTGAAGACGTAACAAACAAACAAACAAACAAACTCACTTTCTCTTTTATAATATTAGTAAGGATCTTCGTCGTGTGTGAAAGACCTTTTAATTGTATGGCGAGCGATTTTGTATCAAGATAAAATATTATAGCTTCTTAGCTGTGTGTAGTGCCCCTTAGTGAACTCCACTGCGGGTGACGTAACCTACGAAACATTATTATTTGCGGTTGGTACAGTAATCCAGTCTAGGGATCGAATCGCAAAATATATATTTTTTTTTATTGTATATTCTTTTCCGGGATAAAAAGAACCTAGTGTGGTGCCCAGGATATTAAAGAATAATTATACCAAGTTTCATCGTAATCGAACCGGTAGTTTTTGCGTGATGCCTGAACAAACAGACAGACAGACAAAAATTTTTTTAATCACAATTTTGGGTTCGGTGTTGGTCTAGTAACATGGCATTATTTTTTTTTGATATTTTCAATGTACAGAATTTTCATTTCTACAGATTTATTATAAGTGTAGATATGACTGTGTACGCATTTGATATTTTTCCTTTCTATTTCAGTTCGATTTTACAAGTTATGCTCTCTACATAATTGGAGTATCTGTTGCGTTTTCCGTGATCGTCTTGATAATATTCCTTACATCTGCATTAACAGGAACGATGATGAAACCATTGTTTATTGGAATATTGATTGTAGGAACCCTAATACAAGTTGTGGTGAGTTTTGACTATAGTTTCTATTTCTAGTTCTAGGATTCAGTCTCCGTTAATCATAAAGCATTCTCTATCATCGTTTTGAGATCAATGTTGATGGAGGAAATTATACGGTGTTTACAGATTATGTAACATATTATACTTGTGTTATATAACACGTCCACATTATGTAACCTTGTTATTAAAATTGCAACATAAAACAATACTGTACACATTACAAAAACAATGTTATATAACAGACTGTCAGCCACCACCCCGCCACCCGCCGCTGGGCCCGCGCTTTTGAGTAGGTACACGTGAATAAGTTATATAACATTGTTGTACATATTAATGACATGTTTTATAATATACAGTGTCCACATTATCTGTAACATGTTATATAGCAATGTTGTATAACATGTTATATTATATTATCAACTGCCGTGGACACTGAATGTTGTAAAACATGTCATTAATATGTATAACATGTTATACAACATTGCTTTATAACATGTTTTAGATAGACACTGACAGTCAACATGTAACTTGTTATGTTATATTATATTATCTATAATAAAAATTATAATATTATCTATAGGAAACATGTTATATAGCAGTGTTGTTTAACATGTTAAGTTATATAGTTTATACGCACCTTTACATTGTTAGGCCTACTATCCACGGACGCGTAGCTTCATAGACGCGTAATCGTTATTATACGCTTGGTGTACACGTTTGCTCACAGTTTACATAAAAAACAATGAAACTCAGTCGACGAGTCGGCAAAGTCATCGCGTTATGCTTGCGTCGCTGCATACACGCTTCATGATGCCTATAGTTCCGCTTGTCACACGTCGAGGCGTATATTGAGCAAAAGCACATTTTTATTTTTATAAAAATAACAGGTACCAAAGCGGTCATTTCTGCCTGATCACTTTAAAAAAAAACGCTTGAATCCTGCGGCGCGGTGCCAAACCAAACCCTTTGAAGTTGTACGCATGTAATACGCCTCATGGACAGGTATCAGTACGTTCTGCTGCTGCTATCAGGCGTATTTTGAAGCGTTTATGAAGCGACGCGTTCATGAATAGCAGGCTTTAGTCTACATGTGTTTGATTTTGCGACTAACAACACCTTGTAAGTCTAGACTGTAACCACTGACCCATCACTAGCCCACCACTAACCCACCATTGGCCCACCACTGGCCCACCACTGGCCCACCACTGGCCCACCACTGACCCACCACTGGCCCACCACTGGCTCACCACTGGCCCATCACTGGCCCACCACTGGCCCACCACTGGCCCACCACTGGCCCACCACTGGCCCACCACTGGCCCACCACTGGCCCACCACTGACCCACCACTGGCTTACCTCTGGCCCACCACTGGCCCACCACTGGCCCACCACTGGCCCACCACTGGCCCACTACTGCAAACTTTAAGGCCCATGCTTGGTTGGGACGCCATGGCAGCGCTGCCAGTTTGTGCAACCAAGGAAATGCATGGTGTGTACCTCACCTGGCCACTTGGCCACGCAACCAATTCATACTTTTTTTTGGCGTCCTGGTGAGGCACGGTTTATTTATTTACTAATTTGATTGAATGGCTTGTCTTAGGTCAGTATTTGTTCTATTTTGAGGGTAAGTGTATAGACACAAATCTATCTTGAACCAGCATCTACTAGACATAGCTACTGAACCCTTCGATAAATGGTCATTCTGAGGCTAGAGATTCTTTTAAAGGAGCATCAGCAGCTAATGCTTAGTGCGGTAAGCATGACTGGCTGGTTGGTTGACGTGCAAAGCTAAACGCAAAATTTGTGGGCAGGATGTAGTTAACAAACTTTTATTATGAAAGAAAAAAGTCCCAAACTAAACAAACCATTAAGGCCTCCCCCACATTAGGCGCGCGCGTTTCTCGGGCGTTTGAGCAACGCCAGTGCCGCGTGCGTGACGCGAGCGCGCTGCGTAAACGTCGCGTGTTGCTGCCGTGTGACGTGTGTGCGGCGGAAGGGGTAAGAACGCAACTCAAGCAACGCATGCGCGCCTCGTCACGTCGTATGCACTCTTCACACACGCCGCAGGACAGCAAAACGCGACGCTTACACAGCATGCTCGCGGCGCGCGCGCTTCGCCCACGCCGGAGGATCGCGCACGCCTAAAGTGGGGTCAGCCTTAACATGAAACTTGTGCGATTTTCATAATTTTTTAGTTATTTTAAGGTAATTGAAAACTAATCATCTTCCTCGAGCGCTGATCATACATACGACTGTACAGCTTCAATGACCTTGAAAAACGCTTGTCGTTTTGTACACACATTTCTATATCTTTTATTTCCAAGAAAAATTCAGAAAAAGATTTTTATTTTTTTTTATCTGTGATGTGATGGCGATTTATGTAAAAACCCACAATTACGTAATAGGCAAAGCAATATAAAATAATAATAATAATAACGAAAAAGAAAAAATACACTTCTGGACACATCTATTGGCCCACCTTACATTTTCAGTTTCGTTTGATCCTAGCTAAAATTTTATATTAGGTCGAGCAAAAAGTTTCTATGCAGTTTTGAACCTGGCACATTCACAATTTCATTCAATAGTCTTTTTTTGAATTTCGAACACAGAATTTATAGAAACAAAAGACAATTTGGAGCCTGTTTGTTGATATCAAACAATCGAATACTAAGAAAACTTGGTTTTATTGGTTTACTTGGATTTAATTCTTGAAAAAGTGATTGATATCTTTGGTTTTGCAACAAACAATACTTATTCTTAACATTAAGGTGAGGTTCTATCAATATCTATGGATACTTCACCTGAAGTCGCCGCCCAAGCTGTGGCACTTATTCAGGCCGGGCACAGCCAAAGAAACGTGAGTGCTCAACTTAATTTAAGTCGATCTGCGGTCCGAAATGTTTATCGGAGGTACCAAGAGACTGGCGGCTTTGTTCGTCGCCAAGGAAGGCCACGATCTCGGGTCACAACTGAAAGGCAGGATCGATTCATCGTGACGACCAGCTTGAGAAATCGTCACCTTACCTTCATTGAGATACAAAACCAACTTCGCGACTTCCACGGAGTATCTGTGAGCGCTCGAACTGTTCGGAGAAGGTTAAAAGAACGCGATATGGTACCACACAAGCCAGCTAATGGGCCCAAACTAACGCGAGCCCACCGAACAGCGCGCCTTCATTTCGCACGCAATCATTTAAATTGGATACAGCAAGATTGGAGCCGTGTACTCTTTTCTGATGAGTCTAAAATTGTGTTACATGGCAATGATGGAAGGAAGAAGGTCTACCGACGTAAGGGAGAGCGTTTCGCACAATGCTGTTTTGAAGAGAGGGTTGCTTATGGCGGTGGCTCATGGACTGTCTGGGGCGGTATATCCGCGAGCGGCAAAACTCAACTTGAGGTTGTGACAGGACCACGGCTGCCAACATTAAATGTTGAAAGGTACATTCGTGAGTGCCTTAGCACTATCGGACTATGTGGGCCCAAATTTCCTTTTTATGCATGATAATGCAAGAGCCCATGCGGCCGGCATCGTCAGGGAATATCTTCGGGATGTGAACATCACAGTTATGGACTGGCCAGCCAGAAGCCCAGACATGAACCCCATTGAGCACATGTGGGACGAGCTAAAAAGACGTGTTAGGGCTCGTCAGCCAGTTGCCCAGACGATGCAGGAGTTGAAAACTGCCATAGAAGAGGAGTGGGAGATGATCCCTCAAAATTTCATAGAGCGGTTGATAAACTCTATGCCTAATCGTATGAGAGCTGTGGTAGATGCCCATGAAGGCAACACGCGTTATTAAATTAAACCTTTATTTGATAAAATATGTTTTTTATTCAAGGCGCATAATATCCGACTTGTTACGCGTAGCTCCATGTCGTATGGTATTCTGAATTCAAATTTAAAACAATACGATCGAAAAAGATGGTAAAATGTATCAGGTTTAAAACTGCATCAACAGTTTTTGTTCAATCTAGCAATCATATTTCGGTAGGGGCCATCGAAACCTAAACTCTAAGGTGGGCCTCTATATTTGAAAAGTTCTAAGTTCTAAATAACTTCATTTTGAAAATTACTTTTTGACATGAGTAATTTAAAATAAGTTTTCAAAGAGAACAATTTTTTTATCGCACGGTAAATACTCATTCGCGTGGGCTCGAGGCTCGATAATCTCCCTATGATTTTAATGTGAAACACCCCATTGTTATGTATGTAGTAAGCACGTACCTACTTATGAAACTTATATTACGACGTCTCAGACAAAAAAGTTTTGTCTAAGACGTCTAAGACAGGTCTGAAACGTCTTATGCACCGGCCACACAGAACAGACGCAAGGCACGGACCCGTCGCAGTCGCGGCGCCCGTTTAATCTACTTGCATTTAAAATGTATACAGCCGTCGCGACGTAAAACGACGACGTTTTCGCGACTGCGACGGGTCCGTGCCTTGCGTCTGTTCTGTGTGGCCGGTGCTTTAGACAGGACGTCTGAGACGTCTTAAATGAGCGCAGGCCCACACTTTTTTGAACACTTCACAGCCCTATGAAAACGCTCAGTTCATTCTTCTATCTATATGGTTAGTAAATAAAATATTGCTATGTAATAAATAAAATATTGCTATGTACAGATGGACTTCAAAAATGAAAATAAGGTTAGTGTGTTTGAGATTGTTCACGATTACCATGCACATATTATTGACCACGATGACACGGACTGAAGATCAATCGATTTCAATTATTTGAAAGAAATAGAACCCAAAAATAATAGAAAAAAAATTGCATCCAAAATCTAACCCATTAAATCAAGAGATTATACGATGAACCTACAGCATCAGAAATGAAGATATCCTTTGGAGAATAAAGATTACTGACATAGCCCGAAGAATCGCCAAACTTATGTAGCAGTGAGCAGGGCACATTACTCGCAGAACAGATGGTCAATGGAGCCGAAAGGTTCTGTAGAGTGCGACTGCACACTTAAAGACGCAGTTTTAGAAGTCCTCCACCACTACCACAAGATGGTCAGACCAATAACCTGGCGAGGATCGCAGGAATCCGATAGATGCGGGACGCACAGGATCGTGCATTATGGCGACACTTGGGGGAGGCCTATGTCCAACAGTCTATCGGCTGAAATGATGATGATGATGAAATTAAAGAGTATAAAGTAAATTTTGTTTTTATTTCCGAAATTTCGTCGATCAATGTCATCGATCTCGATCGCTCAAAGTTCGATCGAAGAACATTTACATGGCCTACAGAGGAGTAATTAATTTACTTGATCAAGTCAACATTCCACTGTGATCCTTTTGTACTGAACAGTGTGGAGTTACGCTGAGTGTACGTATTTAAATATCGTTCATACATACATAATAATACTTTATTTTAAAAATTCACACTAAATTATTCTCAATATCCACCTTCTTAAATACAACCGTCTTATTCGATCGTCCCAATTCAAATGCCACAACTCGTCTAAATCAAATGACGATATGACGACAGCGACTGTCGCAACCCAGTGCTGGGCACGCCACATCATGTTGATAAGTTCCCTCTTTGTGTGGTGGGAGAGACGTTACGGCATCCTCACTTTCCGCATGACCTCACCGGACATGGTAAGTTCGGGAAGTACCTGCATCTGATTAGTGCGGAATAAACGCTTGGGTGTCACCGTTGCCGTGCCTCGCTTAGGCAGAGCATCACCGTGTCTTCGTGGGGGCGACCGGCAGTAGTGATTTCACGGGCTGGGCCTGGTCTGCAGGCCTGGTGTACAAAGAATGGAAGGCGGTGGCTTCGTTCTGCAAAGCAGTAATACCAGTGAGGGTGGCAACCGCTTGCGTGAGGAAACGGACGTCTTTATGCGCCAGTCACCGGGATCTCGACCCCAATTTCCAGACGCCTTAGGCTTGTGGATGGCGAGCAATGTGCATCTCGCCGTCCCGGCGTCCGGTAACCGTTCAGACCGAGCCCAAGTTGTCGGCGCGTAGTGATCTATGTATAAAAAAAAATGTCAGCAAAACCGTAGGGTGGTAGGGTCGAAGCCTACTGGGGCCATGGGTTTACTTCTGAAAGGGAAACCCGGGTGCCTAGAACGCAAGGCAAAGAAAGAACATTTATGTAGGTGTGGTTTTAGTCAGTAAAAGTCATATGATTTCCAGCCACCTTAAAAAATACAATGCTACTGACTCAACTCGCCTACCGCCTGCCGTCTATCAAACCTCCACAACTCAGTAACTGGGAATCACGATACTTCTACCCAATTGTCAAAAAAAAAAAAATCCAATGCTACTGACTCAACTCACCTACCGCCTACCAGTCTATCGAACCTCCACACCCAGTAACTGGGCATCACGATACTTCTTATATCGACCCGATTGTCAAAAAAAATCCAATGCTACTGACTCAACTCGCCTACCACCTACCAGTCTATCGAACCTCCACAACCCAGTAACTGGGTAACACGATACTTCTTGAATAGACCGATTGTCAAAAAAAATGTAATGCTGCTGACTGAACTCGCCTACCGTCTACCATCTATCGAACCTCTACCATCTATCGAACCTCCACAACCCAAGTAACTGGGCATCACGATACTTCTTGTATCTAACAACTTCTTGATGCGCGCGGGAACAGAGCGCGCCGTCGACGTCTTGGAGTCGGTCCGGACAGTTACCGGACGGTCGGACAGCGAGCTACCCATGGCTCGCCGTCCGCGAGCCCGCGCCTACGTTGGCCGAAAATCGGGATCGGAAACCCGGCAGCAGCGGCGAGGGCGCCGTTGCCTGATGCGGTCGGCCTCCTCCTTTGCTAGCATGACTGCTTCGCAGAAGGAGGCGACCGCTTGCCACTCCTTCTCACTCCGGACCATGGCCTCAACCAAGGCCCGGCGCGAGAGGTCTCCGCCGCTGATCGCCCCCACGAGGGCACGGCGGTGCTCCGCCCAAGCAGGGCACACCTCGCCTGTGTGCTCCACCGTGTCCTCCGGGCATTCATCGGTAGTTTGTATCTGATACAAGACACACGTTTGCGCTACGCACTATAGGTCAAAGCCGTATATACGCCGCGCAAGATAAGTTGACGCGTGGCCGAAATTAGAAACTAATCGTTTGCCGCCATCTTGACATTTGCCGTGAATGAGAATTGACTTGAGTATGTGCCGTGTTCTGTGTTTTTAATCGTTTTCAAAGTAAATGTTCGTCATCATTATACGGATATGGAGTTCAAGAGCCTGATAGAGAGGAACTGAGTGCTAACAGTGACTTTGCCGTTAAAATGTTCACAGATGGCAGTAAAATTGACGGCAAGGTCCCCAGCTGCAGTATTACACTGAAAAAGTGCGGCCAAAGCCGTCAAACTCAAACTGCCATCTTACGGCACCGTCTATCAAGCGGAACTCCTAGCCATATGCTGAGCCATGAGTGACATCGTTCGAGGTGCTTAGCAGAGCTTCGCAATTTACAGCGATTTCCGATCTGCGCTGGATACCATTGTCACTAACAGCTCTCTGCATCCCCTGGCGGTTGAGGCCCGCAAAAACCTCCGGATAGCTCTCGGACATAGCAAAACTGTGTCCTTGTTCTGGCTGAGAGCCCACGCGGAACTTGCGGGCAACGAACGCGCCGACTGCTTGGCCAAACTATCTGGCCTCACACTAAAACGCGTCCTTGACTATGATAATTGCCCGGTCTCGTTTGTCAAGGGACAAATTAGAAGTGAGTCACTTGACGAATGGGTACGGAGGTATCGGTCAGGGGAAACTGCCGGGACCACTAAGGTGTTCCTCCCGGATGACCTACTCTACCCTCCTCTACCCTGCTCTACCCTTCTCTATCCTACTCTACCTACTCTACTCTTCTCTACCCTACACTACCCTACTCTACCTACTCTACTCTATTCTACCCAAAATCACCCTAATTTTCATTAAATTTTCCATAAAAGCCTTCTCCTCACAATAAAAAACACAACAAAAAAAGAATATTCGAAATCGGTCCAGCCGTTCACGCGTGATGGCGTGACCAAAGGAAATAGGGATTCATTTTTATATATATAGATAAAAGCATAGCATTCTCGGCCTATGTTCCCACTGCTGGGACTCAGGCCTCCTCTCTCGGAGAGAGAACGGGCCGTAATTCGCCACGCGGGCCCGGTTCGGGTTGGTGGATGTCACATGTCTTCGTATTTTTTGGTATTAGGACATGCCGGTTTCCTCACGATGTTTTCCTTCACCGTTTTGAGAGCAGTGGTGATGAACACCACTGCTGTCACTGCTCGTTATAATATTATGTCTAATAAAAATCTTTATTTAAAACTAAATAACCTTCAACAATTTATTTATGCACGATGATAGCTGCAATAGTTTGGAACTGAGGCGCAGCTATCAACGCCCATATAATTATGTCGGATTTTAAAATTTAGTTCTCTAGTAGTGAAATAGATGTCGCTACAGACTTTGAAATGCTTTTTTTCTCTCTTTATTTTTTAGGGACTTTAATCTCAAAGAGCATATCAGCTCTATCGTAACCTAAAATTAGTTTTAGGCTTATCATGAATGCGTATTTCTTTTTAGCTTCTTTTGTATCCCACGGTGGGGTAAAGGCCTTCCCTTTCTCCTTCCTAACCTCTCTGTCCAGGGCGATCTCTGACCAAGTTCGCCCAACAGCATGATTGGCAGGCCTACCCAAGTTACTCTTTCTACAGTCGATAACGCCTCCGATTCCTTTGTTCTGACCACGTGTCTTAACGTTGAGATGATGTCATTCCCATACATTTGAAATTTTATTTATTTATTTAGTTTATCTATTTGTATGTGTGTATTTAGATATAGATCAGTTGTCTAGTACTCATAACATAAGCTTTGCTTAGCTTGGGACTAGACGGTGTTGTGTGATAATTGTGGAATATTATTATTACTTTTATTCATTATAAACATATCATTTACATTTTTAAATATATTTTTTTAACAAAACATTAAAAAATATAAAAAAGACACAAAATATAAATATATCATTATTATTTATTTATAATTCATTAAAAAGGTTTTTGATGTTGGTTTGATTAACGGTTATTTTTCTACTAGCGTTAACGACTGTAGATTATCAACTTGGCCAAGCTCTCAGCTCCCCTAGCCAAGTTACAACCGTTTCGCTTGCGTCGAACGCTTAGAGTTGACCTTGCCGCCAATTCTTTTGTTCTGACCACGTGACTGAGCGTTGAGGCGACGTCGTTCCCGTACGTTTGAAGTTTTCTACTAGCGTTAACTATCGCAGATTAGCAACTTGGCTAGGGGTACAGATCATCATAGTATCTTCTCAAGCATCCAGTGAATGAGCCCAATTCTTAAATTTCAATTATTTACTTCCAGGTATTTACAATGGAGCTTCAGATGGTGTTGGGCGGTAGAGCAATCGAGATAAGCGAGACGGACTACGCCCTAGCAGCTTTTATGCTCTACACATCCATAATCGATATATTCCTAAAAATGGTTCAATTATTAGGACTATTAGACGGTTGAATGTTTACTAACCCAGTGCTAGTTGTTTCATATTTATAAAAATCTTCTTGATAATTTTATCTCTATTTGAATGAGACATTTTTTTTTGCGTTTACCTTTTACTATAAATAAAATCGTTATCAATGATACCACTGAAACATTTTTTTTGGTAACCACACTACAGTAATGAATTTCTTACACAAAACGTATTCATTTGTTGATATCAATTCCTTTATTATTGATAAAATCATGACTATGATAGAGTCTGTGCGAAAAATAAAATGTGGATTTGAGGGCGCTGCTGTAGATGAATATTGTTTTTGTTATGTGAGCAACATTGTGACGTCATTATAGTGCGACTGTTACATCTTGATATTTTGAAACTACGTTAGACTAGCTTCTTTCACCGGCTTCACCCTGTAATAAAAATTATCCTACTTGCGGACCTTGCTCACCTAATGAAACTGCAAAGCTATATTCTATATTATTGCAATGTTTATGATTATGTTCATCCATCTAGTAGTTTTTACGCGACACATCCATACATTCGAGTACTTCCACCCATCTTCACAATTTTTCGCATTTATAATATTAGTAGCCTATTTGTTGAACTTGATCACGTGATTAAACTTATCAAAAATATAAGCTATATTATTGCAACGTTAATCATTAAATTATTCCCTCTAAAAGTTTTTGCGTGAATGAGTAACAAACCATTAATTATGGTGAACCTGGGGGAAGCCTATGCCCAATAGTGGACGTCTTTTGATTGAAATGATGATGAACATTTAAATGCAAATACGAACCGGCAAAGAAAAGTAGCGCGAGGAAACCGCTGTACTGCCTATAAAAGAAGATGCCACCAACGACCACATACACAATTCCAACGAAAATGGTTCTATCACTTGGACTGGGATCGGTTTATCATCACTGACTGGAATATTTATGGTTACCCTAGTTATTTAACTAGAGGTAAAAATGGGATACATTAACACTTACTCCTTGTCTTGCTCGGTGGTGGCGCAAATATTACCTCAAAAGTATAAAAATTAGTAGACTGTATTTGCGGAGCTATCGAAATTCCATCATGTACTTGGCACCTTGCAACGCATGATGGATACAGATGAAGCCGTTTCAAGACTAGGAAAGACAGAATAAACAGCTCAAGGAGAAGAAGATGCACTGACCTTTCGGACTCTGGGACTTGACTTCCACGTGTCTCGGCCGGCGGGCGATTCTGGGTTCTTCGTAACTTTTAAGTCTGGTGGCGAGTTGATGGCGAATAAACACTACACGGTTCACAAGCACTAAGTGTTAGCGGTCTAGGCAAAGGCGGAGTAGTAGAGTTAAAAAAAAAATCAATTTTCTAATAAGAACTCACGCGACGACGTTCTTGCGATGCGATTTCAACCAACTATATCTCCATCTCCTCCTCTATCCGTCTCTCTTCAGTTAGTGCGGGGATAAAAGAACAGAAGATAGGAAACGTTGCAAGATGTCAAAAGACAAAAACGCAAAAGTACTATTATTTATATGCGGCTAAATTACAAAGTGCTATTGGCAACCGATCGGTACTTTTTTTCCTTTTCAATGAAAAATATATGTTAAATGTAAAAACTTAATGACTATGAAAATAAAATGCACTTCAGAATTTGTAATATTGCTTCGGAATCAATCTAGTTAGCCTGTAAGGGACCATCTCGTATCTCTTATCCTTGGGATCACTTTGTTCTCCATCTGTTTATCTTTTAAGACCCTTTAACTCGAGAACAAAAAAGGTAAAAAAAAAAGGTAACAAGGGTTAAGGGGTGGGGTAAGGGGTTTAATTCATGAATCCCCAAGCGACCACCGGTGGCCGCGCATCTATTGTCTTACTATTGTGTCTCTAATTGACGGTATCTGAAGGGTTAAAGGTATCAAGTTAAAATTAAAACTCAAGTCTGCGGTCTCTTGAAGTTGTGAAAAAATCAGACTGCCGAGTTAATGAAACAAAAAATACGGCCGTATATGTCACAAAAAACGTATATTTCGATACTCAAGGGAATCAAAGTTCATAGGGTAAATCTATTTCGATACTCAATGGAATCAAAGTTCATAGGATAAATCCCGTTGATCTAAAATCCTGAAATTTGGCGTGAATCAAGGCACAAATATAGGGAAAAATCTGAAATCTGTGTAGACCCGTCCCAAAATGCAATTCGAAAAAATCTTCGTAACTCAATCCGGTAATTGATTTGTTAGGTAAATTTGTACGGAATCCTCAGTACGCGAGTTCGACTCGCACTTGTCCTTTTTATTTTAGTTACTGTATCCTTACTCAAGCCTGAAAAGAAATATTCTAAGTTAGTCGAATCGCATTATAAGTTAAAAGTATCAACACTCTTTATACTAGCCATTGAAAACATTGACCAAAACAAAATAAACAAATATCATCATGTTTAAATGAATTTCCGTTTAATTTATATATGTCGTGGCCATCTGGTTAAATTTGCCATCCAATTGGACGCCTAGGGCGTTTATTAAACGCCGGCATCCAATTGGATGCCTAGGCTGATAGTTGTTTGAACTAAAATCACTTAACGTTTAACAGCTTGGCGTATTGATAGTTAGCCCTTTCAAAATGACTGATCAATACTCAGCCTAGTGATTCAAATTTTTGTTGTACTTATTGATATATATTTTTTAAATTTTTTATAAACTAGTGCTTGACTGCGATCTCACCTGATGGTAAGCAGTGATGCAATCACTGATGGTTAGGCGCACTAGTTTATTAAAAGCCTATTCACTCTAATATTACACTATTACAAGTACATTTACAATTATATACTGGACACTATTACTAAAAAGTAGTTTTATATAATTTATTATAAACTCATCATCACCCTACTAAACTAAATGACTACACATCGTCCAGCCATCTGATTAAACGTTGCGATCAACGACATGGCTAGTTGTTTTTCAGCCATTTCATTGGATGCCGGCGTTTGATAAACGCCCTAGGCGTCCAATTGGATGGCTAATTTAACCAGATGGCTGCGACATATGTATATATTAGGAAATAACAAGGACCGGAGTTTGCCTAGGAAGTCTAAAAACATTAAAATAAAAGTGTTACGTACCAAAAAACAGCATACCAATGTTTCCAAAGTTCGTGACTTTGTTTTGATCTATAATGGTGTGATTTGCCACTTGTCATCTTTGGCAAAACTGTAATATATTAAATTTTATTTCTCTTGTGGCTCAGTGAAATTTTTTATCACATTTCTTAAGATTTCGATTAAAAATCACAATAAAATAACATGATAAACAAACTACATGGTATGACGTTTGGCATTTGACGGATGGCTGCGTAGGGTTGCTAATCTTGTCTTCACTTTATTTTACAACCATTCTTTTATCGCACAGACAATATAGATGATCACTTTTGCAGTTTTTATTTTTCCTTGAGAAAACGATGTTTTTTCATTGACATTGTTAAAAAAAAAGAAGTGTTATTGTATGATATAGGGTCATGTTTTTTAAATTAGTTATTTTTGTTGTTATTTTATTATGTTAAACGAATCCCATAAGCACTCGGCCAATTTCAGCATTATAATTTAAAATTAAATTTAAAAAAATATTACACTGGTCGGCTGTAGTAACTAAAAATAAAAAAAAAAGTAAAAACACCTCAGTAGGTCAATGATATCATTGATAATACATGAATAAATAAATTTATTTATTTATCTTAAATTAGTATTCCATAACCTGTGTTAGTATAATCGACAATAAGGCGCTGCGCAAATGTGGTCACTTAGTTTCCAGTTACCGACATCGAACACTTTCTAATCGTCATGAGTATGTCTTAAGTGGAAGAAACTGGATACAAAAAATGTTTTTCATTACTCATACTCTGAAAGTAGGTCTGAAGTTGCCTGAGGAGCGGGCTGAAAAGTATCACACTTTTCATCCCTAGGGAGTTTTACTTTCAACTAACAGCTGTCAAATTATTTAAAAAAAAAAACTAGGTCTATCTTCTTGTATTCGTAATGAAAAGCACAGTGCTTACCTCGGGATTAAAGTTACTTATTTAGTCCCTAGAATTAGCGACCTCGCTACGCTCGGCCGCCAACTCCTTCTCGGGACGAAATAAGTAACTTTCACCCCTATTGTAACAATGTACTATATGTATACGCAGGGAGTGGATGATTTCATACTTGTTTTATAAAAATCAAACATTCATCTAACACAAGATACACATTTGCGCCCTGGTTAAACTTAACAATAAAATAATTACGCTGCCTTCCGGAGACACCTGGCAACAGTACATGCACTGCACTCAGATGCCCCATCAGGTGGCTTTCAGTCTTGTTAGGCACATTCTCATCGCCACTTCATGCAATCTTTTTTCATCCCTCTTTTTCACATCCACAGGCATTCATTAACCCTTCAGATACCGTCAATTAGAAACACAATAGTAAGACAATAGATGCGCGGCCACCGGTGGTCGCTTGGCGATTCATGAATTAATGTATTTAGAAATATATAAGTTTATCAGTTGTCTAGTACTCATAACACAATCTCTGCTTAACTTGGGACTAGACGGCCTTGCTCTCAGATCGTACCATCTTCTCAAGCAGTGAACGAGCCCAATTCTTAAATTTTAATTATTTACTTCCAGATACTTATAATGGACCTTCAGATGATGTTGGGCGGTAGAACAATAGAAATAAGCGTGTCGGACTACGCCCTAACAGCTTTTATGGTTTACACATCCATACTAGATATTTTCCTAAAACTGGTTCAATTAATAGGACTACTTGACAGCACTTGAATGTTTACCAACCCAGTGCTAGCTGTTTCGTTATATTTTTTAAAATCGTCTTGATAATTTTATGTCTATTAGAATGAAACAATTTTTTTGCGTCTTTCTCTTCTACCTTTTACCATAAATAAAATCGTTATCAATGATACCACTGCAACACATTTTTGGTAACTACTATACAGTAATGAAGTTTTGACATAAAACGTATGCACTTGTCGATATCAACTTTTTTACTAGGTATTGATAAAATCATGACTGAGATATAGATTATCACTTTTTGCAGGTCTTATTTTTCCTTGAGAAAATATATTTCCTACCAGTTAGACTTTGGAATAAAATTGGTTATATTGTGGTAAAAGAGAGCAA
This sequence comes from Mythimna lalbum, assembly GCA_949319445.1. Lineage (NCBI taxonomy): Eukaryota > Metazoa > Arthropoda > Insecta > Lepidoptera > Noctuidae > Mythimna > Mythimna lalbum. The sequence goes on from OX439369.1 coordinate 6,279,629, forward strand.
TAATTAGTTAATGATATTTAATATTAAATTATCAATAATAAAGAGGAGTGGTGGCTGAGTAAGAGCAGTGGTGGCCGAGTGGTAACGACCCCGACTTACGAGTTGTAGGTCGCTGGTTTAAACCCAGCCAGGCTCATTACTTTGTGTAATTTATTTCATCACCACTGCTCTCAAAACGGTGAAGGAAAACATCGTGAGGAAACCGGCATGGTCCTAGATCCAAAAAATTCGAAGACATGTACCATCCACCAACCCGCACTGGGCCCGCGTGGTGGTTTACTGCCCATATCCTCTGCTAGAGAGGAGGCCTGAGTCGCAACAGTGGGAACATTATAAGGCCGACTATGCTATGCTATAAAATGTAATTAAGTAGGTACCATAAGGTACCATAAATACGATTTTTGATTATAAGTACCTAACTTTATGATGTCATGACAAAATATCAAACGTTTTAATTTAAGAGAATTGAAAATATATCAAATCAAATCAAGTTTGAGAGCGTGATGAGGAAGAGGTGGAATAGTTTAGAATTTTGCACTTGAAGAAAATTTACTTTAGTTTTGAGTTAACAGCGTAACAATCACACATAAATCTAATGCGGTAAGAAGTAATATGTTTTTGGATGCAAAAAAGTTGACTGAGAATGACCCAACATTTTGAAATAATGAAATATCTTTAAAATATTCAGAAGCACAAGGATCGGCCATTATTGTGAAGACAGTGCAGAAGAATTTGAGAGATCTCTTGTAATAGATAGGTAGCTCTTTAATCTGACAAGGGAAGAAACAAATGTAGTCATATATCATCGTCTTCCTGCCTGTTATTTGGGGTCGGCGCAACACGTTCTTTTCTTCCATTCTATCCCGTCATGCTATCACTGACTTCCTTTTCTTTCATATCACTCTTCACACAATCCATCCATCTTTTCTTTGGCCTCCCTCTCCCTCTCTACCCATTCACATGTATACTCATATTTTTTTAGTAACATGCGTAGTAGTATATGTAATCATACATGTAAAGGCCAAAATGAAAAGAATGCAGTTGTTAAGAAGTCTACCCAATTTGGATAAAAGTTCCAGGAATAGATCAGTGTAGATCAGGATTATAAAAATTACCTACTATATACAAAAGCACCATAAGCGATTGGATCAAAGTAATATTAGCGTTTAGTAGAAAAAAAATCTTGAGCCTATAGAGATTCGTAATGTAAAAGTAGCTCTCAGGCAAACTTAAGCAATATGCTGTTTCCAGCTTACCCTGCTGCCAATATATAAGCCAAGTCTTTAAAAAGTGGGTAGGGAGGGATGAAAATATTTCTGGATAAATGCAGCTGTATTTGGCTAGTGGCCAAGCTTCGTATGAACTTACAGTAGGCATAGTTAATCTAACATTTACTGACACTAACAGTAAATCAAAATTTGTTTGACCAAGTTATTGGCAGCCAGAAAGTTTTCACCAATTCGATGCAATAATTAAGATTTTCTATATCAGTTTGCATGTAGAAGACCAGGTTATTAGCACATAAATAGACAGAATGTTTGAGAATAGCAGCAATAAAACGTATAAATAAACAAAAATGGAGAGAGTATACTACCTTGCGGAACGCCAGTTTTCAAGATTCGCCAGATAGAAAACTTTCTAATCAGCACTTGCCTCTCACTGATGACCACGTATTATGTCCACATACAAATAAACCTGTATATACCTATCAAATGTTAACAAAATAACCCCAATTTTAAACAGGATAGCCAGAAGAATGTCGTGATCAATGATATTAAAAGCATTAAAGAAATCAAAGAAAACTAACACCGTTAGCCTCTAACTTTCTAGGCTATTCCTGACTTAGCGACGTAGTTTCGTTGACTTTATCACAGGCCTTAGACTTAATTGCAGCTTAAATATTAAGATCTCAGAGTCGGTCACTGGAGAAAATGAGAAAAAATTTAGAGACAAGTTTATAACTTATATTTTTACTAAGTTTCATCACGTGAGCAAGTTCAACAAATAGGCTACTAATGTTATATATGCGAAAGTTTGTGAAGATGGATGAAATTACTCGTATGTATGGCTGTGTCGCGCAAAAACTACTAGACGGATGAACATAGTCATAAACATTGCACTTATATAGCATATAAGCTATAAATTTGCAGTTTCATCAAGTAAGCAAGTTCAGCCTACTGGCTAATTTTTATTACAAGGTGAAGCCGCTTGAAGAAGCTAGTCTAACATAGTTTCAAAATATCAAGATGTAACAGTCGCACTATAATGACGTCACGATGTTGCTTACATAACAAAAACGACGGACACACGGGCAACAAAGTGATCCTATAAGAGTTCCGTTTGAACCCTAATAAAACCTAAACGGACTCTGGGCGCAACTTACGGATTGTTTCGATCTTCAGTATTTATGCGGTGTTTTTCACTTTTGAAGGCCCTAATGATTCCGTTGGCGGTATTACTGTAAGTTTAGGTGCTCAGCCAGGCTGGCAACGCGGTGCGTGGGGTGGTGGTTGCCATAGCATGGCTCGAACTACATGGTTTGAGATCCCAGGTCCCACGCGGGTTGACTTAGCCTCTTGTATGAACGGACTATTGCGTGAGTCGCCCGCGCGCTTCCCGCGTTGAGCAATTCGCGTCGCTTTCCGTAGCCGCGTGCCCACTGATGCACCGCGTCCACCCACACCCAGTTTGGTTATATTAGGCGAGAACACTAGTAGTAGTTTTCCAATATGAACCATATTGAAAAACTACTATGTCTATAAAGAAGACGAATTCTTCATATTTGATAATCAAACTCCGCGATGCAGCTGTTTTGGTGGAAATCTTGATAGAATGCGAAGTTCTAATTCTGTCAGTTGAAATTAACATTGTTCTGACAATTTGAAAAAATAATTACTTCAAAGTATGACTTTTATTCCTATTTAGTATTCTTCGAATATTTTTTTTGTATGCTCTATGAGTATTCCAGACCTCAATACAGCAGCAACGATACAAAATGAATGTGAGAACAGTCATTCTATTAAGCAGAAAAAATCTGATAATGCCCTTGATATGGATTTGGTCGAAAAAGAAACAGTTACAGTTGGACCGGTAAATATGGCAAAAAGTAAAGAAATAGTGAGCGATAATATGGACAATAGTAAGGATCTATCCACTGACGTAGCAGTTTGGGCGCAATACGGTTAGTATCGTGTGCTTCTTTGGTTTCTACGAAATTGAGTAGCAATAAAACTAGTCCAAAAACATATTGCCTGTTCCTCTCCATAAAAATGTACGCTATTGAACGGCTGGCCAGTTACAAATTGGTGTTTTCTTTCTTTCAATTCGTTACTTGTTCAATCCTACATATTATGCAACTTCGGCTCTTCATTAATGGCCAATATATTGTAGAAGAGACATCACAATTTTGTTAATTATGACTGTGCAAACTATTACCATCACCATCATACGCTGGAGAATGCCTACTTCAACTTCAACTCTTAATTATTAATGGCCTTTGAGGAAGAGATACCACAATTTTGCCAATAACACGTGCGAACTGTTAATAAACCAAGGAGAATGCCTATTATCATATTGCTGTGCTATAATTTGACATTTAAACATAGGGACACATTTTATTTAATCAAAAAAGTAGTCAAGTTCGAGTCGTATAAATACGTACGTACGTACGCACGTACGTACGTATAATTTGGCCAAAGAAATTTAATCCAAAAAACAGTTTGATAAATTTAAATTTGCCTTAGATACTACTTATTGATACAAAACGCAAAGAACCGGTTGTTGATGTAAAACTTACTGGAGGCCTATCCAACAGAACATCTTTTGCCTAAAATGATGATGCTAAAACGTATATATCTAGTCTATAATAGGCCCCCGAGGCAAACAACACCCTGCGTTCTGAACACCCAAGAACTTTGTATGAATTAGATCAAGTGGGCTCTAATTTGTGAGAATTCTTGTACTTAAGTGAGAATTCGTCACAAATCGCCAGACATTCAAATAGTATGTCCTTTTATTAATCAGTGAGCAGATTTAGTCCAGGACTGGATTCAAGGAGGCCATTGAGTACTCAAAGCTAGCACTTTATTGGGTGAACCCAAATCAAAATTATTTTTTCTAAATTTTATACGCTTTTCTGAAATGTCAAGCAATTAAAGTTTATGATTCCATAGCACTGTTGTTAAAAAAAAAAACTTATTGGAATTACTTTGTATCGTGGGCACGTTCGCTGAATATCATTGTAGCTAGTTTAGTAAAAAGGTTTATGTTGTTATATGAGTAGCAAATAATTAAGATAGTCTGCACCATTATCATTATTAAAAAAAAAATTGTTTTCAGGTCCAACTCGTCGTTCTTTCCAGACCCAGGAATATTCTCTAGGTTCAGAAAATTTTGTGTTTCCACAAACTCAAGTACAACCTAAAACTGCACAAGGGGGCTACCCTTCGCAGTTTGGGTCTATGGGCCAAAGAAAACAAGCACATGCATACCCCACATCAGGACCTCCAATGCCTGGTCAAATGGGATATGGTAGGCCTCCAAAAGGGCACCCACCAGGATATGATGAGGGAGGTGGTGGAAAACGTGGAGGAGGTAAACAGGGTGGAGGAGGTGGAAAGGGTGGAGGAGGTGGAAAGGATGAAGAAGTTGCGCCGGATGAAGAAGAAGAAGGGTCATCATCAGGTTAGGATTTTTTTTTTATTGCTTCAAACCTGTTTAGACTTAAGGGGATGCAACCCGATTATGATATTATTACACATTTTTCATTAGATATTTTGGAAACACAGTATCTTGTAGATATTATCTAGGCTTCTATCGAAATCCATTTCTTTTGTGTAACATAAACGACCAGTACTAACCTCTGAAAATGAAATTTGACACTTCAAAATTTATAAAAAAAAAAATGCAGCAAAAACAGCTCTATAGAATGTTACTACTCACCTGGGGTCCGTTTGGTTGCGCAACCAATTTGGTGGCGCGACCAGCTCATACGTGTGGCGACTCTGGTGACTGTATGGTATCTAGTTTGGTAGCTTTATATTTCAAAGTGACACCATGGTAGCGCAACTGGTTGCGTCATATTTCAAAATGACACCATGGTAGCGCAACTGGTTGCGTCATAGTTTTGAATTATTTCTACTTTTTTATCATCACTGATATAGAATAGAATAGAATAAAATAGAATAAAATAGAATAGAATAGAATAGAATAGAATAGAATAGAATAGAATAGCATGGAATAGAATAGAATGGAATGGAATAGAATAGAATAGAATGGAATAGAATAGAATAGAATAGAATAGAATGGAATAGAATAGAATGGAATAGAATAGAATAGAATAGAATGGAATAGAATAGAATAGAATAGAATAGAATAGAATAGAATAGAATAGAATAGAATAGAATAGAATAGAATAGAATAGAATAGAATAGAATAGAATAGAATAGAATAGAATAGAATAGAATAGAATAGAATAGAATAGAATAGAATAGAATAGAATAGAATAGAATAGAATAGAATAGAATAGAATAGAATAGAATAGAATAGAATAGAATAGAATAGAATAGAATAGAATAGAATAGAATAGAATAGAATAGAATAGAATAGAATAGAATAGAATAGAATAGAATAGAATAGAATAGAATAGAATAGAATAGAATAGAATAGAATAGAATAGAATAGAATAGAATAGAATAGAATAGAATAGAATAGAATAGAATAGAATAGAATAGACTAGAATAGACTAGAATAGACTAGAATAGACTAGAATAGACTAGAATAGACTAGAATAGAATAGAATAGAATAGAATAGAATAGAATAGAATAGAATAGAATAGAATAGAATAGAATAGAATAGAAGAGAATAAACAAAAACTTAAGTTGCTCTTGAGGCTGAGTACGTCCCTACAAGGCCACCTTGTAGATAAGGACGCCCCATATGATATTAAGTAATATTTCTGTAGGAGTATTTTTTTGTTAGTAGGAGGTAATCTCAAAAAGTACTGGTCTCATTGCTGCTGCTGAGTGAAATCGTGGGCACAAGCTAGTTATGAATAAATACAGTTTTATTTATTTATTTATTTATTAAAACTTCATGCAACATAAAAGTACAAAGGTGGACTTAATGCCTTAGGCCTTAGTTCTCTACCCGTCTACCTCAAAATTATGTGTAAATACAAAATAACCATACATATATAATTTATAATTATATTTATACAAATATATATATATATATATGTAAAGAAAAATATAATTTTCTTTAATTTAAATATTCCCGCGCATCAAACGTCATCGTGACAGCTCGACCGCGACGCGACATCCATAACGAATGAAAAATATTATAACCTACAAGTGAGGTCATACAGAAAGAAAACATTTTAAAATATAATTTCGTTTATAGTGATTTAGGATCGACATTGTGATTATTAACATTAAATGTCATTTCTTTTATTACAGGTAAATATTGTTTTTGTTACTGTTTAATCATAGGCTATAAATTACATGTGAATAATTGTTACACGTGATTTAACCGAATAAATCTTTTATTACAGAGAAACTCAGTTGTGTTTTGATTGACTGTGTTGACCAAATCGCTACACCAAATATAACATATTATATATATATATATATATAAAGTACAAGAAAGAGTTTTCTTTTGCAGGTGCTAGTGCTGATGAAGGATGGGAGTATATACCAGATTTGCAAAACCTTTGGGTCTTTAAAATCTTTTCCATTCTGACTTTCGTGTACCTCGTGACAACTGTTGCCGTTATGGTTATGGAGTTAGTAAACCAAATAGTCAAAATAAAAAAATCTACAGTTTTATCGTAAAACATATCTGTAGGTTCCTAATTATACAATGTGTAACGTTAAATGCGCAAAACCTCAAACCAAATAATTTTTAATTTAAAACAACAAATTCTAAGAAAAAAAAAATCATTAAAAAAAATTTATAGGTTTTATATGCAGTTTTACTTTGTTTAAAATTACTATCTGCATTGAAATAAGAACTTTTATTGTCCCGTGTATGTAAAAATTTGATTGGACTAAAACCATTTGTGTTTGTTTACCTATTTCGGCGGGTTTGCACACGTGATGGCTTGACCTATTGATAAATAGACAGGGCGACATTTTTAATGAAGATTTTTTTGAAAAATTTAAGCTATGTACATTCAGTCAAAAAAGTATGGGGAATGGATGATTTGTTTATGGTTCCAAATTCAAATTTTTGTTTTTTTTTGTAGTTGTTAGATTGGCACAACTGTTTTCCATTTTGGCGCGGAGTTTGAGTTGCATCTGTTATTTATATTAAACTAGATTTGCCCGCGCGGCTTCGCTCCCGCTCTTCCCTACTCCACCCTACTATATCCAACTCTACCCTACTCTACCCTACTCTACCCAACTCTACCCTACTCTACCCTACTCTACCTTACTCTACCCTACTCTACCCTACTCTACCCTACTCTACCCTACTCTACCCTACTTTACCCTACTCTACTCTACTCTACCCTACTACACCCTACTCTACTCTACACTACCCTAATTTTTTTTTCCATAAGAACCTTCTCCTCACAATAACAATCACAACAAAAAAAAAAAATCAGCCAAATCGGTCAAGCCGTTTTCATGCCAAGTCGTGACAACGGAAAACGGGGGTCATTTTTATAAATATAGATACAGTGATGGTTTTAGTAATATCATAAATATAGTGTGTATTGCGAATTTCATAATGGAACATCGAACAAAGAGTTTGTCTTAAATTTTGCATCGCCAATGGAATTTCGTGTTCGGAGTCACTGAAAATGTTACAGAAGGCTTACGGTGAATCGACTTTATCAAAAATTCGTGCTTATGAGTGGTTCAAAGCGTTCAAAAGCGGTCGAGATCTGATGAAAGATTTGCCTCGCTCTGGTAGGCCGTCAACGTCTGCAACTGAAGTTAACATCGCAAAAGTGAAGGAAATAGTGACTGAAAATCCCCATTCAACTCTGAGAGAGATAGCCGCCGAACTTTCTGTATCTCACGAGTCGATCCGTACCATTTTAACTAATCATTTGGGTAAGAAACATGTTGCTGCTCGGCTAGTCCCATAAAGCCTGAATTTTCTCCAAAAACTCAATCGCATGAAAGTCGCTGAGGACATGCTAGAACGAGTCAGTTCGGACCCAACATTCATGAAACGCATTGTTACTGGTGACGAGACGTGGGTTTACTAGTTTGACATGCAAACTAGTCAACAAGCTTCTGAGTCGCGCCTTCCAACTGATCCGAAACCGAAAAAACCACGCCAAAGTCGATCAAAAGTCAAAGTCATGTTGACGGTTTTCTTTGACTAACGCGGTGTTGTGCACTCTGAATTCTTACCGGAAGGTCTAACGGTAAATAAAGAATATTATTTGAGCGTTATGCGGCGTTTAAGAGAGCAAATTCGACGAAAAAGGCCAGATTTGTGGAAAGAAAATTCTTGGATTTTGCACCACGACAATGCGCCTTCGCACAAGGCTATCATTGTGAACGAATTTTTGACCAAACACTCAACAAATACCATCCAGCAACCACGATATTCACCAGATATGGCTCCTGCTGACTTTTTTCTTTTTCCTAAACTCAAATTACCACTTCGTGGCACCCGTTTTCAATCGATAGAAGACATAAAGGAGAATTCGCGGCGAGAACTGAACTCAATTCAGGAAGCAGCGTTTAACAAATGTTTTGATGAATGGATTATTCGTTGGCGCAAGTGTATCGTTTCTAAAGGAGCATACTTTGAAGGTGATAAAATAAATTTGGATGAATAACAGACATTTTGTGTATTATTGATCTTTTCCCGGTACTTTCTTGACAGAGTAGTATATTAAAAAGTGGTTTAATTGATTCTGCTTCTTATTCTGACCAATTTATTTTCAGCTTTTGCGCATTTAACGTTACACGTCGTATTTTAAGTTTAACCCTTATAAGGTCTCTAAATGCGATTCATTTGACGACCGAAACTGAACTGTTAAAGAGATGGAGCTATATAGGTTGTATAGTTCCATCCCTCCAAGGCTGAAGAAAAGATGGATGGATTGTGTGAGGAGTGATATGAAAGAAAAGGGAGTTAGTGATAGCGTGACGCGTGACAGGACAGAATGGAAGAAAAATACGTGTTGCGCCGACGCCAAGTAATATGGAATATGGGTAGGAAGAAAAAGCGAAACATATACATTTATTCATGTTTTATGAATATTATTCGAGAATTTGTTTGTTTCCACTTCTGGTTTGGTTTCAGCTGAAATTCGTGATCGATCGCTTCATTACTTTATTTATATAACATTATTTTTAGTTTATGTGAAACCTGGATATAGTTGGTTCAGAATCAGTTACTGAATGGATTCTAATAGTTTTTACACCATGTTATATATTTTACCAAAAATATTTAAAAAGGTGATAAGTTAGATACCACCGATACTAAGTACAACACAGGTCACGGAAGATCATAGCGGGTATTAGGCGCCAGCAAACAGTTACCCAACTGTTTGCTGGCAAGTGCAAAACAACCATTCAGTGTCCCCGCACACGGGCAACAAAAAAAGCCGCTTTAAGCTTCTTTTTTAGATGGTCTTTTTTGTGGCTCGTATGCGGCGTTGCCGCCACAAAAAAATAAGCTTTAAGCCGGTTCTAGCTTTTTTTGTAAAACATCTGTAAGACTGGAGATGAGAACGGGTGTGAGGAATCCCTCACCGCTGATGTTGAACTCAGAGGTAGTGAAGAGGACATCACTTCACGGATCACCAAAGCCCGAACAACCTTCGCGCAGCTGAGACCTGTTTGGCAGTCGCGGAAACTGACCCGAAGAATAAAACTTAAGATTTTCGGGTCAAATGTCAAATCTGTGCTGCTCTCCGGGTGCGAAACGTAGAAGGTCACAAAGGACATCTCACGCCAAATACAAGTTTTTGTCAACCGCTGTCTGCGTCGCATCCTCAGAATTTACTGGCCCCAGACAATATCCAACGTAGGGCTGTTGGAAAAATGCCACGAGAGCCCGATCGACCGCCAGATCAAGCGTCGCAAGTGGAGATAGATTGGCCAAACGCTCTAAAGGAATGCCGATCACATACCCAAGCAAGCGTTGGAAAAAGAAAGCGTGGCCGTCCCCGTCAAACCTAGCGTCGCACCGTGTTGGCAGAGGCGGCGGGCAACGGAATGACGTGGAGCGAGGTGAAGCGTGAAGCTCAGGACCTTTCGCGATGGAGGATTACTGTGGACGCCCTCTGCCCCATCTAAGGGACATAGGACATTAAGTATGTAAGTAGCTTTTTAGTGGCGGCGCTTTTTTGAGGCGATCAAAATGCCATGCTATTCGCGCATTTAATTCTTTTTCGTCAGAGTCCATTATGACACTGCACGCATGGCCACAAGCTGACGCGCGCTTCAGTTTTGTTTTGTAGCCGCTTCTAGCTTTTTTTGTGGTGTTTTTTTTTGAGGATCGTGTGTGGGGAAGCTGTGTCGCCTGGATGGCCCGGTGACTATGTATTTTTACTGATATAACAAGCTTATAACTTTATAATTTTTCATGATACAGTTATGAAATTTTGTACACAGATTCTTTACATAAAAATAATAGGCACTTGTTTCGGGTTTCGCATATACTGAAACCAATGTTGTAGATAAGATATAAATAAAATGAAAGAAGGAAGTAAGAAAAATCCTTCAAGAAATTATGTTTGAATAATGACAAAATTCATATAATTTTTTACTTGTTTTTAATGCTTTTTCGTTTCTTTTTGTTTTTGCTGTGTTTTAAAGTGATTTATTTGTTTGTAGTGAAACGTTGGAACAAGCATTTACCGAGGAAAAACAAGCAGTTCAGGCAGGCCTCATTGCTGCGTAAGTATAGCAAGCTTTAAAAACTAAACCCGACTACTAAATACGTTTTTATTTAAGGCTTATAGTCCCTTGAACATCTGGCTGGAATTAAATGAATACAAACTCGTACCCACCTAGACGGAAGTACGAGTATCTGTGCATTTAGGTAATTGCGGCCTGCTGCGCACGGATGGAGGTAAACACTAACCTTTTAATCCATTTTCTTTGCGAAATATTGATTGATTTACATACATTTTTCAAGCATGTTTTTATTTTTATGTGCATACAAAGTGTTCTTGTAAATATAATGTGAAGGTACAGTCATTATATTGATATCTTTAAATTTATCTCTAAGGGGTACATGGGATTTAATTTATAAATCGAACAAATTGCCTTTTTTTGTACAACAAAAATTGTCTGGATATCGGCGGCATTACTGCATAGTAGAATACCGTACCGTACGACATTACACTATGAAAATAGCTAAAATAAACAAAACGGCTAGTCTCTCTACATCAGTTAAATTTCGGATTTGTCTGTGCAGAGCTAAGTTTTTTAAATAATTTGTCTATATGTGGGCCCCACTGAAGCTTAGCATCTAGAGTTATGCCCAAGAACACTGTAGCATCTTCACTACATTTATTGACTGTCAGGCAATACGAAGTTCATCAGGTCAACTAGTAAGACATATATTAGAATCTTTAACATACATATATTAAAATCATTGTTTATATTTTCCAGGGTAATCCTGGTCGCCTTCCAACTAGCTCAATCGTTTGCGAATGTGGCCATTGAGGCCCCTTTGGCTTTCATCCCTCTTATCATAAGTGTAAGTTAAAGTTTAGATTTACTTGCATACCAGTTATTTGATTTTTTTTGTTTCCTTCCTTAGTGTTTCTTGAAAGATATAACTTAGGTGTCTTTAAGTCAAGAGTGAACAGGTTACTTCTAGGTCAGCGTGTTCAGACATGAGCCTAAGCATAATAAAAAAAAAATATGGACATGGGTTAAAACATACCCATTTTGTAGAAAGTTGAAATTGGTACTATTCGAAAGGTCTTTGAAAACGTAGATATGTTTTTGTACGAGTATGGGAGCAACTTTGTAACATAAAAGATATTCGGAACGGAAACGGAACGGAAAAAAGATATTCGGTATGGAAAATACCAAAAATTCTTGGTAAAATCGATCCACACACGTTCTAAATTGTTGTTATTTTATCCATTAGGTGGGGGGTTAGGTTTCTATAATAGATACCTCCCTAATTTTCTCTCTTCGTTATTTAACACCGACTTCCGAAATTAAAATTATTTTGTACTTTTTTGTGTTTTTTACATTGAAGTCGGTTTAATTTTTTTTTGTAAAAAGCTTTTTCTTTTTCACTTTTTAATTATGGTAGCACACTAAAAAGTACTTATCCTTCAGATAAACATAAATTACCTTATAGCCAGAGTGCATCTCATAACGATTCTAATAATCCCAAATATATGAATTTACCTTCCGGTTTTATCACCAGATCAGTTCGATACATCCCCACTCCCTTTTCTTTCAGTCAGTTATCGACTACACGTATAAACAAAGCAATTTTACTTGTTACGACAATTCTGCTATGATTCTATGAGGAGTTCTGCTCCATATAGATCATAACAATATTTCTATGGGACCAACTTGGAAGCATAACCTTTCAATTAAAAAAAAAAAAAAAAAAAAATTCAAAATCGGTCCACAATTGACCGAGATATTGGTGAACATACATACAATAAAAAAACATGCAGTCAGCCGAACATAGAACCTCCTCCTTTTCGAAGTCGGTTAAAAACTCTTGGTATTGGCAAAGCCACTAACAAGAGTTTTCTAGATAAAATGGACCTCAATGCACTAAATGCGCAGTTTTCTAAGTCTTGATGACGGCGCACACAAACAAAATATAGCAGTATGGGCTCTGATTTACTATGGCATTAGTCACATTAACGTGAGCCACGAGAATCTCGATAAATTCATGTGTGCATGAACTGATATGGGAAATATGAATGAAATACTAGTTCATTTATATTTTTTTTCATTTTGATCCAAATAATGCTCAAGATCGTTTAAAAAGGCAGCAGGTGCGTCTGTTGCTTCCTTCCTACATGATGAGCCCTAGACAGATAATATACCATACTAGCGATATGGGCCCAGCTCCTTACAGTGCGGCGGCCGTGGATACACGAGCAGTAGTACTCTTCTATACTTTGTCGTCCTTATTGTGTTGGATTTAACAAAGTATATGTGTAGTACTGGAAAAAATACTACAGCAGGCATTGTGAATAGACAAAAATCAATGTTCATGGCTCCAAGTTTACCGAGTGACATTTTAAACATTATAAAACAACTTAAAAATACTAAAAGCGTGGGATATGACGGTATCTCTACCAAAATAATTAAATCTGTCGCTGATATAATATGCACCCATCTAAGTCACATCATGAATCTGTGTATCAGTACAGGTACTTTTCCTGATGGTATGAAAACATCAATTATAAAACCACTATATAAGAAAGGAAACAGAAACCTAACCGAAAATTATAGACCAATAGCGCTGATACCAATTATGTCAAAATTTTTTGAAAAATATATATATAAACAACTATACACGTATATGGAAAAAAATAACATTCGTTGTAGTAAGCTAAAAGGTTTTAGACAAAATAAGACAATCAATATGGCGGTCTATGATTTTCTACACAAAGTAATGTTACGGATGGATGAAACAACGCCCATTTGCTCTGTGCTGTGTGATATGACACAAGCATTCGACTACGTTGATCATACTATTTTAATGAAAAAACTTAACGCATATGGAGTTAGAGGCAATGTTCTCAAACTAATTGAATCCTATATATCAAATAGAAGGCAAATCACTGCAATCTCGCGAATAGACCATACTAAAAAAGAGAATACGTTCTTGTCTCAAGAACGTGTAGTAAAATTCGGTGTACCCCAGGGAAGTGTTCTGGGACCATTATTATTTATCATATATATAAACGACTTTCCAAAATCTATTGACCATCCCATGACACTTTTTGCAGACGATAGTACAGTTACAATAGCTTATAAGAAAAGTGACACTTATGAACTTGACATTAATAATACTTTAGCTTCAATTATTGACTGGTTAAATAATAATAATCTAAAAATTAATTTAAATAAAACACAAATCTTACATTTTAGTCAAAGAATACCAGTAAAAAATGACATTAACGTAATTTATAAAAATAACACCATATGCAGAGATAGTGCCAAATTTCTTGAACTAACTATTGACAAAAAACTTAACTGGAAAGATCACATTGAGGAAATTTGTAAGAAAATTAGTAGTTCTTCCTACGCATTGTATAAACTCGCCCCAATCGTTAATACGGATACATTGCTTACTGCCTATCACGGACTTGTTACATCGGTCCTTAGATATGGCATTATTTTCTGGGGAAACTCTACAAATAAAGACATAATATTTAGAAGGCAAAAACGATGCATTAGAGCTATGTTTGGGCTTAAAATTACAGACAGTTGCAAACCATATTTTATTAAACATCAAATTCTCTCACTTCCTTCCTTGTACATATTAGAAACGGTATTATTTGTGAAAAAGAATCCCCAACTATTTCCGAAGACTTCAGACGGCTCTGAAAGAAGTCAACGTGATAAGCGGAGACTTCGTATACCTAGGGCAAAAACAGCTCTCATGCGTAAGAGTGTATTCTGTATGGCCCCAAAATTATATAACAAGGTACCAAAAGCATTTAAAGATTTGGATATTAATAGTTTTAATAAAAGCATGAAAAATTTTTTAATTAATAAATGTTATTATAATGTTGACGAGTATTTAAATGATGTTATTTAGACATTTTTTTTTTAAATATTTAAATAAATTTTGAAATTTGGATTTTATTATTGTTATATTTTGAATTTCTATTGACGAGTATTTTAATTCAAAATGAATTCAGAATTTATGACGAGTATTATATATATAATGATGAAATTTTGACATTTTTATTATTATTTTAATTAATTTGACGTTATTTTGTTATTTTGCACTCTGGACTTTATTATTATTGTTTTTTAAACTTATGTTGACGAGTTATTTGAATGATGTAATTTGGACATTTTTTTATTATTTGAATTAATTTGAGTTATTTGATATGATTTTTATGAATTGGCAGATTGTATTTTATTATTAGTGTATTTTTGATTTTCTATCCACTCACTGTATTTGTACGCCTTTTCTAGGCAAAACATGTTGAAACTTTTTTGTTTTTGTAATCACTACAACTGATTTATAACCTACACATGTTTTTGACAAATAAAAATTTATCTTATCTTATCTTATCTTATCTTATCTTATCTTACTGTTTCAATCGGATATGACGTGACTGGATTCGCCCTCTGATCAATTACTTAATATTGGAATTGATGGCTTGACCTATTCATAAATAGACAAGTCAAAGATTTAATGAAGATTTTTTTGAAAAATGTAACGTATATTAAAAAGTGGTTTAATTAATTCTGCTCGTTATTCTGATCAAACTAATTTCAGGTTTTGCGCATTTAACGTTACACCTTGTATACCTATATCAAGTTAGCTAAAAAAAGTCAGTCGAACTTGTACACTGAGGGTTTCGTAGAAATTTATTTATCTCGAAGATTTTTCCGAATCACAAGAATAGTTTTTTTTTTTTTAATAATGACAAATTTACAGTATTCAGAGTGTTACCTATATATGTGCTATGAACCTTCCTTCATGCTAAATTTCAGGATTCTAGGTCAACGGGAAGTACCCTATGAATTTTGATTCCCTTGTGGCGTATCCACACATGCCGCTGGGTTTGCCGCCCGGCCGTGGCGCCGGGTATGTGTGGATGCGCCATTGGGGGTGTCGAAATACAAGCTTTTTTGAGACATAAAAGCTATATACACTTTTGGTTGGAATGTGAGTCAAGTGATTCAGATTACGTACATTCTTATGTTGTTTGTAGGTTCGAGCCTAAGTGTTTACCTCCCTAGGTTGACTGGTGGAGAATGCCTAAGGCGTTAAGTCCGCCTATGTACTTTGTGTTGCATGAAGATTAAATAAATAAGGTTAGTGACCAACGTCAGCATGGTAATCGCTAAAGGTGCTAAATAAAGGCAATGTGATGATTGACGTCGAGTACCAGATGGAGGTCCCGTTGTATTGCTCGATGGAGGCAATGTGATGTGTTGAGATCGGGTACCGAATGGAGGTCCCCTTGAGTTGCCGGATGGAGGCAATGTGATGTATTGAGGTCGGGTACCGGATGGAGGTCCCGTTGGATTGCCGGATGGGGGCAATGTGATGTGTTGGGGTCAAGTACCGGATGGAGGTCCCGTTGTATTGCTCGATGGAGGCAATGTGATGTGTTGAGATCGGGTACCGAATGGAGGTCCCCTTGAGTTGCCGGATGGAGGCAATGTGATGTATTGAGGTCGGGTACCGGATGGAGGTCCCGTTGGATTGCCGGATGGGGGCAATGTGATGTGTTGGGGTCAAGTACCGGATGGAGGTCCCGTTGTATTGCTCGATGGAGGCAATGTGATGTGTTGAGATCGGGTACCGAATGGAGGTCCCCTTGAGTTGCCGGATGGAGGCAATGTGATGTATTGAGGTCGGGTACCGGATGGAGGTCCCGTTGGATTGCCGGATGGAGGCAAAGTATTATATGTGACGAAGTTGGGTACCGAACAGAGCATTGCATACTAGATTTGGTCGTAATGTTTCATGAATTGGTTTGTAAATTGATGTTATTGAAAGAGATGTTGAGTGATTATTTTAATTTCGAGATTTCGTTTATAAGATTTGATGGGAATATGTGAATCAGAATAAAATTGTGTTGTTTGAATCGCATGACTATCTTCTGACATCTTGGTCAGAAAGGCCGAGTGAGAAACGTTTCACTTATTCCTGATGCTTCACACAAGGACGTGTGAAATTATTAAGATGGCCGTGTCGCAGAATCAAGAAAGAGGCACAACTATTAGAATAACTATAAAGTAACGTTAACTTAGAACGACTGACGAAAAGGCTTGGGATTGACCTGCTCCAGTACGCTCTAATTCTTATAGCAAAACTGTTGTAATTTTTTTTTGTTTGTTTTTTTTTTATTATTTTCAATTGTATTTTTTTAATTTTTATTTATTTTGACATTAATATTCAGTTTTTACAATTTGACATTGTAAATTATTTTATTTTACAATTTGTCATTGTAAATTATCCTATTTTACAATTTGACATGTGTTATTAAATTATTTTTTTTTTTATTATTAACTTTTGACATAATTTTACTTTGTAAGTATTACATTTTGTAATTTTTTTATTTTTTCTTTTTATTATTGTGAATGTGAGGACTATGTTGATTACTTTTTTTTCTCGTAACCGTATGTCTGGCAATTTGAGTATTTTCTGTGGCCTACCCAAATGTCCTTTCATTGGTATTGTTCGTCGTTTGAGCTCCTTAGTAGTCCTGAGTTGAGCTTTGCGAATACTGACAAATGCTTACTGACTGGACGGGTCCACTCAAATCTGTATGGTTCTTTCTTCAAAAGACCATCTCAGACTGATCGGCATGGTTCTCATGTGATTTGACCATTACATATTTACTGTATGGACTTTAAAAGAGACTTTGACCCCTGAGTTTGTTTCGGTGTTTCTTCTCAGGGTAGTCAGCTAGGAAACACCGGCCTCATCTAGCTTAAACAGAAGAAAAAAAAATTGACGTTTAATTCATGAATCCCCAAGCGACACCCGGTGGCCGCGCATCTATTGTCTTACTATTGTGTCTCTAATTGACGGTATCTGAAGGGTTAAAAGTGTTTTTTAAACCTATTTGCAAAATAAATATCATTTATCATTATCATTTAACAACGCCATCTATTATTGTTTGTTGGAAACGTCAAGCAGTGTGCTTGGGTGAGGTTGGTACGGAGCGTGCCATTTTTGACAGATGTTTGCTGTCATTCGTTTTGACATTGGACCTATTGGATTTGAAAGACGTCACTTTTGAGTTGGACACGAGGGCGAGCGGTCGTTCTGCCAGCCTGTACCGAACTTACCGCGTTTTCGTAGTTTAATCTATTTCCATCGCCTTGATTAATTAATTAAGATTTTGATGATTTATTATTGTGAGTGCATTAACCCTTCAGATACCGTCAATTAGAGACACAATAGTAAGACAATAGATGCGCGGCCACCGGTGGTCGCTTGGGGATTCATGAATTAATAGACGATTGTAATTAGTGTAGAGACTATTATTTCGTACCTATATCATATCGAACTTGGATTCTGATGACGAAATACCCTAAATGGGTGAAATATCTTCGTTATATATTATATTATTCAAAGAGTATGTTTTTGTGTTCCGTAAGTGTGCTCGTGGCATCAATCCATATAATTATTGTCTAAAAACTATTATAGTATTTTGTACTTGGTTGTACCAAATATAGTATTTTGTACTTGGTTGTACCGAATAAGTTTAGGGAGCGAGTGGTGGACAGAATGATAGAGATGGGTGACATGAATGATCGAAGTATAAATGAAAGCTGGAATGAGATAGCTGGGTGTATCAGGCATGCAGCGAAAGATATTTTGGGAGAGACGAGAGGAAAGGGCATAATAGATAGGGATACATGGTGGTGGTCGACAGAAGTTCAGAATGTATTGAAAGAAAAGAAGATGAAATTCAAGGAATGGCAGCGTGTAGAGCCTGAAAACGCTAGTTTAAAAGCTGAAAAAAAGAGTGAGTATGACATTTTTAAGAAGAAAGCAAAGAAAGCCGTGGCAATAGCAAAGTCAAAAGCCCAGGATAAATTATATGACACACTGGACAGTCCTGCAGGCCAAAAAGAACTATACCGGCTTACTAGAATAAGAGAGAGAAAGACGAGAGATGTTTGCCAGGTAAGATGTATAAGAGATGAAACTGGAATGGTTATATCAGACGATGAGAAAATCAAAAAGAGGTGGAAGGACTATTTTGAAAGACTGATGAATAAGGAAAATAATTGGAGTAACGTGTTAGAGAATAAACCAGTGAATGTAGGATTAGTGAGAATGGTTAGTATGGATGAAGTTAGGATAGCAGTAAGTGGAATGAAGAATGGTAAAGCCATTGGTCCAGACGGAATACCAGTTGAAGTTTGGAAGTTATTGCGAGTGGATGGATGGACGTGGTTAGCTTTATTCTTCAATAAGTTGTTGCAGGAAGAAGCCATACCTGATGAGTGGTGTAACAGTTCCTTGGTGCCCATTTTTAAAAACAAAGGTGATGTGCTTGAGTGCAACAATTATAGAGGAATAAAGCTAATGTCACATACTATGAAAGCCTGGGAGAAAGTTATTGAAAGGCGACTGAGAGAAGAGAGTGAAATTTCACAGAACCAATTCGGTTTTATGCCAGGTCGGGGTACAGCGGATGCCATTTTTGCTATACGCCAGCTGTGCGAAAAATACAGAGGTGCGCATAAAAACCTGCACATGGTATTCGTTGACCTCGAAAAGGCATACGACCGGGTACCTCGTGAGGTTCTGTGGTGGGCCCTTAAGGAGAAAGGTGTGCCTGGGAAATATGTGCAGTTGATCCGAGCGATGTACAGTCGGTGCAGTACCCAAGTCCGGTCTACAGTGGGCACTACTGGCAGCTTCAATGTGGCTGTCGGCTTACACCAAGGGTCGGCTCTTAGCCCTTACCTCTTCCTGATGATAATGGACGCTCTGACGTCGGACATTCAGGAAGAGGCTCCCTGGTGTATGTTGTTTGCCGATGACATTGTGCTGGTTGCCGAGAGTGGCCTAGAGGTCCAGAACAGATTGGAGGTGTGGTGGCACAGACTGGAAAGTGTTGGCCTGAAATTGAGTAGAACCAAAACGGAGTACTTGTTCTGCGATTTCGGCGGTCTCTCCACTCCAGTGCCTTTAGCTCTCGCCGGAACGCCCATACCGATCTGTTCCGACTTTCGGTATCTCGGGTCGCTCGTCCAAGGGGATGGTGAGGTAGACCGGGACGTAACTCATCGGATCAACGCAGGATGGATGAAATGGCGACAGGTCACGGGAACAACTTGTGATCCACGGATGCCCCTCAAGTTGAAGGGTAAAATCTACAAATCCGTGATAAGGCCTGTCATACTGTATGGATCAGAATGTTGGGCTGTGAAAAAGACGGATGAAAAAAGATTGCATGTTGCGGAGATGAGAATGTTGAGATGGATGTGTGGTGTGACGAGAATGGATAAAGTGAGAAATGAGTATATTAGGGGAAGTTTGAAAGTGGCGCCAGTGACTGAAAAGTTGAAAGGAAATCGTTTGTCTTGGTATGGTCATGTAAAGAGGAGAGATGAAACACATGTTGTTAAAAGAGTTATGAATTTACATGTGGATGGATGGAGAGGGAGAGGGAGGCCAAAGAAAAGATGGATGGATTGTGTGAGAAGTGATATGAATGAAAAAGGAGTTAGTGATAGCGTGACGAGTGACAGGACAGAATGGAAGAAAAAAACATGTTGCGCCGACCCCAAATAAAACGGGATAAGGGCAGGAAGATGATGATGTACTTGGTTGTACCAATATATGGAGAAATAGAATTAAATTTCCGTGTTATCAATATTAAGGTCCATGACGGTGGGCAAGCAAGTGTCAGTCGTACGGCGCACCCCCCTGATCTGATAGCGGAAAAAATACCATCTCATTAAGATCACAATAAACGACTACGACGGTTTTGCAGGTAGCGCTCATATAATTGGACAAGGGCTTTTTTAGGCAGATGAAAATGTGTGCCTTTAGGGTAGAGGTAGGTCTTGATTATTCTTTCGAGATACTTATGTAACTGCTTAATTATGTTATAACTATTGTTTGTTTTTCAGATACCTTGCATGAGTTTAATGTTAGCAGTTCCAACCATTTTATTGCCCACCCATGTCATCATACTTGGACTGACGGCGATGACGATTACTTCTTTCTTGTTGATGATATTGGCTTGTGCTACATCTGTAAGTATAGATAGAAAAATATTATTACAGCTAGCTTCTGCCAGCGGCTTCACCTGAGTAAAAGTAGAATCTTATTTCAAGTATCATAAAAATATTCTATATCAGGGTTATTTGTAAAACACTGGCAATCTCCCAGGACTATGTTACTAACATAATAAACAACAACTTTTGTTCTGTGACTTTAAAAAAATATCGTATTTTAGTTCATCAGATTTTCATGCAAACATAAAAATAATTTAACTAACGTTCTAAATATTACGAAGTTTATGCAAAGCAAGCGATTGTACAATAGCGGAGGGGAGTGGTGATCGGGTGGCGCTGGTGGCGGCAGAGTGTTTGATGCGCTTGCGTCGCGTCAGACAGTAGGTAGGTTTAGCAAAATACAGAGTAGAAATGTGTTGGATAGAACAACGAAACCCTGAAGGTTTATTAAATTAATTATGTTTTGTAAAAAATCATACAACAAAAGTTGTTGTTAATGATGTAAGTAATACAATCCTGCAAGGTTGTTAGAGTTTTACAAATAGATTAATTCGGTAAATAACACCATTTACCTAAAAACAAAGATCGCCTTATATATTTTTTTATTTACGCGTCTTCCGGTAGACGGTCGCCACTCCAGAACTTTTCGGTCTCAACAGCCATTCCTTCTGTGAGCAATGCAATAAATACTTAGCTAGTAAAATATATGCTTGTTGTTGCTTGTGTAGTAATGGCGTTTTTTGTCGCGATATTGTGATTCCATGTGGTGCTAATTGTTTTTACTTTTTATCAACAGATGAATTTCAACTCTTGGTGCATGTATGCCTTAGTGCCCTTCTTAGGTGTTGGCTCTCTGGGTGCCTTGCTTGGATTGTTCGCTACAGTCCTACAAGTCCAATTTAATAAGTTTGAACTGGGTATATCCCTCCCTTTCATGCTCGTCAATTGTTGCGTAAGTTTTTGTTCAATATTTTTGTCCCGAATAATTACGGGACAAATTGTCCCTCAACATGAACTGAAAATTGAAATTATCCAATAACATATCCCGCGGCACGTGAATACGACGTATAATGTTTGGCAGCAAGTTACAAGACAATGGCAACGTTGTAGCATCACGTAAATTGAGCGTTGCGCGTCAATGTTTCGAAGCAAATAAACTCTTTTTTTTTCTTTCAAGTTAAGGGACATTTTGTCCCGTAATGTATCTGAGGCTTCAGCGTTATGCGTCATGTTGAGAGTCATTTTGTACCTTAATGTATTTGAGACATTAGGATTTCTACCTCCACTATTATAGTCCTACGGCTTTATTTTATTACAACTTGTCTCCACACAGCGATATTATCGTGGAGAACGAGCAATAATTACATGATTGACACGCTAGATGCCACGCCGCCGCTGCTCATCCGCCGCGATACGCCGATTGTTTACAAGTGTATGGTGGCTTATAAACAATCGGCAAGCGGTGCACGTCCTTTGCGCCTAGGATGCAGACTAGCTCCAATACTAAACTTACCAAACGATGACATGTCATTAAATTTGCTGAGCAATTTAATTATCCGTGCCTATAAGAATGTGCAGTCAGCAAAACTTTTTAATGAGATCGCACGTCCGTCAGGGTAAACTTGCCACATTGTCGATTCGTCATACAAATAAAGTATGTGTAAAATCGCCACAGTTTTGTTTTATCGTAAAAAAATATTTTGGAGCATTAAAAACTCGTCACACTTGTGGAGTTTTCAGAAAAATTAAACGGTGGAATATAAAACCACTTAATAGTCCAAGAGCCCGTGAGTGCCAGACCTTCGTATTTTAATAAAAGCTGAAACTTTTTCTATGTGTGTCCCTAGTACAGGTAAGAATGATCCCCACCTATGAAGCTAAGGCAGCGGTGGCTTTGGCTGGTAATAGGTAACAAAGGTGTATAAAATTCCATCTCAAATTCATCATAAAATAAAACTGATTTTTTTATATTTGATTCATAATAATATCAAAACTCGCGTTGCTCATTGCCAGACAGTTAGTATGGTTGCAAGTTGCAACCCTCTGCCGGACACCCTTAAACTAATTGTAAATTTTATATGTAATTTTTTGGGGGCCTATTAATCTATGTTTATATAATAGCCAGACAGTTTCGACGGTTCTATCATCTTGCCAGACGCATTCAAAGTGAGCAGTAGTTCGGAGAGCAAGGAGCGTATACAGTAACTAGTGCGAGTGAGACAGAGCGCTTGGTCTATTGCAGTCCTTCACTGCGCATCATGATTAAAAACTGTTATTGAATTATGAATTTTTATTTAGTTAATATTATTTTTAGATATTAAATAGACATTTGTATTTTTTGACAATATTGTTGACCAGATGAGAAATGGATACCTAACTTTAACCAAAAGTCCTGTGGTCCGGAGCGATTTCATTTCAAATTATTTGATATTAACGCTATCATTCAAAACATTAAAACTTAGACCTAGAACTTTGCTTCCTGACGTTACTTTCTTCAAGAATAACGTAAAATAAAAGTGTGTGACGAGTTTACAATAATTAATTACCCATAATAGTAGTTTATGTGACTAGGGGATAAAGCAGTGTCTTTAAGTCGCTGGCGGCATGTTGAATTCCGAACGAAACGAAGCTTGTTGATTTTAATCCCGAACGCAAGTGAGGGATTAATATAATTAACTCTAGTTAATAAAAATACCCGAGTGAAGTGAGGAATTCAAGCCGCCCAAGACAAAGACAGCTTTATCTCCGTGTTGCATAGTCTACTTTTTACACCATCTGTGAGATAATTAAA
Source organism: Mythimna lalbum (assembly GCA_949319445.1). Lineage (NCBI taxonomy): Eukaryota > Metazoa > Arthropoda > Insecta > Lepidoptera > Noctuidae > Mythimna > Mythimna lalbum. Next base: position 6,303,288 of record OX439369.1, read on the forward strand.
GACAATTTGGTCGATCAAATCATATATTAGAGATAAATGTATAGGTATTATATTTACAAATTCATCAAACAAACAAAATTCACTACTCCAAGATCCTATAGTTTCAATTTTCTAAAACGCTCCCAGTTCGCAGTCAGTAAGCAGGTTTTGTTCTATATTGTTTTTTTGTTAGTGGCCAATTTGAAATTCGAGTCAACTTGTTCGATGCACGAACATTTTAATTCACAATGTTGTCGATTTTTGATGTTTCAAATTCAAATCTCATTATTCCCTAGGGATCGTCCATACTGCATTATTTCCCTAGAGAATAGTGACTTGCTTTAAGTGAGGTTTGTATGACGTATAAAACGACATTATCGAGCAAGTGGTGTAAAAATATAATTATTTACCTATAACGAACTTTTTTATGATGGTGACGAGTTTACAATCAATTATAAAAGTGTGAAGTGTGTCGAAAATGTCGTTCTTTTGCAAGAGATCCGCGAGCTGGAAAAGGCGAATCACTTGGAGTGGAGGGGGAGAGTGGAATACACTGGGACAGACCTTTGGCTAGCAGTGGGACTATCTAGGTTTGAAGACTTTGTTGCACTAATATTTGATTTTGTTTTTTAGGTTTACGTATACCAACTGCAAGTTGTGCTTAGTGGTACTTTTGAAAAATACGGAGACAACATCTACGTATATACTGTAACCTTGCTTTACACTACTGTCGTCTTAATTCTTGCTACGATCCTCAAGTATATTAATAAACAAGATAAAAAGAAAAAAAAGAAAAGAAGACCTCGGTAATCTCCATTCTAAGGTCAATGTCGAACTTAAAAAATTAAAAGAAAAAAAAAACCCGTGACCGGTAAGTCCATTATTTAAAAAAAATCCCAATAAATTATTTTGATGTAATTTTTATTCTTATTTCTAACCATCACTTGGCCTGCGACTTCACTCGCGAGAATATTATCATAATAGATTAAACACCCTTTAAACACAAAATAAAAAAAATTGAGGGTAGTTCTGAAAAAAATATGATAATCAACCCAAAGACCATCTGTCCTGCAAGCAATGTGCCAGTACCCTGGCTCTTAAGTCATATGTAAGGTATATACCTACATTATAGTTGTATGTTATGAAAACTTTATATTTAAAACGCGTGTGTGTGGATTGAGTGTTGTTTTTTAAAAGTTCATTATATTTATGCGAAATCAAGGAAGAATTTAGGAATGATTTGAAATTATCTTTCGGTATTGAAATCACACATAAATATAAGATGGTTTTACTCTGAAAAAAAAAAAATAGATTCTAAGAAAAAAGCAAGTCTAGAGCAGTAATTGGGTACGAGTGGTACACCATTACGAATGGTTTTAACCTCTTTAACATCAATTTCAAGAAGTAGGTACAGTGCATTTCACTTTAGAAGTTCCTTTGCCGTAATGTTGGCAATACGGAAAAACAGTGTTGTAATATTTTTTGCAATGAAATTACTTAAAATTAGGGAGACTAACTGATATTTCGTTACTTTTAACAATTTTCTTATGATTTTCTTTTTTTTTTCTTTTGGAAACTGTAAAAACTATTTTTGAATAAAATATAGTACGCTGGGCTCCATTTCGATGTCCTGCAATTCTTTCAAATACCGAAAACGCCATGCCACAATATCTTATTTCTCCATTAACGACTTTCTTTTAGACCTGCTTTTCTATAATTATAATAAATCTGTAGAAGTGAAAATTCTGTACATTGAAAATATCAAAAAAAAAAATATGGCAGGAGGTGTTACTAGACCGACACTGAATCCAAAAATGTGATTAATAAATGTTTTGTCTGTCTGTCTGTTTGTTCAGGCATCACGCAAAAACTACCGGTTCGATTACGATGAAATTTGGTATAGTTATTCTTTAATATCCTAGGCACCACACTGGGTACTCTTTTATCCCGGAAAAGTATTTACAATAAAAAAAAAAACTTAAGTTTTGCGGTTCCATCCCTAGACCCAATTACTGTACCAACCGAATATAATAAGTTTGTAGTAGAATACGCCAACCGCAGTGGAGTTCACTAAGGGGCGCTGCACACGGCTAAGATACTATAATATTTTATCATAATGCTCGCCATACAATTCAGTGGACTATCACACACGAAGATAATAAATAATATTTCATATGTATATACGAGTATTTTAAGATGAATTTATATGGCCAACGATATTGTATCAATACATATTATAAAATAAAGTCCTCCGCCACGTCTGTCTGTCTGTTTGTCTGTTCGCGATAAACTCAAAAATTACTGCACTGATTTTCAAGCGGTTTTCACCACTCGATAGCCTTCCGCATGACGCAGGTCCTCACCGGACATGGCAAGTTCGGGAGGTTCCTGCATCGGATTCGAGCGGAAGAGACGCCCGGGTGCCGCCACGGTGTGGAACGCCCGGAGGACACGGTGGAGCACACAGTCGAGGTGTGCCCTGCTTGGGCGGAGCAACGCCGTGCCCTCGTGGGGGCGATCGGCGGCGGAGACCTGTCGCGCCGGGCCCTGGTTCAGCCCATGGTCCGGAGCGAACAGGAGTGGCAGGTGGTCGCCTCCTTCTGCGAAGCAGTAATGCTAGCAAAGGAGGAGGCCGACCGCTCCAGGCGCCCTCGTTGCCGCCGCCGCCGGGGTTCCAGCCCCAATTTCCAGCCACCGTAGAAGCGGGCTCGTGGATAGCGAGCGATCGTCCGGTAACTGTCCGGACCGAGCCAAGGCGTCGACAGCGCGCACTGTTCCCGCGCGCCTCAAGGAGTTGTCAGCAACAGGAGGAGCCCATCGAAAGGAAACTAGAGCCCTATGAAGGCTAGAAGAAACGGCGCGGGGTTTTTTATCAGTAAAAGTCAGACTCTTACTGACACTATCTCCCGCTCCACCCAAGAGCGGGTTTTGTCAATGATGATTTTCCCCGTCGACAAAAAAAAAAAAAATCACTCGATAGCGTGATTCTTGAGGAAGGTTTTAGTATGTAATTTGTTGAGTTTTTGTATTTATTTCTGTGTACATCTTCTTCTTCTTCTTCTATATTATAAAAATGAGCCCCGTTTTCCGTTGTCACGACATGGCATGAAAACGGCTTGACCGATTTCGCTAATACTTTTTTTGTTGTAATTGTTATTGTGAGGAAAAGGTTCTTATGAAAAAAAAATAGGGTAGAGTAGGGTAGAGTAGGGTGGAGTAGGGAAGAGCGGGAGCGAAGCCGTGCGGGCAAAAGCTAGTTAACGATATTTATTGAAGAAACCTTTTTTTCGTTAAACGAATAAATTTAATACTAACCGAAAGTATGAAGCCTACAGAATATAAAAAACGTTGGGTTGCCTATTTATTTCCTGGCATAACTATGGGTTGCCAGGTATAAACAGGTATGTCAATACTAGTTAACTTCACCCTCTTGTTTAATAAATACATTTTATATCAAAATAAACGCTGTTTCATTACAAAAACGCTGATATAGAGTTGTCTGCAAAAAATCTGGCATGAATAACGGTTGTCGAGTTTTGAAAAGTTTTGATGCGAATAGATACTTGCAACGTACGTTGAAAATCAATTTTTAACCGACTTCTAAAAAAGGAGGAGGTTCTAATTTGGATGTTTGTATGTTTTTTTTTATGTTTGTAACTTCGTCGCTTGCCAACCGATTTGAAAAATTATTTTTTAGTTGGAAAGGGTATACTTCCCAAATGGTCCCATAGTCACCAAGTTGGGATCTGATGATGGAATCTTGGCGAAATCGATGCAACTCCTCAAACTCAATTTATTTTTTTTGTGAAGTCGGTTATTTTTTTTTTATTAAAAGGTTTTTAATATTTTTCTCTTAAAGTATAGAAGGTTAGCATTTAGAAGAACGGACTATACGTTAAAATTTAGTTAAAAATAGAAAGAAATCTAGTTCTACTTTGCGTTAATCTATGACGTTTAGTCTAGTCAACATAGCCGAAAATCTTGGGCCCTCAGTTCAGACGTTTCAATAAAATTCAACTCGGGGGAACGGCAGTGCCCCCGCCAAAGACGAGCCAAGCGAAGCGCAAGGGCACTACCTACCTTTTCTCGAAGTGTTTAGTCGTTTTTTTGAACCCTCATAGAGTTAGTTTCCGATGTACCAGATAGTTCATATTTTCAGGATATAATGTCAATTATAGACTAATTAAACATACAAAGTCTCAATTAAATAGCTTTAATAGTTTAGATTTTAATGCTATCTAAAATACACCGATTTCGTCACTGACACACTGATGATCATCAAAATGCTTGGCTACTTCCTGAAGTGCTAAAAAGCTGAAATTTGGTATGTAATCTAAGTTTAGTATACAACCAACAAAAAAATTCATAAACTTATAACTTTCGCAACCCATCCCCTAAAATGTGGAAGGGTGGAAGTTTGTATTAGACTTCAAAATGTTAGGATACTTCCTGAAGTGCCAGAAAGTCGAAATAAAGAAGAAAAAGTAAAGACTGCCTAACAATTTACAAAAAGAACTGAAATCCCACCAAAAACATTTCATGTAAAATGTTGCCAAGACGACCACATAAGGTTTGCCCTGTGAAAAAGATACCAGATCTCACGTAGAGCCAAGCTTCTGAATCTAAACGGCCTAACTCTACCAACCCTAACTTCACAAATTCTACATATCAGTAAAAATGTATGGCTTGGCTGTTTCGTTACTTACTTCAGAAATTAAATATTCGCATCTCCTCTACGACGGTTGCGAAACGGCGAAGCCTTATGTGGTCGTCTTGGCAACATTTTACATGAAATGTTTTTGGTGGGATTTGCTTTTAAACGATTAACTTTTGGGTCAATGTTTTTTTTACTAATTCATAGAAGTATCTAATTAAAATATATTAATGTCGTATGTATAGATTCTTTGGACAGAATGGAAGAAAAAAACATGTTGCGCCGACCCCAAATAAAACGGGATAAGGGCAGGAAGATGATGATGATGATGATGTATAGATTCTTTATAAATGACATTACTGAATTGAGGGCCCAAGGTAAACCGCCATAAATCTGTAGTGTGATATTCTACAGATTTGAGAATTTCTTAAAATATTTTAGAAATTCTTAACTAAATTCCTAAATAATAATTATTAACCTAGACATCGTACTTTCACAGATTTAGACTATGTCTCTTTAGTCAAGCGTCTGTATTGAGGGCACACGTTATTTAATCATAACTTTTTTATTTTACGTTTAAGAAATTTATGGCTCATTGCTTTGAGTTTTACTAATTTTTGACTAAATTCTCTGTAAATGTTTCGATTCATAAGGATTTAAAAAATAGGCAAAATTGCATTATCTTAGATGTTTGATTTTATCACTGTTGCTTAGAGTAGCAGACTTGAGTATTTCAACAAAATTAAATTCAGTTTCATTGACCTACTCTACGTTTTCCTAAGAAAAAGAGTCTTAACAGACGGACACATGAGCAACAAAGTAATCCTATAAGAGTTCCGTTTGAACCCTAATAAAACCTAAATAAGACTCCGTACTCGGGATTCAACTTAAGAATTGTTCCAATCTTCAGTCTGCGGTGTCTTTCCTCAGCGTATGGCCAGTCTTGTCTTGTGCTGCATGCCATGTCAACTGTTACATTTGAAGGACCTAATGAGTGCGTCGGCGAATAGCATTACTGTAAGTTTAAGTGCTCGGACTGACTGGCGGCGCGGTGCAGGGAGCGGTAGTTGCCATAGCATGACTTGAACTTTGTAGTTTGAGATGCCTGCTCCCACACGGGTTGCCGCACGTCGCCCGCGTACTCATTGTGGCTACTTGTATGAACACTCAAACGAAGCTCATAATATAGGGTGTAAGGGACAGCCCTCCACAAACTTTAAGGGCTTGCCCAGTAGACGAAACTGAACAACCTTCCACGAGACATTTTTTAGGAAACGAATAAAAAAAAATCATCCTCACCATACAAAATTAAAAACTTGATTGGACAGATTTTGTTTTCGTTTCCTGAAAAAAAAAATCTTGCAGAAGATTGTTCAGTTTTGTGTACTTAGCCAGCCCCTCGGACAGAGGATAAGCATTGCTATACAGCATGGCAATGCCGCCAGTCTTTTGGGCACATTAGGACAGCGATGTGGAAGAGTTTTTAGACGCAATATTTTAGTGTGTATTTATTTAGTTGTAGATTTACAGTTTGTGGGGGCTGTCTCTTACACTCTTTAAATGTTTGAGATTGACGCTTCCAGTCTGGCTGGACACTAATATTAAGCGAGTGTTTTATGTTGAAAAACTACTGTCTATAAAGAAAACGAAAATTCTTCAAACTTTTGTAAATGAAACTCCACAATGCAACTGTTTTGGTGGATATGTTGAACTCTCAAAGAAGTTCTTACGTTTGCAAATCATTCTCTATTTCTGTCAGTTGAAATTAACATTGTTTTGACAATTTGAAAAAATATTTTGAAGTATGACTTTTACTCCTATTTAATATTCATATCATATATTTTTCGAATATATTTTTTTGTATGCTCTATGAGTATTCCAGAGCTCAATACAGCAGCAAAGATACAAAATGAATGTGAGAACAGTAATTCTACTAAGCAGAAAAAATCTGATAATGCCATTGATATGGATTTGGTCGAAAAAGAAACAGTTACAGTTGGACCGGTAAATATGGCAAAAAGTAAAGAAATAGTGAGCGATAATATGGACAATAGTAAGGATCTACCCACTGACGTAGCAGTTTGGGCGCAATACGGTTAGTATCGTGTGCTTCTTTGGGTTCTACGAAATTGTGTAGCAAGATCTGAATTAAAACTAGTCCAAAAACATATTGCCTGTTCCTCTCCATAAAAATTTCACTTTTAAACGGCTGGCAAGTTACAAATTTGTTTTCTTTCAATCCATTATTTATTCAATGCTATCTATTATACAACGATATATAAAAGAGGGAGTATGACATTTTTAAGAAGGAAGCGAAGAAAGCCGTGGCAATAGCGAAATCAAAAGCCCAGGATAAATTATATGACACACTGGACAGTCCTGCAGGGCAAAAAGAACTATACCGGCGTACTAGAATAAGAGAAAGAAAGACTAGAGATGTTTGCCAGGTAAAATGTATAAGAGATGAAACTGGAATGGTTATATCGGATGATGAAAAAATCAAAAAGAGGTGGAAGGACTATTTTGAAAAACTGATGAATGAGGAAAATAATTGGAATAGTATATTAGAGAATAAACCAGTGAATGTGGGATTAGTGAGAATGATTAGTATGGATGAAGTTAAGATAGCAGTAAATGGAATGAAAAATGGTAAAACCACCGGTCCAGACGGAATACCACTTGAAGTGTGGAAGTTATTGCGAGTGGATGGATGGATGGATGTGGTTAGCTTTATTCTTCAATAAGTTGTTGCAAGAAGAAGCCATACCTGATGAGTGGTGTAACAGTTCCTTGGTGCCCATTTTTAAAAACAAAAATTGTTGCACTCAAGCACATCACTGCTTGAGTGCAACAATTATAGAGGAATAAAGCTAATGTCACATACTATGAAAGCTTGGGAGAAAGTTATCGAAAGGCGTCTGAGAGAAGAGAGTGAAATTTCACAGAACCAATTCGGTTTTATGCCGGGTCGGGGTACAGCGGATGCCATTTTTGCTATACGTCAGCTGTACGAAAAATACAGAGGTGCACATAAAAACTTGCACATGGTATTCGTTGACCTCGAAAAGGCATACGACCGGGTACCTCGTGAGGTTCTGTGGTGGGCCCTTAAGGAGAAAGGTGTGCCTGGGAAGTATGTGCAGTTGATCCAAGCTATGTACAGTCGATGCAGTACCCAAGTCCGGTCTACAGTGGGCACTACTGACAGCTTCAATGTGGCTGTCGGCTTACACCAAGGGTCGGCCCTCAGCCCTTACCTCTTCCTGATGATAATGGATGCTCTGACGTCGGACATTCAGGAAGAGGCTCCCTGGTGTATGTTGTTTGCCGATGACATTGTGCTGATTGCCGAGAGTGGCCTAGAGGTCCAGAACAGATTGGAGGTGTGGTAGCACAGACTGGAAAGTGTTGGCCTGAAATTGAGTAGAACCAAAACGGAGTACTTGTTCTGCGATTTCGGCGGTCTCTCCACTCCAGTGCCTTTAGCTCTCGCCGGAACGCCCATACCGATCTGTTCCGACTTTCGGTACCTCGGGTCGCTTGTCCAAGGGGATGGTGAGGTAGACCGGGACGTATCACATCGAATCAACGCAGGATGGATGAAATGGCGACAGGTCACAGGAACAACTTGTGACCCACGGATGTTCTGTTGACTTCAAGTTGAAGGGTAAAATCTACAAGTCAGTGATAAGGCCTGTTGTACTGTATGGATCAGAATGTTGGGCAGTGAAAAAGACGGATGAAAAAAGATTGCATGTAGCGGAGATGAGAATGTTAAGATGGATGTGTGGTGTGAAGAGAATGGATAAAGTGAGAAATGAGTATATTAGGGGAAGTTTGAAAGTGGCGCCGGTAACTGAAAAGTTGAAAGGGAATCGTTTGTCTTGGTATGGTCATGTAAAAAGGAGAGATGAAACGCATGTTGCTAAAAGATTTATGAATTTACATGTGGATGGATGGAGAGGGAGAGGGAGGCCAAAGAAAAGATGGATGGATTGTGTGAAAAGTGATATGAATGAAAAGGGAGTTAGTGATAGCGTGACGAGCGACAGGACAGAGTGGAAGAAAAAAACGTGTTGCGCCGACCCCAAATAAAACGGGATAAGGGCAGGAAGATGATATCTATTATACAACTTCGACTAACTTTAAAATTGTAGAAGAGATATAAGGTTTGCTACAGTTAATAGGTGATAGTAAATAATTAATTATAATAAATATTTTAAATGATAAAAGTAATTGACGTTTCGTTGAAGCAGTAATAAAGATTTTTTATTACATGTGTAAAAGTGCAAAGTTTGAATATCGAAAACATTATATCTATCCAGCCAGTCTCGGTGTAGGGTCGTTTTTCAATTCAAGACGATGATTTGACAAGTGCAAATGCCAAGTTCTAGAAATATGTTGCCAGATTTTTAGTAAAAGTGATGTCTCCAAATTCGATTTTTTGTACCGGTTTTCTTATCAACAGAACCTTTAAGGAAAATAGGACTAAGATATGGTAGTGTTTATTTATAGTAGACTCTAATATGAATTGAAAATAATTAAAAATATTATCATATTTTTTAACACTCAGCCTTTAATTTTAGGCTAAGAACTTACGAAGCGGTTTTTACCCAAACCCACCGCGGTTGCGGGCCTGCTATCTCTATAGAATGCAAGAGATTAGGTAAAAAAATGTATGCACATTTCACGACGCGTTTTACGTAGTCTGTGGCTTCTGCTGCAATGGCGAGGAACTATTATAATCGCGCGAGCTGCGGTCACCCGCAGCCTCGGTGGGTTAATTCTTCTGTGAAATAAGTATGGCGATTATCACACTGCCACGCATTACGCTGCACGTGCCCTGTCACCCACGCGCGTACTTGCGGGAATGCAGATCTGCGCCATCGTGCGGGTTTTTTACGCACTCACGCGCGTAGTTGCATTTTTTAAATTCATGCAGGCTCTGACTCATTTCATCCAAAACCACTTACGTCACTACGAGACTCAGTGTGATACCTTGCATGTCGCCCCACACCAACACGCGTGAACGCATGTTTCTACGTTTGTAGGCGCGTGAACTGCATGAACGCGCGTGCATGCATTTTTGGTGTGTTGAACTGTGCGTGATATCTATACAAACGGAGATACTTACAAGCAACCTTAAAACATGCAATCACGCGCTGTGTGGTGTATGGCAGTGGGATATCACGCTAAAACGCAACAGCTCGTTTCTGGTGTGTGTCCATGGCGTTTAGGGGTTCAACTGATTGATGTTGATGATTCCATAGCACTTATGTTAAAAAAAAAAACTTATTGGAATTACTTTCGTATCGTGGGCGCGTTCGCTGAATATCATTGTAGCTAGTTATACGTAGTTTAGTAAAAAGGTTTATGTTGTTAACTGAGTAGCGAATTAAAATAGTCTGCACCATTATCACTATTAAAAATAAAACTTTTTTCAGGTCCAACTCATCGTCCTTTCCAGATTCCGGAATATCCTCTAGGTCCAGGTTTTGTGTTTCCACAAACTCAAGTACAACCTAAAACTGCACAAGGGGGTTACCCTACGCAGACTGGAGGACGTGGAGCGCAAAAAAAACAAGCACATGCATACCCTACTGGGGGATCTCCAGCGGCACCTGCTGGAAACCCAGCAGGTGGAGGGGGGTACTTTCAGGGTTTTGGGGGAGGTGGTGGAAAACGTGGAGGAGGAGGAGGTAAACAGGGTGGAGGAGGTGGACAGGATGGAGGAGGTGGACAGGGTGGAGAAGAAGAAGGAGAAGGTTCAGGATCAGGTAGGATTATTTTGTTTGAAGCAATGCTGAAAACCTGTTTAGACTTAACGTAGTCTTCGCTACCCAGAGTAGCTGAGGGCTATATTTCACCGGGACACCCTAAGAGTCATAGTTTTGAATTATTTCTACTTTTTGATGAACACTAAAAAGAGAATGCTCAAAGTAAAACCCAGCTCCGATAGAAACGATATGTATCTCAAATTATAATCTATATATATAAAAATGACCCCCGTTTTCCGTTGTCACGACTTGGCATGAAAACGGCTTGACCGATTTGGCTGATTTTTTTTTTTGTTGTGATTGTTATTGTGAGGAGAAGGTTCTTATGGAAAAAAAAATAGGTTAGTGTAGGGTAGAGTAGGGTAGAGTAGGGTAGAGTAGGGTAGAGTAGGGTAGAGTAGGGTAGAGTAGGGTAGAGTAGGGTAGAGTAGGGTAGAGTAGGGTAGAGTAGGGTAGAGTAGGGTAGAGTAGGGTAGAGTAGGGTAGAGTAGGGTAGAGTAGGGTAGAGTAGGGTAGAGTAGGGTAGAGTAGGGTAGAGTAGGGTAGAGTAGGGTAGAGTAGGGTAGAGTAGGGTAGAGTAGGGTAGAGTAGGGTAGAGTAGGGTAGAGTAGGGTAGAGTAGGGTAGAGTAAGGTAGAGTAGGGTAGAGTAGGGTAGAGTAGGGTAGAGTAGGGTAGAGTAGGGTAGAGTAGGGTAGAGTAGGGTAGAGTAGGGTAGAGTAGGGTAGAGTAGGGTAGAGTAGGGTAGAGTAGGGTAGAGTAGGGTAGAGTAGGGTAGAGTAGGGTAGAGTAGGGTAGAGTAGGGTAGAGTAGGGTAGAGTAGGGTAGAGTAGGGTAGAGTAGGGTAGAGTAGGGTAGAGTAGGGTAGAGTAGGGTAGAGTAGGGTAGAGTAGGGTAGAGTAGGGTAGAGTAGGGTAGAGTAGGGTAGAGTAGGGTAGAGTAGGGTAGAGTAGGGTAGAGTAGGGTAGAGTAGGGTAGAGTAGGGTAGAGTAGGGTAGAGTAGGGTAGAGTAGGGTAGAGTAGGGTAGAGTAGGGTAGAGTAGGGTAGAGTAGGGTAGAGTAGGGTGGAGTAGGGAAGAGCGGGAGCGAAGCCGCGCGGGCAAAAGCTAGTTAAAAAATAATTTATAACTTCTACTATAAATATATAACATACATAATACATTATAATATATAAATAAATATCACAGTTGAATGTTTAATTTGTTGAATTTAATTTATTGACATTTTGCAATTGTTATTTATTATTCTTTATTTATTGACATTTCGGAATTATCTTTAGGAATGTAATTTTATTTTATTATTATAATTTTTTTGTATGCATATTTTAATTTTAATTTGTTGTTGTATATAATTAACCGATTCAATTTTGTTCTTTGATATGGGTTTTTACCTGAAATAAATGAATTTTATTTATTTTAAATTTATTAAAATATTTGAATATGTACTTAAATCAGTATATTAAATCATAAACTTACTTTAAAAGGATAACCGTGTTCTCAAGTGAAATTTCGTTAGTAGTTGTTAAATTGACTTTTGTCTGTAGACAGCAACTACATAGCTATCAATATGGGGAGACTCACTTGTGAACACAGCATTCAAGTTTGAGCAGTCGCAGAGTGAACACGTGTACTTGTCAAGGAGTGTTAAACCAAGTCAATGTAATAGTGCTATTAAAAGTAATTCTATAACCACTACAAAGACTTTACTGTATTTTCGTCGCAACCTTGAAGTGAGTCATACAATGAAGATAGTTAAGCAACTATAACAATACAACTAATAAATGTTTCTAAATAGTTTTTTTATATGAAGGAGCAGGAGGGCCTTCATCAGAACTCATATTGTGTTATGTATGTGGGTAGGTAGGCAGGTAGGTAGGTAGGCAGGGCGTGAGCAGAAAAATCACAAGTCCTTGTTACAATCACAGTTATTTAATCAGCACAGGGTTTAATAATCGAAATACACAGTCAAATGAACAATGTACAGTCTAATCAACACGATACCAACTTAATTAAAACACTAGATAAAACTATCACTCGGATGCAAAGCGATTCGTCACAAGCGTGGTGCGCGAGCGCCGTCTCAAACAACACTGTATCAAGATGGCCGCCCTCACAACCATCGACAATCACGCTTCGCTAGACTGTCTTTGTCAGCTAAAAGTCAACCTGACGTCTGACGTTGACGGATGCGCCGTCATATATTATTATTTATTATTATTATTGATAGGCTCGCGTTTGACCACCATCTCACCTGATAGTTATGTTGAAAATAGTGCCATCGATCTGATCTAAAGGTGATGATGAGGCCGGAAGGTAGCCATCAGAACTCTGTAATTAATCAATGTATCCTAGCCGTTTTTGGGCTTATTAGCATTGTCCTGAGATAGATTTTGCCATAATGTGCGATTGAACTGATGTCATAATGGAGTCGAAAGGTGAAAGGTAGGAACTTCGTAATAAAACAATGTGTTCTCGCCGTGTTTGGGCTTATTAGAATTGTTCTAAGATGCTCTTTATAAGGTACCATTGAACTGATCTGATGATGCAATCGGAAGGTGGAAGGTAAGCACGGAAACCTCGTAATGAAACAATGTATCCTAGCAGTGTTCGGACTAATTTTATCATTGTCGTGGGATGTTGGTAATCTAGCTATATGTGTATCACGACTAAAAAGAGCGGAACAAAAAATTAAAAATTACTTACAAAAAACATTCAAGTTTATGCACCGCATCATATTTTTGTTTTGAAGAAAGTATATCTGGCCCTAAGACGACCCACTGACCAAATAATTATATAAACATATTTTTAAATCGACGCCTGATAAATAAAATTAGCAATTTTTATAAGATTGCAAGTAAGGATGACGATCAAAACCGATTATAATTTTTTATTACAAGCTTTTATTTAGTTTCACCTGTCCCTATGTTTGTCTGTCACCAAATATAGCAAATTAGTTTTTCATTAAAAGCTTGTTACTTATTAATATCCATATAAATTGATATAAGTTTTTTTCTGCCGAATCTGGGTTTTTTTTTTCTTTGGAGTCAGAGCATTCTCCTTTGCGAAAGAATAACTTTGCACTGGCTGAGAACTTCCCTACGATAACATCTTGTAGATAAGGGTGCCCCATATGATAATTACTACTGTACTATTTTATTTTTATACTAGCTTCTGCCAGCGACTTCGTACGCGGATCCTGTTGCTTATTCCGTCGAGTAATTTCTCCCGTTTCCCCAACATTTCCCTTCACTGCTCTGCTCCTATTGATCGTAGCGTGATGAAAAGTATATTATAACCTGCCCAGGAGTATGAAGAATGATTGTACCAAGTTTCGTGAAAATCCATCGAGTAGTTTTTGTTTCTATAAAGAACATACAGACAGACAGACAGACAGACAGACAGACAGACAAAAATTTTACTGTTCGCATTTTTGGCATCAGTATCGATCACTAATCACCCCCTGATAGTTATTTTGGAAATATATTTCATGTACAGAATTGACCTCTCTACAGATTTATTATAAGTATAGATTAGTAGGAAGTAATCTCAGAAAGTCTGATCTTGTTGCTAAAATTTGTATACCGATTTAAAGCTGCTTTATTCCTGAGTGACATCCTTACTTATGTATAAGTAATATATATATTCTTATTAATATTATAAAAGCGAAAGTGAGTTTGTTTGTTTGTTACGTCCTTACGCCGCAATGGCAAAACCGATTTTGATGAAACTTGGTACACGGATAGAGCATGTCCTGGAATAGGACGTAGGATACTTTTTATCCCGGAAGTATGTTCCCTTTGGATAATTTTCTGCACTTTTCAACCCGGAAGTATGTTCCCTTTTGATAATTTTCTGCTATCACGCGGGCGAAGCCGCTGGGAGCAGCTAGTAGGCTATATTTTATTCACGCGGTTGAAATCGCGGAAAAAGCTTGTTATTAATAAATATAGTTTTCTGTTGCAGATGCTAGTTCTGAAGAAGGATGGGAGTATATACCAGAAACGAAAAACCGTTGGGTCTTTAAAATCCTGTCTCTTGTGACTTTAACTTATTTCGTGACAACTGTTGCCGTTTTGACTATGGAGTTAGTAAACCAAATATTTTGTCGTAAAACACTTAGCTGTAGGTTCAAATTATATATTAACTTTAGCCCTTATAGGGTCGGGCTTGCGGACGGTGAGCCATGGGTAGCTCGTTGACCGACCGTCTGGTAACTGTCCGGACCGAGCCCAAGATGTTGACGCTGCACACTGTTCCCGCGCGCCTCAAGGTGTTGTCAGCAACAGGAGGGGCCCAGCTGAGTCCAAGCCTATTGGGGCCAGGGTTATGAAAGGGAGCTCGAGCCCGGTATGAAGGCTAAAAGGAATGGGGTGGGTTTTTAGTCAGTAAGAGTCTGACACTGTCTTCCACTCCACCCAAGAGCGGGGGTTGTCATTGGGTAATTTTTGCCCCCCAAAAAAAAGCCCTTATAGGGTCAAAGGCCCTAGCACGAGCTCATAACTCAATTCTTTTGACGATCTAAACTGAACTATTATAGGGATGGAGCTCGCCGTCGCCGGGATTCCGATCCCGATTTCCGGCCACCGTAGACGCGGGCTCGCGGACGGCGAGCCATGGGTACCTCGCTGTCCGATCGTCCGGTAATGGACCGAGTCCAAGACGTCGACGGCGCGCACTGTTCCCGCGCGCCTCAAGGAGTTGTCAGCAGCAGGAGGGGCCCAGCTGGGTCGAAGCCTACTGGGGACAGGGTTGTCCGAAAGGGAGCTCGTGCCCCGGTATGAAGGCTAGAAAGAACGGCGCGGGGTTTTTAGTCAGTAAGAGTCTGACACTGTCTCCAGCTCCACCCAAGAGCGGGTTTCGTCAAAGATGATTATACCCTTCGACAAAAAAAAAGCTATTAGGTTGTATATAGTTCGAAATCCTATAGAAGAAATCTCTTTCCTCATATTTTATTGGAATATAAGCTAAATAATGCGTTCATTATGACATTGCGCATAGGTTGCCTAGCTATCTTCTTCTTCTTCCTACCCTTATCCCGTATTACTTGGGATCGGCGCAATAAGTTTTTTTCTTCCATTCTGTTCTGTCATTCCTCGCACAAACCATCCATCTTTTCTTCGGCCTTCCTCTCCCTCTCCATCCATCTACATGTATGTGTATAGATTGCCTAGCTATATCTGGTGCAAATCATGCTAAACAATTAAATTTGTTGTTACATTTTTGACATCGATTACCCTCATTTGTTATTTGGAAAAGTCCAGCATCAGCTGAAATAATGTGCTCCAAGGAACTAGAAAAAAAATAGGTTGCCTCCGTTTTTGGTGTAAAGAGTAGGGTTGCCTCATGGTGAGTAAAGGACCATAATTTTGCTTCTGTTTTCTCACACCTCATTTCCTCTGATAAGTCATTTAGCGCGATAAAAAGCGTTCTACAACTCCAGGCTAAAAACTTTGTGTGCTCATAATATCTATTTTCAAATCCATTCAACCGTTTTTATATGATTGAAACACAAAGATAAAATGTTCATATATTTATAACATTAATCGTTGACTCGGACTGGGTTATAATTGTAGCGATATTCGAGTTATACAGTTCATTTCACAAAGCTCCAAACAGACAGACAAAATGTTCTTTCATTCAACCGCGAACACGTCACAATCAGGTTTGGCATCCAAGAGAGCGTTGAGCGCGGAAATTGCACGAGGGATAGGAGACTGGGCTCGGGCGATGGTACAACGCCCAGCAGTGCGATTCTGTAAGACTTCATTCTAAACTTCGCATCTGAATCCGCCGTGAGTTTCTTGATTGGCATTCTGAAACTCGGTTGATAATTCGAATCTACACTAGCGCTGCTCTTGCGAGCGTGTTTGCGAGTTGAACTAAATTGACCGCGGAATTTTGACAGATAAAGTATGAGATGACGTAAAAAGTGGCATTCTATAAGGTAATTCCGCCGTCACTTCGACGCTCACTTCGTACTCGAACCCGATTCAAAGTGTCAAATTAAAAGCATCTATTTTACGAGTGAAAATAGAAGAAATCATAGTTAATTCATGAATCCCCAAGCGACACCCGGTGGCCGCGCATCTATTGTCTTACTATTGTGTCTCTAATTGACGGTATCTGAAGGGTTAAATAGTGTTTAAATAAAGTTTTTAAACACACTTTAAACCAAGATTCGTCGCACATTTTAAGTGGTTTGCTTTAAGGAATGTTAAGTGGTTCTAACATATAAAAAAGCACTGCTAACCTTAGTCCACTGTTTGTATGTTTTGATAGTGCCACTTATACTGTTTAGGCATAAACTCTACCAGAGTTTCAACCTGAGCCGACGATCGGTGAGAGGAACGTGTTTCATTTGGACTGAAACGTTGTTGTTGTTTTAGAAAACAAAATAAACACTTCTTTTATTAATATTATTTTTGAACTTTACAACCAGAAATATAAAACTACTTCATGATTATTTCACAATTATTTTTGGCACTGAACGATCAAAAAACAAACAAAACGTAAACTAAACAAAACAATACAACGCACTACGCATTATACAACTTCAACGCATAAATATTGTCCACAGATTACTAATGATATTATCTGTCAGTCATTTTTTTTAGTAAGGTAAGCATAGATTAAATTCACGGCACGAACTTAGAGTTTTCTGTTTTTTTTTTTTTACTTATTAGCTGCCTCAAATTCCTTTAAATAAGATATTTTAGTTTAAACATCCATAATAGCTAAAATTCTGTGTCAAAAACTGGTAAAATAAAAAACCGATAAATCTCAACTTACATTTAGTTGAGTGTGGTAATCACTAGTACAGTATTGGTCGCTTCGGAGCTCACTTCACTTCGCAAGTGCCTAGGTGATGCTTACAGAATGCAAAATCAAGGTCGTTTTGAACCTTATGTGAAGTGAGAGTGAGTATCGAAGTGAAATGCGAGTTGTTGTCTGAATTTTACAGAATCGACGTACAGAAACAGCAAACAGTCGGTACCCCCGATTACGGGTATAGTTAATCAGAGCAAACAGTTGCCAAAGCTCGTCGTGTAGTTCAAGAGCATATATTAATGATTTTTGGTCATTTTTTCTGCTCACCTCGAGACAATTATACCCTAAACTCCCTAGGAGAAAGTTAGAAGGATACAAGAATGGGTAGTACCCATGAAGGCGTTTATATAATAATAATAAATTCATTTATTTCAGGCTAGAAAACCCATAGTAAAAATACAGTTTACAGTTTTAAAAAGCATATAAGTACCTAAGATAAGCTTTCTGAACCTTTTCTAAAAGTAATGTGTATTTCTTTTCATAGGGATTCCAGACACATGTACTGGACTTCAGTTTACTGCGAATCAATACATTAAAAATAGATTTAATAGCGTTAATGTTACTAAAGTCTTTAGCGTTACGAAGTATAAATCCTAATCGCCTAAATGAATCTTTTCCTACCAAAATGATGTGATCATGGAATGTTAACTTGTTGTCAAAACTGACACCCAGATCCTTCATTCCACTTGTCCTGGCAATGGTATTCTCGTAAATTTTTTATGCATAGTTGATAGGGTGTCGTGTGCGAGTAAAACTCGTAACGAAGCATTTGGTTGAGTTAAATTTCATTTGGTTCTTGATACTCCACTCTAATAGCATTCAAGTCTTATATAATTTTAGAAACTTTTTGCTCGTTTTTTTGTTGCATTTTTTTTTGTTTGTGCTGTGTTTTAAAATCATTTCTTTATTTACAGTGAAACGCTGGGAACTCTTTTTAGTGACATACCAGGAGTTATTGTAGCGGCCGTTGCTATGTAAGTATAGCAAGTTTAAAAAACTAAAATCTGACCATTAAATACGTATTTTAGGTGGTGCATCACGACTCACATTTTCACTGTTTTTCATACAACCGCTCATAACTGATTATGACGTTATTACAAACTTTTCATTAGATATTTTGAAAACACAGTATCTTGTGGATATTATCTAGGTTTCTAAAGAAACCAATTTCTAAATTTGTGTAAAACTAATCCAGTAAAAACCTCTGAAAATGTCCTATTTTGTATGAACTTTGACACTTCATAATTTGCCTAAAAATGAAAAAAGTCAAAAAGTTATCCTCTAGAGACCTTGCAAATTTTATTAAGATTCTAAATGATGACAACTTTTTCCAAAAAACTTTTAAGGGTTTAAAAAAAACAGCTATTTCCTGGAGCAAGTTTTGTGAAATTTTCGAGTAAATCTCGGAATTACCGAATACTAACAGAGTTTCCAGGCGTTATCTCTCTTTTTTTACGTTGCCTTTTCGTCAAACATCGCGTTGGATTGCATTAAATGAAGTAACAAGCTTTTAAACCATTTTCGATGTTTACGATAAGCGAGTGGAGAAGGACCCTCTTAAGGCTAATAGTTGGGGCACCGGATTCGAAAACTACTTTTTGCGTCACCTGTTAGCGGATTCCGCTGCCCGCCCCGCTGCGACTGTAATTGCACACTTAAGGGAAGACACGCAGGGTTCCAACAATCATAGAGAGGATCCAGCATTTAAGACTCGAGCTAGCACTCCATAAGCCAACTCCATGTGCTTTCACAGCCCTCGGAACGCACCATCACCAGGTTCCCTGATAACGGTAGGAGGAATTTATAGGTACTTCTTCGTCGCGTCGACGATGAAGTACCTGTGAATGGGACTTGTCCTCGATAGCCGATGCAATTTTATGAGGCACTTCCGACGTCTGGCTTCCAAACTGGATCGGAATGGGGCAGCTCTCAAGCGGCTCCTGCCCAACTTAGGGGTATGGACACCGTTACTGCAAAAGTGACTGGTGGTCAAGCTGAACGCATGCCAGAGGCTCTTGGCCATCCAGATGGTGTGGGGATACCGCACGGTTTTCCGTGAAGCGGAGAGCCTTCTTGCTGGCCTACCACTGTAAGATCTGGAGTCTACAGCCCTTGCATGCATGCACGATTTGCTCGTGGAGATGAAACGCCGGGGCAAAACTTCGCTACCGCGACATGTTACGGTATAGTGGACAGAGTTTTGAATTTGGCTATCGCAACCCAGTGCTGGGCACGCCACTAATATGGCGGTAAATTCCCTCTTTGAGGAGTAACTGGAAAGATTAACATGGCGTCCTTACCTTCCGCATGACAGTGGTTCCTGCACTAGATTCGTGCGGAAGAAACGCCCGGGTCACGATTGTGTGGACTGCCCGGAAGACACGGTTGAGTATACAGTTGGTGTGCCCCGCCTGGGCAGAGCACTGCCGTGTCCTCGTGGGGGCGATCGGTGACAGCCATATCTCATTCCGTTCCTTGGTACAGGCTATGGTCTGGAGCAAGGAGTAGTGGCAGACGGTCACCTTCTTCTTCGACACAGTAATGCTAGCAAAGCAGGTGGCCGTACACGCAAGGGAACGATCCTCACGTCCCAGCCGCCATCGGATTCCGATCCCGATTTCCAGCCATCGTAGGCACGGGCTTTCGAACGGTGAGCAATGGGTAGGTCGCCGTTCGACTGTCCGGTAACCGTTTGGACCGTTTCCAAGTCGTCGACAGTGCGGAGTGTTCCACGCGCGCCTCAAGATGTCAGTAAACCGTAGGAGCCCAGCAGAGTCAAAGCCTACTGGGGTCTTGGGTTGTTCAAAAGTGTTCTCCGAGGCCCTGAACCAAAGGCAAAGAAGGAACGAAAGTGAGTTTTAGTCAATAAAAATCTGACTCGCACTCCTGCTCCAACCAAGGGCAGGAGATACGGTTATGATTTTCTACAAAAAAAAAGGTCTACCCGACTCAAGAGCGGCTGGACCATTTTGGCGATATTTAATTTGCTGGATTTTTTACTACCCCAAATAATCAGCAGAATCTCCATATATATATTATAAATAAATATAATTCTTCTGTACTTGTGTTTGTCACCGAGCTACTTCCAAATGGCTCGTACAATTAGGATGAATTTTTGTGTATTTATTTGAGTCCATCTATAAACGTACGACGTCGTATAGGTTTGAAAATAAATAGATACAATTGAACCCGGCAGATGACGCTGCAATTGGGTATCCAATGCTTTTTTTTTTTACCAAAATCCAGCTTACAACTATTAAAATATCGAAAAAATTCAAATAAAATCTATACTTATAATGAAATCTGAAGAAGTGAAAATTCTGTTCATTAAAAATTAAAAAAAAAAATGGCAAGGGGTGTTTCTAGATCGACACCGAACCTAAAAGTGTCATTAAAATTTTTTTTGTCTGTCTGTCTATCTGTTTGTTCAGGCATCACGCAAAAACTACCGGTTCGATTACGATGAAACTTAGTATAATTATTCTTTAATATCCTGGGCACCACACTGGGTACTTTTTATCCCGGAAAAGTACAAAAAAAAAACTAAATTTTGCGGTTCGATCCCTAGAACCGATTAATGTACCAACCGCAAATAATAAGTTTGTCGTTGGTTACGTCACCCGCAGTGGAGTTCAATAAGGGGTGCTGCATACGGCTAAGATACAATAATATTTGGGTAAATAGTATGTAATTTCCGTTTTCTAACTAGATGGCGTTGGCGTCGAATTAGATCGCGCTATGGGAACACTTTTTGGGAATAAAGACAGATACGCGTTTTCTAATTATTAATTACATCCCATTACAATCCCATTTATTAATTACATCGAACACGGCGACATTGGCACCATATCTGAGGTGTATGCACACTGTCACGCGAGTAAGTGAAAGAGAGAGATCTGGAACGTCTCGAATCGTCTCGCGCATCACGTTGTTTTCCCGTCTCCAGGCTCTTAGAATTCGACATCAGACGTTTTAGATCTTCGATTTTGACTTTCCCGATGTCGCTAGCATAAGTAACAGGATCCGCGTACGAAATCGCGGGCAGAAGCTAGTAATAAATAAAAAAAAACTATATTTATTGACCAATGAACTTCGTAACGCCTGACGTTACGAAGTTCATTGGGTCAGCTAGTAAGACATATTAGAATCTATAACAATATATATATATATATATATAAATTATAAATTAAAATAAATTATATAAATTTGAATTTTGAATATATATATATATATATATAATCACTGTTTTTATTTTCCAGGTTAATCCTGATCATCATCCAATTAGTTCAATCGATGGCGAAGGTTGGCATTTTGCCACCTCCAGCTTTCGTCATTCTTTTTATATGTGTAAGTTAAAGTTCTGTTATACTGGCATACTAGTTATTTGAACTTTTTTGTTCCTTTCCGTAGATTGTGTTTCTTGATAGGTATTCAGATTCGTTTATTGATTGTAAAGCATAGGTAGGTACATTACAAGTTCTTATTTAATACATTGAGCGCGCTATGTTTTGCCTCTAGGGCATACAAATTAGTAATCATGCAATATTAATTATATTGCATGATTAACATAGATTTATGAAGCACAATCTATATATTACTATATTATCTATCTTCTATCTTCTATATATATAAAAATGAAACCCGTTTTCCGTTGTCACGACATAGCATGAAAACAGCTTGACCGATTTCGCTGATTTCTTTTTTGTTGTGATTGTTATTGTGAGGTTATGGTTCTTATGGGTTAAATATAAAATTAGGGTAGTGTAGGGTAGAGTAGAGTAGGATAGAGTAGGGTAGAGTAGGGTAGAGTAGGGTAGAGCAGGGTAGAGTAGGGTAGAGTAGGGTAGAGCAGGGGAGAGGAGGGTAGAGTAGGGTAGAGTAGGGTAGAGTAGGGTAGAGTAGGGTAGAGTAGGGTAGAGTAGGGTAGAGTAGGGTAGAGTAGGGTAGAGTAGGGTAGAGTAGGGTAGAGTAGGGTAGAGTAGGGTAGAGTAGGGTAGAGTAGGGTAGAGTAGGGTAGAGTAGGGTAGAGTAGGGTAGAGTAGGGTAGAGTAGGGTAGAGTAGGGTAGAGTAGGGTAGAGTAGGGTAGAGTAGGGTAGAGTAGGGTAGAGTAGGGTAGAGTAGGGTAGAGTAGGGTAGAGTAGGGTAGAGTAGGGTAGAGTAGGGTAGAGTAGGGTAGAGTAGGGTAGAGTAGGGTAAAGTAGGATAGAGTACGGTAGAGTACGGTAGAGTAGGGTAGAGTAGGGTAGAGTACGATGGAGTAGGGTAGAGTAGGGTAGAGTACGGTGGAGTAGGGTAGAGTAGGGTGGAGTAGGGAAGAGCGGGAACGAAGCCGCGCGGGCAAAAGCTAGTTAAGGAAATAAATAATAAAATTTAGATCATTCCAAAAAAAAAACAAAATAACAAAAGAATTTGAAAGATGTCATGACTTAAAATATGTCAAAATAGAATTATTATTAATTAGTGTATAATTTAAATGTATTTACGTTAAGAGTAAATAGGTTACTTTTAGGTCAACGTGTTCCATTGTTGGCCACATCATTGCATACCGGATAGTGTTGAAACACGAGCTTAGCATAATTTAAAAAAAAAATACAAAATTACTACTGTGTTCAGATATACCTTCAATACTTTCGGCTAATGACAAAAAATGCCAGATGCATCATCAAAACTATGCTACACAGTGTTTAGTTCAATCTAGCCAAGCAAGATGACGATACCTACATAACATGAGCAAGCGTCTTGCACTGATGTTATTGTCCAATCTCTACATTTTGTAAACATCTGATAAACGTATCTCCATATGGCGAAACGATGACTTTCAATAACGAGTAAAAAACCATTGATTTGTCTCACACTCGCCGCAAGACGTGTCGTTCTCGCTGCGCAATCGCCGTGAGACATGACGTTCTCGCAGCTTACTCGCCACTAGTAGCGACGTTCTCGCAGCGCAATCGCCGCAAGACGTGACGTTCTAGCTGCGCAATCGCCGTGAGATGTGACATTTTCGCAGCTTACTTGCCACTAGTAGCGACGTTCTCGCAGCGCAATCGCCGCAAGACGTGACGTTCTCGCTGCGTAATCGCCGTAAGACGTGACGTTTTCGCTGCGCAATCGCCGCGAGACATGATGTTCTCGCAGTTTACTCGCCACTAGTAGCGACGTTCTCGCAGCGCAATCGCCGCAAGACGTGACGTTCTCGCTGCGCAATCGCCGCGAGACGTGATGTTCTCACAGTTTACTCGCCACTAGTAGCGACGTTCTCGCAGCGCAATCGCCGCAAGACGTGACGTTCTCGCAGTTTACTCGCCACTAGTAGCGACGTTCTCGCAGCGCAATCGTCGCAAGACGTGACGTTCTCGCAGCGCAATCGCCGCAAGACATGACGTTCTCGCAGCTTACTCGCCACTTATAGCGACGTTCTCGCAGCGCACTCAACGCAAAAATTTTTCGTGGACACGCAATCCATATCACACTCGTATGGCACACTCGTATTGACAGATCTTAATTTAAAAAAAAAAAACCAAAATTTTATCGCTAATTAGTTTTTGTCGGCAAATATCAAAGGTCGGCCACTGGTTCAAAAGTTATAAAGATTTATAGGTTTTTCATTCGAACATTGTTTATCAATTGTATTTTAAAAACTAGGGTACCTAGCAAATATCTGTTTTCTTTCAGATTTAGTCTCTTAGTAGTCCAAATTAGTCGCCAAATCTCAGAATTTATCGGTCACTGGTTCCAAGGTTATGAGGGTTTCTAGGTTGTTGACATTGAGAAAATCTCGCTGCTTAATATATCAAAAAAAACTAGGATACCTAGCGAAGATCTGTTTTGTACTTTTTGTGTTATCAATATTAAGGTCCATGATGGTGGGCAAGCAAGTGTCAACCATACGCTGCACCTTCTAGATCCGATAGCGGAAAAATGACCATCTCATTGAGATCACATAAACGACGACGACGCTTTTGCAGGTTCAGCGCTCACATAATTGGACAAGGGCTTTTTTAGGCAGATGAAAATGTAGGATATAAAAGCCTTGATTATTCTTTCGAGATACTTACGTAACTGCTTCATTATGTTATAACTATTGTTTGTTTTTCAGGTGCCTTGCATGGGTTTAATGTTATCACTTCCAACCATTATGATTCCAACTTATGTCGCCATACTTGGAGTGATGGCGATGACGATTCTTTCTTTTTTGTTGATGGTATTGGCTTTTTGTACAGCTGTAAGTATAGTAAGAAAAATATTATTGTAGCTAGCTTCTGCCGGCGGCTTCACCTGAGTAAAAGTAGAATCTTATTTCAAGGATCATAAAAATATTCTATATCAGGGTTATTTGCAAAACACTGGCAACCTCCCAGGATTATGTCACTAACATCATAAACAACAACTTTTGTTCTATGACTTAAAAAATATCGTATTTTAATTAACGTTCTAAATATTACGAAGTCTATGCTAAGAAAGCGGTAGTACAATAGCGGACGAGAGCAGTGATCGGGCGCCTCCAGCGGCGGCGTGGTGTTTGATGCGCTTGCATCGCGTCATACTAACTGTATGTGTGTAACTTACAGTTGGTAGGTAGGTATAGCAAAATACAGAGTTGAAATGTGTTAGATAGAAAAACGAAACCTTGAAAGTTTGTTATGTTTTGTAAAAAGTTATACAACAAAAGTTGTTGTATATGATGTTAGTAATACAGTTTTTAGAGTTTTACATTTTAGTCTGTATATATAGATTAATTCGACTAATAACAGCATTCCTAAAAAAAAAACTTTTTACAAAAAAAATATAACCGACTTCAATGATAAAAAAAAACTGAAAAGTATCAAATAACTTTAATTTTGGAAGTCGGTGTTTCTATAATAGTTTAGTCTCTTCGTTATTTAACACCGACTTCCAAAATTAAAGTTATTTGATACTTTTCAGTTTTTTTTTATCATTGAAGTCGGTTATATTTTTTTTGTAAAAAGTTTTTTTTATTTAACACTTTTTAGTTATGGTACCACCACTAAAAAGTACCCCTCAGTCAAACTTAAATACCTTATAGTCAGAGCGCATCTCATAACGGTTCTAATAATCCCAAACACGGTTAGATTACATTAATTTACCTTTCGGCTTCATCATCAGATCAGTTCGATATATCCTCTCCCCCTCTTCTTTCAAACAGTCATTAGACTAGATGCTGGAGAGGGAAAGGATATATCGAACTGATCTGATGATGAAGCCGAAAGGTAAATCTTTCAATTAGTCATTAGACTAGATGATTTATGTCAACATTGCAATGAACTTAAAATTTAGTCCTGTTTAAAATGAGCCCAAACACGACTACGGTGCTGTAATTTCAAGATTTGTACTTTTCCTGATGCTCCTGGCTTCAGCATCAGGTCTCTATGTACTTCGGTGTTCTTTATTAGCAGTACGTTTATCTACACATCGAGCCGTTTTCAATGAGCCTAAACTCGATATATCTGCTGTTTGTTGTCGAGGACTTAGGTACTCTGCAGACTATCCTGACTGCAGCATCAGGTCATGACTTGATGATCATGAGACCAATTGTGGCAAATGCCCTATCAAACATCAAAACAATTTACTAAAACAGTCCTTGCCTGTTCGAGTAACTTCTTACTGTTAAGGAGTTGTACCTTCCATCATCAGCCCAGCTACCTGAGATGGTGACGACCATACGCAAATACACAAGATACTTCATAAAATATGCGAAAATCAATAAGTGAGCCTATAAAATTTGAAGGTTGCCCTCGATTTCTCCAAGATCCCATCATCAGATCCTAATTTGGTGATAATGGGACCACCTCAGAGCTATCTACTTTCGAACAAAAAAAGAATTTTGGAAATCCGTCCACATTTGGGGGAGTATTCGACGAACAAACATACAAAAAAAAAAAAAAAAAAAAACATACAAACAGCCGAACGTAGTACCTCCTCCTTTTTGGGAAGTCGGTAAAAACAAAGAACGCCTCATTTTTTTTTATTATTATGTGGTGGTCAAACACAAGCCGTGTTTGACCACCATCTCACCTGATGCAATACGGATGGTGCGAGGTTACCGCACGATCTCCCGCGAAGCGGCGAGCCTTCTGGCTGGCCTACCACCGTGGGATCTGGAGGCAACAGTCCATGCACACATGCAGGACATGTGCGTGGAGATGCAACACTGGGGTGAAAGTCCACTGCCGCAACATGTCAAGGCATGGCGGACAGAGCTCCGGCGGGATCTCATGGTGAAATGGCGTCAACGGCTATCGCAACCCAGTGCTGGGCACGCCAAGATTATGGCGGTAAGTCCCCTCTTTGAGGCGTGGCTGGAAAGACCTCACGGCGTCCTTACCTTCCGCATGACGCGGGTCCTCACCGGACATGGCAAGTTCAGGAGGTTCCTGCAGTGGATTCAAGCGGAAGAGACGCCCGGGTGTCGCCACTGTGCGCAACGCCCGGAGGACACGGTGGAGCACACCGTCGAGGTGTGCCCTGCCTGGGCTGCCCATGGCCGTGCCCTCGTGGGGGCGATCGGTAGCGGAGACCTCTTGCACCGGGCCTTGGTCGAGGCCATGGTCCGGAGCGAGGAGGAATGGCAGGCGGTCGCCTCCTTCTGCGAAGCAGTAATGCTTGCAAAGGAGGAGGCCGACCGCATCAGCAACGGCGCCCTCGCCGCCGTCGCCGGGATTCCGATCCCAATTTCCGGCCACCGTATACGCGGGCTCGCGGACGGGGAGCCATGGGTAGCTCGCTGTCCGATCGTCCGGTAATGGACCGAGTCCAAGACGTCGACGGCGCGCACTGTTCCTGCGCGCCTCAAGGAGTTGTCAGCAGCAGGAGGGGCCCAACTGGGTCGAAGCCTACTGGGGACAGGGTTGTCCGAAAGGGAGCTTGTGCCCCGGTATGAAGGCTAGAAAGAACGGCGCGGGGTTTTTAGTCAGTAAGAGTCTGACACTATCTCCCGCTCCACCCAAGAGCGGGTTTTGTCAAAGATGATTTACTCCATCGACAAAAATAAAAAAAACCATCTCACCTGATGGTAAGCGAGATGTGGCCGACTACATTCGCACTGTGTGTGTGAACTTATGTACATTAATATGACAATATTTATTTGCTGATCATCACAGCTCATTATCTAATTTGCAATTTTTTTCCCCTTACTTGATATGCTTCCAGATTGGTCCCATTTTTTTCAAAATCCAATTCTGATGATGGAGTCCATGAGGAATCGAGGGAACTCCTCAAATATTATAGCAACCATATAGTTATTAGTCAAATAGTTATTAGTCATATAGTTATAGTCAAAGAGGACGCATCGTTGTTGGTCTGTACGATTTCGCACGTACTATTATTACGGAGCCGCATTCTACTATCGATCGACTAATCTATTCTGGCATCGATCGATGGCATCTATCAACTATCGATCAATTGATGTGGTAGAAACTATCGATTGACATCGACTAATCCATTCTACGATCGATCGATTGATTGGATCGACCTATGATCGATCGATTGGTGTGGTCCACAACATCCCTGAAGGTTCATACGCATTTTGTGGGTATGCGGCTAGCCGTGCGGCTGATTTCAGGATGTGGTTGCAAATATGCGACCGGCCGAATAGCGGGCAGCCGGAATTGCTATCGCAGCGTGCGATTGAAGAACCGTTGCGATTTGTAGTTACATCGAGCCATTTTAAAGATGGACGCAGAAAAAGTTGTAGCTATTTACTACATTTACACACGTTACGTAAAGAAGAAAAAACTAAGAAAGAAGTTCTGGGTGCATCCTTATTTGCAAACACAGGCATTTTTCTTACTACGTGTACTCACTCTCTCAATGGCGGGCAACCGCAGACTGAGCCGCTCAGTGCGTATAGCAACCGTCCGGGTGGCCGTCACTCGGGCCGCAGCCCTCCGAGCGACCGGAGCGGTCTGCGGGTAGCCGCATCGCAGTGCGGATAGAAATGAATATTACGTACATAATTGTGCTTGCGGTCAGCCGGAAGGCTAGCCGCATTGCGGGTAACTGCATAGTGCGTATGAACCCTTAATCTTTGCAGCGGTATCCCTAACTAAAGTTTTTAATACAAGTTCCAATAGAAATTTCATAAATACTCCATCATTTTAGCTAAAAGACGTCCACAGTTGGACATAGGCCTCCTCCAAATGTCGCCCGATGAACGATCTGATGCTTCTCACATCCATCAAATTTTACCAGATCATCGGTCCACCTTGTAGGAGACCTTCCAACGCTGCGTCTTCCGGCACGCATTCGCCTTTCCAGAACTTTTCGGCCTCAACGGCCATCTGTTCTGTGAGCAATGCAATAAATACTTAGCTAGTAAAATATATGCTTGTCTTAAGTTACATGGTAATGGCGTTTCTTGTCGCGATAATGTGATTCCGTGTGGTGCTAATTGTTTTTACTTTTTATCAACAGTATAATTTCAACTCTTGGAGCATGTATCTCTTAGTGCCCTTCTTGGGTGCAGGCTCGCTGGGTGCCTTGCTTGGATTGGTCTCTATACTTCTACAAGTCCAATTTGCGGATTTGGAACTGGGTTTAATCTTCTTTATCATAATCATAAATTGTTTCGTAAGTTTTTGTTCAATATTTTTGTCTCGGATACATTACGGGACAAATTGTTCCTCAACATGACTCGCAACGCTGTCAAATTATCCAATAACATGTCCCGCGGTACGTGAATACGATGTAAAATGTTTGGCAGCAAGTTAGAAGACAATGGCAACGTTGTAGCATCACGTAAATTGAGCGTTGCGCGTAATGTTTGACGCATATAAACTCTTTTTCTTTGTTTCAAGTTAGAGGACATTTTGTCCCGTAATGTATCTGAGGCTTCAGCGTTGTGTGTCATGCTGAGAGTCATTTTGTACCTTAATGTATTTGACACTTTAGGATTTCTACCTCTACTATTATAGTCCTACGGCTTTATTTCATTCCACTTATCTCCACATAGTGATATTGTCATGGAGAACGAGCAATAACTACATGATTGACACGCTAGGTTCCACGCCGTCGCTGCTCATTCGCCTCGAGATACGACGTACTCGCTGAGCGATCGCCGCGATACACCGATTGTTTACACATGGTGGCGTGTAAAACAATCGGCAAGCGGTGCACGTCCTTTGCCCCTAGGATGCAGACTAGCTCCATTGATAATTGACATTGACAAACGATGACATTTAATTTGCTGAGCAATTTAATTATCCGTGCATTAAAGAATGTGCAGTCAGCAAAACTGTTTTAATGAGGTCGCACTTCAGGGTAAACTTGCCACATTGTCGATTCGTTGTTCAAATAAAGTATGAGTAAACTCGTCACCGTTTTATGGTACAAAAATATTTTTACAAAACTGGTCACACTTGTATAGTCTGCAGAAGTATTAAACAGTGGACTTAAGTTCGAGTTAGACTCGTGCACCAAGGGTGCAAAACAAACTTACCTATGTAGATAGATAGATAAATTCTTTATTGTACACCAAAAATAAAAAACAACTACGAACTATGTAACTAGTTCTATGTAGTTAGTTCTATGTAACTAGTTCAATTCCCGAATCGAGTGACATGGCTATGTTTCTTATAGGCGGGCAAAGCCGCAGGCAAAATCTAGTATACCATCATCTTTCTGCCCTTGTCCCGTGTTATTTGGGGTCGGTGCAACACGTTTCTTTCTTCCATTCTATCCTGTCACCCGTCATGCTATCGCTAACTTAATTTTCTTTCATATCACTCTTCACACAATCCATCCATCCTTTCTCTGGCCTCCCTCTCTCTCTCCACTCATCCGCATGTATACTCATTACTTTTTTCTAATAATATTAGTAATAATAATATTCTACAACTATCACACAACGCCGTCTAGTCCCAAGCTAAGCAGAGCTTGTCTTATGGGTACTAGACAACTAATAAACATACTTATATATTTGTAAATAGAAACGTATTATAGATAAATTACACCCAGACACAAAGCAAATCGTCATGCTCATCACATAGTCATTTGTCCTGGGTGGGAATCGAACCCACGACCTCCGGCATAGCAGTCAGGGCCACTGACTACTAGACCAACAGGCCAGTCAAAACATGCAATTCATCTTTTAGTAACATTTTTATAGTAACACGCAATTCATCCCTCCTCTTTACATGACCATATCAAGAAAACCATTAAATTCCATTATCCTAAGTGTTCTCCAGATACTCTAAAAGCTCTGGAGAGCAAGCATCCTGCCCCAGCGGATGACCTCTCTTTCCTTGACCCTCCTGATTCGGACATTCATTCCCTCACCGTTACAGGTCGAGAGGTAATCTCAGCCGTTTGCTCCTTCCGAAGCAGCTCTGCCGGCGGCCTCGATGGGCTAAGTCCCCAACACCTAAAGAACCTCATCTGCTCAGGCGCCGGAGAAGCTGGTGAGTTGCTCTTGAAGGAGCTAACGGCTCTGGTTAACCTAATGCTCTCAGGCAAGTTGTACGAGGCCGTCATCGACACTCTGTACGGGGCCAGTTTATGTGCCCTTCGCAAGAGAGATGGCGGCATCCGACCCATTGCCGTGGGCACTACATAATGGCGTATGGCAGCCATAATTTGCTATTAATTTTAATGGCGAGGTTGTTTCGAAAAAAATTCAGGCCCTGCAGCTAGGCTTTGGGCTCAAAGGGGGCTGTGAGGCTACCGTGCACGCCTTGTCGACTTACCTAAATTCTAACCTAGGACGGGTCATTCTGAAGGTTGACATAAAAAATACCTTCAATTCGGTTAATAGGGATACCTTGCTGACAGAATCTAAAAAAGAAGTACCCCAAATTTTAAGTTTTCTTTGGCAATGTTACAGACAACCATCAAAATAACTATATCAGGACAATCTTTTGAAATCCGCTGTTGGCTGTCAACAAGGTAATCCCTTCAGGCCAGTGATCTTTAGTTTACCCATTCACCGCATTATTCGACAGTTAAATTCCAAATTCAACGTTTG
Source organism: Mythimna lalbum (assembly GCA_949319445.1). Taxonomy (NCBI): domain Eukaryota; kingdom Metazoa; phylum Arthropoda; class Insecta; order Lepidoptera; family Noctuidae; genus Mythimna; species Mythimna lalbum. The sequence continues at coordinate 6,334,505 of OX439369.1, forward strand.
GTATCTCGACGACGGAACTCTGAGGCGATGCAGACACAGTTTTGAATGATTTACACTCCCTAAAAATCAACTCTACTCAATAGGACTTGATCTAAACCTTTCAAAATGTGAACTTTTCTTATCTGACACCACCGACAGACAACAGACTTTTTCCAAATTGAACACAACAGCCCCAGAAATTAAAATTATAGAAAAAAGCTCTCTTCGCCTCCTTGGGTCTCCTATTTTTGAGGATTCCTTTCCCAATTTTGTAGAGGAAAATATTCAAAATTTTAATGATGTTTCGGAAAGATCACTCCAAATTAACACACAATCGGCCATCACTATAATTAATTTCTGCTGTTTCGGCCCAAAATTAACTTGTTTCTTTCGCGCTTCTCATTTATCGTAACACCCCCATCTTTTGGAAAAAATGGACCAAATTATCCGGCATCCGACTGAGCTTTGGTTAAGGCTACTCTTCTTATCCATATGGGTGGCCTCGGCGATCGCTAAATTTACAGTATTAGTTATATCCTCGGTTCACGGCACGGAGAAATTAATCAGGGATATCCTTTCTTCCATACTGATTGATTTCAATGTGCTGTGCTTCATCGAGGCTACAGATGCCTGGAGACTGACTTCCCCGAATTCTAATCCGCCCGTCGAACCATCATCCCAAAGACGGTGGGATGAGCCGCTCTGCAAAGTAGTTACAGGAAAACCTGATTGTAACATTTACTGCTTCTGCAGAGCGAGCACGCCTGCTGGCTATGGGAGAGTGGGAGTCGGATTTTTGGCTTCACGCACTACCGTCGTCGAACGCCTAGGCGCTCCCTGCTGTTCTACTCATCGCGGCTCATTACTCAGCCGACAGCATTGTCTCGCCCGTTTACTCGGTATGTGTGATCAAGGTATTAGACATAGAACTTTGCTTCCTGACGTTACTTTCTTTAAGAATGGCGTGAAATGACAGTGTGTGACGAGTTTACTACAATTACTTACCTATAACTATAGTTATCTAGCTACAAGGAACTGTTTTATGATGGTGACGAGTTTACAATCATCAGCCGAAAGACGAGACGACGATGGAACATATCAAATCAAATCTCTCTATCTAAAATCTTAATTGCAATCCATAATGTAATGGCCACGTGAAAACAAAAAATTGAAACAATTATGAACCAATATTAGGACACAGCAACATTACAAATGGTAGGAAAGAGGAAGAGCGTTAGTATAAAAGTGTAACGAATCGAAAATGTGGCCAGTTTACCCGTTGTTTTTGCAAAAGATCCGTGAGCTGGAGAGTAGAAAACACTGAGATAGACCTTTGGCTAGCAGTGAGATAACCTAGGTTTGAAGACTTTTTGTTGCACTAATATCTGATTATGTTTTTTAGGTTTACGTATACCTATTTCAAACTGTGCTTAGCGGTAATTTTGAAGAACACGGAGACGAAATCTACGTATATGCTGCAACCATGCTTTACACTACTATCGTTTTAATAATTGTGATACTCATCAAGTTGAGTGGCAAGAAACGTAGAAGAAGAAGAAGAAGAAGAGCAGCCAGCTTCTTCTAAGATCAACTTTGGCCTTAGAAAAATTTAAAAAGTTAAACTTGTGACCGGAGAAGTGCATTATTAAAAAAAAAAATTGACCCAAAAAATTATTTTGATGTAATTTTTATTCTTATTTCTAACCATCACTTGGCCTGCGACTTCGTTCTCTAATAGTTTTAACACCCTTTAAACCCAAAATAAAAATATTGAGGGTAGTTCTGAAAAAAATATGATAATGAATCCAAAAACCTTCTGCTCTGCAAGCAATGTGCCAGGACCCTGGCACTTTAGTCAAAAGTAAGGTATATATATAGTATGGTTGTATGTTATGAAGTCTTTCCATCAGATGAGATAGCGGTCAAGCGCAAACCTATCAACAAATAAAAAAAAGTATATAAAAGCAGAAACAAATACTAGTTTTCTACATAATATTTTCTTTTTTTGTCCATCTGCCATGCTGTCTCTCCACTATCCCTTGGTTGAATGGTAGAAAATGCCTACGGCATTAAATCCACTTTTGTACCTTTTGTTGCGTGAAGATTAAATAAATTAATGATGTAGGTCTCTATAATTCTAAATTTTAACCAAGTTTCAAATTTATTAAGGCTGGAGTCTTGTAAAAATTCACCCGCGGCAGATTTTAAAAGGTGTCCAAAAAATGTGTATAAATTATTAGTATTTGTACACATTTTTTGGACATCTTTTAAAATAATTATTTTAGATAAATTATGGTGCTTTAGATTTTAACTTTTTTATTATTTGCTTTATTGAAGTTTTGGTATGAAAATAATCTGATTATGATGTAATTACGATGCATAGTTATTGTGAAAAAAAAAAAATTTTTATGAGAGCCACATGTTGAGAATTTTGATGAATTTGTGACTTCTAAAATAAGAAAATGAAACATAATTAGAACTAACCATGAATGCATTTTAAAGATGATAATGTTGCGCTAATTTTCCATTTCTAAGATTTGTAAATTCATTATATTATTGCCATTAACGAAGCTCACAAACATAAGTCGAAATGAAGTTGGCACGAAAGAGCTATTTTTAACGCTTGATTTACCAAACATAATACATCCAAATTGACTTAAGAATATAACTGGCTACTACTCAAACTATGGTTAAATATGTGCTGTAATAATATTTCAAGTTGTTTAAAGAAAGAAAGAAAGAAAGAAAACATGTTTATTCTGCCCGTATAGACACACAAATAATTTTCAAAAAACAAAAAATAAAAACAAATGTTTCATTATTTTGTTCAAAAAAAGCATACAAAGATGCGCTAATAATTTGCCGCGGGTGAATTTTTACAAGACTGTAGCCTTAACCCAAGAAATAATATTCTGGTGGGATTGTAGTCAAACACGGAATACCTACGTCAGTGCGAATGCCGTATCGTCAAAGTTTGTTTCTTCGAAAACTTTTCAACGTTAATTCTATATATAGTAACATTTATCTTCGCAGTAACAAAACGTCGATGGGACAAGGTTTTGGAATATTTACGCTCTAAAATCGTTTGCAGTGCGGTTTTTCGATGTAAAGAAACATCGCAATAACAAAATGTCGACTTAAGAGGGTCCTTTTCCACTCGCCTACCGTAAACATCGAAAATGGTTTATAAGCTTGTTACTTCATTTAATGCAATCCAACGCGATGTTTGACGAAAAGGCAACGCAAAAAAAGAGAGATACGCCTGAAAACTCTATTTTCGGTTTCAGTATTCGGTAATTCCGAAATTTACTCGAAAATTTGACAAAACTTGATCCACGAAATGGCTGTTTTTTTTAAACCTCTAAATTCTAAATTTCTAATCTCATTTAGAATCTTAATAAAATTTGCAAGGCTTCTATAGTTTTACTTTTTTTTACTTTTTTAATTTTTAGGCAAATTATGAAGTGTCAAAGTTCTCTAGTTCTCTAAACTCTGTTAGAGTTTCCAGGCGTTATCCCTCTTTTTTTGCGTTGCATTTTCGTCAAACATCGCGTTGGATTGCATTAAATGAAGTAACAAGCTTTTAAACCATTTTCGATGTTTACGATAAGCGAGTGGAGAAGGACCCTCTTAACAAGGTGTCGCAGTATAGAGATATCGTTGAAAAGTTTATGAAGAAACAAACTTCGACGATTCGGCTTTCGCACTGACGTAGGTATTCCGTCAAACACTGGATGATATCGACAAGTATATAATCAAAGATGATATCATTATAAAAAAAACTTCCATACATCCTAAATCGTTTTACATAGTATTGAATAATACACAATTAAAACATTTTAATATATTTATGCGAAAGGATATTGCCAATTTTTGTTTAGGTGTTGGACCAAGTGCTGCCCAGAATGAACACAGTGCATTTTGTTCCTTAATTAAGCCAATACTAATTAGTAAACCGAAGCGCTTCAAAATCTGGGGGTCTACTCGCTTTCTCCGAAACGAAACTTTCGTAAACGAACGATATTCATTTGACGTTAAAATTGCAAACAATCCTCTATCATAATTATTATTTTTTTCGAAACATAACTAATTAGAGTAGGTTTAGAGATTCGGTACGTCAAACAATTTTCGTTCGTGCGAAATTTCGGGATCGAAAGGAACCGTGGTTAGTAAACACGCGAAATTCCAATCGAAACTTCGTTTTTCGGAGAAAGAGAGTAGGCCCCCTGTTCCAGAAGTCAAGAGAAAAAAAAAAAGTGTTGTGAATTATTTATATTCGAAAAGTAGCTTAACCCCTCGCGCGACGGGGCAGTTTCCACGTTGTATTCGTCCACGGAGCTCTTTAGGGACTCGAAACGATTTTGAAGTTCGAGCTAAAAGTTCTCGGAGTTTTGAATTTGGATCTGGTGCAAGACAAGGCGTAGACTTCATCACCACTACCAACCACAACTACTATGAGAGACCAAAGAATGCGGTCGCTGTGGCCGAAATCGGCTAGATGGCATCATCATCATCAGACTTCATCAGTCGAGATCTTTCAAGCTTGACGCTGATATTCAATGTGCCTCTTACCATGCGGTGATCACTTCCAGTTTTCACCGTATTGATCACCAAGACATCATTGAATATTTGCTTCTTCGTCGATATGATGAAGTCGAATCTTATTTTTAGTTGTACTATCAGGTCCATTTCTTATGCTCACGCTTTCTGAAGAAAGAATTCATCATGTAGAACCCTCCTTCTCAATAAAGCTGGCCAGTAGGTGTCCCCGGTGATTCCTATATCCAAATAAAAAACTTGTGGACGATAAACCCGACATCACCTTGGGACTGCTGATCCCCTTCCCGAAAATAGAGCAAGTTACCAGATCCTAGGATTATCGTGTCTTCCACCTGTCTACGGACTTCGATTAATCCCACAATACTCTATCGTAACCAGCTCAACTCTACTTCAAGTTGGGTGATCTTCTCGGTTAATCGATCTCACCCGGAGATTTTATCACCCCGGACTCCAGGGCTGCGCCCACGCTTTGTATTATTAACTTTAGGGATGAACGGTAAGTAGAGTAAGTCAACCGATTTGGGTAATAATAATAATTAGAATTTAATGAAATCTGATGTAGTCAACACTGGTTCAATAACCAAGGTTGCTTAAGAAATATTGATCATTGTTTATTAACAGCCTTATAAAAAGTATCAAATATTAGTATTTTATAAATGACTATCTTTTGCCCGCACGGCTTCGCTCACACTCTTCCCTACTCTACCATACTCTACCCTAGACTACTCTACACTATTCTATACTCTACCCTACTCTACTCTACGCTACTATACCCTACCAAACTTCACATAAACCATCTACTAAATAGTCCAAACAAAGCCTAAAAAATTGGTTTGGATAGGTGAGCCCGTTCTTGAGTTATAAAATAACAACGAAAAGTAGCATTGATTTTTATATATATAGATTAAATATTATACCAAATTCCCAGGTCGGTTGACTTTTTAGAAAAACTACACAGTCAGTTGAAACTTTATCAGGTTGCAAATTCTTTCCTTTTGCAAGTCAGGACACATAATGCCTATTCTTTGTGCGCTTGCACGATCTGCACATGGTATTGTGATACTGGCGCGAAACTCTGCTGTCACGACTATTCTAATTACGTACCAACAGGATCTCACAGTGGTACAGAGGCAATAGGCAACTGTTGCAACCAAGCACTGGGCACACCACAATCGGACGCCACGATGGCGTCTACACCTTGAGCGTGAGTGTTTTATCTGAATCCGAAACAGGAATATTCTGGACTTCCCATATCCGGTGAAAACCTGCATCATGTGGAGGGTTTGGACGCCGTGATGTCCCTCTAGCATTTTCACAAAGAGGGTAAACTCACAGTCAAAATATTTGCAAACAAACAAATTGTTTTTTTTTTTGTGACAAGCTAGTAGAAACAAAGAAACATAAATGAAAAGTACACCAAAAGGGCTCTAATATAGAGTAATAAAGTAAAAAAGAAACTGTGAAAGGATTTCTATACAAAAGATCTTTGCTACGTTATTAAAAAAGCACGGCTGTTATCGTTATACCCTGACAGAAGTATCTTGTCAGAGGTTTTGACACTTTCAAGCCACTTGGGTTGAAACAGAACATTTTTTGAAATATTTTATTTCATATGAGAGCCTTTAATGAAATGTTGTAATTAAGAACTTTAAACAATATGGCAAAGTAGAGAAATAAAATGATCCCTAGTACACTAAATTCAGAAATATATGTCACACAAATTCACATACAAAATGAAATCAAAACCACGAAAACTAAAACATCTGATAATAACAGTATAACTTCAGTACAATTTAACGGATTACTCAGTCATCAAGATGTAAAGAATAGTAACAGCAATTCTGAAATAATAAACGTTATATATGGAAACACAGCGGCCGACAATATGCGAAAATATGGCAAATGGTTTACATCTACAAATGTATACAAAATGGACATAGAGGATGTAAGTAACAAAGAGGGTCAGAAAACTAAAAGCAAAACATCAAGTCAGAAAAGTGAAAGCAAGAAATCAGGTCTTACCCCTGAAAGCAAGAAGTCGGTTCATCCCTCTAAATTAAATGAAATGGATGATATCCCGGAAGGCAAGGAACCAGAGCCAGATATTTACCCAACGGAACCATATTATCGTAAGATCACTCATAAAGTTATCCTATACCGAGTAGCAGGGTTCTTTGCTTGTGACTCGAGATATACCTAATATGACAAAAGTATTTTTTTTACAGCCATTGACAATATGTACCTCGTAAAAGTGTTTTTGCTTACGCTCATCATGTCTGTTATTACGACTGGTTTTACTGCATTTACATATAACTCGTAAGTATAACAAAAAAATCTCTGTATTTTTAGGACACTCAAGTATAGAAATGAGATCCTGTTCAATGTCGTAGGATTCAATTTGGTCTTCTATCCTGCAAAATCAGGTAAAACATAAAGTACTTACACTTTTCTTATGGGGTTCCGCAGACACTGCAAAAGGCTACAACTGCATTTAGATACAAGCATACATATATGTCACCATGGGGTGGGTTACGACACTTAGTTGGCACATGTCCTTGTAGGGTTTCGACATAGTAGGTAGCCATAAGCAATAATCATAAAGCGAAATAACTGAACTAAGTTCTATTAAAGTAAGATCATAATAATATTCGAACAAACACGTCCGCTCGGTGCAAGCTCCGATCATAGAATACTCGCCCTTCTAAAGGCTGTGTCCTAGCACGACTCGTCTTGTTTGACGTTACGCTTTCATCCGGTAGTGGGACTCAATTCTTCGACGTTTACTTTTTTTTGCACTGGCTACCAACGGACTGACGCTGTGATGTTCATGGATGCTAAATTTGCAATTAAGCGCTATGGGGACCTATTGCATTGTGAAAATCAGGTTCTAAAACGATAAAGGTCTATGACAAGTTAGTGTCCATTTTAGTTGGTGTAAAATTGTGTAAAAATTTTCAAAAATGTAAAAAAATCGTAACCACAAAATACTCAGCCGCGATTGGGTTTGGTTTTATTTTGAAGGTGATCCTATCAGGATTACGAAAAACCTATAATCTGACGGTTTCATGGGGCGATGTAGCTAAAATCAAATATAGCCAAAATTATCTTAGCAAACAGTGGTAAAAGAATTACTAGTTGCAACAAAATATTAACAGGAAGTAGGAGTACATTCCAAGGTGTTTGGTTTCTCTTCTCTTCTTCCATGTATTTTTTTTTTACGGTGGGCAAAAATCGTCTTATGACAACCCCCACCCTTGGGTGGTGGAGCGGGAGATAGTGTCAGACTTTTACTGACTAAAAACCCACCCTGTTACTTCTAGCCTCTTCATACCGGGGTCGAGTTTCCTTTCGGATAACCCTGGCTCCAGTAGGCTTCGACCCAGCTGGGCCCCTCATGTTGCTGACAACTCCTTGAGGAGCGCGGGAACAGTGCGCGCCGTCGACGTCTTGGGCTCGGTCCCGACACTTACCGGACGTGAGCTACCCATGGCTCGCCGACTGCGAGCCCGTGTCTACGGTGGCCGGAAATCTCGCCGCACAGTGGTGACACCCGGGCGTCTCTTCCGCTTTAATCCGGTGCAGGAACCTCCCGAACTTGCCGTGTCCGGTGAGGACCTGCGTCATGCGAAGGACGCCGTGAGGTCTTTCCAGCCACGCCTCAAAGAGGGGACTTACCGTTCTCTCCATATGATTGTCTGACGAGCTCGAGTATCCCGCCAAATCCCCATCTCGCCGCCCCTACTATTAGTACATTTGCCGTAATGGTCATTCCGCAATGTTCGATCTCCATTCGAATCCTTCCAGTAGGCTTCCATTTAATAATCTCTAAATTAACTGAAAAAAACTCGAATATTTTAAAATGTATTTTATATTTCTATGTATAATTTTAAGCTATTTAGCAAAATTTATATTTTTATTACTAAAATTCACTCGTGATATTTTGCGTTCCAGCACCGCGGTGATTCTTAACTGTTTAAAATTATTCAGCACTCTAGAGACTCATTCGCATGTTTCACAAAAATACCACGCATACGTAAATAAATACGTACATAAATTACTACGTGTTTTGATAACGTCACATAAGAAAAAATACATGTCCAATGTTACTTTGGTAATCTAATTTTGGTACCTGTTACAATTTTTTAAGAAACTACTCTTTCACCTTTTTCTTGCTACGAAAATGTAACACAATGTCTCCGTTGAGACCTGTTAATTTTTTTTAAGAAACTACTCTTTCACCTTTTTCTTGCAAATCTCTCTACTCTCTAATCTAAATTATTGTTTGTTTACAGGAAAGAGATGCAGGCTTTTTTTGAAACAACAATTGGGAAGATACTGTTCATGGGTGGAATGTAAGTAAAAAAAAACATCTCTTAAGTCAGGAAGATCAAAAAAAAAATTGTTATAATATGAGATTTCTTTGATTGTGCGATAAATACTTTTATGACAGGTGAACTAAATGTCATCTTAAATATAGAGATAGAAAGAGAGATAGGCAATACAGTAAACAAGTAGAGATTTGCGATTTTCAGGGTCTTTCAAGGAAGTATCTTGGGCCCCCAGACTTTTTGTGCTATATAAATAAACTCTGCATTCTTAATCCGCATTTTTCAACTTGTGTCTGTATAGATACAACTATAACTGGAAAGAAGTGCCATTTGGTGATAATAACGGAAAACTTTTTTATTTTATACAATTTGCATAAGGCTCACCGCACTCATGTCTATAGAGCTTAAATGAATGCGGTTTCGCTGAGAAATATCGCTTCTCGTCCATACTTGTCCATACATTGGCGGAATCAGGGTTAAATTATTACACAAAAAGAAACAAGTTGTCTTCAATTTAACAAAATTGTTTTTATTTTCCAGAGGGGGGACGATAGTACTTAATTTTGCGTCAATGTGTAGCCCATGCACGAGGAGGTTTCCATGCAATTATCCATTTTTAATCTTTACGGTAAGTTTTACTACATAGTTGTTTTTATTAATAAGAGTCGACCGTCACGGCTTTATCCAGATTATCATATTGTTTATGACTATCTGGAATAACTTGCCTTTATAACGGTGAAAGAGTTTTCCAAACAAATACAGTAGTTCCAGAAATTATCCTCATTGTAAAAAATACTCTTATTTTCTTTAAAGTATCATCATCATCTTCTTCATGCCCTTGTTCTGTATTTGGAGTCTGCGCAACACCTTTTTCTTCCATTCTTTACTGTCAACCGTCACTCTATCACTAACTCCTTTTTTCTGCTGTATCACTAATCACCATCGACTTACACTCTTGTGGTAGACAAGCCCTTTCATGGAAACTATTTGTCAAAATACTGAAAAATTAAAACAAAAGTACTCTTCAGCTCTACATTGGCATTATGTCGTCTAATAGAACTATTAAAACACGTAGCGCTTAGATAGCATTTAGAGGATACACATTTTGACATTTTATATTTAACTAGCTTTTGCCCGCGCGGCTTCGCTCCCGCTCTTCCCTACTCTACCCTACTATACCCTACTCTACCCTACTCTACCTTACTCTACCCTACTCTACCCTACTCTACCCTACTATACCCTACTCTACCCTACTCTACCTTACTCTACCCTACTCTACCCTACTCTACCCTACTCTACCCTACTATACCCTACTCTACCCTTCTCTACCCTACTATACCCTACCCTACTCTACCCTACTCTACCCTACTCTACCCTACTCTACCCTACTCTACCCTACTCTACCCTACTCTACCCTACTCTACCCTACTCTACCCTACTATACCCTACTCTACCCTACTCTACCCTACACTACCCTACACTACTCTACCCTACTCTACCCTACTCTACCCTACTCTACCCTACTCTACCCTACTCTACCCTACTCTACCCTACTCTACCCTACTCTACCCTACTCTACCCTACTCTACCCTACTCTACCCTACTCTACCCTACTCTACCCTACTCTACCCTACTCTACCCTACTCTACCCTACTCTACCCTACTCTACCCTACTCTACCCTACTCTACCCTACTCTACCCTACTCTACCCTACTCTACCCTACTCTACCCTACTCTACCCTACTCTACCCTACTCTACCCTACTCTACCCTACTCTACCCTACTCTACCCTACTCTACCCTACTCTACCCTACTCTACCCTACTCTACCCCACCAAACTTCACATAAACCATCTACTAAATAGTACGAACAAAACCTAAAAATTTGATTTGGATAGGTGAGCCCGTTCTTGAGTTATAAAATAACAACGAAAAGTGGCATTGATTTTTATATATATAGATTTTACATTTTGACAGTTAATTTTGCATTTTCAAAGTTTTAATGTTTTTGACTTTAAATAAGTGCTGACAATTTTACATTACATCACAATAACTGTAAACATTTTTTTTATTTCCGTTGTCTCATTTTGCTTTTTTGAATGATCTAAATTATACATTTCTATATTAAGGCCCGGTATCCACCAAAGCGGAGAGGAGAGGAGACGAGAGGAGATGTGCCGCGAAGCTGGCAGGTTATTTCCACCAAAGCGGAGAAGAGATGCGTTGCGGAGAGGAGACACACGCTTGCATTCAAAGCCAGTCAATCGAATGACATTTCGGGACGTGCGAGGCGCGCGGAGAAGGCAGCGGGGTGAGGGGTGCGCGAGCACGTGCGCAGCCCGGCCGCCCGACTAGACACTTCTCCGCTCTGCCGCGCCGCTTGCTCGCTTGCTGCACAAAATTCTATAGAAAAATGAGACATCTCCTCTCCTCTCCGCTTGACCCATTTCCACCAAAGCTAAGCGGAGAAGAGATGTGGAAATAACGAAATCGGATTGGTTTATTCAAACACATCTCCTCTCGTCTCCTCTCCTCTCCGCTTTGGTGGATACCGGGCCTTATGGTTCATAAATCTATATTAATTTCTTGTTTTAATTATGCGTGTATTACTACTTTGTACGGCCTAGAGGAAAAACATGCTCCCCTCATTAAATAAAACTTGTGATGCCCTACCTATGTTTTACAACGAATAAACGAATCTAGATCACTTTGTCTGTGTATAACAGACGTCGATAAGCATTGTTTTATGCTTGCTTTGCATGCTTGTATTAGAAACCATGAACCTCTGTTGAAATTTTTACTTTGTAAATCAGGTTTTAATGATTGGAGGTTTTATGAAACTTCTCTTGTTCTCAGGTAATTTTTATGAGTCTGATAACAGCATATGTAACAGCTACTTACAAAACCTTTGTTCTTACCTATGCACTGGGAGCTACGGCAATCACTATAGTTGCATGCCTGATTTTGGCACTGATGCATGTGAGTATTGTAGATTCAGGTATGCAATAACATACCAGATTATCGGTTCTGCTCCACCACACTCACACTTATAAACGCCCACTCTCTATCATGGTCGCAGGTTGACTGGCTTAAGAAGAAGCGCCCCCTAGCGGCGTGTGTATTAAGTCAGTAATAATACAGCCTTTTTCTCACATATACTACATTGATTATGGCCATTTATTGTAGTAGTGTTATTTAATTTGACGTGGGTGTTTGACGCCCAGCAATTGCTGAGCTGGTGGCCCTTTCGGTTCAGGCACATTTAATGCAACTGTATTGTACTTCTGTACTCTTTCTTTTTTTTTCTTGTTGTTTTTATTATTTTTTATGTTGTGGTATTTTATGTTGCTTGTTCCGAATAAATGGTATTCTATTCTATTCTAATTATTTTTCTTTTTAGTTTGACTTCACACGGCACATGATCTACATCTTTGCTATTGGAGTGGCATTCACAGCGCTCACCACTACAATTTTCTTCACTTCAGCCTACCTAGATATTAAGTATGAATCTTTGCAAGTGATTTTACTCTTCTTTGGAACATTAATTAATGTTGTCGTAAGTATTTTTTCACATTTTATATTTTTGTAGTGTATTAGAACGCAGTACTTTACATGTGGATGGATGGAGGGGGAGAGGGAGGCCAAAGAAAAGATGGATGGATTGTGTGAGAAGTGGTATGAAAGAAAAGGGAGTTAGTGATAGCGTGACGTAGCAGGACAAAATTGAAGAAAAAAACGTGTTGCGCCGACCCCAAATAAAACGGGACAAGGGCAGGAAGATGATGATGATGTATTAGAACGCAGTATTTTAGACAACTTATCTTAAGATATGGTTAAAATCCATGTAGCACCCACTCTTATTAAGATCGGAAACTTTACACTCGAAGTTGTGGACGATTACGTTTACCAGAGATAGACGGCCCAGTTGGGTAGGTCTAACTTCGAGAAAGAGGTCAATCTATGAGTCGGATTTATTGCTTAATTGGCTGGGCAGCGTTCGGTGTCTTTTCGTCTAATATACCACAATGTCTCAAGACGAAAGTCTATCACCAGTGCGTGTTGTCAGTGATGACTTATGGCTCCAAAACGTGGTCACTTACAATGGGCCTTATAAGAAGACTCAAAGTCACCCAAAGGGCGATGGAAAGGGCTATGCTCGGAGTTTCCTTGCGCGATCACATCAGAAATGAAGATATCCGCAGGAGAACCAAGGTTACTGACATAACTCGAAGTGTCGTCAAACTTAACTGGCAACGGGCAGAGTACCTTGCAACCAGAACAGATGGTCGATGGGGACGAAAGGTTCTGGAGTAGCGACAACGTACTGGAAAACGCAGCATTGGAAGGCCTCGAACAAGGTGGACCGATGACCTGGTTAGGGTCGCGGGAATCCGATGGATGCGTGACGCACAGGACCAGTCGTTGTGGCGATGCTTGGGGAGGCCTATGTCCAGCAGTGGATGTCTTTCAGCTGATATGATGGTATGCTCTTGGGCTTGGCCCTAAAGCTGTAAGCCGGGCCGACGCATACAATCTATAAAAAGTAAAAGAACTGCTTATGTCGAGTCTAATAAGCCCAAGCTCGACGTATTTACAAGTAGGCATTCCAGGGTTCCATTAACCACCTCCCAGTTCTAGCATCAGATCCTCGTCATCATGAAAAATATTTAGAACTGGCTAAGATGAATCTAATGAGCCCAAACTCAATATATTCACTAGAAGGCGCCACTTCCTAGTTCTAGCAGCAGGTCCTCATCATCATGAAAAATGTTTAAAATTGGTTAAGATAATTTGAATGAGCCCAAACTCGATGGGTTTATTAATAGGCAATCCAAGGTTTACGTCTCTTACCTCTAACCTCCATGATCAGACCAGCTTGATAGCGCCTAGGTATTCTTTCGTCATAGAACAAAAGTTGTTGTTTATGATGTTCTTAACTAGCACCTAAGAGGTTGCTAGTGTTTTACAAATAACCCTGTATACCTAGTAGGAACTTTTATCTTATACCTGATTATGTTTTCCAGGTTCTTATAATGGAACTGCAGATGGCAATTGGCGGTAAAACAGTAACGCTCAGTGAAAATGAGTACGCGTTTGGCGCTTATATGCTCTACACTTCCATTGTCGATCTATTTTTGAAAATATTACAAATAATAGGATTTATCTTCGAACAAGAAGACGATACATTTTGAAAATCGATCGTGACCTATTTTATTTGATTGATTTGATTTATTATTGGACTATTCGCCGACAGAACGATTCGTAAATCAACAAAATCACATTTGTTAATTTACGAATTCCTTAAAGTTTAATAGTACATTGTTACACTAGGGGTGAAAGTTACTTTCACCTACGAGGGAGTAAATAAGTAACTTTAACTCCGAGGTAAGCACTGTGCTTTTCATTACAAATACAAAAAGATAGACCTAGTTTTTTTTTTTTTATAATTTGACAGCTGTTAGTTGAAAGTAAAACTCCCTAGGGATGAAAGTGTGATACTTTTTAGCCTGCTCCTCAGGCAACTTTTGACATACTTTCAGAGTATGAGTAATGAAAAAATATATTCCATTTTCGGCGATTTAATTCCACCTATGCAAGAATTGTTCGGTACATAAGCCTTTACGGAACTCCGGTAGGGGGCTGTCGCTATGTAAGCGACCGGACGGCCAAGCTGAATGCCAGACGGTCATCAAATCACTTTCAGAATGAATACGAAAACATGACATTTCAAAGAGGATACTTAATTTTTTTCAAAATTTGTTGCACAGTGTAGTTTTGCAAACTTGAGGTAGTACAACGCTATGGTTTTATTATAGTTATGACAAGAAATGAGTAATACCTTCATGGATTGGACTGATTTTTAGAAAGAGACAGAGCGATCCCTACGCCACAAAATATATAGGTACAGAATTCAATCTACCCACAAAGCGCGCTCGAGCAACGCACACATAGACACTGCTTACGGACACGATATCTCGGGGCTCCTCGGCCCGCTCGTCGAACAGATCGTGCTCAAACGCTCATTAGTATGCGTCCACCGAACGTTAGGTATAAAAAGCGAAGTACATACATGAGATTGTCTTCTGTATCTATCTATTTTGTGCCTACGCGGTCAACATTTTGCTGTTATAGTATCAAAACAAAACTGTGGTATGGCGCAATGGGTTTTTCGTTTCTTTTAAGTACGAGTCAAACTTGCCACGAATAAACTGATCTTATTTCTTTATTTTTTTTTATTTCAATTACACATTAATTCATGAATCCCCAAGCGACCACCGGTGGCCGCGCATCTATTGTCTTACTATTGTGTCTCTAATTGACGGTATCTGAAGGGTTAAGAAACTGTAACAGATAGATAAATATAACGCACGGTCTACACTAATCAAACAAGATACTTGTGCGTCACGCATTCATCGGATTCCCGCGACCTCGACCAGGTCATCGGTCCACCTTGTTGGAGGTGTGGCCTTCCGGTACGTGGTCGCCACTTCAGAACCTTTCGTCCCCATCGACCATCTGTTCTGCGTGCAATGTGCCCTGCCCATTGCCACTTAAGTTTGGCGACTCTTCGAGCTATATTGGTAACCTTGGTTCTTGGTCGTTGTGGCGACGCTTGGGTGAGGCCTATGTCCAGCAGTGGACGTCTTTCGGCAGATATGATAATGATGATGATGACGAATCGATACTTTACTTAAATTTGTAGAAAAGTTTTAGTTGTGCGAGCATCACATGAAGTGTATACCTAATATCGATGTAAATACTTCTTATATAATAAAATTGTTTGTGATTTGGTATATTATTTAGACTGTTTCATCGAAATCAATTGACTACATCAAGAGATCTATGAATTGAGTAGCAAAAAAAAAGTGTTCAAGAAGTGAAATATCACACCATACCCAATTGACTGTTAGGCGGTACAAAGTTCGCTGGGTCAGTCTTATCATCATCATCAGCTTTTTTAATGTTTCCACTGCCGGGGCTCAGGTCTCCTCTCGACCATAATTCACCACGCGGGTCCAGTGCGTGCTGGCTTCCTTAAGAAGGAGTGGAAGGACTCTCGCCTTTGCCCAGCAGTAGGACATTATGGGCTAACTATTATACTCAGGTCTGTGGCCTCTCCAAGCTGTGAAAAAAATTAGACTTCAGAGTTAAACAAAAGATACTCTCAAGGGAATCGAAAAGGAAAAACAAAATTTTTCTGGGGATGATTTTTTTAGCGGCTTGTGATGAAAAATACACGAAACTACACATTAAATTTCGAAACAATTTTGTCTTAGACAATCCGTATATTAAAGATTTTCCAGCTTAAAGTTGGTGAGATTACGTATTATTATGTCAAGAAGGTATTTATTGTACGAATTTCATTTCGCATTTTTGAACGAACGACAAGATGTCATGTCAAACGTTATGTTTTTCCCAAAGATTTTATATATCCTACTAGTATATATAAAATCTTTGGGGAAAACATAACGTTTAAAATCTTTGGTTTTCCTAAAGATTTTATATATCCTATTAATAGACTATATAGAATCTTTGGTCCAAATCGGTTAAACAAACACCTTTTGCCACAACCATAGATCAGAAACGGTTTCAAGATTGTTGACAGTATGCCTGATACTTTATGTCACTCTTTCATTGTTGACTACCTAAGTATGTTGTCAATACTTTAGAACATTTTTATTTTCATTTATAGAGGGGTAAAGTCGCGAAATTTTAAACAATCATTGCATTATGAGAAAGTGAAGAAATAAAATGATCCCTAGTGCACTACATTCAGAAACGCATATTACTCAAAATGAAATACAAAACGAAATTAAAATCGAAACTAAAAAATCTGCTAATAACAGTTTGACTTCTGTGAGATCTCAAGTGAATAGTGAATTATTAAGACAGGAAAATGAAAAACATTGTGAAAAAGATTCAGAAATAAATAAAGTTGTAAATGGAAGCTTAAGTGTCACCAATGTACAATTAGGTGGAAAACTGTTTACATCTACAAACGTATACAAAATAACAGGCGATACAAATGACAGAAAAAAGGGCCTTAATTCAAAAAGGAACAAACTAGCACTTTACCCAATAAAATACTGGGTGCAATATGGAGGTAAGCTCACTTGTAATTAGGGCTTTCAATACCGGTATAACGTGATCTCGTTATACCGTGATCCCGTATAAACAGGGTTATTTGTAAAACACTAGCAACCTCTTAGGTGCTAGTTGAGAACATAAACAACTTTTGTTCCATGACTTTTAAAAATGATTCATCAAATTTTCATACAAAAATAAAAATATTTAAATTGAACGTTCTAAGTACTACGAAGTCTATGTGAAGCAAGCGATAATAAAATAGTGGAGGGTAGCTGAATATGTACTTGACCTATTGACGGGCGACCCTCACCAGTCGGTCGGTCGATGCGCTTGCGTCGCGTCATAAGTGTTCTTGAAGCAAATTTCGACAGTGCAGATGTTATTAGAAATTCGGCAATGCGGATCTTTACATGATGGCGTATCAATATTCTAATGTCGAGTACACGGAAATGGTGCGAATGCTTGCTAGGTGTAATTACAATGTATTGGAAGCTTGCTTACTATTATTACGAGAACAGAGCACGGGAGTCGAAGAAGATACAACAAAATATAGAGTTGAAATGTGTTAGAAAGAACAACGAAATCTTAAAGGTTTGTTTTTGGTAAATGTGTTATATTTTGTAAAAAGTAATAGAAAAAAAGTTTGTGTTAATGATGTTAGTAATTTAGTCCTGCAAGGTTGTTAGTATTTTACAATTAACCCTGTATATTAGTCTTTTATTAATCACGGTATTGACAGTGATTACGGTATTGATATATTTATTGTGGTTTATTATGTAATGTAATGTAATATGGCATTGTTCGACCACCTTTCTTATACTAAGATGTCTGCCAATGAAAGAGCTCCGGTAAGTATGTGCTATATGTACCGATATGACAAAAGCTTTTGACTATGTGGATCATTAGATTTTGCTAAAATAAACTGTATGGAATGGTATTCGAGGAAATATTTTGAAACTTTTGGAGTCATATCTTGATAACAGATGCCATAGTGCATTGAAATCCACAATTATGCAAAAAAGAAATTTACTAACCATTTACACATCCCATCCAATAATGATAAAATACGGGGTGCCCCAAGGTAGCGTGCTAGGGCCTCTACTTTTTTTTATATATAAATGATCTCGACTCCACTACTGAATGTCGAAGTTTGAAATGTCGACGTATGTTAGTTCTGAAGTACAGGATCTCGATGTACGCCAGTTCACTGGAGCTAAGTATGCAAGGCCGATGTATCGTTAGTTAATGAAAGCATACGAGTGTGATGTATGTCAGTTTGAAAAATATTTTTTTATATCGGTTGGCAAGCGACGAAATTATGCGCGAACTAACAAAAAAAAAAAAAACAAACATCCGAATTGAGAACCTCCTCCTTTTTTAGAAGTCCGTTAAAAAGGATACTTCAATCACTAGATTAGAGCCAAACAAACTGGTCAAGTTTAATAAAAACGTTTAAAAATATTATTATTTCCTTTATTATCCGTACATATATTATATATTTATTTATCTCAGGACCATGAGGTCCTGGCCCTGGTCCTGGTTTGGGAGGCGTACGAGGGGCCGAAACCAACTCGCAGAGGCCCCTTTAGATGCATTTAATGGAACATGGTATCAACCGGTGATTATTTATTTAATCTTCATGCAACAGAAAGTACAAAGGCGGACTTAATGCCTTAGGCATTCTTTACCAGTCAACCCCCCCCCTACGCCCAATGCAATGCTAGTGCATCCAAGGACAACCCCCGGTTTGAGAAACCATTGCGACTTAAAATGGAAAACAAAATAATAGGGCTATGGGTTTTGGAGTCATAAGTGGATTGGTAACATGGAACTATGTTAAGACTATGACCGCTGCCTGAACAATGTCATTAATATCCATCGATAAAAGGCAGGGGGTGACTTGCACACTCAATAAATGGGCCCCCAAAAACGGCCGCTAGCACGAAGTGACGTAGCAACAAGAGGGCAACGTATCGTACGTACGTAAGTACGGTCAAGATCCCTACCAGCACCTTACTGGATTATGCATCCTTCTCCCTAGCATGTTTGCTCTTGCGAATCTCCACTCAAGCCAGCCAATAAAGGCAAGAGAGGGGTGCGAGCTCTGTTCCTCGTCAGTGTGCACTACGGCCGGTCAATAAAGGCGAGCAGTAGATGAAGAACAACAATTCTCCCAGGAGATCGGGTCCGTGGGGTCGCTAATACCCAACAGTTCGCCACAAAAACTGCCCTGCGGATTGTATCTCTCTTAGTCTGGCCCCTCACCCTAGGCATGTTACGGCGAAGAAAATTCTACCTAGGGTATTTTGGAGCACGCAAGCCCCACCACAACGTCAACGTAAAGATACGGCGGTGGGGTTATAATTAATATTTGTTTAACTCAGGACCCTAAGGTCCTGGACCTTTGAAAGGCGTACGAGGAGCCGAAACCAACTCGCAGAGGCCCTTTTAGATGCTTTTAATGAAGGATTGTGGTACCAACCGGCGATTATCCCTGTATGCACTATGCTAGTGCATCCAAGGACAACCCCCGGTTGAAGGGGAACTATTGCAACATGTGGAAAAACTAATATAGGCTATGGTTTTTGAGGTCTTAAGTGGACTGGTTACCAAGAATTATGTTAATACTGTGGCCCCTGCCTGAGCAATGTTTTTAATTTCCATCGATAAAAAGGCAGGGGGTGACTTGCATACTCAGCAAATGGGCCCCCAAAATGGTCGCTAGCACGGAGTGACGTAGCAACAAGAGGGCAACATATCCTGATGTGCTTGAAGAGTGGAGAGGTATACCACGGCTATCAGGACAATCCCGGAAGTACGGTCAAGATCCCTACCAGCACCTTACTGGATTATACATCCTTCCTCCGAGCGCGTTTGCTCTTGCGAATCTCCACTCAAACCAGCCAACAAAGGCAAGAGAGAGGTGGGAGCTCTGTTCTTCGTCATTGTTCACTACGGCCGGCCAATAAAGGCAAGCCGGAGATGAAGAACAGGAATTCTCCCGGGAGATCGGGTCCGTGGGGTCGCTAATGCCCAACAGTTCGCCACAAAACTGCCCTGCGGATTGTATCTCTCTTGGTCTGGCCCCTCACCCTGGGCATATTACGGCAAAGCAAGCGCTACCGACACAAACCTAGGGTTTATTGGAGCGCACAAGCCCCATCACGACGTCAACGTAGAGATACGGCGATGGGGTAAATAATATTATTATTATAGTTAATAATATTTATTATTAACTATTTTTATATTTCTAAATGTTTTTTATTGCAATACTTAAAAATATAATTTATACGTATGTTAAATGAATAAACGAAATAATAATATATAAAATCAAACATTAAGCTTGTCTAGTAGCTAGGATTCTTTGTTGGTAGATTGATGAGTATATGTTTATGTATTGTTTCAGCTCTGGAAGAGGCTGACGAACCATTGGATTACACCCCAGATTTAAATCCATTCGTCGCAAAAGCTTTGTTTATTACTTTTGTCATGTTTTTTTGTACCGCTACTCTTGTTAACATCGCATGGTACTCGTAAGTACATTAAACATTTCTGTCTTTTTAGGGTTCAATTGTAAAAATGGGATCTCAGTATCACTTGGGATTTTTACTATAGGATAAGGTTGATACTCCAAAAGGTTGCTTGATTTGATGTTTACCTTGAATAAAGACATCTAAATATTTGTACGGCTGAAATATGCCGAATATAGTGAGACCTACTAAATGTTAAGAACATGTTATATACCTATATTCATGCAAATAAATATATCATTCATTCATTCAAGACTAACATAAAAAGGTGAAATCTTACTTTTTGTATGTCCCAAGTACACCTAATTTTTTTGTTTATCCTATTTTAAATTAATAGCGAAGTTTCTTCGGTCAAAATACTTGCATCTCTCTCAGTTTATTTTTTTGTTCGTCGAAATTTTATTTTCTGATGGTGTTAAAAATATAAATATTAGTATGGTTTTTCTGAAAAATGCAAAAAAAGAACTCGAATTTTTTAAATCACTATGTACAGTTTTGAGTCATTTATCAAAATTTGCACATTAATTATTAAAATCCACTCGTGAATTTTTGCGTTCGCTGGTGATTCTGTTTTAAACAATTCAGCAGTCCAGAGACTCATTCGCGTGTTTCACGAATTGACCTCGCATATCGAAATGTTTTTATTATGTTACAAAAGAATAAATATATGTCTAATGTTCTTTGGTAATCTAACTTGCGGACCTAATACAATTTGTCAGTAAATAGTTGATTATGCACCGAGGGGCATTGTGAGGGGGTTATGTCTTATGTCACGGACGTCATATTGAATCTCGAGCGCAATGAAGGATTCGGGATTTAACTCACGAGCAAAGCGAGGGAGTTAATACAAGAATCCTGAATACAGCGAGGGATTCAAGCTAGCCCAAGGCAAAGACACCTTTAGCCCAGAGGAGGATACTCTACTTTTTACACCTACTGTGAGAAACTAATAGTCACATTATTGACCAGCAGGTCATAATGAAAACATTATTGACCGGCTGTGCCCCCGGCCCATAGATATAATATATTTATATGCCCCGGCCACTAATGACTCACCATTAGGTTAAGGTTGTTTGACATATATTTTGACATTTTCGAGCAAGTGGTGTGAAAATACTTTTACGTCTTTTTTGACTACGAACAGCACTGTCTTAGCAAAATTTTATTTTTCTGCTCATATTTACAACAATTTTATTGTTCATTTACAGGAAACGTATACGGCTACTATTTTTAGATGAAATAGTTGTAAAGTTACTCTTAGTGATCGGAGTGTAAGTATAAAAAAAACTATCATCTTTAGTAATGAAAAATGTATTTTCCTCTTCGTAGACAAACATTTTGTGATCTTGCTTTTATTTGAGATTTTTTGATCTTGCGATGTACGGGGTGGCGCTGAAAAATAACATACAGAAGAGAAACAAATACAATAGTAAATACATAGTTAGATACTCATGTCAGTTATCCGCGCGATTTGAACATATACGACAGCCAGACAACAACTATCGGGCAGTCGCCCACCAGACCATAACATCCGGTCTGGTCGGAGGATCCTCCCTTTTCAACGGAGGTATGTGGGCTTTACTCTCTGTTCCACCTACCTCCAAACTGATGACCCTCGACAAAGAACGTCAGCGCAGCCTTAGTGCAGCTACTACTTCGTGACGTCATCATCACTTCCTCAAGCTTTCGAGCAACAATCCACACAGCCAGCACCCACGGCTATGAAGGGTATTCTGACCACCAGCATGACTACCTGGTTATACCTGGTCATACCCCTCAGCCTCATCAGCGGTCATGGCTTGGCACACCGCACCTTCGGCCAGTTATATGAAGAGCCATGAAGAACCTCTCCTGGTCGACGCTAGCAATCAAGCCAGACGTCGCACAAGCACCGCTACGACTCACTGGAGCCAGCAGCACTACTCCGACTCACTGGAGCCTGCAGCATTATCCCGACTCACTGGGATAACAACACCTCGACTCACTGTGGCATCACCGCAGACAGTTCTGACTCACCGTGAACTATGCGGTATCGGTTCCGACTCACTGGAACCAACCTACCACTGGGCTGGCACGCAGCAAGAACCATCGATCTCTGATCTGCGGAGGGGAGTGATGTAGCGACATCTATGACGCCACATAAAAAATACGAAGAAAATACGAAATCCTGCATCGCGCAATCAAAGTTCTTCGCGCGATTTGAACATATACGACAGCCCGACAACAACTATCGGGCAGTCGCCCACCAGACCATAACATCCGGTCTGGTCGGAGGATCCTCCTTTTTCAACGGAGGCATGTGGGGCTTTACTCTCTGTCCCACATACCTTTAAACATACATATAAATAAGTAATGCTGTAGTGAAAAAAAAACAAATCCAACGAATCTGTGCTGTGATGATTCTACCAACTACTTGCAAATATATGCTCCCGTGTTTTCACCTAAAAGGAAAATCGGCTGGTCGCCAGAGAGCATTCCAATATCGCTTGGACGAAAAAGGAGGAGTGTATAAGCCCAGAGCGATGTCAGGGATATCGTGGACGATTATATTATTTGTAGACCGAAGATATTTATTGCTCCCAGAGCAAAGAAATTGATTGAATTGAAATCAGATAAGAAGGAGAAGAAGACTTATCTAGATAATAGAAGAGAAGTACCTCTAGCCAAGTTGCTAATCTGCAATAGTTACCGCTAGTAGAAAGCTTCAAATGTGCAGGAATGACGCGCTGTCAACCCTCAGTCACGTAGTCAGAACAAAAGAATTGGCGGCAAGGTCAACTCGAGGCGTTCGACGCAAGTGAAACGGTTGTAACTTGGCTAGGGGGGCAGGGTGGTAAAGGTTCTTAGCGCTCTGCGCTGACGAATGTGCAATAGAAATAAGTCAGAGTGGAGTTTAGATAACGGATGACTGATCCTCTGCACAGTACAGATTCATCTATATTACAGTAATACTAGTGCAGTATACTAATGTACTAGTGTAGTTATGCTTGTGAAGATCCACGAGCTCAAAGTGCATTAGACCTGCCAACTCTAAATACACTCTAAAAGACAATTTTGTGATAAATTTTGTAGTTTTGCTTACTATAACAACTATACACATAACATCTTATATATATAAAAGAAAATCGTGTTAGTTACACTATTTATAACTCAAGAATGGCTGTACCGATATATCTGAAAATTGGTGGGTAGGTAGCTTAGAGCCAGGTGACGGACATAGGATAAGAGTAGGGTAGAGTAGAATAGGGTAGAGCAGGGTAGAGTAGAATAGGGTAGAGCAGGGTAGAGTAGGGTAGAGTAGGGTAGAGTAGGGTAGAGTAGGGTAGAGTAGTGTAGAGTAGGGTAGAGTAGGGTAGAGTAGGGTAGAGTAGAATAGGGTAGAGCAGGGTAGAGTAGGGTAGAGTAGGGTAGAGTAGGGTAGAGTAGTGTAGAGTAGGGTAGAGTAGGGTAGAGTAGGGTAGAGCAGAATAGGGTAGAGCAGGGTAGAGTAGGGTAGAGTAGGGTAGAGTAGGGTAAAGTAGGGTAGAGTAGGGTAGAGTAGGGTAGAGTAGGGTAGAGTAGTGTAGAGTAGGGTAGAGTAGGGTAGAGTAGGGTAGAGTAGGGTAGAGAAGGGTGGAGTAGGGTAGAGAAGGGTGGAGTAGGGAAGAGCGGGAGCGAAGCCGAGCGGGCAAAAGCTAGTATTTTAATATTTGCATGCCAACTCATGGCAAAATGTGTTTGCACTATTATATTTATTAATTTCTTCATCTTACATCTATCTTTACAGGTTTTTTTTAAATCCCCAATGCGATAAATGCGCTTATCCTAACTTATTAACTAACATCTATAACTATATTAAGTTACCATCTCTTGTACTGCATTTAATGCAATTAAATGGCTTTGACTTGACACTAAAAACTTACTATCTAACTTTTAACACTCCCGTCCGACTGAATAATCTCAATTATTGTCTTCGAAAAATAACCACGACTTTTGTGAATTAGGGAAAACTTTTTTCTTTCATACAATTTGCATAAGACTAGCCGCAGTCATTTCTATACAGCTTCAGTGGGTGCGCTTTCGCTGAAAAATATCTTCTCTTGTCTCCTTACTACCACATTGGTGGAGTGGGGGTCAAACGTTACACAAAACGAAACAAGTTGTTTAAGAGTCTAACATATTTCTTTTTTCAGGATTGGGTTGGTATCACTATTTTGTACTACAATTTGTATCCCATGCATCAGGGTATATCCATTCAATTACATGGTTTTAATAATTGCGGTAAGTTTCACTAAATAGGTTTTTTTACATAACTCTAACTTTTTTTTGGGTGGATAGTCATCTATGGACATCCCCCGCTCTTGGTCGGAGCAGGATTTAGTGTCAGACTTTTACTGACTGAAAACCCACTCCTGTTTCTTCGTTGCCTTTTGTACCGGGGCTGGCTACCTATCGGAGCTAATCCTGGCCCCAGTAGACTTCGATCCAGCTGGGCCACTGCTGTTGCTGACAACTGCTTGAGGCGCGCGGGAACAGTGCGCGCCGTCGATGACTTGGGCTCAGTCCGGACAGTTACAGGACGGTCGGACAGAGAGCTACCCTTGGCTCGCCGTTCGCAAGCCCACGCCTACGGTGGGCGAAAATCGGAATCCCGGCGGCGGCTGGGGCACTGTGAGCGCCGTTGCTTGATGCGGTCGGCCTCCTCCTTTACTAGCATTATTGCTTGACAGAAGGAGGCGTCCACCAGCCACTCTTCCTCGCACCGGACCATGGCCTGTACCAAGGCCCGGCATGAGAGATGGCCGCCACTGATCGCCCCCATGAGTGCACGGCGATGCTCTGCCCAAGCGGGGCACACCTCCACTGTGTGTTCCACCGTGTCCTCCGGGCATTCCGCACAGTGGCGACACACGAATCCGATGCAGGAACCTCCCGAACTTATCATGTCCGGTGAGAGAAATACACTATCTCCCGCTCCGCTCAAAGGCGGGGGATGAAACTTTGAAATATTTATTTAAAAGTATAAGTGTAGATAAAACATGACCAAGACCTAGACCATGACGTTTAAAAGTAAGAATGTTTTAATCTTGTTTCAGTGTGGGTAAGAGATGGCGCTAGACAACCTGTATAGCTCTGTCTCTTACCCACACTGGAATAAGAATAAAACAGTCTTACTTTGAACGTTATGGTAACCCCGCAATTCATAGCAGTGCAAGTCGTTGAAATCGGACGCACCTGCATAGTACGCGAAAATTATTATTTAATTAAAAAAATATTATTTTAACTCTTAGATTACTTTCTATTACGATTTATGTTTTATTTATTTATTATGATTAACTTTGTGCTTTCACGTACAGTGTTGACTGGTCTACACTGTTCTTACATAAATCAATCAATATTTGTAATAAACACATTTTTTCAAAGAGTAACCCTAGAGTTTATTGCCGGTTCCATAGGAAACGACCAATATGGCACCGTGCACTAGCTTCTGACGGTTTATAATATAATAATAATAATAAATCATTTATTATCAGGCATCTTGCCCATAGATATATATACCTTACAGACTAACATATATATAGAATAAATACAAGTTGTCGTTAGTAAATAAGACTTAAATCTATGTTAGTAACACTTCACATTGCACTAAGTTCACTTCGTGCTGTTCTGTGGCACATGTCCGCGGAAGCGACGGAACACCACGCCCTGCGGCCAAAAGTCTTCCTTCAACACGAGGGGCGGAAAAGTGTTCGGGACTCGCAACACAAACGCCTTGAAGTTGAGATTACGGTGCGACTCCAGCAACTGCACCCTCAGTGTGCATTTCAACTTTTGACGCACATACTCGACGATGTCCTCCACCTTTGTGGTGTAATGCAGGTGGGAGATATATATGTTCTGAGATATATGTGTTCGGCTGAGCGGCACGCACACTCGCACTAGGAGTAAGGTTTATAAGTGCCCATGTAGGCCTATGTGACTACAGACGCCGTCACTGGAAGTGCTGCATAAATGCGCCCCGCCCTCTCCGCTTCCACCGTCTCTGGGGCACCAAAGCAAGTGAGTGCCTCACGTGCTTCTTCTGCTGCCGTAGTTCAAAACAAGTGAGGGGTACTCAGGAGCCCTCCGTCTACGTTTGGAGCTTGTTACCTCCAGTAACAAGTCAGTGATGATAGACTGATCCCAGTACAATGTGATATGCTACCGGGTGCGGGGTTATCCGAAAGGAAACTAGAGCCCGGTATGAAGGCTAGAAGGAACGGCGCGGGGTTTTTAGTCAGTAAGAGTCTGACACTATCTCCCGCTCCACCCAAGAGCGGGTTTTGTCATAAGATGATTTTCCCCGCCGACAAAAAAAAAAGTACAATCTGATATCGCCATTATCAAGAACTGGGTTTGGCATATACCTGTAGTATGGCACTTCCGATTCCACAAGAGAGTATTTCAGAGCAAGTTGCTGATGGATAATCCTGGCTATAAAGTTGTATCTATGCAAGTATTCCCCGTTAGCCAAACGAGAACAACCAGAGATAATGTGGCGGATTGATTCAACCGGTCGGTGACATGCCCGACAGATGTCAACGACAATGTCAAAAACGTATATATATTATTATTATTAAATGGTTTTATTAAACTTCACCTGTTTAATTGGCTCTTATCTAGTGATTGAAATACCCTTTACGGACGCTAGTTGGTCCCATGCGTTGGCCTGTGAGCGAATTTACAAAGGCTATTTTAGTCACGAGCCAGACTCTAATAGATGAGCTTTTGTTTATGCATATTACTCAACAATACCTAATCTATCCCAGTTAAAAAAATGACTCAAATAGGGGTTTTAGGTTCCGCGGTGCTACCAGATTTGTGAAGCAGGTGGGAAACTCCTGTTGTAAGAAACTCGGGTAGCGCGAACCAGACTCTATGGCGGCTTGATACTAAGATGCCAAACGAGCGTGTGATCTTCGAAGCCAATTTATCCAAAAGTTGTGCAGTCCGTCCGGCCCTGGAGATTTCCAATTAGGCAGCGGACGGACTGCACAGGCCACATCTTGGAGGCTGATTGTAATTGACAGGCACCGACCAGATGTTGCACCAGAACTAATACTGGCGTCATCATCTGGAAGGCGCTTGTCAGTCACATCTTGGTCCGGTCGCTCCCAAGCCCTATATACCCACCTTTCATTACTCCGAATGCTATTCTGGATGTGCCGCTCAACCTGCCATTTATACCTTCCGCTTCAGGAAGTCGATGCGCTCTGTGATACGGGACATATAGTCTCGGGGGCTGATATCAGTCCCCGAAAACGCCCGTCTCACAAAGCGACTCATCACTCGTGGCGATTTATAATAATAATTATTAAAACACTTAACACATAAGCAACACACATACACACAAACCCTTACATTTAAAATCTTAAATCTTTTCAGCAAATGATTGTCTTTCAAACTTCCTCATTAGAAGAATATAATACACATGTATACACAATACACATGTTGTTTATGTTAATACACATGTTATTTATATTAATACACATTCTCACTTTGTCTGTGTATTGTATATAACAGACGTCGGTAAGCATTGTTTTATGCTTACTAATCACGAAATCCTGTACTGAAATGTCTACCTTGTAAATCAGGTGGTAATGATTGGAGGTTTTATGAACGTTTTCTGGTTTTCAGGTCCAATGCTTGAGCCTGGTAGCAGGATACGTAACAGCTGTTTCAAACATAATTTTCTTTGCCTATTCACTAGCAGCAGTGACTGTCACTGTACTTGCATGCATGTTTTTGGCACTGACGAGTGTAAGTATTATATAGGGTGACTGGTAATTAGTGACCGATATTCATACACGTGATTGTACCCATGATTTGAAACAACTTTTCCAAAGAAACTTTTTTTTTATACTCAATAGTTTTATCACAATAACGAAACAGCTGTCCACGCGAATTCGTGCCTGCGACTTCTCAGCTGTTAGCCGCGTGATGACCTTGTCTCATGTACCTTACCTACAATCTGTTATGCACTCGCGCTGCTTGCAAACCCATCAGCATATGACTGTAATCAGTGTAGGTACCAATATGTTCCGATTAAATAATATAAATTAAATAATGAGTATAAGTAATCACGGGTAATAAGTATCGGTCACTAATTACCAGTCACCCTATAGATACGGGTAAAAGCGCAAGGGTTACCCGCAAAATTTAAATCTTACTGTAATCTAAAAATCTAGAAAGCGTCAAATGTACGGAAATAACGTCGTTTCAACGCTCAGTCGCGTGGTCAGAACAAAAGTATTGGCGGCAAGGTCAACTCGAATGTTTCGACGCTAGCGAAACGGTTGTAACATGGCTAAGGGGGCTGTTCCGCAACACTCACACTTACCTAGGATGACTCACGCTACACCATGTCGTGACCGGGCTGTGCCCCGGCTAGGACACGTCCACAGTGCGCCAGCCGGACCAGTCGTTCATGTTACACCGGGCGGTCTGGGTATATTATTTACCGAATATATCTGTGTTATGTGGTTTTTGTTAGCCAGTGATTTTATCTGACGATAGACTTGATGCTTAAGTAAATATGCAATTTTTACAATTTGAATTGGCAGTTATTGCAATTGCCATCGATGACGAAGTATTAGAAAAACGAAGCGAAACTACTAAAAGAAGATGAGGTGTACATCCGACCTGAAGAAAGCGAGAAGCAGAAGGAGAATTTGCTTTATTTTTTACGTGAAAAGTAAAACCCAAAAAAAAGCCTATATCTCCCATCGACCGTGCCGGAGCCGGGAAACAATACCCACCGACATTTCAACGCCATGCCCCAGCCGAGTCCCGGCGGCGCACGGCCGGGGCACAGCCAAGCCACGGTCAAGCATGAACTACTTCAGACAAAAAGTATACCATAATATGCGAACATGCCCCGGCAGAGACCCGGCCGGGTCAAGGCTCGGTCGCGACACGGTGTAGCTTGAATCATCCTTAAGGTGGTGCATCATGACTCACATTTTCACTGTTTTTCATACAACCGCTCATAACTGATTATGAGCTTATGATATATTATAATATCATATCATAAGAGATTGTGATATGATAATATCATTTTTCATTAGATATTTTGGAAACACAGTATCTTGTGGATATTATCTAGGTTTCTATAGAAATCAATTTCTAAATTTGTGTAAAACTAATCCAGGAAAGACCTCTGAAAATCACATATTTTGTATGAACTTTGACACTTCATAATTTGCCTAAAACATAAAAAAGTCAAAAAAGTAAAATTACAAAACGTTGCAAATTTTATTAAGATTCTAAATGACGACAATATTTAGGTATATTAATTAGTTTATTGATAAGGGATTCTTACAAGTCATTAACAGATTATTATTTTTTTGGTTTTAATATAACCTCTTTCTCAGATATAGGTACTACAATGATTGTTGTGGCCGTTTATTGTAATATTGTTAAATTGTTATTTTTTTCTTTTTAGTTTGACTTTTCAACGTTCACGATCTACTTCTTTGTTGTTGGAACAGCATTCGCAGTGCTGACGATGAGACTAATATGCGCTTCAGTCTTCCTAGGGTTTAATGTGTGCATGCCGTACATGTCTATACTTTTTAGTTTAACATTTATAAATGTTGTCGTAAGTATTTTTGAGCATTTCACATTTTTGTAGTGTACTAGAACGCAGCCTTTTAGACAAACTATCTTTTCAATATACTTGCTCATAAGGTGACTCTTATTGCACTGCACTTAGGTATATAATGGCACTTGTTACCAAACTGTGACATTTTGATTACCATTACGCACTAGTGCTATAACGTGGTTTAAACCTTATTGTTAAACCTCTCCCCCGCCATAATTTTATGACATTTATCATATCAGGATGGGCGCAGGTCGTCCACCACGAGGAAAAAATATATGCGCCCTTATGAAAACAGATTCTTACCGCCACAAAAGTTTACTAGTTTTACAGTTATTTTATTCACAAGTGTATTGAAAAACGTCGTATGATACACGTGAGTAATTAATGATTACCGTTCTCGGCTCTCTTACGACCCTCGCCATGGCTCGGGTCTAAATACCGCCTCGACTGTAATCACTAACATTACACACTTAAAACAATGTACTGTTATAATAAGAGTGATCTCAAGGACAATAAACTCTACGATATTTTGACAAAGTTTTAATTACATTGCAACCTTCATAAACGTATTTTTTTATATACATTAATATTATAAAGAGGTACAGTTTGTTTTTTTATTTTTTTTTTGTTTATTGTATGATGATGATGATGATGATGATGATGTATGTATTCTCCAGAACATCTGGTCAAATGGCAAAAAATTTTTCACTGATAGAAAGCTGATTTATTTTTAAGTGACATATACTATATTTTAGAACTCGGGTGAAACCGCGGGAAAAAACTTGTTTTTAATATATAAATGGTCGCTTAAAAATTAACTTGGAATAAAGAACAAGGCGATCATTGTGGCGACACTTGTGGGAGGCTTAATGTCCAACAGTGGACGTCTTTCGTCGATGATGATGATAGAATAAAATGAAAAAAAAGACATGTTTTTCTTTTTTTTTAACAAGGCTATGCTCAAAATGGAATTAGTTAATTTATTTTCTGTTAGTTCATATTTTTATCATGCTGTTATTTTTATCGAGAGCAGTCTAGTGGTCGAGTGGTAAAGTCTCCGATTTATGAGTTGTAGATAGCGGGTTCAATTCATTGCCAACAACTTAAACATTGACTTTCTATCTTCTTTTTTACTTTTTTTCTCTGGTTAAGTAAATAAGTTGCTTTTTATACAAAATGATCACTTCATTTTGTTTTAAGGTGGCCCGAAATATGTCAGTTATAGTTGAATTCGCACTTTCTCACGTACAGCACGGAAATCACCACAGAGTGCACCACAGCAATATTGTATATCTCATCATCATCATCATTTCAGCCGAAAAACGTTCTCTCCGAAACATAGTGTCGCCCCCAAGTGTCTCCACGTCCTGTGCGTCTTACATCTCTCAGATTTTTGCGACTCATTGTATACCTATTACCACAAAATAGATAGGTACAGAAGACAATCTCATGTATGTACTTCAAGTTTTATACCTACTCTCAGTAGACGCACACTAATTTGCGTTTAAGTCGGAACTGGGGGCCAATTGTCGATATTCGCCATTTATCTCGAGTTCGAGATTGCAAGTCTATCTCTATGTCTATCAAAAATATCTCTATCTCTACCAAAAAATTTCGAATTGAGCAGAATTCCGTATTCTCAGTCAAAATAGAAATAAATTTCACGAAAATGTCGAGTCGAGTGAAGATAATGTTACCATTAGGAAGAACCATAGACTAAGTTCGTGTAATCGGACGTTCCGTTTAATGTAGTTATGAATGAATGAATGATTTGGTTTTAAAATGCTGACTAGATCTAATTCTTTATATATAAAACGGAACGTTTCGTGCAAAAATAATTAGTTTGACAGTTGATTGTCAGAATTCGCGGTTCAAAACTTTTGATTTTGTGAACTGTGCTGTTTATTGTTGTGCGTAATATAATAAGTACTGTGATATAATAATAAGTACTGTGTTTTATACTTTAACCCTTCAGATACCGTCAATTAGAGACACAATAGTAAGACAATAGATGCGCGGCTACCGGTGGTCGCTTGGGGATTCATGAATTAAAAAACATGAAGGGGAAAAAATACTCGACTTCTGTTTCGCTCAAGTCGTAAACATTGACGGCGTGATAAGTGGACTGTTGTCGCCGTATAAGTGCCAGTTGCTCACTATTTTCCAACAACACCGAGATAAATATATTAATAAACTCGTCTATTTTTTAGTGGTTTCGAGTCAATCGTGGATATACAAATTTCAAGTCCGTTATTGTACGTGAAGGTCGTTGTTCCAAGAAAATACACAATCCACAAATCACAAATCAAATCGAAATTCCAATATGAGGCCGTATTTTAAAACAAAGAACACACACACACTAAAAATCTAACAAAACTCAACGAATTTACTCAGAAATGACATCTCTACTGCTCAGAAGCACTCGACATGAACTCTAACGTTATTCTTCGACAAATGTCGAATTCGACATCCCCAGAATAGCGACTTTTAAAATTTGTCGAAAAAATTACGTCATTAGAATTTTTTGTCGAGTTCGACACCATCTCTAAAATCGAGAATCGGCCCCCTGTTCGAAGAGCGGGCCAAGGCGCTCCGAGATATCTTGTCCGTGAGCGGTCCGTGAGCGGTGTCTATGTGTGCGTTACTCGAGCGCGCTTTGTATGTAGATTGACTTCTGTACCTATATATTTTTTGCTATTACCTAGTATTAACTTTTACCTAATACCTGATTATGTTTTCCAGTTTCTTGTAATAGAACTGCAGACGATACTTCGCAGTAGAACCTTTTTGCTTGATGAAGATGAATACGCTTTTGCTGCTTTTCTGCTCTACACTTCCATCTACGATATAATTTTTAAATTATATCAAGCTTATAACCTTGTCTTCAGAAAGGATCGTTTTTGAAAATTTACTGTGAACATTTTTATATATTTTTTAAATTAATAATAAATTTTGCAAACTTCAAGTAAAACGCTACGGTTAATTTATGGAATGATCGGATTGATTGATATTTATATATATACTACCTTTTGCCCGCGCGGCTTCGCTCCCGATCTTCCCTACTCTTCCTCACTCTACCCTACTCTACCCTACTCTACTCTACTCTACCCTACTATACCCTACTCTACCTTACTCTACTCAACTCTATCCTACTCTACCCTACTATACCCTATTCTATCCTACTCTATCCTACTCTACCCTACTCTACCCTACTCTACCCTACTCTACCCTACTCTACCTTACTCTATTCAACTCTACCCTACTTTACACTACTCTACCCTACTATACTCTACTCTACCCTACTATACTCTAATCTACCCTAACAAACCTCACATAAACCATGTACTAAATAGTCCGAACAAAGCCTAAACATTTGGTTTGGACAGGTGAGCCCGTAAAGTGGCATTGATTTTTATATATATAGATGATATATATTTCGGCCTGCATTTTGCTGTCATAATGTTAAAACACACTTGTGGCGCAATGGGTTTTTCGTCTTTTCTACTTACGCGTCATGTTTGGCTCAAATAAACTGTTTTTCTTTCTTTATTTTTTTTTCATTTCAATTACACACAAAAATATGGTTAAATAAATATAAGTACAAAGAAACTACTTATTTCTAAAAAAAAAAAAAAACTCTTCTAGAAGCTCCTCGAATGGAAAATTAAAAGATATATACAAGGTGTGGCGTAAATAATGGATAACCCTAAACCTGTCGATTGGCCAGATTATCATCTATCATTTACCACCATGTGCCCATTTTTTTTTCGGTGGTCAAAAATCATCCTATGACAACCCCCGCTCTTGGGTGGAGTGGGAGATAGTGTTAGACTCTTCCTGACTAAAAACCCCATCTCGATCCTTCTAGCCTTCATACTGGGGCCCATGGATGTCCAAATTATTGATATGTTTTATATTTTAAACAAAAATCGTACGTACTCATACAAAATCAGCTGCCATTTCTTTAATTGGTGTCTTTCTTTCGTTCTGTTTTTTTATGTCACTCCTGTATGTTTGTATTATCAGACCAGTATCAAGTTCTCATGGTGAAATGGCGTCAACGGCTATCGCAACCCAGTGCTGGGCACGTAAGTCCCCTAAGCACGTAAGTCCCCTAAGCACGTAAGTCCCCTCTTTGAGGCGTGGCTGGAACGACCTCACGGCGTCCTTACCTTCCGCATGATGCAGGTCCTCACCGGACATGGCAAGTTCGGGAGGTTCCTGCATCGGATTCAAGCGGAAGAGACGCCCGGGTGTCGCCACTGTGCGCAACGCCCGGAGGACACGGTGGAGCACACCGTCGAGGTGTGCCCTGCCTGGGCGGAGTATCGCCATGCCCTCGTGGGGGCGATCGGCGGCGGAGACCTCTCGCGCCGGGCCCTGGTCGAGGTCATGGTCCGGAGCGAGGAGAAATGGCAGGCGGCCGCCTCCTTCTGCGAAGCAGTAATGCTTGCAAAGGAGGAGGCCGACCGCATCAGGCAACGGCGCCCTCGCCGCCGTCGCCGGGATTCCGATCCCGATTTCCGGCCACCGTAGACACGGGCTCGCGGACGGCGAGCCATGGGTAGCTCGCTGTCCGATCGTCCGGTAATGGACCGAGTCCAAGACGTCGACGGCGCGCACTGTTCCCGCGCGCCTCAAGGAGTTGTCAGCAGCAGGAGGGGCCCAGCTGGGTCGAAGCCTACTGGGGACAGGGTTGTCCGAAAGGGAGCTCGTGCCCCGGTATGAAGGCTAGAAGGAACGGGGTGGGGTTTTTAGTCAGTAAGAGTCTGACAGTGTCTCCCGCTCCACCCAAGAGCGGGTTTCGTCAAAGATGATTTTACCCGTCGCCAAAAAAAAAAAAATGACGTCGACGGCGCGCACTGTTCCCGCGCGCCTCAAGGAGTTGTCAGCAGCAGCAGGGGCCCAGCTGGGTCGAAGCCTATTGGGGACAGGGTTTTCCGAAAGGGAGCTTGTGCCCTGGTATGAAGGCTAGAAGGAACGGCGCGGGGTTTTTAGTCAGTAAGAGTCTGACACTATCTCCCGCTCCACCCAAGAGCGGGTTCCCGCGCGCCTCAAGGAGTTGTCAGCAGCAGCAGGGGCCCAGCTGGGTCGAAGCCTATTGGGGACAGGGTTTTCCGAAAGGGAGCTTGTGCCCTGGTATGAAGGCTAGAAGGAACGGCAAGGGGTTTTTAGTCAGTAAGAGTCTGACACTATCTCCCGCTCCACCCAAGAGCGGGTTTTATCATAAGATGATTTTCCCCGTCGACAAAAAAAAAGACAAGTATCAAGTTTTTTTTATTTCTTTCTAATTTGATTACATAATCAAATATTTTTTGTCATGTTATTATACATTTCTTTATAAGGTATGATAACTTTTGGGCCCCTGTATCGCAAAGAATATGTACTACACTGCGGTGGCCCATTTAATGCAATTTGTAAAATGGTATAATAATAACCAATATCTTAATAAAATACAAAGTTATTGCTGATCGAATCTTAAAGGAAATTTTACATACAATTCTGATTTTTAAATTAAATTACTATAATACTGCTGTAACAAATGTTAGATACATAGAGAATGAAAATTTTCTTAAAATTTGATCACTACGGATTAAAATAATATGTTAGTTATTCTTCCAAAGTATCGCCATCAAAGTATGCTCTTTCTGAAATAATACACCTAGACCAGTGAATTATAGAATCATCGAAATATTCTTTAATGAATCCTGAGCGATTCGTCCTTAGCATCTCTTAGGGCTATATTTTGCAACTGGTCGCGCTGCCATGATGTCCCGGTGAAATATAGCCCTACGCCTACCTATCTTAGATACCATACAGACACCAAAGTCACCACACGTCCGAGCTGGTCGCACCACCAAATTACTTGCGCAACCAACCAAGAATGGACGTAAGTAAGTAATGGTAAGTAGCTCTCTATAGAGCTGTATACATTGTGTAGGCAAAGATTTCTAGTAGGATATATAAAATCTTTGGTAGCTGGTACTAGTAGCGCCGCCATGGTGTTTTGATGAAACAGGATTTTTTATAATTATTTTCTTCACTTTTGCGATGTTAACTGCAGTTAAAAACATTGATGGCCCTCCAGACCAAGACAAAAAAGATCTTTTCTCAAAATTTCTTGATATTTCGAGTAGTAAGTAACTCTTTTCTTTTTTCCTTTCTTTTTTCTGTAGACAGACAGGGGAGCCAACATTACGGCGAAGGAACTTCATAAGTGTAACGCACTTGCAAGCATCAACTTCAACTTCAAACGCACTTGCAAGAATTAATGGCCTTTGTGGAAAAGACACCACAATTTTACTAATAACTCGTGCGAACTGTTAATAAACCATCAAATATTGGAGAGTATTTAACGTGAATTAACAGTTAAAAAATATATCTTTCTATAAAATGAAAGTATAAGTTGGTACAAAATAGAAGAATTTCTTCGCAGATACACAATTACAGTTTGAAAAATTCTATGACCACAGATTATGACTTGTAAGAGTTGTAAGAGAGAAAAAAAAAATAGAAAAAGGATATAATAGTTACAACTTTATTAATTTCTATGAATTTGCATAGTTTAAAAATAAATCGTGTAAACACAAAAGGAAGAAGACATTTGACCGAGGTTGGATGCGGCATATGAGGAGGAATGATTTCATGAAAAGAGAAGCGCAATTTAGGCCAGGAGCATACCCGAGACCAGAATGGTTGACAGCATGCTTGTCAGTTTATGTCATGGTTGACTCCTGCCAAAAGTATGTTGTTTATGTTGTCGAAATTTTAGAACGTTTTTATAGATATTTTTTTACCCTAAACAATTATTACATTATGAGAAAGTGAAGAAATAAAATGATACCTAGTACTCTAAATTCAGAAACACATGTTACCCAATTTGAAATACAAAATGAAATCAAAACCAATAAAACTAAAAAATCTTCCAGTAGCAGTTTCACTTCTGTGAGATATGGTGAATTACAGAGACAGGAAAATACAAAAGAATGTAAAAAAAATGAAGAAATAATTAAAGTTGTAAATGAAAACAACGCAAATGGAAACAACGCAAGTGCCGCCCATGTACAATTATGTGGAAAGTTGTTTACATCTACAAACGTATACAAATTGGAGATAGGTGATGAAAATGTTAGAAAAAAGAGCCTTAAATCTAAAAGGAAGAAACCAGGGCTTTATCCAACACAATATTGGGTGCTATTTGGAGGTAAGCTCACTTGTAACAAATGATAATTGTTTAACAAATCCTTACTATTATTAAAGCGGAAGTGAGTTTGTTTGTTACGTCTTCACGCCTAAACGGCATAACCGATTGTGATGAAACTTGGTACACGGATAGACCATGTCCTGGAAAAAGACATAGGATACTTTTTATCCCGGAAGTATGTTCCCTTGGGATAATTTTCTGCTATCACGCGGGCGAAGCCGCTGGGAACAGCTAATTAGTTATAAATAACATTTCTTCACACGTCATTTTAAACTAGATGAGGCTAGTGTTTTCTGTAACTTAGAGGTCAAAGTCTATTTTAAAGTTTATATTGTAAACATGTTATATAAGTTTATATTTTGAGAACACATTTATTGTGCGTAAAGAGTGGAATTCCCTGCCGGAGTCAGTGTTTCCTGATAGCTACAACTTAGGGGTCTTTAAGTCAAGAGTGAACAGGTTACTTCTAAGCAAGCGTGTTCCATCGTCGACCACATCATCGCTTACTATCAGGTGGTCAAACGCAATCTTATCAATAATAATAAAAAAAAAATGTAAAGGTCAAATTATATGAGAACCATCAATGAAGATTAGTATCTGAGATGGTTTTTTGAGAGCTGTTCAGACAGTGCAAGCATTAGTCAATAATCATATAGTTCCACTCATTGAGTACTTTTCGGAAAAGAACATCAAAGAAAGGCCATTTGGGTAGGCCACATAAAGTTCTTAAACTACAAAAAATCTAAATTTAAAATTGTCTATTAGTATAATAGAATAGGGACACCCTCCACCCATGACCCCACCGACATCATGTCATATGGGCCGAAACGCAAGGAGACGGATGCGGACATAGCCCACCCATATAAATATGAGCGTACTATCACCGCAGCCGCTTCTTGACTCCTTTACAAATTTCTTCGTCCTGTCCCTCCTAATGCCATTCTTCCTATTCTGGGGCGGCACTCAGCTGACACCACGTGACGCTGACACGTGGGTTGTGACATCACGACGACAAAGCAGTATATTAGAATAGTCGGATTTGTGCAGCGCCACCTCGAGTCCGCATTCCTGTATCCTACAAACGACTATCGCAACCCTGCGTGTCGCTAGAGCAACCACCGCCCGGTACGACTCTCCCTGCGCTAGAACCAGCGTGTCGTCTGCGTAGCAAACCGCGCTGACCCCGTAAGAGAAGTCACCGCGTAGCACGTACTCGTACCCGATGTTCCACAAGAGTGGCCCTAGTACCGACCCCTGCGGAACACCGCACGACATCTCTCGACGTTTCCAGTCTCCCTTCACACCCCACCTAGTATAGGATGAGACTTTTAGTCACCTGGTACTCAAAGGGTTAATCGGCCATTTTAGTTTTTTTTTTTTCATAGTAGTCTTTCATTTGATACTCATATTGAGGGGGTTGTATAAAACCATGTATTTCACTAATTTTGTAGCGGCGGCTATTTTGGATGTACCTACAGTGATAATAAATACTTACTAATAGTATAAAAGCGAAAGTGATTTATTTGTTTATTATCTTCACGCCTAAATGGCAAAACCGATTTTGATGAATTTTGGTACAGAGATAGTTGGGACTCTGGATACGGACATAGGCTATTTTTTTAAAGTGAAAGAAAAAAAGGGGAGGAAGAGGGTAGGGAGGAAGAGGGAAGTCAAGTACAAATATTATTGTTATTTATGATGTTTATAATACAATCCTGCAAGGTTATTGGTTCCTGGAGTGGCGACCACGTACCGGAAGACGCAGCGTTGGAAGGCCTCCAACAAGGTGGACCGACGACCTGGTTAGGGTCGCGGGAATCCGATGGATGCGTGACGCACAGGACCGGTCGTTGTGGCGACGCTTGGGGGAGGCCTATGTCCAGCAGTGGACGTCTTTCGGCTGATATGATGATGATGATGAAGGTTATTAGTGTTTTACAACATATATGTATGCCAAGTAGCTAGGATTATTTGTTGGTGAATTGATGAGTACATGTATATATTGTTACAGCCATGGAAGAACCTGATGATCCATTAGATTATAGCCCAGATAGAAATGGATTCGTCGCAAAAGTTTTCTTCCTTACGTTTATCATGTTAGCTATTACCGCTGCTTTTGTTATCTTCGTATCTACGTCGTAAGTATATTTAACATTACTCTGTCTTTTTAGAGTATTCGATTGTAAAAATTTGGAATAATTTAATTTATATTATTAGTAACTAGGGACTCGCCCCGACTTGGCTCGGGTGCAATATTATCCATATAAACCTTCCACTTGAATCACTCTATCTATTAAAAAAAACCGCATCAAAATCCGTTGCGTAGTTTTAAAGATTTAAGCGTACATAGGGATATAGGGACAGAAAAAGCGACTTTGTTTTATGCTATGTAGTGATAAGCATCTTTATATGTATGTACAAAAAAAAACTTAAATTTTAACTAAATTATTTATACTAAAACCTAACTATGCACATAAATATAATACAAAATGACAAAGTACACTCAGGCGTGAAAGTACTCCACCACATAGATGTCATCCGGAAATGGGCCCAGAAGACTGGCCGCATTGCCATGTGGAATGGCAATTCTAATAGATTCTTTGGGCGAAGAACGAGCAAGCCCTCTGATCACTGTTCCCGCGCGCCTCAAGAAGTTGTCAGCAACAGCAGGGGCCCAGCTGAGTCGAAACCTACTGGGGCCAGGTTTATCTGAAAAGGAGCTCGAGCCCCGGTATGAAGGCTAGAAGGAACGGGGTGGGTTTTTAGTCAGTAAGAGCCTGACACTATCTCTCGCTCCACCCTAGAGCGGGGTTTGTCATTGGATGATTTTTGACCACGAAAAAAAAGGTGAGTTTTTAAGAGTAAAAGTCGCTTTATCCCGATTCCCGGCTAAACTACATGTCGATTTTATTTTTCTGCTCATATCTGGGTGATTCTTTGAAACTACTTATTCATCTGGCCTAGATTTTTCTTAACGATTTGATATTTTTATTTACATATTACTTGGGTGTAATTTATCTATAATACGTATGTATTTAGAAATATATAAGTATGTTTATCAGTTGTCTAGTACTCATAACACAAGCTCTGCTTAGCTTGGGACTAGACGGCGTTGTGTGATAGTTGTGGAATATTATTATTATTATTATATTATTATTATATTATTATTATTACTTTTCCCCGATTACTAAATGCATCAAAGACACTCATTTGCACCCAGTGGCTTACGACTCAAAATAGGTTCGAAAACCTAGACCAGATGAATGAGACATCCTCTCGGTTTTAAAGAATCACCCATCTTCAACGATTATTGTTTATTTACAGGTTGTACATGCGATATATTTTTCTTTATACATTAATTGGAAAGTTGCTGTTCTTGTGTGGAGCGTAAGTAAAAAAAAAAACAATCTTCCTTAATTAAGAAAAATGTTTTTTCATTACTCATACTCTGAAGGTAGGTCTGAAGTTGCCTGAAGAGCAGGCTGAAAAGTATCACACTTTTCATCCCTAAGGAGTTTTACTTTCAACTAACAGCTGTCAAATTATTTAAAAAAAAACTAGATCTATCTTCTTGTATTCGTAATGAAAAGCATAGTGCTTACCTCGGGGTTAAAGTTACATATTTAGTCCCTCGAATTAGCGACGGGACGAAATAAGTAACTTTCACCCCTAGTGTAACAATGTACTATTTCATTACTCATACTCTGAAAGTAGGTCTGAAGTTGCCTGAGGAGCGGGCTGAAAAGTACAACACTTTTCATCCCTAGGGAGTTTTACTTTCACCTAACAACTGTCAAATTATTAAAAAAAAAAACTAGGTCTATCTTCTTGTATTCGTAATGAAAAGCACAATGCTTACCTCGGGGTTAAAGTTACTTATTTAGTCCCTCGAATTAGCGACCTCGCTACGCTCGGCCGCCAACTTCTTCTCGGGACGAAATAAGTAACTTTAACCCCTAGTGTAACAATGTACTATTTTACAAGCTTTTATTTAGTTTCACCTGTCTCGATGTTTGTCTGTCATCTAATCTTGCTAATTTTTGATCCACTTCCCGGTTACCGATTGAGCTGAAATTTTGCATGCATGTGTAAATTAGATCACATGCAAATTTATTATGACATGGAGCTGACCTGATCGAGTTTGGGCTCGTATGATTCGTCTTGACGAGTATTAATTATATACCTTGCCTTGTGCAATAAAGAGTATCGGAATACACGATCATTAATTTGTCTTTTTAGGATTTCGTATTAAATTAGGAACCCTTATAGTTTCGCCATGTCTGTCTGTCTGTCTGTCCGTCCACCCGCGGATAATCTCAGTAATCGTTAGCACTAGAAAGCTGAAATTTGATACTAATATGTATATCAATCACGCCGACAAAGTGGGAAAAAATGTGTTTTATTAGGGTACACATAAAGTGGGGAGTATTTTTTTTTTAATTCAAAGAACATACAAACAGCTGAACATAATACCTCCTCCTTTTTGGGAAGTTGGTACAAAAAAGGGACAAGTTGTTTTAGAATCTAACATAAAGTTATTTTCACACCACCTGCTCGAAAATGTCAAATTATATGTCAAGCAACCTTAACCTAAAGTGAGTCATTAGTGGCCGGGGGTACAGCCGGTCAATAATGTTTTCATTATGACCCGCTGGTCAATAATGTGACTATTATTTTCTCACAGTAGGTGTAAAAAGTAGAGTATCCTCCTCTGGGCTAAAGGTGTCTTTGCCTTGGGCTAGCTTGAATCCCTCGCTGCATTCAGGATTCTTGTATTAACTCCCTCGCTTTGCTCGTGAGTTAAATCCCGAATCCTTCATTGCACTCGAGATTCAATATGACGCCCGTGACATAAGACACAACTTTAGCCCCTCGGTGCATAATCTACTATTTTCTTTTTCAGGGTGGGAATGATAATAATAAATTATGCATACTTGTGTAGCTCATGCATGAGGAAGTTTCCATGCGATTACATAGCTTTAGTCTTTACGGTAAGTTTCACCATATATGTTTTTTTAACTCAACTCTTTTAAAAATATATTTATATTTTTAAAAGTATAAGTGCACAGTGCATGACCAAAATGCATAATTATATTTAAAACTAGCTTTTGCCCGCGCGGCTTCGCTCCCGCTCTTCCCTACTCTACCCTACTCTACCCTACTCTACCCTACTCTACCCTATTCTACCCTACTCTACCCTACTCTACCCTACTCTACCCTACTCTACCCTACTCTACCCTACTCTACCCTCCTCTACCCTCCTCTACCCTACTCTACCCTACTCTACCCTACTCTACCCTCCTCTACCCTACTCTACCCTACTCTACCCTACTCTACCCTACTCTACCCTACTCTACCCTACTCTACCCTACTCTACCCTACTCTACCCTACCTTACCCTACCTTTTATATACCTATATAGATTTTAAATCTTTAGGACAAATGATTCTTTTGCAACTTTTTGGTCACTGGCACTATTTTCAAACTTCCACTAATATAATCATTTCTCACTTTGTCTGTCTGTATTGTATATAAATAACAGACGACAGTAAGAATTGCTATAAAAAAAGTAAGTATAAGCTTACTTTGCATGCTCCTATTATTAGGTTCGAAATCTTCTACTGAAACTATCTTGTAAAATATGTTTTAATGGTTTTATGAATGTTTGACTGGCCTGTTGGTCTAGCGGTTAGTGACTCCAACTGCTATGCCAGAGGTCGTGGGTTCGATTCCCACCCAGGACAAATGTTTGTGTGATGAGCTTAATCATTTGTGTGTCTGGGTGGAATTTATCTATTATATGAAATATATAAGTATGTTTATCAGTTGTCTAGTACCCATAACACAAGCTCTGCTTAGCTTGGGACTAGACGGTGTTGTGTGATAGTTGTGGAATATATTATATATATTATATTATAATGTTCTTTGGTTTTCAGGTCATTTTCATGAGTATGATAGCAGCATATGTAACAGCTGCTTATAGAACCACTATTGTCGCCTATGCCCTGGTAGCTACGGCAATTACTGTACTTATATGCTTTCTTTTGGCACTGACGAGTGTAAGTATTGTTGATCTTCGTATCGTTGAAAGACTTCTGCGGCACTCGATAAGCACAGGATGAAGATATACGTTTATTGAAACAACTTGATATGATACTACAACCGTGTAATTAAGCTAATTTTTGCGTAACAAATTTTGCCCTAGCTAATCGGCGGAAAATCTTAACAGCTGCAATTCATTGATCTTTGACAGTCGTTACGGATTGTCAAAAGCCAGAATATCTGACACCAGTCTTGTCAAGCTGTATGAATTAAGCAATTATGTTGCGTAGTCCAATGTGGAATACTTATATGTAGCTACATCTGCTTAGCCAGGAGCTGATCCCAATATCATTGGGAGCAGGCTAGAATGAGCTGCGTTTCGATACTTCAAAAATATATACTACTACAAATCATCCATGAGCTAATAGTATGATAGAAAGGTGGCACAAATCAGCACTCGTGTGACACGGTTATAGGTAACAAGCTGCTCACTAGGTTTGAAAACTAGTTAAACTAACCTGACGATACTGGCGTATCTGCTATCGAGTTGATCTATGACACAATATTAAAACTTCTGGGAAACTATTTATAAGCCGTCTGCATTATATTTCAAGATCAAGAAAGTCAATTTACCGATGTCGTTTTGTGCATGGTCGGTATATTGTGTAGCCTTCTAAACAACATACCAAACATGCACCCTAGTCACTCTGATAAGTTGTTGAAACTCAGG
The DNA here is from genome assembly GCA_949319445.1 of Mythimna lalbum. Taxonomy (NCBI): domain Eukaryota; kingdom Metazoa; phylum Arthropoda; class Insecta; order Lepidoptera; family Noctuidae; genus Mythimna; species Mythimna lalbum. The sequence goes on from OX439369.1 coordinate 6,378,586, forward strand.
AGTGATGTATGAGTAGGCACAGCAGAAAATAGAAGAAGGTACCATATTACCGTTTCTGCTCAGCAATACTCATACTTATAGACGTCCGCTCTCTTCTGTGGTCGCAACTTGACTGACTTAGGAAGAAAAGCCGCCGTGTGTATCGTCATTAATACAGCTTCTTTCTCCTCACGTATAGCATAGCATAGTCGGCCTTATAATGTTCCCACTGTTGGGACTCAGGCCTCCTCTCTAGGAGAAGGAACCCCACGTATATTAAAATGATTTGTTATTGCCGTTATTGTAGTATTGGTAATTTTTTTTTTAGTTTGACTTCACAAAATTCACGATCTACATCTTTGTTATTGGAGTAGCATTCTCAGTGCTGACCATGATAGTTTTCGCCTCTTTTGCCATTCTAGGGATTTATATGAAATCTGTGCATCTGGCTATACTTTTCATTGGAACATTAATTGAAGTGGTCGTAAGTACTTTTTGGCATTTCACTTTTCGGTAGAGTACTTGAACGCAGACTTATAGATAACTTATCTTTGTAATAAGAAAGATTTTAGATTTCTAGATAGATAGAATTTCTGTATAGAAACCACGCGTTTCGTTATTTTTCTACATACTGTGAAAACACATAAGCGACTTAGTGATGGAGTACGAGCTCACGACGTCTAGACCTTCGTTATTTTATAAAAGCTGAAAGTTTTTCTGTGCGTTATGCCCGGTTCACACATGTTCTGATAGGGCAACTAATTTTTGTTTAATTTTTTTTGTAAATTATTTGTGTGTCTATACGGGCAGAATAAACATGTTTTCTTTCTTTATATAGGTAAGATTAACCAGCGACTATAGAGTTTGGGTTGTGGTTACTTGGGCAGATGACAGGCAGTAAAGGTGTACAAAATTAGCACCTTAGTGGTAACTGTCCGGACCGAGCCCAAGACGTCGACAGCGCGCACTGTTCCCGCGCGCCTCAAAGAGTTGTCAGCAGCAGGAGGGGCCCAGCTGGGTCGAAGCCTACTGGAGCCAGGGTTATCTGAAAAGAAGCTCGAGTCCCGATATGAAGAGGTTGGTAGGAACGGGGTGGATTTTATAGATTAGTCAGTAAGAGTCTGACACTATCTCCCGCTCCACCCAAGGGCGGGGGTTGTCATAAAATTATTTTTGCCCACCGTAAAAAAAAAACCTATAAAGGGGTAATGCACAGAAAAACTTCAGCTTTTATAAAATAATGAAGGTCTCGCCGTCATGGGCTCTTGGGCTAATAAATACCTCATCATCATTATTTCAACCAGAAGATGTCCACTGCTGGATAAAGTGTCACCATAATGCCCGTTCCTGTGCGTCTCACGCCTATCGGGTTCCCGCGACCCATTGTATTAGTAGTAAGTTTTTGCTAATACCTGATTATGTTTTCCAGTTTCTTATAATAGAACTGCAGACAATACTTGGCGGTAAATCCATAGAGCTCGGTGAATCGGAATACGCGTTTGGCGCTTATTTGCTCTACACTTCCATCGTGGATCTATTTTTGAAAATTTTACAAATATTAGCTATTACCATGGGCGAAGACGATATGTGGTGAACATCTTTATATACATTTGAAAATGGAACGAATTTAAAAAAATTGGATTGGTTAATAGAAAGAGACAGGGCGATGCCTATGCAGCCAGCATGTTGCCGTCATAGAATTAAAACACATTTATGATGTGGTGATTAGTTTTTCGTCTTGTTTTTCATATTTACCTGTCATACTTGCCTTAAATAAACTGTTTTGTCCTTTATTTATTTTTTCATTTCAATTACACATAAAGATACGGTTTGGAGGTATGCGGAACAGAGAGTAAAGCCCAACATACCTCCGACCAGACAGGATGCTATAGTCTGATGGGCGACTGCCCGATAGTTGATGTCGGGCTGTCGTAGTTCAAATCACGCGGAGAACTTTGATTGCGCGATGCAGGATTTTGTATTTTCTTCGTAGTTCTTATGTGGCGTCATAGATGTCGCTACAGGTTAAATAAATATAAGTATATCGTCGCTATGGAGCGCAGCATACGAGGTGTTAATGTCATGGATTTCGTTTAAAACACTACACTGTGTTTCAAAACGCAAAACATTGACGTAGGTCAGAAGGATGCCCAGTTTAAGTGGGACTGGGCTGGACATGTCTGCCGCATGCCGATCGAGCAAAGGACCAGTAAAACGAAAAATTGGTGCCCTGAAATCGCACGACGGGGTCGTAGCAGACCAAGAAGGAGAAGACAGGACGACTTAGATGTCTTCCTTGGGAATTGGAAAGAAGTGGCTCAAACCCGGAATCATTGAAAGGAATGGAAGGGGGCCTTTGTCCAGCAGTGGGACAGTGCGGGCTCGGTATAATAATAATATAAGTATATAGTCGAGGGGTGGGCCATGACACTTAGTGGGCACATCCTTGCAGGATTTTGGCATAGTGGGTAGCCACGAGCAACATCCATCAAGCGAACAACCGAAAAATACTGAAATGTTATTCGGTATCTTGTTTTGTTTAACCAAAAATATTCCACAACTATCACACAACGCCGTTTAGTCCCAAGCTAAGCAGAGCTTGTGTTATGAATACTAGACAACTGATAAATATACCTACTTATAAACGACTCATCTCGTTTACGCCCTAACGTAAACTAAGATAACTCCAGGCATCGCTCCAACGACTCATCTTGTTTACGCACTAGCGTAAACAAGGATAACTAAACAGGCGTCGCTACTACGACTCACCTCATTCATGCACCAGCGCAAACGAAATAACTCACTACCGGCGTCGCTCCAACGCCTCGTGGCGACCGCCTGCTACTCCTGCTTGCTCCGGGCCATGGCTTGTACCAAGGCCCGGCGTGAGAGAGCCCTCACGATGGTAAGGCGATGCTCTGCCCAAGCAGGGCACACCTCTACTGTGTGCTTCACCATGTTCTCCGAGCATTCCGCACAGTGGCGACTTCACTTCAGCACGAATCCGGTGCAGGAACCTCCTGAACATACCATGTCTGGTGAGAACCTGCGTCATGCGGAAGGTGAGGACGGCATCCTCTCGCGCCGTGCCATAGTACAGGCCATGGTCCAGAGCGAGGAAAGATTGCAGGCGGTCGCCTCCTTCTGCGAAGCGGTAATGCTAGCAAAGGAGGAGGCCGACCGCGTCGGAATTGGCTAGTATTCAGCATACTAGTTCTAGTTCAGATTGATCAAATAGTAGTACAGGACGCTTATAAGTACGAAGCGTTGACACATCCCCACGAAAAATTTAAACGCCCTCGCGAAAAAATTATGTGCTCGTGAAAAACATTTCATCACCTAAAAGAATTGTATTCCAGGGCCTCCACATTTCGAACCACAGACCACAATTAAGTTGAACGGCCCGGAAAGCATCAGTCAACTGGCCTCGTAGCGGACACGGCCCGGATAACCGGCGAGTCCGCCGGATAACACGGCGAGAACGAATAATTTACCGCCCCGGTTTTACGTTATACCTCGAGTTGTCTTTTGAGGCACTGCCTTATCTTTGTAATTGTGTTCTTTTCCTACGTGTATTAGTTGTTTCGGCATTATTAAAAGTATCTACTGAATCTTTCATGTGATCATGATGTGATCTCTAAGTCCACCAGTATTCAAACACTGTTTACCTTATTGACTTAATTGTTAACAAATAGGTGTATCTATGCTTTGATTAAGGCTAATAGTCTTTTGAACATCTGGCCGGAATTAAATAAACACGATACTCGTACCAGCCTAGGTGGCAGTACAAGTATCTGGGCATTTAATTCTGGCCAGCTGCGCACGGATAGAGCCCTGCTGACCTTTAAATCCATTATCTTTGCGAAATATTGATTGATTTACACATATGCTACGATTATGTTCAATTTGAAAAAAAAAACATGGTTACTTTGAAATATATTTAGCCATACATTTTTATGTGTAAAATTGTCCAAAAGATCCAAGTTGTTTCGAAGGAATAAGGAAAAGTTGCGAAATTACTAATTTTTTTTTTAGACAAAAGTATTAATCACACGAAAAAATCATTAGTCGATGATGTTAATAATCATAAATATAATAAACTAACTATGCCTATTTTCAGGGCTCCTCTCTAGGACAGAGAATGGGCCGTAATCCACCACGCGGGACCAGTGAGGGTTAGTGGAGCCGCGAGTCCGCGTCTACGGTGGCCGGAAATCGGGATCGGAATCCCGGCGGCGGCGGTAAGGGCGCCGTTGCCTGATGCGGTCGGCCTTCTCCTTTGCTAGCATTACTGCTTCGCAGAAGGAGGCGACCGCCTACCACTCCTCCTCGCTCCGGACCATGGCCTCAACCAAGGCCCGGCGCGAGAGCACCGCGATGCTCCGCCCAAGCAGGGCACACCTCGACTGTGTGCTCCACCATGTCCTCTGGTTTGAGAACAGTGGTGATGATATAAATTACACAAAGTAATGCGCCTGCAACTAGTAAGTTGGGTGCTTGGGCCTTAACAACCGTACTCATAGAGTACCATATCAAGCAAATACTCATTACGAAGTCACGGCCTCGGTGTCACAGAGTTCCGGTAAGCATTGTTAGTCTGACAGAGATTTATTAACCGAGCTTAGGCCGGGACATTCGGAAGTCACCTGACATTGAGTGCCTAATGTGTAGCTATAGAAGTATAGACACATAAATTTTTTGAGATAGGAAATCATAAAATAACTTTTTCTGCTCTGAACAAGAGGAAGTTTTTTTTTATTGTTTTTTGGGTAAACCCTTGGCCCCAGTAGGCTTCGACCCTGCTGGGCTCCTACGGTTGCTGACAACTCCTTGATACGCGTGGAAACAGCAGGCCGTCGATGACTTGGACCCAGTCTAGACGGTCCAGTAACCATCTCGGTCGGACAGCGACTTACCCATTGCTCGCCGTCCGCAAGTCGCCTACGGTGGCCGGAAATCGGAACTGCAATCGGCTGTGGCGTGAGCTCCGTTGCCTCACGCGGTCGGCTTCCTCCTTTGCTAGCATAATATTACTGCTTCGCAGAAGGAGGCGACCGCAGCGAGAGGGAGGTAAATTTTTACTGACTAAGGGCCTGTACCACACCACCGTTTAAACGTGCCGTTGACGAGCGTTAAAGAAACGTGCGTCGACGGCGTACTTTTATTATTTTAGGTTTACAGCTTTTACTTTTAGCCCATATCATAAAATTCGTCGACCAGGGTAAGCAGGATTTTGACCAGGATTCCTTTTTTGCACCACGCCTTAGATAAGTTAGGTTTTCTTTTAATACTCATACAAATGTGTCAGCCCCCCAGCTAAATTACAACCGTTTCGCTTGCCTCGAACGTTTCGAGTTGACCTTGCCGCCAATTCTTTTGTTCTGACCACGTGACTGAGCGTTGAGACGACGTTATTCCCAAACATTTGAAGCTTTCTACAAGCGATAAACATTGCAGATTAGCAATTTGGCTAGAGGTACTGTTGTTTAGTTGAATTGTGTAAAATACTTTACAACAGAAACAGAGAGCAAATTGAACCTGAAAATGTTGACCGTACAACTTCATGTAGGTTCAATAAAAACGTTTCTCTAGAACGTAAATTCTAAGATAATCTTTAGCTTTTAAAAGACCACATCTTCCATCAAAATCTTCGTTCTTCAAACACTCTATTTATCATATTTATTTTCCCCCTTTGTCATGTAAATGTAACACTTACATAATAAACAGGCAACTCAGCAATTTATTATAAACCAAATAAAGCTAAACCTTTGTCAAAGAAAATGTAAAGTTTTGAGACAAGTCCTTTGTTTCATAATACAGGCAGCTTATTTTATGCGAGACTATAAAAGTAAAAAGTTCTGTGTACCTACGTACGAAGAGACCAACTATTCTACACCAGTTCCGTACCTCTGGTCTCTTCATAATATAAGTATTTGCATATGAAAAGGTGAGGTGTTTTTAGACTGAGGTGAAAATGGTCTTATTCTTAATATCGTGCGAAAAGTAAGTACTAGTGCTCGCCTCCTAGTTGAAATTCGTATGTAATTTAATCAAACTTTTTCGTAAAAAAATACAGTTTGAGAGAATTATACAGATTTATCATACCAAAAATTTTAAAATATGGGCGCTATTTTATAGCGAAATAAATAAAAGTTATACACTTTTCCTTTTTTTTGATGTAAAAAAGGAAAAAAATATAGATAATCAACACAAAAAGAAAAGAAAAAAATAACCTGTTGGCCAGAAAATTGGATCTGCACTAGATCTATAGGAATTTTCTCTATCGACCTATTAGTATCTCACTCTTCCGTGCACGTAGTATATGTATTTGTAAAGGGTTATTTTTACCGACTTCCCAAAAAGGAGGAGGTACTACGTTCGGCTGTTTGTATGTTTTTTTTTTTTTTTTGTATGTTTGTTCGTCGAATACTCCCCCAAATGTGGACGGATTTTCAAAATTCTTTTTTTGTTCGAAAGTAGATAGTTCTGAAGTGGTCCCATTATCACCAAATTAGGATCTGATGATGGGATCTTGGAGAAATCGAGGGCAACCTTCAAATTTTATAGGCTCACTTATTGATTTTCGCATATTTTATTTATGAAGTATCTTGTGTATTTGCGTATGGTCGTCACCATCTCAGGTAGCTGGGCTGATGATGGAAGGTAAAACTCCTTAACAGTAAGAAGTTACTCGAACAGGCAAGGACTGTTTTAGTAAATTGTTTTGATGTTTGATAGGGCATTTGCCACATTTGGTCTCATGATCATCAAGTCACGACCTGATGCTGCAGTCAGGATAGTCTGCAGAGTACCTAAGTCCTGGACAACAAACAGCAGATATATCGAGTTTAGGCTCATTGAAAACGGCTCGATGTGTGGATAAACGTACTGCTAATAAAGAACACCGAAATACATAGAGACCTGATGCTGAAGCCAGGAGCATCAGGAAAAGTACAAACCTTGAAATTACAGCACCGTAGTCGTGTTTGGGCTCATTTTAAACAGGACTAAATTTTAAGTTCATTGCAATGTTGACATAAATCTGGCCTGATGCTACAGCCGGCATTATCAGCATCTAGTCTAATGACTGATTGAAAGATTTACCTTTCGGCTTCATCATCAGATCAGTTCGATATATCCTTTCCCTCTCCAGCATCTAGTCTAATGACTGTTTGAAAGAAGAGGGGGAGAGGATATATCGAACTGATCTGATGATGAAGCCGAAAGGTAAATTAATGTAATCTAACCGTGTTTGGGATTATTAGAACCGTTATGAGATGCGCTCTGACTATAAGGTATTTAAGTTTGACTGAGGGGTACTTTTTAGTGGTGGTACCATAACTAAAAATGTAAAATAAAAAAAACTTTTTACAAAAAAAAATATAACCGACTTCAATGATAAAAAACACTGAAAAGTATCAAATAACTTTAATTTTGGAAGTCGGTGTTAAATAACGAAGAGACTAAACTATTATAGAAACACCGACTTCCAAAATTAAAGTTATTTGATACTTTTCAGTGTTTTTTATCATTGAAGTCGGTTATATTTTTTTTGTAAAAAGTTTTTTTTTAAAGTGATCTGTTGTGTCTGGAGTTTTTTGATTGATGGCTTTCACTTCACCATGCGCAAGTCCACCACCTCCATCATGTGATTTTGCTGACATAACAAACTATATGCTCTGTGTGTCACAATGGGCGGTTTTATCGCTATATGTATGTTATTTCGCTTTTAGCGATAAAACCGCCCATTGTGACAACCTATTAATTTTAAGTTTCACATGTAATATATTATGTAATATAGTGTAATATGTAATACAGTTATGAAATTGTGTACAAAGATTCTTTACATAAAAATACTAGACACGTATTTCGGGTGTTGCATGTACTGAAACAAATGTTGTAGTCTGAAATAATATGTTTATTAATGTTAGATACCTTGGGGCGTTGTTGCTAAAAATATCGAAGGTTATGAAAATAGTGGCCTTTTTCGTTAAAGCTCGCCAAGAGTGTTTTGTATAATATTATAACAATTTATTAACATTACTTGTAGAGACTGTTCATTGTTAACTAAATAATAACAGATAAGTTTTGTTGAAATTTTAATTAACATCTGTTGACCTTAAGAAACAAGTTTATTGTAGGTATGCCTGTGAGAAAAGTTTTTAGAAATTAGGAATGAAAGCTAAACTCCGACGGCGCACACTGTTCCCGCGCGCCTCAAGGAGTTGTCAGCAACAGGACCCAGCTACGCTAGCTAGCTAAGCCTACTGGGGCCAGGGTTATCCGAAAGGAAACTCGAGCACCGGTATGAAGAGACTATAAGGATCGGGGTGGGTTTTAGTCAGTAAGATTCTGACACTATCTCCCGCTCCATCCAAGAGCGGGTGTCATTAAATGATTTTTGCCCACCGTAAAAAATAAAAATAAAAAAAGCTAATCTCTCCATATTGCCGCTCAACCGACTGCGCGACGTAAAATAGAGTCAAGTGTTTTTTTTTTTATTGTTGATAGGTTTGCGCTTGACCGCTATCTCACCTGATGGAAAGCGACGATGCGGTCGACGATGGAACGCGCTTACCTAGAAGAAACCTATTCTCTCTCGACTTAAAGATTCCCGGGTTGTAGCTATCTGAAAACACAGACTCCGGCAAGGAATTCCACTCCTTAGCTGCACGCACAATGAATGTGTTTCCGAAACGTTTTGTGCGTGTAGGTGTGATGTCCACCATGACGCATGATTGTTAATTAGCCTTGGATTAGTGTTTATTAACCTATCATCATTTCAGCCGAAAGATGTCCACTGTTTGACTGGCCTGTTGGTCTAGTGGTAAGTGACACTGACTGCTATGCCGGAAGTCGTGGGTTCGATTCCCACTCAGGACAAATGTTTGTGTAATGAGCATAATCATTTGTTCTGTGTCTGAGTGTAATTTACGTATATTTATACTATATAAAACTGTTGGACATAGGCCTCTCCCAAGTGGTCACCATAATGACCGGTCCTGTGCGTCTTGCATTCTTCGGATTCCTGCGACCTTCATCAGGTCATTGGTCTACCTGTGTGGTTTTCCGGTACGTGTTTGCCATTCCAGAATCTTTCGTACCCATCGACCATCTGTTCTGCGAGCAATGTGCCCTACCCACTGCTACTTAAGTTTGGCGACTCTTCGTGCTATGTCTGTAACCTTGGTTATCCCGCAATATCTGCATTTCTGATGTGATCACGAAGCCCAGACAGGTACATTACCTTCTGTAATTTATTTTATCACTATTGCTCTCAAAACAGTGGAGGAAAACATCGTGAGGAAACCGGCGATAATGTCTTATAACGAAAAATGTCTTGTCATGTCACATGTCTTCGAAGACATGTGTGTGACATCCACCAACCCACACTGGGCTCGCGTGGTGAATTACGGCCCATTCCCTCTACTAGAGGGGAGGCTTGAGTCCCAGCAGTGGGAACATTAAAAGGCTGATTATGCTTGTATGCTTATGATGTGAACACGCAAGGAAACTCCATCAGCCTATACCTATATTTGTTTAGAGGAATGAAATGTATGTAATGTGATATACATACATTTATCATTACAGAAATAGTACATTGTTACACTAGGGGTGAAAGTTACTTATTTAGTCCCTAGAATTAGCGACCTCGCTACGCTCGGCCGCCAACTTCTTCTCGGGACGAAATAAGTAACTTTAACCCCGAGGTAAGCACTGTGCTTTTCATTACGAATACAAGAAGATAGACCTAGTTTTTTTTAAAATAATTTGACAGCTGTTAGTTGAAAGTAAAACTCCCTAGGGATGAAAAGTGTGATACTTTTCAGCCCACTCCTCAGGCAACTTCAGGCCTACTTTCAGAGTATGAGTAATGAAAAATAAATTGTTTCACTATTAGGTGTTGCGTCATAGCATTTTGCAATTCTATAGAACTTCAGTCTTTACAAATGAAATTGCCAATTCGTAAACGGTTTACTTTGATCTGTGATATTTTTGGATTGACTTACAATTATAACTTCAAATAAACTTTGTATTAACGATAGCATTCGCGTCATACGATCGTTGTGCGTGTACAGACGTCGCGAGCCGTGTGTCGCGAATGGTTCGTCTCGCATGCCTCGGGCTGTGTGGACGTGTGTGCTCACAGTGAGCATTCGCGTCATTCGATCGTTGCGAACGCCGCCTCAGTACGAGCCGTGCGCTCCGTGTGGACGGACAGGTGTTGTTTGCGTTTTCTACTGACGAACACCGTGGGTGGTGGTTTGCGTGCTCAGCTTGAGCATATGTCGTTCGGGACGCACGCATAAATCTACCGTCTTATGCCTCAGGTTGAGGCATGCGTGACGAACCATTCACGATGCACGCCTCGTGATGAATGTACGCGGCTTTAGCAAATTCATGTATTATAGACTCAAAACCTCCAAAATTTATCAAGCCAGTTTTAGCCTTCTACCACAAATTCTTGCGTGAAATATACCAAAAGGAATTGTTTCTTGGCGAATGTTAATAATTTCTTCCCAATCGTAACATTTTGAGTTGCCGAAACCGTGTAATGAGTTTCCAAACTCGTTCGTTGCTGAGATTTATTGCTCGAAATTACTTGGAACTTTAAAATATATCTGTACAAACTCTTCGATGGCAAAAAGTCTGGGAGACGTTAACTTTTCAGTTCAAATAATGATTTCTAGAGGTTTACGACGAACAGTTAAATTGAAGGAATTTCCCGGATGGTTCGGAATTACTGGCTTCACGTCCTTGTTTCTTATTCTTTGGAAAACAATCAATGGCCTCGGGCTTCAGCGTAGGTGGGACCAACTTGAGCAAGATTAGTCTATATCGGCTCAGAATTATATCATGTGAGTTCCGCATACTTACGATGGTGTGCATCTGGATTGAAAGCCCATTCTTTAAAACAATATTTGTAGGATAAAAATAGTGATGATGATGCCATCTAGCCGATTTTGGCCGTAGCGACCGCATTCCTAGGTTCCTTATGGTGGTTGTGAACTCAGATCTGCTGTAAAAAAATAGTAAGACCCATATTTTTTTAACTGTGAGTTCTCGAAGTGCTTTACTCTGTATCTTGCGACCACTAGGCTGCTTAGAAGTATATGAGCTGTTATCTCGTCCTCCTGCATGCAGGCTCTGCAGAGTCCGAAAGAGGATCTGTAACTCTTATATCAAACTGGTGCTTATTAAAAATCTGTAGCCAGTTGTAACGGCTGTGATTTGGCGCAATTGAGGTTTAGTCAGCCAGGACCAGTTTCGCGGCCATCAATGGAGGGCCTTTTTTTTGGCCTGCCTGCACTCACCATGGTCTACCTTAAGTTAGTGATGTGGATGTCTGGTGCATGTCTTTTCCATACTCGAAGACGAGTTCATCCGTTGGATCGTTACCTCGGGAATCACTGTGTCTTTTGATCGATTTACTTGCTTGTGTTTATCCATCTGGTTAAGGCGTTGGTGACACTCATATACCAGCCCAGAATTAACTGTGAGGCTGTTTAGCTCTTGCAGGACTGCTTCGCTGTCCGAGAGTATGCATATTGAGCGATCCTTAACTTGCCTAGTTGGGATGGCTAAAACTGCAAGGAATTGCCCAGCTTAGAACTGGAACTGTGTTATGAACCCCCAAGGAAACCCTCAACAATGACTATAGCGTACACTAGTGTGTATGCTACATGCACAAAAAAGCATCAACAACCAATCAATCATTTTAGTTTCTTTTTTTCTTATTTTTTCATGTACAACCTTGCAACCTACTGCAAGATGAACCGTAAGTCGCTTATAATCCATAGATCTGAATCTATGGTTCAAATTATTTTATCTATTCTCTGTGATCCACAAATGACACGATAAGTCAAAACAATCTAAAATTCTGAAAATTCTTGTGTAAATTAAATACAAAATAAGTATAGTCATACGCAAAAAAATACGCCCCACATTACTGATTAAAGTAACTGTGAAGCATAATAAAATTTTGACTGGCCCATTTGACTAAAACGATGACTGAGTGACTAAAAAGATGTATACCAATGATGATGTAATAAATATAGTTTCTGATTGGATTACTCACTATCCAAAAATAATTGCTAATCATCTTCCTCCTGTTGGACATATTGTACTGATTGTATTTGCTACTATAATTTTGACATTCATGTTACTCTATATAATTAAACACGATTACTTCATTAAATTTGATTTTAAAGGACATTCGACAGTCAAGTGACATGAGAAGAATATAATTTGACACCAACAACGTTGTGAACGTCCCACACAAAATGATTTGTGAACACATTCATTATGCGTTCAGCTAAGGAGTGCAATTCCCTACCGGAGTCGTGTTTTAAAACTACAACCTGGAGGTTTTGAAATCAAGAGTGAATAGCTACTTCTAGGCAAGCGTGCTCTATTGTCGACCACATCATCGCTTACAGCCATCAAGTGAGATCAAAGTCAAGCGCGAGCCTATCAATAATTATTAAAAAAGCATACTTCATCAGTCAATTTCGTTTACCTTTTCAACTATGTTGGGGTTATCTTCAAATCTAGCAGTATGCACTTGTACACTAGTATTTTACATGAAGCAACTTTCTATGTGTTTTCCACAACCCAGAATTATGTACCTTTTCAAGGTTGGTTTTTGACTTTCTAGCTTCTTGGCTTTCTGGTAACGACTATAAAATGTGACGAGTGATATTGTTATACCTATTTGATTTTTTTTGATATTTTTATGATAATGTAATAAAGCAATGATCAATCCGCCTATGTACTTTTTTTTTTACTTTTTTTTAGGGTGGGCAAAAATCATCTTATGACAACCCCCGCTCTTGGGTGGAGCGGGAGATAGTGTTAGACTCTTACTGACTAAAAACCCACCTCGTTCCTTGGCTTCTAGCCTCTTCATACCGGGGCTCAAGCTTCCTTTCGGATAATCCTGGCCCCAGTAGGCTTCGACCCAGCTGGGCCCCTACTGCTGCTGACAACTCTTTGAGGCGCGCGGGAACAGTGCGCGCCGTCGACGTCTTGGGCGCGGTCCGGACAGTTACCGGACGGTCGGACAGCGAGCTACCCATGGCTCTCCGTCCACGAGCCGCTCCAGGCGAGATCGATCAATCGTCAACGACTGGATCTGGCAACGTATAACACGCGTACACTCCGGTCCGACGAGGAGATCACCAAACTCGAGGAAGAGTTGAGCAGGTTACGATGGAGTACTGCGGGATTATCCGAAGTCCGAAGACAGGGGGAGGACCCGATAATCCTAAGATCTGGTAACCTGCTCTATATTCAGGAGGGGGACCAGCAGTCCCAAGGTGGTGTCAGGTTTATCGTCTACAAGGCCTGGTGAACAATGTGGTGAAGATCGAGAGTGTGTTGACGAGGATAGCGTACCTTGTACTCAGAATATGATCAAGATATTCGTTGAAGGTCATTCAGGTTAACGCTCTGACTTCGACACACCCTGAGCACGAAATAGAGTCCATGTATCAGGATATATCCAGAGCCATACATGGCTCTAAGATTCACTTCACTGTGGTCATGGGTTAAACGCGAAACTGGGCAAACGAGACGGTGACGAGCTTCAAGTGGCCAATTTGGATTTGAACGTAAGAACCACCGGGGACAACTACTGGCCAGCTTTATGGAGAAAGAGGCCTAGGTGATGTCTCCGTGATCAATGTGAAAACCAGAAGTGATCACCGCATGGTATGAGGCACATTGAATATCAATGTCAATCTTTAAAGATCAGGGCGAGACCTCGAAATCTATCCTCCTGCAGCGGGATGTAAGGCAACCGTCGAATCCAACTCGGCTGGGCAGCGTTGGGGAAGTTACGCGGTATCTTCTCGACCAACATACCACAGTGTCTCAAGATGAAAGTCTATGACCAGTGCGTGTTGCCAGTGATGACATTTGCTTCTCACAATCGTCACTCGGGGTCCCACACAATGGGCCTCATCAGAAGGAATTGAAGATTATAAAGAAGTGTGCCTTTTGCCCGCGGCTGCACTCCCGTGAACTACCTACACGCCTATTATTTTTTTTTGCTTTTACCCCTTCCCTGGACGGTGATGAACAAAAATAAGAACTTTCATTCCCGAGTTCTAGCGAGACGAACGAACAGCAATTATTGATTTTTGTTTAAGTATAGAGAAGTATGTATATAATCAAATCTGTGTCTTCTGATAAAGTACAGCTTTATTTCAGCTTTCGTATTCTGTATGGTCTGCCTTGTTCGCGCACTTAACGCAATTGCTTTTAAATGGATCCGTTTTTTTAAATGTAAATTGGAATTCATTTGATTTGGAATATTGATAAAGTTCGAATTACGGAAGGTTACTTAAAAATACATTAGTAGCCTTATTTCCATTCGTTCAAGTAAATGTATTAAGTCCTTAATTTATTGAACATAGGTTTCCTTTTAAAGTAACAAACTAATTGTTACTTTAAAAGGAAACTTGTTACGGAAGTTTTTTTTTATTTTGATGTAGATTCTTTAATTATCTTGATGAGATTTTTATACATATTTTTATTCTGAGTTTAAAAGAAAAAAATATTTTATTTCTCATGGGTACTTATAGGGTATAAACTGTAATGCACGGTATTAATTCGTACTTTTAAAAACTGGAAAAAATAAAATTACAATACTTCCGAATAATTAAAATAATAATAATAAAAAATCCAAATAATTGCAATAAAATCTGTTTTTTTTTGTTTAATACTAGTATTAGTTTATTAAACTCCAAGCGAACACCGGTGTTTGCGCTGTCATTGTCTGTCTATTGAATTCCTAATTGACGGTATCTGAAGAGTTTTTTCGATGGGGAAAATCATCTTATGACAAAACTCGCTCTTGGGTGTAGCAGGAGATAGTGTCAGACTCCTACTGACTAAAAACCCAACACCGTTCCTTCTAGCCTTCATACCGGGGCTCGAGTTTCCTTTCGGATAACCCCGGCCCCAGTAAGCTTCGACTTAGCTGGGACCCTCCTGTTGCTGACAGCTCCTTGAGGCGCGCAGGAGCAGTGTGCGCCGTCGACGTCTTGGGCTTGGTCCGGACAGTTACCGGACGATCGGATAGCGAGCTACCCATAGCTGAAATCGGGATTGGTATCTCGGCGGCGGCGGCGAGGGTGCCGTTGCCTGATGCGGTCGGCCTCCTCCTTTGCTAGAATTACTGCTTCGCAGAAGGAGGCGACCGCCTGCCACTCCTCCTCGTTCCGGACCATGGCCTGAGCCAAGGCCCGGCGCGAGAGGTCTCCGCCACCAATTGCCCCTACGAGGGCACGGCGGTGCTCCGCCCAAGCAGAACACATCTTGACTGTGTGCTCCACCGTGTTCTCCGGGCGTTCCGCACAGTGGCGACACCCGGGCGTCTCTTCCGCTTGAATCCGGTGCAGGAACCTCCCGAACTTGCCATGTCCGGTGAGGACCTGCGTCATGCGGAAGGTAAGGACGCCGTGAGGTCTTTCCAGCCACGCCTCCAAGAGGGGACTTACCGCCATAATTGTGGCGTGCCCAGCACTGGGTTGCGCTGCTTACCATCAGGTGCGATACGTTTTTTTTTTACTATTTCGCGCTTCCGACGAAATCCCGCTTTTTATACTCAAACAGTTCCTAAATCCGGACTTGGCAAAAAAAAAATCTGGCAACGCTCTAGCTTTACTTACTCTCTCATAGCGGGAGAAGCCATAGAATGTCATGGTCATATAAATTTTCGCCTTTGTAATATATGTGTGTTTCTCGTTTCTCCTTACACAGTCAAAATTCTTTTCTTTATAAATTAAACATGTACCGAACATCTGTCTACCACGAGATAAAGGTAATTATATATTAAAAACATGCATCCTGCCGACGATCGCCCTTTGAAGCGGATAGTGACATGAATAATTCATGTCCTCTCTCAAGGAATCTCTTTGTGATTTATATAAGTACTCACGGTCGTGGGCGAATGAACGCTAAATGCACGAAAAACTGTTTTTGTTGAGAGGTCGTGGCCTGGACAATAAATTTATAGAATACAATATATGTAACGAGAATGAGAGGTCATATTCTATACAACGTTATTTTTAGTTTATGCAAAACTTGAATATTGGCTACAGTTGGCACCACTGACAGCTTCAATGTGGCTGTCGGATTACATCAAGGGTCGGCTCTCAGCTCTTACCTCTTCCTGATGATAATGGACGCTCTGACGTCGGACATTAAGGAGAAGGCTCCCTAGTGTATGCTGTTTGCCAATGACATTGTGCTGTTGCCGAGAGTGGCACAGACTGGAGTGCGATGGCCTGAAATTGAGTAGAACTAAAATGGAGTACCTGTTCTGCGATTTCGGCGGTTTCTCCAATCCAGTGTCTTTAGCACTCGCCGGAACGCCTATACCGGTCTATTCCGACTTTCGGTACATACTGTGTCATACTGTATGGATCAGAATGTTGGGTTGTGAAAAAGACGGATGAAAAAAGATTGCACGTAGCGGAGATGAGAATGTTAAGAAGGATGTGTGGTGACGAGAATGGATAAAGTGAGAAATGAGTAAGTTTGAAAGTGGCGCTAGTGACTGAAAAGTTGAAAGGGAATCGTTTGTCTTGGTATGGTCATGTGAAAAGGAGGAACGAAACGCATGTTGATAAAAAAGCCTGACCCCAAATAAAACGGGACAAGGGCAGGAAGATGATGATGATGCGAAACCTGAATATAGTTTGTTCAGAATTAGTAACTGAATGGGTTCCAATAGTTTTTACACGATGTTATATTTTTTTTTCCAAAAATATTTAAAAACGGTCACAAGTTGGACAACACCGTCGATAAGTACAACATAGGTCACGGCTGGTCATAGCGGGTATTACTTAGGCGCTAGCAAACAGCTGGGTGCAATTGTAAAAAAAACCTCACTTGGATGGTCCGGTGAGCATGTATTTTGACTGATATAACAAGCTTATAACTTTGTGATTTTTCATGATACGAGTACAGTTATGAAACTACTACTAGGAGCGTGCAAACTTGCACAAAACTTCTTTTTATGACGTAGGCCAGTACCAGTACTTACAAGAGGAATTTCCAAAATTCACTCCCAAAGGGGTCCAAAGTTTGTAATGAGAAACGTATTTCACGTGGCCAAAGTTGCTGGCAAAAGCTTATTTAGATATATACTAGTAGCGACATCTATGACGCCACATATGAACTAAAATTCAAAATCAAAAGTATGGGTGAGGCCACAATACTGAGCGTTGTACGATGAGACAATGTAACGCAAAAATTTCATCGTATACGGCTTTGTAGCGACATCTGTAACGCCACATAAGAAATACGAAGAAGATACGAAATCCTGCATCGCGCAATCAGAGTTCTCAGCGCGATTTGAACATATACGACAGCCCGACATCAACTATCGGGCAGTCGCCCACCAGACTAAAACATCCTGTCTGGTCGGAGGATCCTCCCTTTTCAACGGAGGTATGTGGGACTTTACTCTCTGTTCCACATACCTCCAAACTGGTGACCCTCGACAAAGAACGTCAGCGCAGCCTTCGTGCAGCTACTACTTCGTGACGTCATCATCACTTCCTCAAGCTTTCGAGCAACGAGCCATACAGCCAGCACCCTCGGCTAAGGGTATCCTGACCATCAGTATGCCTACCTGGTCATACCTGGTCACCACCTCAGCCGCATCAGCGACCTTGGCACACCGCACCTTCGGCCAGTCATATGAAGAGCCATGAAGAACCTCTCCTGGTCGACGCTAGCAATCAAGTCCTACGTCGCACAAGCACCGCTCCGACTCATTGGAGCCAGCAGCATTACTCCGACTCACTGGAGCCTGCAGCATCGTCCCGACTCACTGGGACAGCACCACCCCGACTCACTGGGGCATCATCCCGACTCACTGGGACAGCACCACCCCGACTCACTGGGGCATCATCCCGACTCACTGGGACATCATCACCCCGACTCATTGGGGCATTATCCCGACTCACTGGGGCATCACCGCAGACAGTTCCGACTCACCGAGAACTATGCGGCATCGGTTCCGACTCACTGGAACCAACCTACCGCTGGCCTGGCACACATCAAGAAGCATCAAGAATCATCGATCTCCGATCTCCGGAGGGGAGTGATGTAGCGACATCTATAACGCCACATAAGAAATACGAAGAAGATACGAAATCCTGCATCGCGCAATCAGAGTTCTCCGCGCGATTTGAACATATACGACAGCCCGACATCAACTATCGGGCAGTCGCCCACCAGACTATAACATCCTGTCTGGTCGGAGGATCCTCCCTTTTCAACGGAGGTATGTGGGACTTTACTCTCTGTTCCACATACCTCCAAAGCTTCGCACGAAATGCGAAATTCACTGAATTTAATTCATGAATCCCCAAGCGACCACCGGTGGCCGCGCATCTATTGTCTTACTATTGTGTCTCTAATTGACGGTATCTGAAGGGTTAAGCTATGGTCACTAACTATGGTCGCGCGTCATCGCTTCGCAGATTTGTACGTTGCGGCACCGCACCGGTTCTCGATTCCTTGTGCGACATCGCCGATTTATACGACGCGATATTGGACTGTGGCGATGATGCCGTATACGATACAATTTTGGCATTGCGTTGTCTAATCGTACAAGGGTGCAACGTCGTTTTATCGATGCCGTAACACAGTGTAATTTTTTTTTTTTCCAACAATCTCCTTACAGACTAGTCCAAATCGATATTGAGGTTTCCTATTACTAAATTTACAAACTAGATACCGTAACAAATTTAAAAAAGTGCTATCTTAGTGAATTCACTCACAGTACAAAAAAATATATCTACATCGTCCGCTATAAGGTTGAGCGTGCCCAGCGCGCGCGTCAGAGGCGCCTCGCTCAGTAATTTAGTGCGCACGCGCGGCACTGCCAGCAGGCGCGGCCGTCGCCGACGCGCCTCGTACCTGTCTGGCACACACAGACCTGACCTCGCACTATGGAAAAATAAGCATGATCGATTACTGCGTCACACGGCCATGCTAAGCTTTCTAACAGTGTGTCACAACCGTTAGACATGCAAATGTGATTAAGCATTAATTACGTAGCTGTAAATACTAGTTATCTGAAACTAACGAGCCTTCGAGTAACTTACAGTTTTCTGGTTATCAATATCGTCATCAGATCAGCTGAAAGACGTCCACTGAAGCCTTTAAATCTATCCTAAGGTCTATATTTCACTGGACACCATGGCATCGCAACTGGTCGCGCCGTCATGGTGTCCCGGTGAAATATAGCGATAAGCTACCAAACTAGACACCAGATTCACCACACGTCCAAGCTGGTCGCACCACCAACGGATGTTCCGCAACCAATCGGACACCAGGTGAGTAACTCTCTGAGCTGTATACATTTTGTTGGTAGCGGCGACTAGTCGCACCGCCATGGTATATCGGTAAAATATAGCCCTAAGTGTCATCCTCAGCGTTCACTAGGCCATCAGCCCAGCTTTTGAGAAACCTTCCAAATCTGTGTGTGCGGTGCACCGTTGTCAGTGCAGAATCTTTTGTTACTTCAGACTTGTAATGTTCTCTCTGCTAGGACTTGGCCCCATCTCTAAAAAAGGGAATGAGAGAAAGACAACACGTTTATTTAGCACACAGACACACACAATAAAATACAAGTATAAAATTGGGTAATTTGAAGCTCTACCCCCCGGATTAAGTACCTACCATTCTCGCGATAAAATAAAAAGTTCAACAATTTGGAAGACGTATTCCGTACTTTCAAATTATTTGATTCATTTTCCCGCGAGAACCGGATTACGCGTAAAAATGAAAACGCTTAAAACTCTTCTTGTTATTACATCTATCTGTCAATGAAAGTCTAGTCAAAACCCGTCCAGTCATTTTGGAGATTAGCCAGGACAAAATGGCTATAAACACATACAGACAATATTTTGATAGTTGCATTTTTGTCGATATAACTGTAATATGCATTGAGAGTAAAACAAAATATTTTGATATTTAATTATGGAACTCCAACGACTTCACGACATGAAATTTAAGTACTATAACAATTGAACTTAAAATCTTGGGTGTGTTTATTAAGGCGTGCACAGCAATAACATAATTTTCTAGTCGATATAATTATTATTATTACAAACAGACACTTCAATGTCATTTATATGTATAGACGGCTATAAATATAGATTCTTCTAAATTTAGCTCAAAGGTCACGTAATGTCTCGATGTAAAATAAACGCCTGATCAAAGTCGTAAATCTTTCTTAAACTTCCACCAACGAGGTTGTGTTATTGCATTTGAAATGAGGCCTATTTTGTTTACGGAGGGCTCTCTTGGTCGCTAAAATTAGTATTGGTGTTTCGGCTAGAAAGCCAAAGTTTGGAAATAAATTGTCGTTTACAAATTTTGCTCTTAGGTAACTGAACTTTGGTTATTTGAAAATTTGATCAAGTAAATTTGGTCGCGGTTGGTCGAATTCGAAGATTGAAATTTCATTAAAACAGAATGGACTCTGCAAATTTTAAAGGTTTTCCTAACCTAGAAAGCTTCGGGACATGGTGCAGGCCATGGTCCGTAGCGAGGAGGAGTGGCAGGCAGTCGCCTCCTTCTGCGAAGTAGTAATGCTAGCAAAGGACGAGGCCGAGTGCATCACACCGGTAGATGTATCAGGAGATTAACCAGCAGGCCTTTAGTAGCTTAAGATGGTCTGTAAGTCATCTTAACACCAGCGTAGTTCAGCCTAGATCTTCAGATTATACGTGTCAATATTTACCAATAACTAAGAATTACCGCAAGGCATTTCGGTAAATATTAACCTCTGCCGATTTGGGCATGCCACATTACGGCAGTAAGTCTCCTCTTTGAGGCGTGGCTGGTAAGACCTCACGGCGTTCTCAACTTCCGCATATCGCAGGTTCTCACCGGGCATGGTAAGTTCGGTAGGTTCCTGAACTGGATTCGTGCGGAAGTGACGCTCGGATGTCGCCTTTGTTAAACTAAATTCCAACATTTATGTTTATATGTACTATCCAAAGTAGAATAGGTATAAAAAATTAATAAATATACCAAAACACACAACAAATTACTTGAATACGGATCACGTGACCATAATGAGATGACAGCAAAAATGGACGGTCGCTAATGCGTACAATCATTACTTGGGGTATGGACGTGAGTGGAATCTTGAAGAGCAGAGACCACGGCCTAGACAGAGATGAAAGCGGGAACGAGTGCTGCAAAATATTACTGGAACTAAATCAGTCGTTTTTTTAATGTTAATGCTAGTAAAGCTATAAGTAGTAGTAAGTATAGTATAATTATTCATCAGCCTTTTAAAGTTTCTACAGCTGGGACTCAGGCCTTCTGTCTAGGAAAGGGAACGGACCTTTGGAGGTTTGCGGAACAGAGAGTAAAGTCCCGTAAATCTCCATTGAAAAAGGAGGATCCTCCGACCAGACAGGTGTTATAGTCTGGTGGGCGACTGCCCGATAGTTGATGTCGGGCTGTCGTATTTGTTCATATCGCGCAGAGAACTTTGATTACGCGATGCAGGATTTCGTATTTTCATCGTAGTTCTTATGTGGCGTCATAGATGTCGCTACAGACCGTAACCTACCACGCGGCTCCAGAGCACGTTGGTGAATATCACAATCTTTGATTTTTTGGTTCTAGGACATGCATATTGTCTAGGCTTCGTTTTTGAAATCCTTACTAATATTATAAAAGCGAAAGTGAGTTTGTTTGTTTATTTGTTTGTTACGTCTTCACGCCTAAATGGCAAAACCGATTTTGATGAATTTTGGTACAAAGATATTTGGAACCATGGAGACGGACATAGGCTATTTTTTTTTAAAGTGTGAAAAGGGGAGAAAGAGGGGAGAAAGAGGGAAGAAAAGGGGAGAGGAATTTAAGTATATTAATAAACGCGGGCGAAGCCGCGGGTAAAAGCTAGTTAATTTATAAATTTATGTAAAACTAATCCTGTAAAGACCTGAACTTTGCCTTTTCTTCAACATCATCGTTTCAGCCGAAAGACGTCCAATGGTTGGCATGGGCTTACCCTAAGTGTCGCCACAATGACACTTCATAAATATTAAAAATGTCAAAAAATATAACAATAGAAACCCTGCTAATTTAATCAAGATTCTGAAGAACAATTTTTTTTAAACTTTTAAGGGTTAAAAAAAAACATTTCCTGGAACAAGTTTTGTGAAATATTCGAGTAAATCACGGAATTACCGAATACTAACAATGTGTTCAGTCAGATGTTATCACTTTTTTTCGCGTTGCATCTTTGTCAAACATTGCGTTGGATGAAGCAACGAGCTTTTAAACCATATTTGATGTTGACGATAGGCGAGTTGAAAAGGAGCCTGTTGTGTAAAATAACTTTAATTTCAAATGTTTCAATGTAAATTATTACTCAGAATAATTATTAGAAAGTCATAATAATATAATATTTATAACAGATTCTTAGCTGTAGTTAAGTAATTTATCATTGTTGAAATGTTGAATTTATGAATTTTATTATCTTATATTTTAAATGCATATTCTAATACAAACATAAATACTTAAAGTGAACCTATTAAGAATTGATGAGTTATTTTTTTATTAAATTAGTATTGTTGTGTGTGCAGCAAAATTAGTAGTTTTAAATTAATATGATTGTATTTATCAATATTATTGTTTTTGAAGTCAAACCAGTAAAAGATAGTTTAACTTTATTTATTTGCTAGCTGCTCCCAGCGGCTTCGCCCGCGTGATAGCAGAAAATTATCCCAAAGGAACATACTTCCGGGATTAAAAGTATCCTATGTCCTATTCCAGGACATGGTCTATCCGTGTACCAAGTTTCATCAAAATCGGTTTTGCCATTTAGGCGTGAAGACGTAACAAACAAACAAACCCACTTTCACTTTTATAATATTAGTAAGGATGTTTAAAAAGTCGTATGCGTAGTACTCTAACATGAGGTAGGTTCGTGACAAGAATCCTAATGTGTCTAGGCTATAGCTGAGACTGACTGATAGTGGGAGTGACTCCTAACGATAATTTAACTTCTTTGCGGCACACAATTTCGAATTTTTTATCACACTGCAACCAAAAATTCGAAGACATGTAACATCCACCAACCCCGCGTGGTGGATTACGGCCCATTCTCTCTCCTAGAAAGGAGGCCTGAGTCCCAACAGTAGAAACATTATAAGGCCGATTATGCTATGCTATAGCAAACTGATTTGGTATGGTAAGGTTCAGCTAAAAACCAGCGTCAGGCAACTACTACGTAGTGGCCTGGCATTTTGCTGAACTGGACCTATTTGGCTCAGCCGTGAGATACACCATATTGATTTATTTTAAGTTTTCTATATTATAATTGTTATCTCATTGTGTGTAATTGTGTGCCAAATAAACGTGTATTCTTTCTTTCACACTACTACATAGAAAATCAGTCGTGCAGCCGCAGCCAACTTCGTGCAGCTGCGGCCAACTTCGTGCAGCCGCCGACTTCGTGCAGCCGCCGACTTCGTGCAGCCGCCGACTTCGTGCGGCCGCCGACTTCGTGTAGCCACCGCTTGCGCTGCCTGCAGCCGAGATTCCAATAGCACCTTAAGTTTCTAACTTGCACCAACACATACAAGCCAGTGTATTAGTATTTGTAAAGAATACAGCCTTATGAAGTTATCATTCAAGCTTAAGCAACTTTTTTTCTTCGTCTGGCGATTTATTTGCGGCAACCTTTTGTGCCCTTGCTTTTGTATTCCTAAGCCCGGTTTATGTGAGGTGAGGATTGGATAGATAAGGTTTTAATGAGTTAGGACTGGACTGGAGATAAATAAGTATTTATATGTCTTAATTTAGGTTTTTGTGCGGGCTATACTGAGGATAGAATGGTACCGTTTGAAAATAAAATTTATGGTGTCATAACTTTTTGTTAGGAAATTCTGTTTTTTAGAACATAAGGTTTTTCAGGAATAACAACAAATATTGTTACTTGGACGAATAGATTTGGTCTTTCATAGTTAAAAACTATTTACGATAATATTTTAATATCAACTATTCCATTAAGGGCCCTTGCCTACGACGACTTTTTTGTAGGGATGCTGTAGCGTGTTGGCATCGATACTGTCATCATTTTTTCACCTAAAAAATAGTTGCATCCAAAAGCTTTTAGTCATTTCAGTGTGAAGGAGTAACACAGATATTAACTTTCAACTTTACAACATTAGATAGATAGATAGATATATTATACTTTTAATTCTTTAGGAGTCACGTAACACTTATAAAATGATAACGGTCTAACTTATTTCTAAGTCAGAATTTCATCGAAGATTTTTCAACAGATCCGATTTAGGCAATAATCGAATTTTATGGGTTGCTGATGCGGCTTAACGACCTAAGAACATCCGAGATAGGCATTTTGTAAATCTGCCAGTTACAATATTATCAATTCTTTGATTTATTCGATTACGTATATATTTTTTTTTGGTTTGGTGCAGTATATCATCGAAAAACTTTCTCGCTCTGGGTGGTGCGAGAGAGACTGTTGAAAGCTATTACTAACTATAACCCACCGATGTTCGATGATGACTGGTCTGTTGTTCTAGTAGCTAGTGGCCTTAAATGTTATGCCGGAGGTGTGTGTTGCACACTCAACAAATGAGCCCCCAAAACGGTCGCTAGCACGAAGTGAGGTAGCTACAAGAGGGCAACATATCCTGATGTGCTTGAGGAGTGGAGAGGTAAACCACGGCTATCAGGACAATCCCGGAAGTACGGTCAAGATCCCTACCAGCACCTTACTGGATTATACATCCTTCTCCCGAGCGCGTTTGCTCTTGCGAATCTCCACTCAAACCAGCCAATAAAGAAAAGAGAGAGGTGGGAGCTCTGTTATTATTATTATTATGTTCCTTCAGTTGCTCTTTGTGTTCTAGGACCATGGTGACTCTTTAGAAATATTCCAGACTCATTCAACCGACTTCTAAACAACGGGTTGCTACTGAGGTATTTTGATGGAAAAACCCAATAACACTTTTCTTAACCCAGGAATTTAACCAAATACCTCACGCTCAATAATTGCGCTTTGCGACCTCTATACTACCAAAGTAGTTAAATGACTAGTATGTTTATCATAGCTCAAACTAAAAACCTTTTTATAAAAAAAAAATAGCTGACTTCATTAAAATATTGAATTGATATTTAGGAGTTCCCTCGATTTCGCCATGATTCCATCGTCAGATCCCAACTTGGTGAATATGAGACCATTTGGGAAGTATACCCTTTCCAACAATTTTTTTTTTTTCAAATGGGTTGGCAATTGACGAAGATATGCGCGAACAAACATAAAAAAATACATACCTCCTCTTTTTTTAGAAGTCGGTTAGTAAAAAAAATAAAGATAATGATCAACACCGACTTCTAAACACCGGGTTGCTACTGTGGTATTTTGATGGAAAAACCCAATAACACTTTTCTTAACCCAAGAATTTTACCCAAGACCTCACGCTCAATAATTGCGCTTTGCGACCACTATACTACCAAAGTACTTAAATGGCTATTATGTTTATCATAGCTCAAACTAAGAACCTTTTTATAAAAAAAAAAATAGCCGACTTCACTAAAATATTGAATTGAAATTTAGGAGTTCCCTCGATTTCGCCATGATTCCATCGTCAGATCCCAACTTGGTGAATATGAGACCATTTGGGAAGTATACCCTTTCCAACAAAAAATTTTTTTTTCAAATGGGTTGGCAATTGACGAAGATATGCGCGAACAAACATAAAAAAATACATACATCCGAATTGAGAACCTCCTCTTTTTTTAGAAGTCGGTTAGTAAAAAAAATAAAGATAATGATCAACACCGGAAACACCGGGTTGCTACTGTGGTATTTTGATGGAAAAACCCAATAACATTATTCTTAACCCAGGAATTTTACCCAAGACCTCACGTTAAATAATTGCGCTTTGCGACCACTATACTAACAAAGTAATCAAATGGCTAGTATGTTTATCACAGCTCAAACTAAAAGAAATTCTTGGCAATATAGTACCTAGACTAAAATTATCCAAATAATTTTCCGACTCACATTATATGATAATTAGCATTCGTCGAAATAAATCTGAATGAGCCGAAATAAGACCAACTCATTTAATGGTAGCCTCATTACACGAACCGTACATTTTAATTAACTTAATAACCCTCCTGTACATTTATTGTGTTCGTGGACTGGGCTACGGACATAGATTTAAATCCCTACTAATATTATAAACGCGAAAGTAACTCTGTCTGTCTGTCTGTCTGTCTGTCTGTTACGCTTTCACGCAAAAACTACTGAACGGATTTAGATCAAATTTGGTGGGTAGGTAGGTAGAAGAGACACTGGAATAACACATAGGCTACCTATAAAAATAATAATAATAATAACCCCATCGTCGTATCTCTACGTTGACGTCGTGGTGGGGCTTGTGTGCTCCAACATGCCCTAGGTCTGTATCGGTAGAATTTCCTTTACCGTAACATACCTAGGGTGAGGGGCCAGACTAAGAGAGATACAATCCGCAGGGCAGTTTTGTGGCGAACTGTTGGGTATTAGCGACCCCACGGACCCGATCTCCCGGGAGAATTCCTGTTCTTCATCTCCGGCTTGCCTTTATTGGCCGGTCGTAGTGAACACTGACGAGGAACAGAGCTCCCACCTCTCTCTTGCCTTTATTGGCTGGCTTGAGTGGAGAGTCGCAAGAGCAAACATGCTCGGGAGATGGATGCATAATCCAGTAAGGTGCTGGTAGGGATCTTGACCGTACTTCCGGGATTGTCCTGATAGCCGTGGTATGCCTCTCCACTCCTCAAGCGCCTCAGGATATGTTGCCCTCTTGTTGCTACGTCACTTCGTGCTAGCGGCCGTTTTAGGGGGCCCATTTATTGAGTGTGCAAGTCACCCCCTGCCTTTTATCGATGGATATTAATGACATTGTTCAGGCAGGGGCCATAGTCTTAACATAGGTCCATATTACCAGTCCACTTAAGACTCCAAAAATCATAGCCCTATTATTTTGTTCTTCATATTATGTCGCAATAGTTTTTCAAACCGGGGGTTGTCCTTGGGTGCACTAGTATAGCGCGCACAGGGATAATCGTCGGTTGGTATCACGTTCCATTATAGTAACCAAAAGAGCCTCTGCGAGTTTGCTTCGGCCCCTTGTACGAATGTACGCCTCTCAAAGGCCCAGGACCTCAGGGTCCTGAGATTAATAAACAGATGAAAATAATAATAATAATTCTTTATTTCAGGCTACTATGGCCCATATACACTATACATAAAATAATCTTAAAAATAATAAACTAATACATATAAATAAAATCTACTTATTAATTAAACGATTGCACACGAAGTGACGGCGTCGTGTTCCGCTGCGAGGTCGGTATCCTTCCACGAAATCGTCGATACACAACTCCTTTCAGCCAAAACTCTCCTTTGAGGAAGGTCCAGTTCGTCTTGACTCGAACATACTCCACGATCTCCTCGGCCTTCGTGGTGTGATGTAGCCTCGAAACATACAGCTGCGTCGTAGGCACTGCTGGACGCAGCAGCATGTTGGGTCCTGCCAGCGCGGTACCGCAATGGTTCTGACAAGTAGGCTTCTTCCTCTTTTTCTTCTCTACTTTTGTGAAGCCATCCTCATCGCTCTGCTTGCCCCCTTTTATTTTACTTGCTTGTCGCGTTGTTTGCGACACAGCAGGTTTATTTGCGGCCACGATAGCGGAGTAGGCACGTTTAGGGGTCGACGTACCTACACGCGTCACAACTTCGACCGGTGACGATACAGCGACGACTGCGGCGGAGCAAGATGCAACGCAAGCATTTTCAGCAGCGGGTGACGCACTGCAACTCGCCGACTCAAAACTGCCGACGCACTGCTGAGCACGGGTCTCTGCCCGCGTGATATAAACTGTAGTCGCGAAGCCGCGGGCGGAAGGCTAGTATTAAACAAACTTTTGTATTTTATTGTAAGTATTTATAATCACTACATAGTATAAAACAAAGTCGCTTTTTCTGTCCCTATATCCCTATGTACGCTTAAATCTTTAAAACTACGAACAGATTTTGATGCGATTTTTTTAATAGATAGAATGATTCAAGAGGAAGGTTTATATGTATAATAACATCCATTAAATAGTGGAGAAATACTGTTACCTGAGCGAAGCCGGGGCGGGTCGCTAGTTTAATATAAACTGGTTTTGTACTTATAAATATTTTTCAATACACTTGCTTGAAAACTCGTTCTTATTCTTACTGCTTATAGTCACATAATTTTCTGTTTTCTGCACTAGTGCAGAAAAGTGTTCGAGCTCACTCTCGCCACATTTTATTACTTTTATCGTATTAGGTTGAGCGATAAGCGACCCCTGTGAGTTGCTCGTTAACTAACGTTTATATTACCGTAAGTGTATTTGGAGGCCTTTGCCCAGGAGTGGGACAGAACAGGCTAACAAAAAAAAAGTGTATTGAAAAACGTCGTTTGATACACCTGGAAATTTTTCACTTCAGCACTCGTCTCCTTAATATCCTCGCCTTGACAAACTTTCTCCATTTGTATCAAATTGCGCTATTTTCATGCATAATCCCGCTTTTCTTACAATCACGAGTCTAGATAAAAGCAGTGGTCATGATAATGGAATTGTAAACCCACAGCGCGTTCTACAAAGTATTCATTCAGTTCGATGTTTATTTGTTTTTGTTCTGTTCATTGTTTTTTCTAAGCCCTTGACTAGACGCTGTGGAAAAGCTGTGCGGTTGCTTATTTATTTAGCTTCAGTAGTGTTTGTCGCTATACAAGACCGTTTTGTTTTTGAGATATTGAGATATCGAAAGGAGATCGCAATTGTTTTTTTTTTATGTAGCCAACGGACTGGCTTGTACAATATACTTTTAAGGATTTTTCATTTCTAGAATAGTTTTTACAATTTGTAGTAAGGTGAGTATAGACTACAACATTTTCTGGAGCATTTCTGTGTAATGTAACATTCTTACGAATGGTACAATACAGGCAAAAGCTCAGTTTCCTAAGCATTTCCATGTAATGTAACGTTCCTGCGAATGCTCGGCGTTATATTACGGGTAAATGCTCACAGCGAGTGTGCATTTACCAACATTTCGTTGTACCTTGCGTTTAAATGTCACCCCGCAACCGCGCATCGCCCGCACTTGTGGCTCGACGAAATGTTACACCAATACGCTCGAGGAAATGTTACACCAATTTGTTCGTTGGTTTGTAACAAAGAGGCGAGCGTGCTTGACGTTTCGTTCGTAAAAGGATGATACACTAGAACATATCATAGAGCGGCTTGTTGTTCTGTTACAAGTAAATGTTGTAGTTTATATTACCTGTAAAGAAGTGTGTTGTTTTTTCAGTGTCGAAGTGATTTTTGTAAGAAAATCTTGTGTGGCGAATAAAAAAAATATAGAAGTGTGCCTGCCTGTGTGTTTTCTTTATAGATAATACAGTAAAGAACTTTTCCGATTCTAAATTGGAACGAGAGGTTATCATCGAAAGTTGTCCACGGCTGGACATAGGCCTCCCACAAGCAAAAAAAAAAAATGCGTTACGTCCACATTCTAACGAAACTCAAAATAAAAATACTGCTTACGATAATATGGCTCTAAGGATTTCGTATCCAAACTAAAAATTTTATATAAAAAAAAAATATATAAAATTATTAAAAGGTTAGAAAAAAAAATACAATACACAGTAATAATGATACTGCCTGATATTTATAATTACAAGTTATTGTATCTTCTCACCATTTTCATCAACGAATTTATTTTTACTAACAAAATTAAAACGGATTTCTAGATACAAAACGGTTTGAGCAAAAATTTTCGTTTAAATCGCACCTTGTTAAAACAAAGTGCCCACTTCGTAGGAAATATAGGTATCGTCTGGATAGGCAATTTATAAACGTAACCGAATTATTTCTTCGTTCGTAACATTATTTACGTAACCAATTTACGTTTTAATTTGAAAGGGATTTAAGGGTCACGCCGATTGATGACTGGAAAAACTTTAATTAAAAGCTTTTTATACGACTAAGAAAAAATGTGTGTTATCATTTGTAGGGTCGTGAATTTTTATTATGTTTTAAACAGACTCTAAACAGACTCCGCACTCAGGTTGGACGCAGCAAAGACAATCTTCATAGGTGGAGGTTCTCGGATGGTTCCAATCCAGTCTGTGCAGCGTCTCTCCACAGACTCTGTCCCACTTTCCGTCCTGCATCACATGCCCTGTTACCTGCCCTACGACCTAATGACAGCATCAGCCATGCAAAGAATTTAACTAGTTTTGCCATCGATACGCTAAGAAGAAGATTATGTTTTTTAAGTTTCTCTCTTTCATCACTAGCTTCTACTAGCGTCTTTATCCATATCATAACATATAGCATAATCAGCCTTTAAAGCTAGAACTACATTAGACAGACGTACTCATGTCACATGCTTAATTTGTACGTAGAACGACGTCGCGTGACATGTACCAAGTGTAGCTCTACAAGTCTAGTTTCCATATAAAATGTATAGAGACCGACGCGTCCGTACACGTGAAAGCAGTGTAATGCTGAGAATCAGGCCTCTTTTCTGGGAGAGGGAATGTGCCGTCATTTTTACTTTACCTGCATGAAATTAAAGTAACTATGGAAGGCGCCATCAAACTCAAAATTATTTTTCTAGAATGATTTTAAAAATTAATTCCAATTTTGAGATTTTATCATATTTTCAAAACTTATTTATGGTTCAAAAGTATTTCCGAAAATATAAACCCCTATTCATTTTTATACCTATCCAAAAATATATCACACATTAGGGTTGAAAAGAAAAAAAAATCACTCCTCTCTTTCCACTTTTTATTTTACAACTTTATCGGCTTGATTGATATACATATTGTTACCAAATTTCAGTTTTCTAGTGCTATGGCTAACAGTCACTGAGATTATCTGCGGACGGACGTACAGACAGACATGGCGAAACTCT
Organism: Mythimna lalbum; assembly: GCA_949319445.1. Lineage (NCBI taxonomy): Eukaryota > Metazoa > Arthropoda > Insecta > Lepidoptera > Noctuidae > Mythimna > Mythimna lalbum. The sequence goes on from OX439369.1 coordinate 6,409,598, forward strand.
AAGGGTTCCTAATTGACTACGGAACCCTATAAAGGGATGCGGAGGGTAGAGAGTGGTTTCTTTTTGAATATTAATTAATTAAACTCCAAGCGAACGCTGGAGTTCGAGCACCCATTGTATTTCTATTGTGTCTCTTATTACAGTTAAACTATTTTAGCAATAATTTTACACTGCCAACATGAACGTCTAATTTTCTGAATTCCAACTAAAAATCATGATAAGTGCACATGGCCGGCCTTTGCTCGGAAGCGACGGAAAATTGAACTGTCACTGGCAGGAAGCTCTCTTGGGCCAGTTCCAACTAGCCAGTGGTGATTAGATGTCCCCTTTTCATACATTATTTATAAAATTTATATTTTACTAGGTTTTGCCCGCGGCTTCACCCGCGCACTTAATAAGTATCCTATGTGTTATTCTGGGATATGGTCTACTCGTGTACCAAGTTTCATCGAGATCCGTTCAGTAGTTTTTGCGTGAAAGAGTAACGAACATCCATACATCCATCCATCTATACATCCATCCATACATCCATCCATACATCCATCCTTACATCCATCCATACATCCATCCATACATACATCCATCCATACATACAAAGTTTCGCATTTATAATATTAGTAGGATTATAGCAGCCTGTAGGTCTACAATGTACGTATGAGAGATGATGGAAATAGTACATTTTGATACAAGTGGCAAGGTTGTCATTGCAGATGAGGCGGCATTCGCCCTAGTCGTAAGCGAGGGTGCTATGTAGCCGAGGACTACATTGACTTTCCATGTGTATCAAACGACGTTTTTAATACACATCCGAAGATATGAATAAACGTAGGTTGACGCGCGACTCGTGGGGTTCATATAGCGCCGAGCCTGATATGATAAATATAATAAAATTGTGGCGAGGGCGAGCACGCGCGCTTTTCCGCACTAGTGCGAAAAACAGTAAATTATGTGCCTAAAAAATAAAAGCGGGTTTACGAGTAATGTCACCTTTGAATTTTTGGTTCTAAGACATGCCGGTTTCCTAACGATGTTTTCCTTCACTGTTTTGAGAGCAGTGGTGATGAAATAAATTACGTAAAGTAATACGCCTGGCTGGGTTCGAACCTACGACCTACAACTCGTAAGTCGGGGCTATTACCAATCGGTCATCACTGTTCTTCAAGTGGAATATTATTATTATTATTATAGGAGTGAGTTTTAGTCACATGCCTTTGCACCCTGCCCTAGAGCGAGAGATTTCATTGAATGATTTTCACCAAAAAAAAAGAAAAAAAAATGAATCGACTTCTGAAAGGGATACTCCTGGTATATTGGGACGCAAAGGTCAGTTAAAGAAACAAAGGTATGGTTTTAGTCAGTAAAAGTCTGACACGCTTTCCCACTCCACCCTAGAACGGGACATTAAATGATTTTAAATTATAAAGACAAGACATCTACACTAATATAATAAACAGGTAAAGTTTGTGTTTTTGTTTGTAGGAGGTAGTCTCTGGAAGTACTGGTCCGATCGCTTTTTCACCGTTCCACCGATAGGAAGTTCCTTTATTCCTGAACTAGCTTTTGCCCGCGGCTTCACCCACGTTCATAATCCCAGGATAAAAAGTATCCTATGTGTTATTCTGGGATATGGTCTACTCGTGTACCAAGTTTCAACGAGATACGTTCAGTAGTTTTTGCGTGAAAGAGTAACAAACATCCATACATCCATCCATACATCCATCCATACATCCATCCATACATCCATCCATACATCCATCCATACATCCATCCATACATCCATCCATACATCCATCCATACATCCATCCATACATCCATCCATACATCCATCCATACATCCATCCATACATCCATCCATACATCCATCCATACATCCATCCATACATCCATCCATACATCCATCCATACATCCATCCATACATCCATCCATACATCCATCCATACATCCATCCATACATCCATCCATACATCCATCCATACATCCATCCATACATCCATCCATACATCCATCCATACATCCATCCATACATCCATCCATACATCCATCCATACATCCATCCATACATCCATCCATACATCCATCCATACATCCATCCATACATCCATCCATACATCCATCCATACATCCATCCATACATCCATCCATACATCTATCCATACATTCATCCATACATCCATCCATACATCCATCCATACATCCATCCATACATACAAACTTTCGCATTTATAATATTAGTAGGATGACATAGGCTATATTTTATGTAGGTACGCGGGTGGAGTTGCGGAGCAAAAGCTAGTTAAATGATAAAGCTGAGTAAGCCAAAATACTTAATTTAATGCCACATTTCCAAGACTTTTCTTTCACAAAAATTGCATTTCAAATATTCATCAGGCTACGGAAACAGTTTGAAATTAAAAGACGGTGGAAGTAGACATGGAGTGGAAACCCACTAGACCTGTCTCGAGGGCGCGTTGAGAACGCCCCGCTCCTGAAAACTTTTACAACCAGTCCACATACGTATAACTGCGATTTTATTTACTTAAAACTTCATGCAACACAATGCTACAATGGCGGATTAAATAATTTTGGCATTCTTTACCAGTAAACTTAGGGTGGTTTTTGTATTCTATACATTTAGAATACCTAAAACGTGTAGGTAATGTATGAATACTAGCTTTTGCCTGCGGCTTCGCACGTATACATAAAATAGCCTATGACATTCGGGAATAACGCAGCTATCTATCGGTGCACGCATACATATAATTTAGCCTACATCACTTGAGAATAAAACAGCTTTCTACCGGTGAAAAAAAATTAGTAATCGGACCAGTACTTCCAGAGATTATCTCTTACAAACATAAAAAACATTATTATATTATAATTAGTCCATATTGTCCCACTGCTGGGCAAAGGCCTCCCTCCACTCCTAACGATCACGGTTCCTCGCCTTCTCATTCCGATTCAAAAAATGAAAACAAAAAAAAACATAAAATACAAAAAAAAAAACTCTTTATTATAAATTAGTGTAGATTATTTATTTTATAGTATACTTTGCCTAGGTATTCTATACAAAACCAAATACTCAGCCTTTTTTTTTGTCGACGGGGAAAATCATCTTTGACAAAACCCGCTCTTGGGTGGAGCGGGAGATAATGTCTCTCTTACTGACTAAAAACCCCGTGCCGTTCCTTCTAGCCTTCATACCGGGGCACGAGCTCCCTTTCGGACAACCCTGTCCCCAGTAGGCTTCGAATACTCAGCCTATCGTATGTTTGATTAAACATTTCAGATTTTGAGTATTAAATCTGCAAAAAAATATATAACGGTAAATAGTCTACCATTTTCAGTCGGCTTTTTATAAACTCGTAAGTTTTCAGGTTGTTTCTATACTTCTTTATCAATTCAATACACGTGTACCTTTTTAATCGATGGTAGCTCGTGTTAACGTGTCGATGGTACAAATAGTAAATTTTCTTAATTAAATTCCTTGCCTGGCTCAGTTGGCCATACCAATTTTTGTTTGTTTTAAAATGGGGAATCATCCAATGACTGGCCTGTTGATCTAGTGGTTAGTGTCCCTGACTGCTATGTCGGAGGTCGTGGGTTCGATTCCCACCCAGGACAAATGTTTGTATGATGAATGTGATCGTTTCTTCTGTGTCTGGGTGTTATTTATCTATAATATGTATGTATTTAGAAATATATAAGTACGTTTATCAGTTGTCTAGTACTCATAACACAAGCTCCGCTTAGCTTGGGATTAGACGGCGATGTGTGATAGTTGTGGCATATTATCAGGCTAGCGATTGTCCAGGATTTCACATACGCCTAATTCCTTATTTATCACATTTTGAAATTTTAAAGCTTTTTCGATGAGTTAATTTTGAACTACGAATGATGAATGTCACGCGTATGGGTTCTCCGCATTACAGTAAATATTTGTACGAAAAGGATATTTTCGGGGATAATGTTTGCGGGGCAACCCCGCGTGCGTGACCAAAACCGCACGATATTAAAAACACCCTTAGAGCCATATCATTTTTACGTTGTAAGAAAAAATCTGGCTCATTGGAAGTCTACTTTAATTAGTGCAATTCAGCGTGGCAATGCCGCCAGTCTTTTGGGTACATTACCAGTCGACAGCGATGCGGAGGAATTTTTCAACGCCTTACTTTAAATTGCCATTTTTTTTTTAGTTCTATAAGGTTATTATTTTTATTTTTTAAGTTAATTTTAATTAAGTTAAATTGAAGGTTTGTTTTTGGTAAATAAAGGTATCTTTAATTAGTTACTTGCCCATTCATCTATTTTCTAAAACACCGCATCAAAAAAGTCAATGAACACCGTTTCGATTACAAGCAGAAAATTTTCTCGCCAAATCAAAAGTTAATTCAACGGACAATTAGCAAATACCGTTTGGGCTAAAACAAACCAAACGTTTTGATTAATCACTGTTTACCTGCTAACGATGCTCGCCCCATGATTCTAGAGTTTAGGCAAAGTTAATCGCCAGTTAACTTTAAATCATAATTAAATGGCAATTAGGGTAACGTGCTGTAGGAAATTATTTATCCTAACCTTTGAACCCTTTGTGTAATCGAGCGTAGATCGCTTAGATTACTGGGCAGTGGTTTAAAGTTATTTTTTTTCGTTGTTTTTTTTTCAGTTAGCTACTTTGCTTATATTTATCAGGAGAAAGGGTAAGGGTAGCCATTAAAATTCGAATTTTCTTACGTTTTGTAGATCAGAGTCAAGTTGTAGGTAAAGTTTGTGTATATGTTTTTTTCTTTGTAAGAGGTAATCTCTGAAAGTACTGCAGTGTGATTCTGTAAGACTTCATTCTAAACTTCGCATCTGAATCCGCCGTGAGTTTCTTGATTGGCATTCTGAAACTCGGTTGATAATTCGAATCTACACTAGCGCTGCTCTTGCGAGCGTGTTTGCGAGTTGAACTAAATTGACCGCGGAATTTTGACAGATAAAGTATGAGATGACGTAAGAAGTGGCATTCTATAAGGTAATTCCGCCATCACTTCGACGGTCACTTCGCACTCGAACCCGATTCAAAGTGTCAAATTAAAAGCATCTATTTTACGAGTGAAAATAGAAGAAATCATAGTTAAATAGTGTTTAAATAAAGTTTTTAAACACACTTTAAACCAAGATTCGTCGCACATTTTAAGTGGTTTGCTTTAAGGAATGATAAGTGGTTCTAACATATAAAAAAGCACTGCTAACCTTAGTCCACTGTTTGTATGTTTTGATAGTGCCACTTATACTGTTTAGGCATAAACTCTACCAGAGTTTCAACCTGAGCCGACGATCGGTGAGAGGAACGTGTTTCATTTGGACTGAAACGTTGTTGTTGTTTTAGAAAACAAAATAAACACTTCTTTTATTAATATTATTTTTGAACTTTACAACCAGAAATATAAAACTACTTCATGACTATTTCACAATTATTTTTGGCACTGAACGATCAAAAAACAAACAAAACGTAAAGTAACTAAACAAAACAATACAACGCACTATAAAACTTCAAAGCATAAACATTGTCCACAGATTACTAATGATATTGTCTGTCAGTCATTTTTTTTTCGTAAGGTAAGCATAGATTATATTTACGGCACGAACTTAGAGTTTTCTGTTTTTTTTTACTTATTAGCTGCCTTAAATTCCTTTAAATAAGATAGATTAATTTAAACATCCATAATAGCTAAAATTCTGAGTCAAAAACTGGTAAAATAAAAAACCGATAAATCTCAACTTACATTTAGTTGAGTGTGGTAATCACTAGTACAGTATTGGTCGCTTCGGAGCTCACTTCACTTCGCAAGTGCCTTGGTGATGCTTACAGAATGCAAAATCAAGGTCGTTTTGAACCTTATGTGAAGTGAGAGTGAATAGCGAAGTGAAATGCGAGTTGTTGTCTGAATTTTACAGAATCGACGTACTGGTTCGACTGCTAAATTTTTTTCACCAATAGAAAACTTCTTTTTTGCTGAGTGACATAGGGTATACTTTATGTACGCGGGCAAAGCCGCGGGCGAAAGCTAGTGTTGATTAAAATATGATTGGCAGGCGTCTGAATTGACTTAAGAACCTATGTGGTAGCTGGGGCAGAGGGCGTTGACAGTAGTCACCCATCGCGATCAGTCTTGAGCTTTACGCTTCACCTCACTCCTTGTCAATCCGATGGCTGTCGGTTCTGCCAACACAGTACATCGCCAGGTTCGCTGAGGACAGCCACGCTTCTCTTGGGGATTCCAGTCCAGTGCCTGTTTAGGTATGTGATCGGAATCCCTACTAAACGTGTGACCGATCTATCTCCACTTACGACGCTTGATCTGGAGATCATCGGGCTTTTGTGGCATTCCTCCAACAGCTGTTCTTTTGAGATGGTTTCTGGGTAGTAAATTCTGAGGGTGCAACGAAGAAAACCTGGGATTGGCGGGCGTAATACGTACGAATATATTTACGAAATTATAATCATTAAAAAGAATGGATGGAGAGGTACGGTATGAGGAGAGATACGAAAGAAAAAAGGAATTAGTGGCAGCTTGACGGGTGACAGGATAGAAAGGAAGGAAAAAACATGTTGCACCAACACCAAGTAATATAGGACAAGGGTAGGTATGTGATGGTATGGTTTTTTGTGTACTGAATCAATTTTTAATTATTTTTTTTTTGCACAAAGTTCAGTTTTTGAAATATATTTAACAATGTCAACGAAGTGTTGATTAGTAATGAACTGAAGAGTATTGGTAATAGAACTTTGCGTATTTTCTAGATAATAAAAGATTCCTAACGCACTGCTGCTTACCATCAGGTGGGATCGCAGTCAAGCACTAGTTTATATCAGTTTTTTTTATTTATTGAACCTCGCTCTACTGACTGCAGAAAAGTGAAATTGATTTTACTTTCTCTGAACCAATTGAGCAATACTTGCCCTAATTATTCAGTAAGGTAAGTTACCGACCGTACTTCTCATTAATTAAGTTTCTTCGCACATTAATTACTTGTTGAGCTACAAAGCAAAGAAAATTGCTAAAGAGAAATACGTGGAAATAGTTTTTCCGACAAATGTTTTTGTTTTTTGTTCTTTGTAGTAGATCAGTGATCTAATTAGGATTACTTGGGATTCTAGTCACGATGTTGTATTTCGCCGTCTCCAACGAATAATATCGTAACTAAAAACACCAAATTTTACAGGAAAAAAAAACCGTTTTTTGATTATAACTACTTAACAGGTTTACATAGCGAGATCATTAAATAAATTTGTAATTACAGTTTACTGGGAATGAGAAATTTGTAAGGAGTCAGTATTAATCTATTGTGATGATATTCGTCATACAAAAAGTTCTTGTTTAGAGGCGAATACTACAGGTAAATTCATTACAAAATGTCTAACTCGAAAAGTGAAACAAACAAGTGAATTTTTTTTCACGAATCACGTGAAAAAAATTAAGACATTTAAGCGTACATAGGGATATAGGGACAGAAAAAGCGACTTTGTTTTATACTATGTAGTGAAGACACATCTAATGAGGCTAAAGGGCAAACAAGAACACGTAGTTAATATAATTATAAACCTACATCGTTAATATGTTCAAACTTTCTCTTCCATAATATTATGTGTGATTAAATAAAAATGATAAAATAAAGAATTAGTAAGTACAAAACAATTGTTTTCCCAATAATTTCTAAATCACAGCTTATTATTAAGTTAAGCTTATACACATTTTATTAAGATACTTTTAGATAGTTCACGAAACAAAGTTGTTGGTATCCCAGGGCAAATAAGAAAATTCGCAAAGTTTCTCTTGGTAGAAAATTGGACGCGTCGAACTTCACGCCGGCAAGTGTGGCATACGAATTGAGTTCAAAATGTAATACTGGCCATGTGGCGGCCGCCAAGTTCTTAATTAGAAAAATAAAATGTAAATAGCATTTTGTTCGGTGGAACCGCGTTTCGGATAGCGAAGTGTCGGACGGCCTCTAGATTGATGGGACGACAACCGTGAAAAGTGGGTGGGATGGATTGCATGTGGTAGAGGATTGGATGTTGTGGCGCAGCTTGGGAGAGGTTTACGCTCAGCAAAAGACAGAAGATAACAATATGTTAATTGAATTTATATTGTTGGTTTTCATCAAAGAGTTTCTGCTCATAATATTTAAAAAAATAAGGATATTAAACCCTAATTCACTTCTATACGTTTTCAGTCAAAATTATAAGTAAAAAACTGGCCAAGAGCGAGTAGGATCTGTGCACGAAGGGCACTTTCCCTAGCAAAAAAACGGCAAAAAAATCTCGTTTGTTGAATGGGAACCCCACTGAAATATTATTTTTATTCTGTGTTTAGTACTAGTTATTATAGCGGCTACAAAAATACATAATTAAAAAAAGTAAATTGCAAATGTGAACCTAACACGGTTCATAAGATACAGGACCAGGCTACAGCCTGGACGGATTCCTGACAGACAGACCGACAGCAAAGTTTTTCTCCAAACTCTAAAAATCACAATAAATAAAGCATAACAATATTCCCGGCGACCTAAATAAAAAATAACGCCTAACAAGCTGCAAATCATTGAATTTCAAGTTTTTCTTGTATTCACTGAAACTTGGGCTGGTTTTATTTAGCGGACGCGAACTTGGCCGTCTCCTCTACCAACACCCCATTGCTAACTTCGACTTTTTCAGATTCCAGCAAAAGTCTGAATAGTAGAACGTTGTTAACTGCTAAATTGGTGCGATACTAGACTATTCAAATAAATAAAGTTGATAAAAGTGTTGTCGACCGTTGAAAAAGGATTAAAAAAAAGCCATGGACATTTTTTTTTTCTTTTCCTTGACATGTTGCGGCAGTGGATTTTCACCCCGGCGTTGCATCTCCATATCGTGCATGTGTGCAAGGACTGTTGCCTCTAGATCTCACGGTGGTAGGCCAGCCAGAAGGCTCGCCGCTTCGCGGGAGATCGTGCGGTAACCCCGCACCATCCGTAGTGCCATGTCCCTCTGGCAGGCGTTCAGTATGGTCGCCAGTCGCTTTGGCAGCGACGGCGCCCACACTGGCGCCCCGTAGAGGGCCATGGACTGAATGATCCCCGCGTAGAGCCTCCGGTAGGAGGCGTAACCCATGGACATGGGTTGTATGTGGTGAATCATCATTTCAGTCGATACACGTCCACTGTTGGACATGGGCCTTCCCCTTGTCGCCACAATGAACGATCCTGTGCGTCCCGTATCCTTCACCAGGTCATCGGTTCACCTTGTAGGAATTCTTCCAACGCTGGGCTATCGTTGCTGTATGTGGTGAATAGTGGATAGTATTTTATTTTTTGGTTTTCTAGCTAGTAGATTATTATTATTATTACTACAAGTATTTAAAATGCCATCATGGTAAGAAACTTGTATGTAATTTGTATACGAAGAAGAAGGCGATCAACGGCGGTAACTGGTCGCGCGCGGGCTTTGGTTTAGGTCCTGTGAGAAGAATTTAGATGTGGTCGCAGTCCTCTGCAAAGCAGTAATGCCAGCAATGAAGATACCTGTACACGTGAGCTGTAAACGAACATCTTCAAGCTCCAGCCGCCGCCACAGGAGATGCCGCGAGCATCGGAAGTCGCAGGGCGTCTACTGTGGGCACAGGCTTGCAGACGAAGAGCAATGGGTAGCTCACCTTCCGGTAAGGACCGAACTTGAGTCGCCAACGGCACGTAGTGTTCTATACATGCCTCAAAGAAATGTCAGCAAAACCGTAAGAGCCAAGTAAGGCATTGGCCTAAGAGCGAGATTTCTTAGTCCCGGAACACAAAGGGCAACTGTAGTATACAGCTGGTTTTAGTCAGTAAAAGTCTGACATGCCCTTTCTCTCCAACGGAAGTCATTGGATGATTTCCCACCTCAAAAGAAAAATTTGACCAGGTTTGCGAAGTGGCTGTGCAGTCGGTTGCGATGCGTATCGCAGGTGCGTTTCCCAGACGTACATAGCAAACGATTTCTTAACCAATACATCTAGCATACCACCAGAAATACAGGTATTACGAGTATATAGGCATGTAACCGGCCAAATCTAATTTTAGGACGAACTAGTCTCTCCTAGACCAAACCTACGAAATTAGTCTGAAAGTAAGTAAAGGGAGCTCAGAATTTTTGGGCATACCGGCACAGACAGGTTAGGTTAGAAGGAAAGGACCCCACTTTTTTTTTACTGATCAGTCTAAGGGCTCAAACACATAAACACGTTGCGACAACGCAACGTGCCACGTTACGGAAAGATAATGGATATCCAGTATTTTCTTTGTATCTGTTTCTTCTTTATCCGTCTTCTTAATATCAGCAGGAGGAGAATACGTCTAGTGTCGTCCATTTCTCGAAATTAACTGCGTTAATTCTACAAATGCGCCACCGTCAATACGACGTCGTTCAACGTGGCACGTTGCGTTGTCGTGCCGTGATTATTTACACTGCTCGTTGCCGTGCCGTGGCTCGTTGCGTCGTCGTTACGTATTTGTGTGATTGAGTCGTCAGCCATTAGGACAGATGGACTAAAAAGTTACTGAAATAGGTAACTTACCCATAGAAGTGAAAAAGTTCAAAGGTCAAAGTGTGTTCAGGAGTTAATTTTTACATTCGCTCATCAATTAATCAACCTGTGGGTGGACAATTAAACCTAATTGATGACGTCAGTTAAAGTCATAGAGGTCGTAATTCGTAGACAGTGGTTAGAAACAGCGGAAATAATTATTTCTGCCCCCCCCCCCTTTTTTTTGTCGACGGGGAAAATCATCTTATGACAAAACGCACTCTTGGGTGGAGCGGGAGATAGTGTCAGACTCTTACTAACTAAAAACCACGCGCCGTTCCTTCTAGCCTTCGTACCGGGGCACGAGCTCTCTTTTGGACAACCCCTGGCCAAGTTACAACCGTTTTGCTTGCGTCGAACGCTTCGAGTTGATCTTGCCGCCAATTCTTTTGTTCTGACCACGTGACTGAGCATTGAGAAGACGTCGTTCCAGTACATTTGAAGCTTTCCACTAGCGTTATCTATTGCAGATAAGCAACTGGGCTAGGGGTACTGTTCCATAAAGGCAAAAGGCAATTGAAAGTATACAATGCGTTTTAGTCAGTTAAAGTTTTGCTAGCAAAAGATGAGGCCACACGCGTGAAGCAACGGCACTCATGTCCCAGCCGAGTTCGCCGTCCGACCATCCGATAACCGTCCGGACTGAGCCCAAGACGTCGACGGCGCGTATTGTTCCACGCGCGTCTCAAGGAGTTGTCAGCAAACTCTTGGGGCCCAGCAGGGTCGAAGCCTACTGGGATCAAGGTTCCGTACCTCAAAATAGGACCACTTTGTTGTCCGTCTGTCTGTCTATCTGTCAAGACCCTTTAATATCAAGAACGCGTGGAGCTATCGAGTTGAAATTAAGACCATTTACTAAGAATAAAGAATATAAGAAAAACTTAGAACATACTACTTTCTTCTTTCTTTTTTTCTTTTCTTTAAAAGGGAAAGCGAGAAACAATGAGCGTTGGAAAAAATCACAGGAATCCTTCAGAAAAAATGGAGAAAGGCCTTTGTCTAACAAAATAAAATGTCTCTTTTTATTGCCATTTAATTATTGCAACGTTGACAAACACTATATTTATAACCGACTTCGAAAAGGAGGAGGTTCTATGTTCGGCTGAATGTACGTTATTTTTTTGTTTGTATGTTCACCGATATTTCGGTCAATTTTGGACCGATTTTGAAAATTTTTTTTTTTGATTGAAAGTTTATGCTTCCAAGTTGGTCTCAAATATTGTTATGATCTGATCATGAACTTCGAAGATATGGAACTCCTCATAGAATCATAGCAGAATTGTCGTAACAAGTAAAATTGCTTTGTTTTATATAATAAAATTTCCATTTCTAAGAGCTCATTTCAAATTTTTGCATTCAAAAATTGTGTGCGTACACTTTTTAATGCCAAACACAAAAACTAGACAACCACAACTTTTGAAATTAACGAAATTTTTGGTAATATTGGAATTGTAACAAAAATGTGACACAGGCTTTATAGAATCTGACATTAGTAGAATCTGACATTTGTAGAATCTGGCATTTGTATAATCTGACATTTGTAGAATCTGACATTTTTAGAATGTAGCATTCATAGAATCTGGCTTTTTAAATTCGTCTGACACTTGTAGAATCTGATATTTATCGACTAAACCATTTATTGGTTTTATTGTAGTAGATACTACCGAATTGTCTCAGTGTTCTACAGTAAAAGTGCCATATATTATGCGACTACAGGAAGCAAAGTCGCCGGCCACATTTCTTCAGTTATTTTTGTTTGAAATTAACGTAATTTGGCAAGTCACATTCTAGACATTAGAGGTCGCGACCTTCACCGCTCTGAGTAATAGTACTGAAAGTAATTTAGTGCCAAAATTACAATGCTAAAAGGTAGATTAAATTGTCGGTAGTTTTTTTTCTAATGTGTAGGTAATGGCATTGGGCTAAGCAATTGTGTAGGCATTCTTGAAAACTTAAGTAGTTTAGTTTATCATTACCAAAAAAATGCCAGAATAAGAAATGTACAAGCGAGATGTAATACTCATAAAAAATGTTAGTGTAGTATTGAGGAAACGTTTCTTTTTGAAAAAAGAAGCGATTAAATTTCCGATTTACTTGTATTAATAAATAGATTAACGTGTTTCAACCCTTTTGTTTCGGTGAGAAATCTTCAAACGTTGCGTCATAAACCGACATATATAAGTATTGTGTGGTTATACGTCTGTGGTTTTAGATATTTGAAAAAGAGTGCTAAATAAACATCTTTTTTAGATAGTGTTATTCACCTCTAAAATCTACAATGCCATCTAAATAAGTCAGCCTCAACTTATAATCTTCTAAATCATACTATCTTAGCCACTAGTTATTCTATGTAAGCCTCTTTCTGGGTACTCATTAAAAAAAAAATCACTTTTTCTGGGCTAAGGTAGGAGCTCTGCTCCGCTCCGCTCCCGCTTTAAGCTTCTAACGTAACCTGACCGTGTTAGAGAGCCCTACTATTTCGAGCTTGCTTCATTCACTTGGACTAAAAATATTCAATTGGCGTTGTAAAATAGATGAATTAGTTTATTAGGGGCTCATAAGTTTAGTATTAAGTAAGACACACTGCATAACACTGGACCATTTTTTTTTGTTATAGAATAGAATAGAATAAACTTTATTGTACACCAAAATAGTAACAATGTCATAGAAACTTAAATCTATAGGTACAATGGCGGTCTTATCGCTGACAGCGATATCTTCCAGACAACCTTGGGATGGAATATAATAACTTAAACTAAAAAATGACCCAGTTTGCGGTGTACTGCAAGCAAAATATCATATAATATTTTCCCATTGTTAAGTTATAAAATGAGAAGATTTGAATCACGTAGCCAATAAAGAAATGTGCGACTAGACTTACAATTTTTCTTTGAAAAACGATCCATTTATTATTTTTTTTCTATCAATATTATCACGTCCACCAGAAAACTTTTATGCATCCGATGTTTAAGAGATATTGGAAAAATATCTTTTTATGCCTGTCTCGTCTAGACACATTCAATCAATTGTTTTGTGTTTTTTTTAGTTTTTATAGACCGTTATTTGTTATTGTCTTCATAAAATTTTAGTTCATTTTGTATTCTCAAATAATACGATTGATGAAAACAGACTTTTTATTTCAAAGTGAATATCAGTGACAAATACGTTTTTTTCTGAAACGTTATTTTTATGAGGAATTTTTAGTAATTATTTCTTGAGTTGAGTTCAACGCAGTAAGTCCGTTTCTTCTTGCTCCCAAAATACATGGACCGTATCTGTAACCAAACATTATTAAAAAAATTGCTTTGTGCATTTAAGTAGGTATAAATATGGAATAATGGAAAGGTTGCTTATTTTCGATGTGCACAAACTACTTTATGAAAAACTTCTTATTTACATTCTTGGATACATACCCAATAAATAAAACGCTCAATATTTTAATAATTAATGCGGACTAGGCGTTCACTTGACGTTTAAAGGAATGGCGAGAAATCACGCGCGTTTGCTTGGGGCTTGAGTAGTTTGCACAAATACAAAACATTTTCATTTAATATCTGATCTATTAAACATAAAAAGGACTGCGGAATCATTCGAAAGAGTTAATGTGTTTCTAAAACGCAAAGGGTTACTGAAAGAATATAGGTAGATTTTAGTCATTAATTAAAAGTCTGAAGCACCCTGTTGGCAAAAGATCGAGTAGATTGATTCCTAAAAATTTTTTTTGAGCTGGGAAATCATCAAATGAATTCTCCCGTTATTGGTAGAACAAGAGGGCGTGTTATACTTTAACTGATTAAAAGTCCTTTGTATATCCTATTTGTTCTAGGACCACGATATTTTTTTCTAAAATCCGGTGCCACAGCGAGCATAGACCTCACCCTACAGTTTCGTTGACATTTTTGTAAGGCACGCGTGGTACACTACCCTTTCCAAGCCTCGGGTTTAGTCCTTGCCGAACATGGGCTACTCCTGTGGCAGCGGCTGGGTCCTAAACATTACCTGACAATAGTAGCTCGTTTCGCTGGCTTCCGTTTAGACTGGACGCATCTAAACCGACACTCGTTTGTATACGTTTGGTTGTCAGACGCACATAAAGGAAAGTATATCCGGAGACATTCATTGCATTTCAGGTCACTTTCGAAAGGAGGGTAGTTCTCAATCGTTTTTGGCACTACGTAGTGATATAATATAAACACGATTGTTACTGCAAAAATAAAAATATTTTGTTAACAAGATATTATACGATATGCTAGTCTTTAAAGACTAGCATATCGTATAATCATCTACCTGTTCTTGCTCCGTGTTACTTAGAGTCGGCGCCACAGAGATGAAAGACGTTAGAATGACCTTGCGGGCGGGGCAGGCGTCCCACAAAGTAGGGCTATGCTCATAGTTTAACTACCAATAGCAAACTTCTATCGAAGAGTGGTCTGTTGCGTAATGCGCGTTCGTATTGGTTTATTTGTCTGTAGTGGAGTGAAAGGGTGTGAGACAAGCGATAACACTCGTTGTAGTACAAATCGGAAAGTATTTCCTTTCTAACCTCTTTCATATTTTCTGTGGTCGGCGCAACACGTTTTTTTCTTCCATTTGTCCGTTCATCCGTTACGCTATCACTATTTTTTTCTTTCATATCACTCGTATTTTAGGTGGAAGCTCATCAAATCTGGATAAGGCGAGAGGGAGTGGCAGATTTTTACGGATCGTGTAACTTTAATTGCTTTTTTAAGTTGTACAGACGTATCAGCGTAATCAACGCTCGAAGGACAAAGCAGAGAGTGTGATTTAACCCTTCAGATACCGTCAATTAGAGACACAATAGTAAGACAATAGATGCGCGGCCACCGGTGGTCGCTTGGGGATTCATGAATTAATCATTCAAAAATATAAAGATAAAAGGGTTTGAATGGGCAAATATGACTTAGAGGTAGTCAACTAGGTATACTGTGCTGTTGATTATGGATTGACGAAAACCATAGAACTTATTACACAAAATTTATTCCTAAATTTAAAAGTTATGTTTGATCTTAATCGGTGACTTTATCGCTACGGCTATTAGTCAACTAAATAATAATGAATTACTAACTGACCTAGCAAATGGCTGTTCTGCCATAAAAAAATATTCAAAGAAAAAATTAGTAGTGGCGGTAAGTAGGTAAATAACCTACGACCTATTCTCAAAATAAAAATACACAAAAAAAACATAAAATTTGCCACTGCTGAGTAGACAGTTTCATAGATTGTGTAAGCTTCACGCAGGCGTATACGAATGACGAATACGCTTCTATGACGCTTACAGTTTCGTGATAGCTACAACTTAGTAACCCCGCACACGGGCCTCAAAAAACGCCGCCACAAAAAACGCTAGAAGCAGCCACAAAAAAAGCTAGAAGCCGCCGCAAAAAAAGCTAGAAGCCGCCGCAAAAAAACAGCTGAAGCGCGCGACAGCTAGTGGCCGGAGAAGTTTGAAGTGGCTTCAAGTGTTTTTTTGTGTGCCACCACAAAAAAGAACGCTTGAAGCCACACACGAGCCACAAAAAAGGCCGCCTCAAAAAGAAGCTTGAAGCGGCTTGTTTTGTGGCTCGTGTGCGGGACAGGAAGCTTCACGCAGGCGTACACCAAGCGTATAATGACGATTACGCTTTTATGATGCTAAGTGTTTCCTGATAGCTACAACTTTAGTGTCAGCACACGGGTTTAAAAAAAACGCCGCTACAAAAAACGCTAGAAGCGGCCACAAAAAACAGCTGAAGCGGGGTCTTTAAGTCTAGAGTCAAGAAGTTACTTCTAGGCAAGCGTGCTCCATCGTCGGCCACACCATCGCTTATCATCAGGAAAGGTGGTCAAACGCGAGCCTATCAATATTAAAAAAAATATCACGGCTTTAGAACATTATTGATTGTAATTTGTAACCTATAAGTATATTTTTGAAATACTTACAAATAATTATAAACATTTTGCACGTTTATTTCTGCATATAATTAAGAAAATTATACATTACAGACTTTAATGAACGCTCAGCTAATTGAGTTTCGCGGGCAATGTAAAAGACATTAATTACTATTTAACTTTTGTTTTTATGATCCAATTTGTGAAACGTGATCTTTTAGTTGTTTGGTTTTATTATTACTTACAGAACTTGGTGACTTCGTGTACAAAATATATAGGTACAGGCAGTAGCGTAACTATACCCTCTGAGGCCCGTGGCAAATTCATTGGATGGGGCCCCAGAAAAATCACGTCACGTTGTGATTTATTTTTTACGTTCAGTTACTTCTTCTGAGTACGTGGCAACTAAAACCGGAGGCACCATCAGGCCAGGGGGCCCGTCAAACAGAGGGCCCCGTCAGACCGGAGGCCCGTGGCATTTTGCCAGCCTTGCCACCCTATAGTTCCGCCACTGGGTACAGAAGTCAATCTCCATACAAAGCGCACTCAAGCAACACACACATAGACACCTCTTACGGACATTATATCTCGGAGCGCCTCGGCCCGCTCGTCGAACAGTTCGGGCTCTAACGCTCATTAGTGTGCGTCCACCGAGTGTAGGTATAAAAAGTAAAGTACATACATGAGATTGTCTACTGTACAGTCTATCTATTTTGTGCTCCGTGCTTGAACAGCGACTATAGACAGTAAATATCCAGATAGTGTTCTTTGATTGACGATATTGATGGAGGAAATGCCATAATGTTTGTGATAGACCACTTCACTTTTGGTAGAGCATGCCAATTAATCAAAGCCATACTAAATATTGGGCGGAGCATCGCCGTGCCCTCGTGGGGGCCGATCAGCGGTGGAGACCTCTCGCGCCGGCCATGGTCTGGAGCGAGGAAGAATGGCAGGCGGTCGCCTCTTCTGCGAAGCAGTGATGCTAGCAAAGGAGGAGGCCGACCGTATCAGGCAACGGTGCCCTCGCTGCCACCGGGATTCCGATCCCGATTTCCGGCCACCGTAGACGCGGGCTCGCGGACAGCGAGCCATGGGTAGCTCGCTGTCCGACCGTCCAGTAACTGTCCGGACCGAGCCCAAGACGTCAACGGCGCACACTGTTCCCGCACGCCTCAAGCAGTTGTCAGCAACAGGAGGGGCCCAGCTGGATCGAAGCCTACTGGGGCTAGGGTTATCTGATAGGAAACTCGAGCCCCGGTATGAAGGCTAGAAGGAACAGGGTGGGTTTTTCGTCAGTAAGAGTCTGACACTATCTCCCGCTCCACCCAAGAGCGGGGATTGTCATACTATATATAAATATATATATATATATGTCGGCAGAGGATGCCGATTATCATTGAAGCTCTTTCCAAAGACTCTGTTTTGTGGGCGATGGCTGGGTATCGAGCAATAAACAGACTTTTTCGGATCACACAACTGATTTGTTATAATGCAAGCTTTAGGTTTTCACTTCACATAACGAGCCGTGAGACAGTCCACGAGAATAGGACGTTGTACATTGTACGACTGCCGACAGAGGAATGAGCCCCGAGCCTCTGCGCTCGGTACTTTTATCTGTTCGATTCATGCAAATGTCAGACCGGATTCTGTCAAGTGGCATGTGTCACTTGTCACTTAGCTCGTTCATTCGTTCTCAAGCTTCCGTACTATTGAATTCTCCGACATATATATATATATATAATTCTTCTGTGCGTGTGTTTGTCACCTAACCCCTCTTAAACGGTTTGACCGATTCGAAAGAATATTTGCGTGTATGTTTTAGTGGGTCCTTGGATGGTTTGAAAATTTATTGAACACAATAGGTGGCACTGCAATCGAGTGCTTGATTTTTTACATGTATACTCGTACCTTTACCAACTCATAACTCTTCCAGTAATAAGCGTTTCATCCCTCTTCTCTCCATACTGCAAGCTCATGGTATCTCTTTCAAAATTGCTCTTGGGCCTAACAGTGTTTTGGGTGGCTTCCGGATCGATGAAATTCGTTCAAATTAAAGTAGGTATGTATATCAAATTGACATACGGTATATAATTGACTTCACGCCAACGAAGCCACTGGTAAAAGCTAGTTTTAAATAACACACAAATGTTGGAAGAGCACTTTTTATTTTCAATTGAATATCGATAAAGTTGCGTAACATCAGATACTTTCAAGAGAAATCTTCAGTAAAGAAGAGGGAGTTCATCGCATATCTCTTTCTTCTTTGCCCCAAAATACATGGTCCCACTCTGTAATCAAAGAAGAAAAACTAGTCTAAAAGAAGTTGCAGGCTTTATGAATGTCACAATATGAGGCATTGCAAAATCTTGATGCGTCATACGCATAGACAGACACAAGATAGACAGGTACTTACAGAAGACAATCTCATGTATGTACTTCACTTTTTATACCTACGCTCGGTGGACGCACACTAATGAGCGTTTGAGTCGGAACTGTTCGATAAGTAAAAAAAAAAACGTGTTGCGCCGAGCCCAAGTAGTATGAGATGAGGGCAGAAAGAAAAAGATAATGTTGTATTCGATTTCAACATAATTGGGAAAAGGCTAGGCAGTTTCATTTTTAAAACAGTACCTGACAATTTTGGCTCGCCTGGCAGGCCTCCTTCTTGACTGGATACATCTAAACCTACACTCATTCGTGTACGTTTCGTTATCAGTCGCACATATAGGGAAGTAAATTCGGAGACATTCACTGCATGACAGATTACTTTGGAAAGGGGGATAGTTCTCCACCGTTTTTGGCGCTGCATAGTGATAAATAACGGAGACTACTGCCACTGCAAAATGAAAAAAAAAAAATTACTATAAAATACTAATTTGACTTACTTGGCTTAAGATCCTGCGTCTCCTAGCTAGGGCAGAGGGCGTCGACAGTAGTCACGCATCCACCACCTCGCTCCATGTCAATCCGATGGTCGTCAGTCACTTCAGCCAACACGGTACGTCGCCTGGTTTGCCGAGGACGGCCACGCTTTTTTTTTCCTTTTGGCGATTCCATTCTAACGCCATTCCAGGCCAACGTCTGTTTAGGTATGTGATCGGAATCCCTCTTAAGCGTGTGACCAATCCATCTCCACTTACGATGCTTGATTTAGAGGTCGGTTGAGAATACCAACAGTGCTATTATACAACGTGTAACGTTAAATGCGCAAAACCTCAGACACCCCAAATAATTTTAAATTTAATTGACCTAATTCTGTGAGAAAACTCAAAACATTAAAAAAAAAATGATATTTTATGTGCAATTTTAGTTTGTTTAAAATTAATATCTGCATTTCATGAAATAAGAACTTTTATTATCCCGTGTATGAGAAAATTTGATTTGACTACCACCATTTGTCTTTGTTTACCTCTTTCGGCGGGTTTGCGCACGTGATGACTTGACCTATTCATAAATCAATATTTTTAACGAAGATGTTTTTTGAAAATTTAACATGTATTAATTCATGAATCCCCAAGCGACCACCGGTGGCCGCGCATCTATTGTCTTACTATTGTGTTTCTAATTGACGGTATCTGAAGGGTTAAAAAGTGGTTTAATTGATTCTGTTCGTTACTCCGATCAAACCATTTTCAGGTTTGCGCATTTAACGTTACACGTTGTATATCTTAAGATTACTCTGTGACATCTTAGATGGAGTGAGGTGTTTTATTCATAGTTTAGAAAAACCTTAGGGGCCTGGCAAGGGGGAAACCTACTGGGGCCAAGGGTTTGAGAGAAAATGAGTACAATACTTACGTAATAATATCAACATTTTCCTGTGTAGTTTTTGAATGAAACCATGAAGTTATGCTACGTGCATGTTATTAGAATTTTATTAGCGGTATAAAAGAAATTCATTAGTACTTAATTTTTGTTTTTATGGCCCAATTAGTGAAACGTGATCTTTCAGTCATTAAACTGCGTTATATTCACGTAGGGGGAGGATCCACAGGACCAGTCGTTATGGCGACACTTGGGGAGGCTTATGTCCAACAGGGGACGTGTTCCGGCTAAAATGGTGATGATGATATTCACGAAGTAAGCAATCGGTACTTCTTTAGTCCAGTCATCGCAATAGGGTGGTTTCCAGGGTCAAAATAACTACATTTTGTTTAGTTCGTATTTTTGTCATATATTTTTGTAATTTTTGGTTTAATTTACAAACAAAAAAATACATGTCCCTTATTTTTGTATAATATTAAAGACTGACTAATTAACTTTTTACGGCAACTAGCCTATTGCTACCACTAAGCTTTTTTTTGAGGTTGGAAGTCATCCAATGATTTTTTGCACTCTAGGGTAAAGTCAGATTTCTACTGGTTAAAGCCCACCTGAGTCCTTCAATTGTCTTTTGCCACCGTATAATACCAGGGCCACAGCATCTCTTTCAATGTTTTTGGGCCAAGTGTGTTACCACGTATATAGCAGGTTCAATGGCGTTTTTTAAGTCCTCCAAAGTGCAGATGTTGGTAAATTTTGGGTAGTCTAATAAGTTGGCCATAGACTGGTCAGGAACACCTCACTTTTTTTTTTTTTGGGCATCGGAGGGGTCTATAATCCCTCATTTTGCCATATTATGTTTGACGTATAAAAGTGTTTTTAAAAACCTATTTGCAAAATAAATGTCATTTACCATTTTGTCAGATTTTGCTGGGACTCAAGCCTTTTTCTAAGTGAGGGAACGGGCCGTTATTCACCACGCAGGCCCAGTGCGAATTGGTGAATGTCACATGTCTTCGAATTTTTAGTTCTAGGACATGCCGGGTTTTTCACAACGTTTTCCTTCACCGTTTTGAGAGTAGTGGTGATAAAATAAATTACACAAAGTAACGCGCCTGGCTGAGTTTGAACCCGTGATCTACTTCTCGTAAGTCATGGCTATTACCACTCCGCCACCACTGCTCTCACTCCTCTCTTTTGACTACGAGTAAATAATTAGATGATTGACTGTAACATACACAAACATTATAAATTAAGTTATCGTGAGACAATTTCGACCCCTCGAAGTAGTCTTCGAGTAGAAGAAGACCTCTCATATTGAATATGGCTCCTGATCGAATTCCCGTACATCGATGAGACTGAACGATCCATAATTCTATTGCTCCATTACGGGACGTGCTTTAATGGGACCTGGCACTGCCAGCAGGCGATTCTTGATGTATGGTGCAAGGTATAGGCGGAATTTCGTAGTGCTATTTTGACTATGCGGTTGGTTGGTTAGAAAGAGCTCACAAGATAGTCCTGGACGTGTATCACGAAAGAGATAGGGAAGACTTTTGCCCAGCTATAGGACAGTAATGATCATCTGGAATACTCAAGAAACTAGAGCATACAACTCCTTGGGAGTACTCTTCTTTTTCTTCTTCCTTTGGCGATCTAACTGAATTTTTTTCAGACCAATATTTAGCCACCTGGACAGCTCTGTCTTTGGCTACGTAGAAGTCATGGAGGGTGCAGGTGCAGCAGGTAGTTGGTTATGCCGGGCAGGAAAAACGGTGACACATATCCTGTGAAGAGGCAACTTTGAATACATCTTCATTGTATGACTCAGTATCACCGCACACAGGTCTCCATAATATGCCGCTATAAGTTTCTTTTTGAGGTAGCCTTTTATGTGGTTCGTGTGCGACGGTGCCGCCACAAAAAAACGCTTGAAGCCGCTTCAAGCTTCTCCAGCCATAAGCTGTCGCGCTTCAGCTGTTTTTTGTGGCCGCTTCTAGCGTTTTTTTGAAGCCCGTGTGCGGGGACAGTCACGGCAGCGCAAAATAGGTCCAGTTCAGCATGATGCCAGTAATTAAGTATTCTTCGTTCCCTCTCCTACAGAAGAGACCTGAATCCCAGCAGAGGGAACGATAAAAGTCTGATTATGTATGCAGGTGCTTACAGGTTTGGAAGTATGTGGAACAGAGAGTAAAGTCCCGCAAACCTCCATTGAAAAGGGAGAATCCTCTGACCAGAGAGGTATTATAATCTGGTGGGCGATTGCCCGATAGGTGATGTCGGACTGTCGTATGTGTTCAAAGCGCGCGGAGAACTTTGATATCGCGATGCAGGATTTCGTATTTTCTTCGTAGTTCTTATGTGGCATCATAGATGTCGCTACATCACTCCCCTCCGGAGATCGGAGATCGATGGTTCTTGCTGCGTGCCAGGCCAGTGGTAGGTTGGTTCCAGTGGGTCGGAACCGATGCCGCAGATGCCCCAGTGAGTCGGGGTGTTGCTATCCCAGTGAGTCCGAATAATGCCCCAGTGAGTTGGGGTGATGATGTCCCAGTGAGTCGGGATGATGCCCCAGTGAGTCGAGGTGGTGCTGTCCCAGTGAGTTGGGACGATGCTGCAGGCTCCAGTGAGTCGGAGTAGTGCTGCTGGCTCCAGTGAGTCGGAGTGGTGCTTGTGCGACGTAAGGCTTGATTGCTGCAGAGCAATGCAGGATTTCGTATTTTCTTCGTAGTTCTTGTGTGGCGTCATAGATGTCACTACACAGGTGCCGCACGTCAATCCTATTATTTTGAACTTCAGCAAGTTTCTTTCCCAAGTTCTTATAACTTATAATTCAACAAAGACGTCTTCGCGTGCGATACATGATTACTGCTATCAGTAAACGTATAATTTATATGATACGTCACGGAAGTATGTAATGAAATTATATGGTACTAAATAGCTTTATGGTGCAGAGTTGAATGTGGATCACCCATTGTTCTGTGTTATGGAATATTTGATGACGATGAATTTTTTTTAAGTTATTGCATAGCTTCTATCGCGGGCCTTGAGCGTGGAGACCGAATCCAGAAATTCCGTAACGAAAAAAACCTAACACCCCCCACTAAATGGTTGTCATGGCAACTTGTCAACTTCAATCACAAATAAGTTGATAAAAAATGCTATGCAATAGCTTTACCGCGGCAGTCTCCGAGTGCCTCACGTCTTTTTTTTTTATCAAAACTAAAGAAAGAAAACAAGTCCAATCTACAAAGTCTTGAGCACAGGCGAAGGGCAGGCAGCCTTTCGGTGTTTTACAGGAAGCATTTTGGAGAGTGTGCGCAGGAATTACATGACTTGATTCCACCATCTCACTTCTACCATCGGACAAGCCGACGAACGGCGAGTATACACCCTTATGTTGTTGAAACCTCTACCGTCCGGACCAAGCGTTTTGCCTCGTCGTTTATACCACGTACATCGAGGGACTGGAACAATTTGCCAGCTGCGGTCTTCCCGTCTGAATATAATTTAGGTGTTTTCAAGGCAAGAGTGAATAGGCTCCTAATAAACTAGCGCGCCTCACCATCAACGATTGCATCACTGCTTACCATCAGGTGGGATCGCGGTCAAGCTCTAGTTTATATCAATAAAAAAAAAGTATGTATTGGACGCAGTATCTTTTTAAAACAGTTTCATTTTAGCAATGTTGCCAGGCCATCTAATGAAAGTCATATCTATGTTTGAGATCCGTAATTGGAGAATAATCTACAAAAAAGATAAAAAGTTGAAAGGAAACCAACACGGTAAAATGGGGTGAATAGAAACAAAACATCAGAGGGTATTTTCTCGATATTTGAGTATTTTTTGCAGCATTTAACTATATCAACAACGTATCAGTAAGGTTTTAGAGCCCTAGTAGTAAATAAGAGTCAAGGTAGCTTTACTTGTATTAAGTTACGATGGGGCTAAAGTCCCTAAATTTATAAAATAATTTAAAAAATCTATATTAATTCATGAATCCCCAAGCGACCACCGGTGGCCGCGCATCTATTGTCTTACTATTGTGTCTCTAATTGACGGTATCTGAAGGGTTAACTTAGTAATGAATTGTATTTTAGTAAGTCGATGCTTTGATAGAGGCTGATAATATGGTATCAAAGTAAAAAACTAAACCAAAGTTTTGTTTCTATTTACCCTGTTATACGGTATTTGAGACACTCAAGAAAAACAAACGAAAAATAATAATAATAAAGACCTGGGCGAGTCCAAAAAGACTCTTACTGCGGCACTACTGCTGCGATTAAAAAATATACAGCGCTGGTATTCTGCTAGGGCCCGCTGTGATGCTACAGCCATTATCAGTAAGGTTTTCTGGTAGAGGGTACTTGGCGTAGAATTAAAATAACAATTCAATTAATTTCACAGTACACATCATTAGGCCATTACAGACTTAGGTATATCGTAATCTAAGAGAACCAGTAGATTTGTTAGAAGCGTCCGTACTGCTCGGCGGATCGCCCTAGACTGACTTTTGCAATGTCCCCCCTCCAAACAATTACGCTCACGTGACGTCAACAACGTCACAATGGTTTACCCCACTCCGGTACTACTGAATCAATTGAGTGTCTTATTATCGTTAAATGGTCATAATCCTCGATAAGTATAATAATTATCAGTTGTATTAGCAGTACTACTAGTATCGACTAGATGGCGTTGGGTGAAAGTTGTCGGATATTATTTTTATTGTAAAATATTATTATCTTGTTGCGCGCAACCACTAAGCACTGGATCGATGGTAACTTTTCTCATAATAAAACATAGCTACTCAAAAAATATACCCGATGTTTGTAGAAAACACCACAGGAGAAAAGCCATTGTAATAAATTAGTGCAACAATATACCCACACCTCTCTAACCTAGTCCACATAGTGCCTAACCAAGTAAACAGACCGTCAAAAGCCTTTGATTGGCACTGCGGTTAATATATGTCTCCGGAAGCACCACTGTGTTTGAGCCCATTGCACTAATTAATGTTATGCTGTAAGATTGTCTATGCTAGCTAGTTGTCTAGTCATGACCTCTTTACTGGTGACTTATGACTCTGGCATCTTTACGGGATCTATCAACCCGCACTGAGTCCGCGTGGTGGAGTACTGAAGAAGAAGAAAGAAGAGAACATGTTTATATTGACCTTATAGACACACAAATATTTTACAAAAAAAAATAAAAAATTTGTTGCCCTATCAGGTCATGTGTGAACCGAGCATAACTGACTTGAACCATATACTACTCGGTTGTCTAGATTGTCTATTAAAACAATGATTTATTATAATCTATGCGACGCCGGACGACTCGAGACCGACAGAGACAAACACCATAATAATAAACAAAAATAAAAGAAAAACAAAAAAATACAGATATAATATAAATACATTCAAATTGTGCGTTGCCAGAGAGGAGGTTGGCGTTCCAACAGTGGGAACATTATAAGGCCGACTATACGGACCAAGGGCCGACTATGCATGACTCTGAACGTCAGTGAAACCTTCGTGAAGCTTCTTCATCGTGACGTCATCATATCCTTCTTTCTATACTGGTAGCTCTTGTCCCTAAAGGTTCCACTTTGGCTTGTGTTGATTTTGCTTTTACTTTCTTTAGATTATGTTAATATAGAAGTTTGTATTTGCACTGCTCCAAGTGGCAGCAGCTCTAAATACCTATTTAATATTAATTTCAGCTTGGTACCTCAACGAATTCTTGAGAAAAAGGGTCTTAACAGACTGACAGATAGACAAAAAGTGATCCTATGAGGGTTCCGTTTTTACTGACTGAGGAACCCTAAAAACAGATGATAAGAAAAGGACAGAACAAAAAGAATTCCACTATACAACATTAAAACAAAACAAAACAAAAACATCACACACGTCCTCGCAACGACGCGTCCTTCCCTTTTCCGCCGTAATATAAAAATAGACCCGTTTACAAAGAAAATACAGCAATAATGAGCCAAGAACACACTGACCCTTACTACCCCATGAATGTAAAAATGAACTAATGAACGAAGTTAAAAAACTAGACACGTTTGCGAAACTCCAACTGCCCGCGGCGCGTTTTAATGAGATTATTTAACTAGTTTACATAAGCTTAGACTATGCAGCCCCAGTCTTACAATTAGTGCCACAGAGTAAGAGAAAACAGAGGTTTTATGCTAGTCACACTTTTATTCTGTCGGTAATTCTGGCGACTAAAGTATGGTATACCACAATTAGGTAATTTTCTGTTGTTATTCATTTCTGAACAAAAATTATGATTCAATTAAAAATCTAAAAAATAGTGGTTTGCTATAAACTACACGGTTCAAAAATTGAGCAGCTAAGTAATTTTACTAATAATTTATTATCCAGGAATAAAAATGAAAAAATAAAAAATGTATAAGTAGACCACTTATTAAACTTTTCTAACATTGAGTAGTACTTATAATTTGTTTCTACTATGATAAAGAATACAATATAATTTTATTTTTAGCACCACAGAGTACGTGTACACAAAGGTTCCACACCAGAGAAAATTCCAAAAATGTTAGCAATCGGACCAGTACTTTCAGAAATTTACCTACTACAAACGAAAAACAAACTTTATCTCTTTAATTAATATTAGTTTAAGATAATATATTTAGCTAAACAAGAATGACTACTGAGCTAATGGCAAATAAAGATTCAATGAAACAAAAGATATTCTGTGCCGACCCCAAACAAACTGGAATTTAGGCAGAAGGATTTTTGTCACCTCTGTATTAATTTAGTCTGTGACCGGATACGACCTACTTCAAGTTCAGCGGATCGTTCAAGACGTTACCTAATTTCGGCTTATTATTGAAACACTGTAGGTTTTAGCCACTCGATTAGCTAACGTAATGACGTGAAAATTCTCCTTATTAAAATTGAGTGAAGCGATGTGAAACGATGAGTCATTTAGAATAAGCAATTCATGAAATTCCTAAGGGCTTATTTTTAATAAATAATTTATTTTTTCATATATCTTTATTCCTCAGCTAAAAGTTATGTTTATGTGCACTAGTGAACGACTTCGTTTACCTGGGACAGACGGTCCAGTTGGGTAGGTCTAACTTCGAGAAAGAGGTCAGTCGTCGATTCCGACTCGGCTGGGCAGCGTTCTTGAAGCTACGCGGTATCTTCAACACAAACTGGACTTTCGTCTATGACCAGTTTGTGTTGCCAGTGATGACATATGGCTCCGAAACGTGGTCGTTCACAATAGGCCTCATCAGAAGCTTAAAGTCACCCAAAGGGTAATGGAAAGGGCTATGCTCAGAGTTTCTTTGCGTGATCGAGTCAGGAATGACGATATCCATAGAGGAACCAAGGCTCACAAAACAGATGGCCGTTGGGGTCGAAAGGTTCTGAAATGGCGACCACGTATCGGAAGACGTAGCGTTGGAAGGCCTCCTACAAGGTGGGCCGATGAACTGGTAAGGGTTGCGGGAATCCAATGGATAAGAGACACACAGGACTGTTCATTGTGGCGGCACTTGGGAAAGGCTTATGTCCGACAGTGGACGCCTTTCGGCTGAAATGATGATGATGAAAAGTTATGTGACTATTGAAAAATCTACATTTAGTAGCCCAACTAGTTTAATGTGTAGGGTTCTTCTTTGTCTTTCTGCCCTTATCCCATTTTACTTGGGGGTCGGTGCAACACGTTATTTTGTTCCATTTTCTCCTGTCACCCGTCACACTGTCACTAACTCCCTTTTCTTTGGCCTCTCTCTCCCTCTCCATCCATTTAGATGTATACTCAGAACTATTTGAGTAACATACGTTTCATCCCTTCTCTTCACATGACCATATTAAGACAAACATTTCCTTTCAACTTTTCAGTCACTGGCGCCACTTTTCAAACTTCTACTTTCAAATGTGTATTAATCCTCCTCCTTGCGTCGTTTATCCTCAATGCTGAGGGTCGTGAGCTCGCCGAATAATTTTCTTGTGGACTATATTTCACCATGTTGTCCTGTCTTCGGCGATGTGGATGGCGTCGCAGACTGTGGTCTCCAGTGTAACACGGATTTGGTCTGACCAATGTAATGGACTCCTGCCCCTGGGTCAATGGTGTATTAATTCATGAATCCCCAAGCGACCACCGGTGGCCGCGCATCTATTGTCTTACTATTGTGTCTCTAATTGACGGTATCTGAAGGGTAAATATTTCTCTGTAAAAATAAATTAGAAAGTAGGTACAAAAATAATCGGATTGTAACAAAAACATACAGATTTGCATTCATAAAACATTTATTCCTAACCAGAAACGTTTCCCCTATTCAACATACCCTGGTCTATTAAACGTGAGCTTTCTCAAGAATCTAAAGCAGTGCTTACACGGGCAACTTAAATTGCTCAATACTGTCACCGTACAATATCAAGCAATCCATTGTAACGCTAACATAACATGCTTCTACGAGTAATATTAAGCCATTAATATTTTGTTGCAATAGTTCTATCTGATAAAAGTAGGTAAGTTGGATGTGTGTGTGTGATGCAAAACCGCAACAATGTTCACATGAATATACACACACTATTTCGTGAAATAGGATGTCTATGCCAGAAACCTATACTACCAGAATCGTATTAACTGTACAAGCATATTGCAGGCGTAACATTAAATATGCCACTAAGCTGATTATATGCAATACGAGAGCATAAGCATATGAGAATATATCATGTGTACTCATCATTATCATCATCCACAGCCCGACTTCGCCCTAGACTAGGCTGAGCTTTAGCCTCACTTTTGTTTTACCGATCTCCTCTCTCGTATGTCAAACGTTTGTGTGTCGGTTTTGTCCATGTCATACTTACAATAGCAACAATGTCGTCTGCGTATTTTATAATAATAATAATAATAATGGGACTCACCCCGCTCTCCTTGGCTAACGAGAACTGGCGCAAACCTGTAGTGCTTGACACTAACGTACGCAAGGAAGTATGGCAGAGTAAGGAACTTCACGGACGCTTTTTCCGGGCCCTTCATGGGCCCGATGTAGACCAACTAGCGTCCGTAGCCTGGCTGCGCGTCGGTGACCTCTTTGGGGAAACCGAAGGTTTTGTCTGTGCAATTATGGACGAAGTTATCATGACGAATAACTACCGGAGATTTATTGTGAAGGACAGCACGGTTGACATCTGTCGGGCATGTCACCGACCGGGTGAATCAATCCGCCACATTATCTCTGGTTGTTCTCGTCTAGCTAACGGGGAATACTTGCATAGACATACCCTTGTAGCCAGGATTATACATCAGCAACTTGCTCTGAAGTACTCTCTTGTGGAATCGGAGGTGCCATACTACAAGTATGTGCCCGACCCAGTTCTCGATAATGGCGATATCACGTTGTACTGGGATCGGTCCATCATCACTGACAGGATTATTCTAGCCAATAAGCCTGATATAGTGGTGGTGGACCGTTGCGAGAGGCGTGCAATGATTGTTGACATATCCGTTCCGCATGACGTGAACCTCGTGAAAGCCGAGAAAGATAAACAAATCAAGTATATTGACTAGGCTCGCGAGGTTGTCGACATGTGGGAAGTGGATTTAGCGATTATTGTACCGATAGTCGTTTCAGCCAATGGCTTAATAGCCAAGAGCCTCGACCAACACCTTAGAAGGCTCTCGTTAGGCGGCTGGATCAAGGGCTTGATTCAGAAAGCGGTACTCCTGGACACGGCTCGTATAGTCAGGAGGTTCCTTTCTCTGGAGCCCTGACCGCCGGTAGCTTGGACCCTGTTCCCGATACCGGTGGGACACTATTTTTTTATATTTTTAAATGTTTTTTATTTTTTTTGTTAAATATTTAAAAATATAATTTATATGTTTATAGAGAAATAAAGGAAATAATAATAATAATAATATCAAGGGCTTGATACAGAAAGCGGTACTCCTGGACACGGCTCGTATTGTTAGGAGGTTCCTTTCTCTGGAGCCCTGACCGCCGGTGGCTTGGACCCTGTTCCCGATACCGGTGGGATACTGTTTTTTATATTTTTAAATGTTTTATTTTTATTTTTGAAATATTTAAAAATGTAATCAATGTGTGTTTAAATGAAATAAAAGAATAATAATAATAATATTCCACAACTATCACACAACGCCGTCTAGTCCCAAGCTAAGCAGAGCTTGTGTTATGGGTACTAGACAACTGATAAACATACTTATATATATCTAAATACATACATATAATAGATAAAATCACACCCAGACACAGAACAAATGATCAAGCTCATCACATAAACATTTGTCCTGGGTGGGAATCGAACCCACGACCTCCGGCATAGCAGTCAGGGCCATTAACCACTAGACCAACAGGCCAGTCATTTTGCAGCCAGACTATCAATATTTCTGCTTCCAATCCTTGGACGTTACTCCGTGTCATCGCATTTTCTAGGTGTCCTACTCTGCTCCATTTATGTTTCAGTAATGCTTTTCCTATGACAGAAACCTTTACAATTCTTCGTATGTACGTACTAACATATAGCTTAATTTTCATAGATTGCGGTCTGCAAAAAAGATTAGATTTAAACTAACTAAACATTGGGTTAAGGATTATAAGGATTGCAATAAGTTAAGATTCGCTTAAAAATGGACAAGCAAATTGCAATAATTCGTATAAAGAATATTTACATTATATTACTAGCAACGAACGTCAACAAAACATTGCCGTGATCTGCAACTTTTAGTTGCTCGTATAAAAACACCCTTTCTCGCAAACTTGAGCAATTTTGAGCAATGCGCCGTGTATGTAGTCTTTATGCGTGTAACTTTGCAACAGTAAGCGTGTAAAAGTTTTTATTACTTTCTGCTTGAAGTAAATGTCTTATGTAATCGTTTTGGGAATGTTAATTAAGGGTTTAAGTGATTTTAATTACGTACCATTGTATGTGAATTTCTTGAAAGGGTTAGTGGTTTGTTTAACGGCAGTTTTTTAGAGGTTTCAAACCATGTATCCAATGGAATTTTCCGTCGGCAAAAAATGATGGAATTCTTTTTTTTTCATGCTGCAGGATTGATTGAAAAAGTTAGACACCAAGAACCTGGAAAGAGCAACTGAAAAAACACAGGTGCGTTTTAGTCAGCTTCTCGCTTCATATAGAGCGGGAGAAAAGCTAAACTGCTAGGTCTGAAAGCATCAAATTAAAACAAGTGTGCACTAAGGAGGGGTCATTTTAATTTTTTCCTCTTTTTGAGTTGAGAAATTATCAAATACCTTTACTTTCTCTGAGTGAAGCAAAAGTGAGGGTCAAATTTTAGTGACTAAAGCTTACCTAAGTTTCTAAAGATGTCCTTTGCGTTACAGCGCTGAGGAGACTCTTTCAAACAATCCGTCCCCAACAAACGCCTTACAATGAACATAACAACCCAGTGACCTCGTGGTACCAGCACCAACCTACAAATTGTTACTGTATTACTTAGTGTTTTTTGTTTGAGCAGTAGTTTCATCACCACTGCTCTCATAATGGTGAAAGAAAACATTGTGAGGAACTAAAAAAAATTAATATAATGTGACATCCTCCAATCCACTCTTTGTCCGCGTGGTAGATTACGGCCCGTTCCCGCTCCTAGAGAGGTCGCCTGATGGCCTGGTTACGACGTCTGTTTTAGCGGCAAGCGTATCAAGAGCCGGGCGGGCTCCGCTATGAGCGGCGTCACGTGGCGTGCTTCAGACATTAATAATAATATTCCACAACTGTCTCACAACGCCATCTAGTCCAAAGCCAAGCAGAGCTTGTGTTATGAGTACTAGACAACTGATAAACATAAAACTGAACTTATATATTTCTAAATACATACATAATATAGATAAATAACACCCAGACACAGAACAAATGTTCATGCTCAACACACAAACATTTGCCCTGGGTGGGAATCGAAACCACGACCTCCGGCACAGCAGTCAGGGTCACTTACCACTGGACCAACAGGCCAGTCAACAATTTCATACTTTTGTTTTTACCGCTCGCCGC
This sequence comes from Mythimna lalbum, assembly GCA_949319445.1. NCBI lineage: Eukaryota > Metazoa > Arthropoda > Insecta > Lepidoptera > Noctuidae > Mythimna > Mythimna lalbum. The sequence goes on from OX439369.1 coordinate 6,441,860, forward strand.
ACCGCGCTTAGCTACCGCTCACAGCAGGCTGATTATGCTCATTTATGCAACATAACGTCAATACTAACACTATCCCGTCACTATATTCGCATTTACAGCGGCAGGTTACAGTATAATTGTGCATCTGTTACTCTCCGCGCCATTGTTCGTTCGGCAATAACGGCTCGCGATATATCTCTTGCACCTCACCTCACTCTGACGTCACTACTGTTGAGGTCTTTTGAGTTGATGTCATCGGTATTTTGCTGTAGTAAATCTGTTGTGGCTAGATCTAAGAAATTGATCACTTCATGATATGGCCAAGTTTAATTGGCCAAATCAAGTTTGATAATATGCCAATTCTCGATTGGTTTATAAAAAAAAACCCTACGCTAATTACAACTTACTAAAACCAAACTAAAACATGGCTTCAAAAAACTCTTCTACATCGTTGTCAACTGGTAATGAGCCCAAAAGACTTTTTATACAACGTTTCATTAAATGCGCAAAACCTCAAAAACCCTAAATGATTTTTAATTAAATTGACCTAATTCTATGAGAAAAAAAAAACATTAAACAAAACAATTAAGGTTTTATGTGCTGTTTTAGTTTGTTTAAAATTCGTATCTGCATCGAAATAAGAACTTTTATCATCCCGCTTAAGAGAAAATTTGATTGGGTTTTTTAACCTATTTGGGCGGGTTTGCGCACGTGATGGCTTGACCTATTAATAAATAGAAAAGGCAAAATTTTTAATGAAGATTTTTGTGAAAAATGTAACCTATATTAAAAAGTGGTTTAATTGATTCTGCTCGTTATTTCGATCAAACTGACCTTGCGCGATTGTAAGTTAAAAGTACGGAACTGGCTCATTACTCTTGATTATGATAGTGTGGAGAAAATAATAAATAATAATTCATAGTAATCCAAATTTTAATTTCAAATACAAATATGAAAATATATTTCTGGACATACACACATACATACATACACGCACGCTTACACCATCACTTCACACGCATATATAGGTACACGATCACTACATACGCAGCACGATATAGTAGATCATTAATTTTTAGAATTAGTAATTTGTTGATTAAATTTTCAAAGCATAATATGTTATAAAATAATATATTTCAAAAAAAAAAATTGTTAATAAGAATTGGAATTGAATTGTGTCTAAATGAAATTGGGAGGGCGCTGACTCCTGACATAGAGGCGTGCCTAGTTCGGGAGTCAGAGGCTTCATGAATTGTATCAACCTTATAATTATGACAATAAATAATAATTATTATTATATTATATTATTAACTTTTTTCAGGTTTTGCGCATGTAACGTTAAAATTAACTTTGTTTAAACGTTGTTTAAAACGATATTTAACGTTGTATAAACGCACATGCTATTTAAATCCACAGCACAATATTCCAACCATCCTAATACTTCAAACCAACGGAGACTTTGAGATTAAACTTCCTCCATCCGCCACTCCAATCCTGCAGCATTGAATGTGGCTTTCATACCCGGAGTAACTCCCAATGCGGTGCCCCTCGCGCAATATTTCCACTGATTCACACAGATTGCATTTCACGACATTTCATATATCATTTTCGTTTGAGTGACGTTTCTGGTATTTTGTAATTTGTTACTAAAGAATTGTGAAGGCGAAGAGGTTAGGAAGACTTTTTAATATGTTTTTGTGGTCTGGGAGACATCTGGAAGTATTAAGGTCACCAGTAAAGTTGCCAACATATATATCTTTTGAAGAATTAGAAATACTTGTGTATGGCTGAGTATATTTGTATAGTCAAGGTGCAAACTTTACATTTAACATAATAGTCATTTGTTTATCAATCGAGATCAGGAATGAATAGGTTACTTCTAGGCAAGCGTACTCTAAAAGCTGCTTCACACAGTGCGAGCTAGCGTACGAGCCAGTTTGCCAAATAGTTGCACTCGCACTGTTTGGACGTTACATATGAGTAACTCGCACGTGCGAAACTTATGTCTAGCTGCGGGCTATACTAAACTGAATCATAATGATAATTATAATCCTAACAGCCAACAGAGATTTTTTTTTAGGTGAGAAAATCATTCGATGACATCCCCCACTATTGGGCGGACAGTGTCCGTCTTTTACTGACTAAAAACCCACTCCTGTTTCTTCATTGCCTTCCGAACCGGTGCCAAATCTTCCATTTACAAGCAGACCCTTGGCCTCAGTAGGCTTCGACCTTGCTAAGCCCCTACGGTTTGCTGACAACTCCTTGAGGCCCGCGTGGAACAATACCCACCGGCGCGGTGGCGATGTTTTGGACTCGGTCCGGACGGTTACCAGACCCCGCCCACACCTACGGTGGATTAAACAGAGATAAAGTCAAGACACGCAATGTCGTTCCAAACAAATATCAACGTAATATTACTCCAAATAAGCCAATTGCATATGCATAGAATGTCACGAGAGTATGGGCACACGTCGAATAGTATCATATGAATCGTGTTGATGGCATATTCGAGGTGACAGCTTTATGTATTACATTTGCAAATCGTAGAGAATATTAATGTTTGTAGAATGAGTTTTTGGGAGTCTGATAGAAGATCAGTGGCAGAGAGCAGTGGTAGCCGTGTGGTAATGACCCAAACTTACGCGTTGAAGGTCGCGGTTTCGAACTCAGCCAGGCGCATTAGTTTGTGTAATTTATTTCATCACCACTGCTCTCAAAACGGTGAAAGAAAACATCGTGAGGAAACCAGCATGTCCTAGAACCAAAAATTCGAAGACATGTGACATTCACCGACACACACTGGGCCTGCGTGGTGGAGGCCTGAGTCCCAGCAGTGGGAACATTAAAAAGGCTGGTGATTATGATGATAGAAGATCTGCTCTCAGTTCTTCTCCCGTTCCTCTGAATGCACGTACAACCATGGGTTCCAGTAATTATTGGAAGATCTTTGACAGTCGTTAAAGGAGACACCAGAAAGTCTGACTAGACTTCAAGGCGACCCCAAATTAATTGAGAAAAGGCTAGGGAGACGATGATGACAGATGAGACCTTTTTATTTAGTCTACCGTTACCTAAAGAATTTTATTTAGTTTCGATGTTTGTCTGTCATCAAATCTTGTAAATTAAACTTGACCCACTTTCCGGTTACCGATTGAACTGAAATTTTGCATGCATATGTAAATCAGATGACAATGCTAAATTTTTATGACATAGAGCTGATCTGCTGATGGAACCGGAAGGTGGCTACAGGAACTTGGTAGTTAAACGACACGATCTATCGAGTTTAGGCTCGTATGATTCGTCTTGACGAGTATTAATTCTATAGGTATACCGTGCTAAGAAAAAATGATTTTCATTAAAAGATTGTTTAGTTTATGCGAAACCTGAATACAGTTTGCTAAGAATCAGTATTATTATTTTTTTTTGAAGAAAAGGGGCTATGCATCTCCCATAGTGTAGGAGATGTAGTCACTGCGACCTAAAAGATCTATTGTGACTCGCCACCTTGTTAGAGTAACTCTTTTAGCCGGGAGGCTTCCAGGAAGTCTAGAATACTCCTAGCTTTGAGAGTTTTAATCTCCTCCGGGCGAATAATGTGTCGACCCAGATGGATACTCCGTTTGTGGATAAGGGGCCCACATTCACACAACAGGTGCTTAGGCGTCTCCCTCTCCTGATTACAGTACCTGCAAACATCAGTGTCACTCAGTTTCATGTGAAATTGGTGCCTGTTTAATTTGCAGTGGCCGGTTAAGGCGCGGGCTATCGCACAGATGTTCGTCCTGCTAAGCTCAAGAAGCTCGGCAGTTCGTTTTTGTGAGTAGCCTTCTATAAGAGATTTGGCGTGTAGCAGTCCTGGTTGTAACAACCAGTGCTTTTTTGAATCGCCAAATAGGTTGCCCTTAAGGGTCTGCATGGCCTGGTTCTTTGAGATACCACAGAAAGGTTCTGGTCCTATCTGATGACCCTGAGCCCCAGTCCTTGCAAGTTCGTCGGCTTTTTCATTGCCAGTAATTCCAGAATGACCCGGTACCCATCTCAGAATAACTTTATTCCTTTGCCCCAGGTCATTTAGTTTGTTAACGCAGTCTTTTACCAGTTTCGAATTTATTGTATTCGAGTTCAAGGCGTTAAGAGCTGCCTGGCTATCTGAGTAAATCAGAATTAATTGATTTATGTAGTTTCGTTGACGGTTGGCTTCCGCACATTCTATAATGGCGTATACCTCCGCTTGGAATATGGTGGCATATTTACCCAGATTCAAGCTTTTGCTGAATTTCGGGCTAATGCCAAATATTCCACATCCTACATTCTCACCCATTTTGGATCCGTCTGTAAACCAGATCAGGCTTCCAGCCTTGCAAGTAATGAGGTTGCTTGCCCAATCCTCTCTGCTCGGCAGTTCCACTCTGTAATTTCTTGTGAAGCTACACTGTGGAAGCATGACGTCTGTTGTCATAGCTAGCTGATCGTGTTCAAGCACTGATTCGTGTAGCGATCTCAGTGCTTGAGAGCGCCAGTTTACTTTGCCAGTGCTGTTTATTCTATACATGCCCGCTTTCGCCTCCTTCGCAATTAATAGATGAAGTGGCGGAAGGTTAAGCAGGGCATTTAGAGCAGCTCCTGGGGTTGTAGACATGGCCCCTGTTGATATAATGCATGCAAGTCTCTGCAAACCATTAAGTTTGTTAATGACTGTCACTTGGGATGTTTTCCTCCACCATACTACGCAGGCATACGTTATTATCGGCCTGACTATAGCGGTGTACAACCACAGGGCGATTTTAGGGTTTAGGCCCCATTTCGTCCCTGCTAAGCGACAGCATATTCCTAAAGCTATTTTAGCCTTTTGAATCACATTATTAATGTGAGTGTTCCAGGTCAGTCTCTGGTCGATAGTTACGCCCAGGTACTTGACCTCATTGGAGAATGGTATGCGAGTCCCCTTTACAGTGGGCGTTACAAGTTTGTCCAACTTTCGCTTCCTAGTAAAGGGGACTATTGTTGTTTTACTCGGGTTAACCGATAAATTGTTCTCTGTGCACCATGTGTTTATAACGTTCAGAGATCTTTGCAGTATAGATGATACCGTGCTGTGACAGGGGCCGATAACACAAGCCACCACATCGTCAGCATAACTGTGTACATCTAAGTCTCTTTTAAAGGCTTCAACCAGCAATTGGTCAACAACGAGTAGCCATAGAAGTGGCGATAGAACGCCTCCTTGTGGGCACCCTTTAGTTGTTTTGAAGCTTTTTGTAGTTCCGTGTAAGGTAACACTGATAGTTCTGTTGAGGAGCATGAATTCGATCCAACGAGTAGTTGTCTCGTCAATCCCTTTCGCCTTCATTCCCTTGGAAAGGGCGTCTATGGTGACGTTGTCGAAAGCTCCTTCAATATCAAGGAAAGCACATAGGGCTATCTGTTTATCTTCCAAAGCCCTTTCGATCCTGTCTGTTAGTTCTAACAGAGCAGTTTCTGTGGATTTTCCTTTTTGGTAAGCATGTTGCTTCGGATGCAGAGGGTTAGCCCTTAATGGTCCATCCCTGATGCATTCGTCTATAACCTTTTCCATACTCTTGAGTAGGAAGGAGGTAAGGCTTATTGGTCTGAAGGACTTTGGTTGAGAGTAGTCTTTCTTACCAGCCTTTGGGATAAAACAGACTTTAACTGTAGTCCATATGGTATATGGACATGGTATATATCCCCAGGCAAAGCTTGCTCTGAAGATTTTGATTAAGATAGGGATGAGTATAGTCTTCCCTTGCTGCAGGAGAGCTGGGAAGATATCGTCATCACCTGCAGACTTAATCGGCTTGAATGAGTCTATAGCCCATTCTACCTTGTTTGGTCTAAAGTACCTCGCCGCTCTTCTCCAGTCTTCATTTGTAGGCCTGGAGAGGCGGATATGAGGTGAATATGGTACGATGATGTCTTGTGCCATCACCGAGCCAGGGAAGTGTGTTGACGCCAAAAGTTTCAGGGTTTCCTCCGCTGATGCAGTGAAGGCACCGTCTGGTTTCTTTAAGAGTCCCAGTTGATTCGTAGGCGATTTGGATAAGACTTTGTGGATTCTGGCTCCTTGAGGGACTTTAGTAATCTCCTCGCAGAACTTCCTCCATGAAAGTCTTTTCGCCTTTCGGATTTCTTTATTATAGGTAGTTAAAGCTTTCCGATACCGATTCCAGTCGTCAGTCGATTTAGCCTTATTGAACAACCTACGTGATTCCTCCCTTAAAACATCGAGCCTTTTGTTCCACCATGTCACTTTTCTGTCCCTCACAGTTCTTAGAGGACAGCTCTCTTGGTAAGAGGAGAAGTAAGGAAGAATCAGTAACTGAATGGATTCCAATAGTTTTTACACCATGTTATATTTTTTACCAAAATTATTTAAAAAGGTCACAAGTTGGATACCATTTTCACTACGCTTAAGTATTTTCTAAAATAGTACTAGTGTAGTTCAGCTTGCGGGCAACTGCATTGCAGTGGGTACCATGTAGGTACTCTATAAATAATTGATGTGACTTAGAAAGTGTCAGCTGTTGGTTACACAGAAACTTCATCTTCTTTGATAATGAAACTGACACACGTGCTTGTAGTGAAAATTGTATATTTTAAATGTGAGAATTCGCGTCTTTGAAACATGTCTCAACGGCTGAAAAGACTTGGTGGCTGTGAAAATAAGTAGGCCATAGTCTAAATACTACCGACTTATTTTTAAGTTTGAAAATCATCTAATATTTCGCTGTAGGGTGGGACGAAGAGATAAGTCAGAATTTTACTGACTAAAACCACACCCATGATGTCTCAGTTGATTTTTGCTTTCTCGGACCACCAATGCGATACTCGTGGTCCGAGAATATACTTTTCTATATATTTTCTCATGGCCCTAGCAGGCATTGGTGCTGCTGGGCCCTTAGATTTGCTGACATCTCTTAATATAATAGAGGCGCCCGTGGAACACTACGATCGACCATCGATGACTTGGACTCGGTCCTTACAGAACGAGCGGACGGCGAGCTTCCCATTAGGTTTTCGTCCGCAAGCCTGTGCCTTCGGTGGCTGGAGATCGCTCTGAGATTCCTGACTCCCTGAGCGTCTTCTGTCGCGGTAGCTGGGGCGTCAGGATGTACGTTTCATCACCCATAAGCTGAGATCACTTAGAGGTGCACGTGGAGCTCAACGCGCCGTCCACTGCGGCATAATCGTAACCGAGCGGCAGGATGCTAATTTACCCATTACTTGTTGCCCACACAATCAGAGATCACTTCAAAGCGTGCGTGGTACGTAACGCGCTGTCCACCCCGGCGTGGTCCTTACCAAGCGAAAGGATGCTGATCCAACTATTACTCACTGCCCACAAGTTAGATAACTTGGACGTGCGTTTGGAACACAACGTGCTGTCCAGTCCGGCTTGGTAAATACCGAGCAGCAGGTTGCTGGGACAGGATACTGAACTACCCATTATTCGCTGCCTACAACTTAAAATTACTTGGAATTGGAACACAACCGTCCACTCTGGCTTGATCCTTAACGAGTAGCAAGTTGCTGAGATACCCATTACTTGCCCACAAGTTAAGATCACATGGAGTGGAAGTGCGTATGGAACGCAACACGTGGTCCGTTCGGGCTTGGTCCCTAACGGGTGGCACGTTACTGAGCTTATAACTGGGAATCTACAAATCTACGATAATCAGGAATAGTTCCACGACTGCCGAAGCCTGAGGCGTCTTCTGCCGTGGAATATAACAACGCTATGGCCCAAATGATTGATATGATTTTATGTTATACTTCCAATTAAATCAAATACCGGTAAACGCTACGACTCCCGCATAAACTCCGCGACCCAATTTGATGAGCGTAAGCCAAGGTTACAAAATCACGAATCGGTCGACAGATACAATATGAGTTGCAATTTAAATCCAATTAAGATTCAATATACCAGCGTAGCTCCAATTTGCGTCATTGTTTTATCACACGTCGCGCAGATCCGATAAATCTGGCCGTTTCCCGGGGTTCCTGAATTCCGCTTTCGTCAGGAACTTCTACATCAATTTTGGGGATCCGTGTGTCCAATCGTCTGTCGAGTTTTTTTTATGTAAGGGTCGGTGGTCAGTATAACTGGAGACATTTCCCGTAACCATAGTAAAACAAGCTTTTAATGAAAATCATTTTTTCATAGCAAGCTTTTATGGCTAGGTATACCTATATAATTAATACTCGTTAAGACGAATCACGACGAATAGAACAGTGGTGGCCGAGTGGTAATGGCCCCGACTTACGAGTTGTAGGTCGCGGGTTCGAACCCAGCCAGGCGCATTACTTTGTGTAATTTATTTCACCACCACTGCTCTCAAAAACGGTGAAGGAAAACATCGTGAGGAAACCGGCATGTCCTAGAACCAAAAATTCGAAGACATGTGACATCCACCAACACGCATTGGGCCCGCGTGGTGGATTACGGCTCATTCCCTCTCCTAGAGAGGAGGCCTGAGTCCCAGCAGTGGGAACATTAAAAAAGGCTGATGATGATGATGATGAAGACAAATCATACGAACACGAACTCGATGGGGTTGTATCGTTTAACTACCAAGTTCCTATAGCCACCTTGCGGTTCTATCATCGGATCAGTCATAATAATTTTGTATTGTCATCTGATTTACACGAGCATGCAAAACTTCAGCTCAATCGGTAACCGGGAATTGGGTCAAACGATGAACACTTCGAGAAATGGTAGGTAGTGCCCTTGCGCTTCGCTTGGCTCATCTTTGGCGGGGGTACTGCCGTGCCCCCAGATAAACAAAGAATACTTGTAAAACCTATAGAATACTTGGCATATATCTACAGTATAAGGTAAGGTCTGTAAAATTACCTTGAACCCTGAAAATACGGATTCTACTCGCACTTGACCTTTTTTTTGTATAAAATGTACGGATATGCGGTGATAAATGTACGCACCCGCAGTCCCGACTGGCAGACATTTTTTTTGACGTCCCGCCCGACGGAAATATAACGTGGAGAAATTACACCGACACTGCTCAGCTCGAGTAATTTATTGTAGAGTAGGTACATAGAGATACTTCTAAAATGTATTTATTCTAGAGAAAAAATATTCATAGTTTGGTCTTTTTTTCTCGAAGCGGGTATTCATCAAATAATTTAATTTTTTATTTTTATAAACTAGTGCTTGACTGCGACCCCACCTGATGGTAAGCAGTGATGCAATCTCTGATGGTGAGGCGCACTAGTTTATTAAGAGCCTATTCACTCTAGCCTTGAAGACACCCAAATTATAATCGGACGGGAAGACCGCTGCATTCAAATTGTTCCAGTCCTTCGATGTACGTGGTATAAAAGACGAAGCGAAACGCTTAGTCCGGACCGTAGAGGTTTCAACAACGTAAGGGTGGATATTCACCTTACGATGGGTTGTCCAATGACAGAATTGAGATGGCGAAATCAAGTCATGCAATTCCTACGCACACTCTCCAAAATGCGTCGAATGCCTCTTGGCTAGAGCCCCTGGAACTAGACCTCGACAGCAAGCGGAACTTCGAGGAACACTTCTAACGTCTGGTTCCCTAACAGGAACGAACAAGGGCTACCCTTAAGTAACTCTTAACCAATCTATGAGGTCCAGATGGCTTCTGAGGCTTTACGCAGGGATCGAGTCGATGGCCATTTACGGAGCGCCGGTGTGGGTTCCGTCACTGTGAAAGCGACCGGTGGCTAAGCTGAACCCATTCCAGATGGTCGTGGCCAGCTAGATAATGCGGGGATACCGCACAGTCTTCCGTAAAGAATAGCCTCCTTGCCGGCCTGCCACCGTGGGATCACACATTAGGAAAAAAATAAAATTAATTTCAAAGAATTTCTAAGCAGTTTTTTGAGCTGTGATTCCAAATAATCTGTCAGTCTGATCTATGTCCCCCACCACGCCATATTTGTGTGTCATACTAGTTGTGTAACTATTTTGGTATATTATTTCAATATTATGATAACAAAATATTTGAGATAATTTCTTGGAAATCGTGTACAACCTTTATTTTAATATTCTAGAAATTTCTACACGGGCAATTTTTCACCAACTATTGCGGGCAACAGTTGCCGGAGCCACAATTTTATAAAGGTGCTCCATTTCTCTCAATAACTATTAAAACAACGGTGGAATCTCCTCAAACTGAAAAATCGAAGACTTCTGATATTCAGATCACACTAGGCCAAATGGTAGTATATGATCATCTCCTTCCAATGGAGTCGAAGCCTGTGACCCAGTAGTGTCAAGATTATAGGTCAGTTATACTACTCAATTGAATGGCTCGCGTTTGAACGTTACCTCACGTGATGGTAAGCAATGATATGGGCAACAATGGCCCATAAGTCGTAGCTAGTCTTCATTTGAGACCATTGTACATTTATGTTAGTAATCACGCTGCCTAAAAACGATGTTAGTGAAACATACAATTCAATTTTAATTTGAATAAAAGAAAAAAGCGTACACTTGATTCATGTACCCAGTGGTACATGTGTGTGTACATGGGCGCAAAACCATTATTTGAATATTTTGATGAGATTTAATTTGATCACTTCCCGCTTATTTCTTTTAACTCTTTAAATGCTTTAAGTTTCACAGTGTTAGATATTGCAACATCCGGTTGAATTCATAATAGGATTTCATTTGATCACTTCCTCTCGAATTATTTTAAAATATTACGACATCCTGTTGAATTTATTATAAACTAAATGACAACTTCCTTTCTAGGAAATATTATAACGTCCGGTCGAATTTGTGAGGATTTAACTTGACCACTTCCTTTTTATTTCTTTAAAAATATCAAAGCATCCGATCATATTTAAATGAGAATTTACGGTGACGATTTCCGTTATATTTATTTTAAATATTTTTCTACCTTCATAGTGAATTTTTATGCTTGTCAATTTCTGTGTATAAAAACCGATGTAATGTGGTTAGAAAGGCACTTTTTCACCGTCCATGGAATAAACACCTTGAACTGAAGTGATGTATTTCTTTATTATCATTCTACAATATTTCCTGACGTTACTGTGACTGTGCAACGTGTGACGTCGACTCCGATGGCGAACAACATTCCTGATGCACTGCAGTAACGTGGGAGCCCCAAAAACATCCTTAAGACGTTTTTCTACTAAACTTTGAAGGCGTTGTTTGCCCGCTGCGCATACTGAACCCACAGGGTGCACGTGTACAAAGTTTGGCAAAATGCTTTAAAAAGCGCATGTACAACGTGTAAAACAAGTGTCATATAAAATTATTAATAATAAAATAGGATAGTAGGTAAATTGCTAGATGCAACGTCATATTTAGACTTCCCGAATTATATTGTGTAAAATAACTGAGATGGCAACATGAGCTAGTTGCCCGTGTAACTCCGTCACACGTCGTGAGCGATAGATTCTAGGAAACTGTCTGGTATTTTTAATCAAAAATATGATGAAAAGCATACATCTAGGATGTAAGTACACGGTATGTGAAGGCTGTCTATCTCAAAAATATCAATTTCACGTAGCGCTAAAGCAAGAAATGTAAAGACCATAGAAGATTTGAAGGTACTATTTCCCTTTGTAGTTTAATTTTTTAGTTTCTACGAGTAACCTAGATTTGAGAGATTGATATATAATTTACATCTACACTAATAATATATAATACAGAGGTAAAGTTTGTTTTTTTTTTTTGTTTTTTTTTTGTAGAAGGTAATCTCTGGAATTACTGGTCCGATTGCTAAAATTCTTTCACCAATACCATTTACCGTCAGGTGTGAGATATTGGTCAGTCTTATTTTTAAATTATTGATAAATAATAAAAAAAGTGTTTTATACAATCGTATAAAACACTGACTACCAATAAAAATTACCTGAGTTTGAAGAATGTTAATATTGTGAAATTACATTAATGTTGATAATATATTATTGACATTTGTGCCAAGAGTTTGCTTTATAATAAATCTTTTTTTTCTACTATTCCACTTTCTACTACTACTACAAAAAAAAATCTACACTAGTTAGTAGTTTACTAATATTATAAAGAGGTAAAGTTTTGTTTTATTTTAATTTTTTTGTTTGTTGGAGGTTCTTTAAAAGTAATAATCAAATAGCTGAATATTTTTCAGAGATAGAAAGCTGTTTTATTCCTGAGTGACATAGATTCAATTTATTTTATGTACGTGGGCAAAGCTGCGGGCAAAAGCTAGTATATAATAAATAGTAGTATATTCACCTGTGCCAAATATTGCCCGTCACTTGAATAGCAACAGAAAAATATGCTGTATATTTCATAAGGTGTCATCCATTACCAAGCATAATTCAAATAAGTTTGACATATCAATATCAAAGCAAATCATTTTCATATCATAACTAGTCATTTCAAATTTAAATTCACTCATTACTAATAAGTTACTTGGATGCAAAAGTTTGTAAATGTTACCGTCATAACTTTTAGTTAGACAAAACTAGTTTTAACTAGCTTCTGTTGAAACTCTTATTAAGTAAAAACGGGGTTGTTTTATTAGAAATACGAAATAAAAAGCGGTTTTACAAATGGTAAAAAAAAAAAACAAAAACAAATATAACTTTTTTTAAATCATGTGTGAAGAAGAAAACATCATGACTTCTTCTCCAGCTCTAGGGTGGGGTGAGAGAGCGTGTCAGATTTTTACTAACTTAAACCCATCTGTATCCTTCAGTTGCTCTTTTACGCAAAGTATGACTGAACAGCAGAACCATGGAATTCCTTTCAGAAATTTCCCGTGGCCCTAGCAGGTACCTACGGTTTTGCTGATATCTTTTTGAGGCACGTTTAAAACACTACACGCTGTCACATTGTGAGTGGTTCTTAATTGACGACGAATTATCTATTGCTCGTCGTCTACAAGCCCACATGTACGAGACGGCCCAAAAATCGAGGTGCGAACATACCTGCCAACCTAATAGGTTTTTTTGGCAAATGTTACTAGTTTTACCTCGTTAAAAGTTCTGACCAATTTTTGCAGTCAAAACTAGTTATGACTAATTAACAGTTTTAGCTATGACATATAATAATCCATCTGAAATTCTCGCATAATTTAAAATGTTTATATGAGACGAAGCTCAAAACTTTGACTAATCAAATTAGTTGAACTGCTAACGTTCTAAGTGTTTCTATTAAAATGTTTATTTCTACGCGTGTATCGTTTAATTTGTGTTTATTTGAGTTATTGCCGGTTTCATAAACTAGTTGATGTTTATTTGCTTTAGGTTTACTATGGTTAATATAGATAGATAAACTTAAAAACTTAAGAAAATTATGTGTATTAGATTTTTCGAAGATCGTTGAAACTACTTGCTCCGAGCGTGTTTACTTTTTTCTTATTTATTTTTGTCTGTCTACTGTCTCTTGTTCTGCTCTAATATTGTCTATGAAAACTTGAAATTGGCCTTTTTTCAATATTTTTCAACTATCTGTATCCTAGCTGTAAGTTTTCTGAAAATAATAAAATAAAATAATTCTTTATTTATTTAATGCTTTATGCACACAAAAGTACAGAGGCGGACTTAACCCTTCAGATACCGTCAATTAGAGACACAATAGTAAGACAATAGATGCGCGGCCACCGGTGGTCGCTTGGGGATTCATGAATTAATACCTTAGGCATTTTCTGCCAGTCAACCTTTGGGTGATGCATAGAAAAATTGTGTAATAATTGTACACCAAAAATAAAAATTACATTAGGAACTTAAAATTAATAGGGTGTCACAATGGGCGATGTCTTAACGATACAAACGATTTTACAGACAAACTTTAGATGGAATTGACATACAAAAAGAAAAAGATACGCAGGTAGTTTGTGGTGTACTATTTAAATAAAGTTTTTATTATAAAAATAACTAGTGAAAATTTTAGTACACATCATATGTATTGTGTACTAAAATTTTTACTAGTTATTAGTAGATTAAAAATCGGGGGCTATTATCATTAATAGCCCCCGATTTTTGATTTGAACAATTGAATTTGAGTATTTTTCAAACTTTACTAATTTATTTGTATATATATACAACAAGTAAATATAATAACATTACCCATACGTACCCCTATAGATGCATTTACGGAAATACAATTTTTGCGGAAGTTTCGCATTAACAAAATTGGAGGCGAGGTTCTATAACAAACTCATTCCAAACCAGACAAACGCAATATCGTCACATGACATGTTAAGACATTGCAAACATGTCCTAGCAAACAATGTCTTCGCAATGTTATTATTTTTTCATTTTATTTCCCATTTCTGAGATAGAATAGACAATCAGCCCAGGGGGTCCCAGTGTCGTCTGTCTTGTGTCTAGGTGAATTGAGCTAGTACAGTAAATAGCGTCGCTGTTGAATAAAAATATTGTTTTCTATATAATTTTGTGCACTTATTTAGTTCTATGTTGACAGGTCTTCACTGTCATCACTTATCTCTTAATATTATCACTTCCATTCAACCCAGATACGAGTAGCAAGCTGTATAACAACTAGATAAAGAATCAGGTGTAGCGATGCGGAGGAATTTTTTGACGCCATATTTTAGGTAGAAGATATTTAATTTTTATTAGATAAGTGTTTATTTTTCCTGTTCTATGCACAAAACATGTTTGATTGTATTCTGTCTTTATTTAGAAACAGTTTGGTATTGTAGTACATCGTAATTCAGTAAGATCTAACAGTGACGTCAAACATGTAACTATGCACATTGTGTTAATGTCAACTAGAGTGAGATCCCTTGTATTAGTCGCGTGCGGTCTGTTTGTAGGTCACGTAATGACTACGTTACTAACACTGGGGGAAATTACATGTAACTGAGTGAAAGGAGGGTGAGCAGTGGTGGCCGAGTGGTAACGGCTTCAACTTACGAGTTGTAGATCGCGGGTTTAAACCCAGCCAAGCATTCTTTACTACGTACGTTCGTTACTTTGTGTGATTTATTTCATCACCACTGCTTTTAACCCTTCAGATACCGTCAATTAGAGACACAATAGTAAGACAATAGATGCGCGGCCACCGGTGGTCGCTTGGGGATTCATGAATTAAAAAGGGTGAAAGAAAACATCGTGTGGAAACTGGCATGTCCTAGAAACAAACGTTTGAAGACATATAACATTTACCAACCCGCACTGGCCCCGCGTGCGGGTTGGTGGATGTCACGGCCCTTTCTGTTATAAAAGTATCACGTTGCTATACCAAGGCTAAGTAAACTGTTGAGCCAGCTTCAGTTGAATACTTGATTTCTAGGTAAGGCTATAACGTCAATAAAAAGTGATCGTAAGCCTTTCCGGCTATGCATCAGTTAGTTCGGTTTAGGCAGTTTTGATGTGGACACCATTTCCATTTTCTATAACTTTCTTCTCATTTCTTTAATTAAAGTTCTAGCAGTTCTAAAAAGTGTTTTTTTTTTTAAGTCTTCAGCATCCCACCCCGTAAAAGTTCCCTCTCTTCCAGGGGAGGTTTGAGTCTCAACAGTAGGAACATTATAAGGCATACTGAAAGGATGTTAAAACAAACTGAGGGGGCATATTGCTCCAGCGGAGACCTCTCGCGCCGGGCTTTGGTTGAGGCCATGGTCCGGAGCGAGGAGGAATGGCAGGCGGTCGTCTCCTTCTGCGAAGCAGTAATACTAAAAAGGAGGAGGCCGACCGCATCAGGCAACGGCGCCCTCACCACCGCCGCCAGGATTCCGATCCCGATTTCCAGCCACCGTAGACGCGGGCTCGCGGACGGCAAGCCATGGGTAGATCGCTGTCCGACCGTCCGGTAATTGTCCGGACCGAGTCCAAGACGTCGACGGCGCGCACTGCTTCCGCGCGCCTCAAGGAGTTGTCAGCTACAGGAGGGGGCCAGCTGGTTCGAAGCCTACTGGGGCCAGGGTTATCCGAAAGGAAACTCGAGCCCCAGTATGAGGAGGCTAGAAGAAACGGCGTGGGTTTTTAGTCAGTAAGAGTCTGACACTATATACCGCTCCATCCAATTGCGGGAGTTGTCATAAGATGATTTTGCTCACCGTAAGAAAAGGCAGCATTGGACGGCTTCCCGCAAAGTAGACCGATGACTTAGTGAGGATCGCGGAAATCCGATGAAGGCGAGACGCACTGGACCGGGCGTTGTGGCAACGCTTGAGGGAGACTTATTTCAGCAAAGGACGTCTTTTGGCTGAAATCATGATGATGGTGAGTGAAAACCTCCAATTAAAAATACCCCCGACGCATAAAATCTATAAAAAGTAAAAGTCTAATGAGCCCAAACTCGACGTTTTCACTAGGAGGCATTCCAGGGTTCCATCAGCCACTTCCCAGTTCTAGCATCAGGTCTTCGTCATTAGGCTTCTTTCATTGTCATACGAAACGAACAAAACGTTTTTTAAGATAAATCGTTTTTTAAGGTTTATTAAAACACATTCCAAGGTTATGGCTTTTACCTCCAACATCCATCATCAGACCAGCTTGATAGTGTTGACATGTAGGTACATAGTATTTCAAACATTAGGCCACAGATATGTGTTTAAAGTACACATCCATTAAGTGTTCGAGATCCCAGTCACAACCAACAAATGAGCTGATAAGCTTGAACACCTGAACAGATCTTGATATTTTGTATTTAAAAACGATCTCGATAACGTCAACTTTCAAATAAAAAAAAACCGCATCAAAATCGGTCCATTCGCTGAAAAGTGATGCCACAGACCGTTGGGGGTTAAAAAGAAACATAACATCATTATTTACCCGCATTTTATCTAGCTCATTATCCGATAATTCTAATAAAATAAATAACATTAAAAGCCCCTCATTGCAGTAAGAATACACGTAATAGCCCTTAAATCGGTTCGCGCCTTGATTGGCCACTAAACACTCTTCGGGGCTCATCAATAAGTTTTAAGTGTGCTCTTAACCTCATCTCGTAATCCATATAATTTCGTATTTGGGATTAAATCGTGAAACCAGTGATACACTGCTTTGGAAAGTAGACAGCGGTGTGCAAAATAAATTTTAAAATTCAATTCAAAGTTTTCAGTTTATATTATCTGTACTTTTATCACCATGAAATGGCCATACGTTATTACGTCATTCAGCTGTGTAAATTAAAGCGACAGCTGTCAACTGTTAACTGATCGGCCATACTGAGCGCATTTTTTTACACAGGCAACTGACGTCATGACAGAGTAAATATAGCGGTCACTGCGTTCTGCATTACGCGCGAAATTTAAAAATGTAAATTTTAAATGTATGTTTAGGGTAGGTACTTAGCATCTAAATGAAAATGTTGTGTATTTTTTTTGTAGTTTATTAGCAGTTTGTAGGAGGTAATTTATGGAAGTACTGGTCCGATCGCTAAAATTTTTCCCTTATAGAAAGCTGCTTTATTCTTGAGTGATATAGGCTATATTTTAAGTATTAGGTATAGCTGGTTTATCTACAACGCATTAATGGTCTTTTTGTTTTGCTATGATAACCTTCACTGTTTCAACACTAAACAATTATAAAAGGTCGTAAAACTTAATTTTATTACTCATTTTTACGGCATACCTATTGTTGGCGATGTCTTGTTTTGTTTAAAAAGAGATACTATTCAAATGATGATGGATTGTTTAATTTATTTCATTTAAATTGTTTTATTTGTCATAAAACAAAGCAAATCTGTGATTTTGACAAGAACTTCATCATAAACCCAAACTAGTTTAGGTTTTTTATAAAAAATCTGGATTGTTACAGGTTTATGATGAAATTGAGTTTAAAATGTGTCATTCCGGTTTTTCATCAAAAAACTAGGTTTTTGATCAAAAACCTAATTTTATGAAAAACCTATGACATATTCACCAAACACACAGAAGTTCACTTAAATAAATTGTTCATCACACTACAGAACCGTGTGTCCCACCCGTCAAGCACATCGCATTAACCCCCACACAATACATTGTGCAGCACCAAATTGATTGATCAATCGAATCCACGTGTACTGACGGCAGCAGATCAAGCCAAACGATTCTTTAATCACTTGGTAATGGCGGATGGTTGAGGGGATCGGATGGAGCGCAGTAAATTGATTGTAATTGTTGATAAATGTGAAAAATTCTTCTTTGAGTTGAAATTAAATTCTCATATTCATGGCGTAAACAGATGCGGTACCAGCCCGCACTAGGCCCGCGTGGTGGATTACGTCCCATTCCTTTTTCTAGAGAAGAGGCTTGAGTCCTAGCAGTGAGAACATTAAAAGGCTGATTATGCTATGCTATTAACATAAAATATGAACAAAATAACAATTAGGTAAGATCAGCCTTTGAGTTGTAGCGACGTCTATGACGCCAAATAAGAACTACGAAGAAGATACGAAATCCTGCATCGCGCAATCAAAGTTCTCCGCGCGATTTGAACATATATGACAGCCCGACATCAACTATCGGGCAGTCGCCCACCAGACTATAACATCCTGTCTGGTCGTAGGATCCTCCCTATCCAACGGAGGTTTGCGGGACTTTACTCTCTGTTCCGAATACCTCCAAAGAGTCATACAAAGTATTAAGTAAACAAATCTATTTCTAATCTGTTCAATTCAAATAACTCTTTAAGAATATAGAACTGAATCGTCCATATAAATATTTATCCACTCCAAACGTGTTAACTGAACAAGTTTCTAAGTAAACTCTCAGTGCACTTTAATCATAAGCACCTCTCTAACATCTTAAAGGATTTTCTGAGCTTAAATACTTGCATTATACTTTGAAGTTCTTTTTTATTAAATACCAATTTGGAGAAGGTAGAAAAGTCTTGGATTAGAAAAGAACTATAATAAAGTATTAAGTTAATTATTTATTTAGATAATTTTCAAAGTAATAACCACCACAAGGGTAGTTCATTAAGGTTAAGTAAGGCTTGCCAGGGTTGGTTTGAGGATGGGTAGCAAGAGAGCAGTGGTGATGAAATAAATTCACAAAATAGCCTGGCCCTTTGACCCGCGGCCTACAATTCGTAAATTCCATTACCACTCGGCTACCACTGCTCTCCGTATTAATAGCATGTCTTTAACTAATTGAAATGGCGTTACGCCGTATCACGTTAAAGTAAATAAAAAGTGGTTGAAAAGCGGAACTATTGAGCATTTCGCGTTGTGCTGGGTTGGATTCCTGGATAACTTAAAACTACTGGAAACAATGTGTATATTCTTTAGGTAAACATCTGCCTAATCCCATAGGTGATAAAGGCGTGTTATTTGACAAGCTTTTATTTAGTTTCACCTGTCCCGATGTTTGTCTGTAATCAAATCTTAAAAATTAAATTTGATCCACTTCCGGCTACCGATTGAGCTGAAATTTTGCATGCATGTATAAATCAGATGACCATGCAAATTTTTTAATAGATGGAGCTGATCCGATGATGGAACCGGAAGGTATATAGGAGCTTCGTAGTTAAACGATACAACCCCATCGAGTTTGGGCTCGTATGATTCGTCTTGATGAGTATTAATTAAATATGTATGTATACCGAGCTGTAAAAGCTTGTTATGAATAAATGATTTTCATTAAAAGCTTGTTTAGCAATAGGCATAGCATAGCATAGTCAGCCTTATAATGTTCCCACTGTTGGAACTCAGGGCTCCTCTCTAGGAGAGGGAATGAAAATTGTATTAATAATAATTGAGAGCAGTGGTGATGAAATAAATTACCGAAAGTAATGCGCCTAGCTGGGTTTGAACCTGCGACCTACAAACTCGTAAGTCCGTTATTACTCGGCCACCATTGCTCTCAATAGCAATAGGGCTGTCTACAATACAGCATGGAACTCAAGACATTAATGTATATCTGTCATCACAAATTCAAGTACTACATGAAGTCCATGAGAGCGACACAATCCATGCAATATAGTCGGCCATGTTGGAATATTGCTCGCGAATTGAATTCTCTTGTAATCGTATCGACGCGGTCTGTTTCTCGGTCAGCGCTTGTAATGGTACACTATTATGGCTATGTATATTGTTTTATTATACACAAGACATACCCTATTTAAGGTTCTACAGGACAAAACTGAACTTAATTTTAAATCTATACTAATATTATAAAGACGGAAAATTTGTATTTATGTGTAATGAATAAACTCAAAAACTACTGTGAAGATTTCAAAAATTCTTTCACCATTGGAAAACTACATTCACCTTGAGTAACATAGGCTATATATTTTATTGCCCGTGCAAAGCCGGGATCAGCCCCTAGTTAGAAATATATAAGTATGTTTATCAGTGTTCTAGTACTCATAACACACGCTCTGCTTAGCTTGAGACTAGACGGCGTTGTGTGATAGTTGTGGAATATTATTAATAATGTACTTTAAAAATAAAAACACAATAGTATTTTTTTATTGTAATTTTCTGGTGAGAAATTTCCCTTTTACTCACTTTAACTACCCATATATTCCTTCTTTGCCATTGAGTTCTAAGACCACGGGTTCTCTTTTCGGCAGTTAATCCAGAGCTTCAGCAGGGTTTTGATGGCATCTCTTTGAGACACGCGTGAAGCACAACCCACCGTCGACGACTTGAGCTCACTCCCGATATCAAAGTACATGCTTTCTTAAATTATTACCAAAAAACAATATTCATTATCTACTTGTAACATTCAAATATATTATTAATTTAAATAAGTTATTCAAAATTATTTTCTCAACTAAAATTTAGTTTGAATTTAACATTCAAAAGCTTACCCACTTAGCACTCATTTTGCACAAATGATAATCTTACTACTAAGAAAGGATTTAAATTATTTTTGAAGTCAATGACTGCTTCAATAATAAAATCTATCTTATTTATGTAAATGGCATGCTTCTATTTCAAAGATTTGTTTATGAACTTTATAACTCTGTAGGAGTCTCCGTGGTAGGAGTATTTCTTTTAAATAATTACACCAAGCAATGATTTTAGCTTTTTCACTCATGAATAAAGCTGCTTTCTATCAATGAAAATATTTTAGCAATCGGATTTACAGAAATGACCTCCTACAAACAATAAAATTAAAACAGCAAAAAAACAAACTATGCCTCTTTAGAATATTAGTGTAGATTTTTTTTTAATTAACTCTTCAATCGTGATAACGTTTAACGAATTTAAACGTTAAACGTTTATTATTATATTATTATTATTATATTTTATGACCTGTATCTATCACCATACTTCAATCAAATAAATAATATTATCATTTTCATTTTACCTTTTAAAGCTCTTATGTTTGCCTGACTTGATTCAAATGTGTCATGTGTATAAAAAAATCGTAACTATGTAGATTTTTATTGAATATCGGCGTAGAAAAATGAAAACTCAGGGAACTTGTACTTGATATTGTTGCATTTATTTACTACCAGCTAGTTTCGTTCGAGTAAAAATAGAATATTATCCTAAGAGAAATGACTTAATAGACTCTAGATTAGTGGACTATAAACTCAAGATTTCAGGATTTTAGGTCCTTTCTTAGGATTACGGCTGGAATAATCCAGCTATAATCTATCTAAAATCTCATGAAATCTCAAATTTTGTAGAATTTTCAATAAAATACAGTTCAGGTACACTAGTTAAATAAACTAAAATAACAAATGTGTTCAAAAGTTTAAATACGAATACATACAAACTTTTCTCTCTATAATATTGGTCTGCAATAGAGTGCAGTTTTACAAGAAATAATTTTCAAACACCAAATCGTTCCACAAACTGGCCACTAAAGTACTAAGGATGCCAAGAAAATATTTCATCCAAATAGATGGGATTGCGCAAAGACAATTTAATACAGACGGTCTAGAAGCGATAGAGTTCATCTACGCAAATTTTAGAAAGAGGTAAAGTTTGTTTTTAGGGTTCCTTACCTCAAAAAGAAAAAAGGAACCCTTATAGGATCACTTTGTGGTCCGTCTGTCCGTCTGTCTGTCTGTCAAGACCCATTATCTCGAGAACGCGTGAAAGTATCGAGTTGAAATTAAAACCATGTACTTAAATCTACGGTCCCTCCAAGCTGTGAAAAAATCTAACTTCTAAGTTAAAATAAGAAAGATATGGCCGTTTATGACGCAAAAAACGTATATTTTGATACTTTCAAAGATCGAAATTTATAGGGTACTTTCCGTTGACCCAGAATCCTGAAATTTGGCACAAAGCAAGGTCTTATAGCACAGGTATAGGATAAAATCTGAAAACAGTAAAGTTTAACAACTTTTTTTTGCAATTCGGAAAAACCTTGCACGGAACCCTCAATGCGCGAGTTTTTTTTACAGAAGATACTGGTCTAATTGCCAATTTTTTTTCACCGATAGCAGTTTTTGCTTTATTTCTGAGTATTATAGGCTGTTATATTCTACTAGCTCCAGCATTCGGCTTTGCCCACGTATAATTTGGTTTCTCCATATAAACTTTGGACCCCCGTTTTACCCCTTTAGGAGTGGAGTTTCGTAAAACCCGTTCATAGCGAATGTCTACACCTTATAAGGAACCTACCTGTCAAAATTTAAGTTTGTAGATGTTATAGTTTCTGATTACGAGTAGATTTCGTGATTAATTAGTGAGTGGTATTTCGCTTTTATATAATACTAGCAGCACGTCCTGGCTTTGCACGAGAAATAAAAATAGCCTATGTTACTCAGGGTAAATGTAGCTTTTCAATGATGAAAGAATTTTGAATTCTGCACAGGAGTTTTTGAGTTTATTAATTATTACAAAAATACACATACACAAAAATACAAATGTTCCCTCTTTATAATATAAGTGTAGATGGAGATAGATGGAAAGAGAGGCCAAATAAAAGATAAATTGATTGTGTGACGAGTCATATGAAAGGAAAGAGAGATAATGATACTACGACGGGTGACAAAACAAAATGGAGGAAAAAAACCTGTTGCGCCAATTCCAAGTAATATGGGATAAGGAGCAAGAAGAAAATGTACAATGGTTTCATTTTAGAGTGTCACAACTGCATACAAATCTTACTCTATGCGACCGAAATTCACTAACTGTCGACCTTGGGGAAGCGACTCGCATCCCGTTTCCTCGTGCAGGAAATGAGCACAGCTTTGACGGCCAGACGCCGACCGAAGTATGGAGGCACACCACCACTGTGTATCTACATATCACAGCCAATATAAAGTGCTGGTTTAGATGTTTAGAAACGATGTGTAAGGGTTTTTTTGTTAAAAGTTGCAGTTTTTTTGTTTGACAAAGTTCCATTACTATTCCTACACATGGGCCTCAAAAAAATGCCGCCACAAAAAAAACGCTAGAAGCGGCCAAAAAAAAGCTAGAAGCCGCCGCAGAAAATAGCTGAATCACGTGATAGCTTGTGGCCAGAGAAGCTTGAAGCGGCGTCAAGCGTTTTTTTTTGTAGCGGCGACGTCGTACACGAGCCACAAAAAAGGCCACCTCAAATGAAGCTTGAAGCGGCGTTTTTTTGAGGTCCATGTGCGTTAGGTCAAACAAAGTTTTAAGAAGATGTTTAATCTAGATAGATATATTACCGCTTATAAGCGTAAGTCAGTTAGAGTGCAGATTAAATACTTAATCCGCAATTTATCTGATTAAGTCCGTTAAATTGTAAAAAAAAATGTTTAAGCTCTTACCTATATTTACTAGATAATCTGCAAACTTTCTAGATAATCAGCAGACCAACGGTTATGTATATGGTTAAGTTATAAAACAAGTTCTTTGTTTGAGTAAAGTGGAGATAATCTGCTACTTACTAACCCCGCTAACGGGCTTCAAAAAACGCCTCTTTAAGCTTCATTTTGAGGCAGCCTTTTTGTGGCTCGTGTGCGGCGGTGCCACCACAAAAAAAGCTTGAAGCCGCTTTAAGCTTCTCCGGCCTCGCGCGCTTCAGCTGCTTTTTGCGGCGGCTTCTAGCTTTGTAACCGACTTCGAAAAAGAAGAGGTTCTATATTCGGCTGAATGTATGTTTTTTCTTTATGTGACCGCTTCTAGCGTTTTTTTCGAGGCGGGCGTTTTTTTGAAGCCCGTTTGCGGAGACAATGTGTGTTTTGCACTTTACCAGATTGTACCCGTTGAATTGAACGATAGGTATTGTTTGTTCAACTCTTTACAAAATTTGTTACCCTATACTAAAAATTACTCCTTTATCGAGCGCATTCACAAACATGTACCCTCACATACACAAGATACCTAGGCCACAAAATATATAGATACAGAAGTCAATCTACATACAAAGCGCGGTCGAGCAACGCACACATAGACACCGCACACGCTCTACTTCTCACACAATCCATCCATCTTTTCTTTGGCCCTCCTCTCCCTCTCCACCCATTCACGAGTATACTCATATCTCTTTTAGTAACATGCGTTTCATCCCTCCTCTTTACATGTTCATACCAAGACAAACGATGCCCTTTCAACTTTTCAGTCTGATATATTCATTTCTTACCTCTGATATATTCTTATATCTTTTCTCGTCACACCATCTCCATCTCAGCATTCTCATCCCCGCTACATGCAACTACTACTATCAGCCTGTATGCCATAAAAATATTTGTTCCGTGCAGAAATCAAAACCCGTGACACGTAGCGCTGCTGCAGCCAATCGCTCAACTTTTACACCAGCCGTAGAGACAATTCGTCAAATTGACTTAAAGAATTTGTTTCATCGCATACTCTTTCACAGAGAAATTTAATTTGAGGGAGCACTTAGACTACTAGCCTATTTGAAGACCCCATTATGACTTATACTGGGCGAAGGCTTTTTTTTTTTTTTCTCGACGGGGAAAATCATCTTTGACGAAACCCGCTCTTGGGTGGAGCGGGAGACAGTGTCAGACTCTTACTGACTAAAAACCCCGCGCCGTTCCTTCTAGCCTTCATACCGGGGCACGAGCTCCCTTTCGGACAACCCTGTCCCCAGTAGGCTTCGACCCAGCTGGGCCCCTCCTGCTGCTGACAACTCCTTGAGGCGCGCGGGAACAGTGCGCGGCGTCGACGTCTTAGACTCGGTCCATTACCGAACGATCGGACAGCGAGCTACCCATAGCTCGCCGTCCTCGAGCCTGCGTCTACGGTGGCCGGAAATCGGGATCGGAATCCCGGCGACGGCGGCGAGGGCGCCGTTGCCTGATGCGGTCGGCCTCCTCCTTTGCAAGTATTACTGCTTCGCAGAAGGAGGCGACCGCCTGCCATTCCTCCTCGCTCCGGACCATGGCCTCGACCAGGGCCCGGCGCGAGAGGTCTCCGCCGCCAATCGCCCCCACGAGGGCACGGCGATGCTCCGCCCAGGCAGGGCACACCTCGACGGTGTGCTCCACCGTGTCTCCGGGCGTTGCGCACAGTGGCGACACCCGGGCGTCTCTTCCACTTGAATCCGATGCAGGAACCTCCCGAACTTGCCATGTCCGGTGAGGACCTGCGTCATGCGGAAGGTAAGAACGCCGTGAGGTCTTTCCAGCCACGCCTCAAAGAGGGGACTTACCGCCATAATCGTGGCGTGCCCAACTGGGCGAAGGCTTCACTCTCCCTTTTCTATACACGGCTATCTTCTGCCATTGCGAGCCAGTTCCTCTGGTAAGAATCAAGTTCATCTCTCTACCTTCGTCTTGGTCTGCTACGATGTTGCCTTTTTTTCAGTGGGCTCCTTTAGCTCAAAGTTCATTTTGCTGTAGCAGACATAACCGGTCTCCCAAGACGTCGATGGCGCACACTGTTCCCGTGCGCCTCAAGGAGTTGTCAGTATAGCAGAGGCCCAGCTGGGTCGAAGTTTACTGGGGCCAGGATTATCCGAAAGGGAGCTCGAGCCCGGTATGAAAGCTAGAAGGAACAGGGTGGGTTTTTAGTCAGTAAGAGTCTGACACTATCTCCAGCTCCGCCCAAGAGCGGGGGTTGTCATTGGATGATTCCCCCCCCCCCCATTAAAAAAAGACATCCCACCAAAAACATTTCATGTAAAATGTTGCCAAGCCGACCACATAAGGTTTGCCCTGTGAAAACGATATCCGATCTCATGTAGAGCTACGCTTCTGAATCTACACGGCCTAACTCTACCGACCCTAACTTCACAAATCCTACATATATCAGTAAAAATGTACGGACGGTAACTGGATGACCGGACATGGGGTATATTACCTTAGTATATCTTAAAAAGACTGCTAATAGTTAAAATCTTAATACTCCAAACTAAGTGTACTCCTTACCTAATAGCTCTAACTGAAAACGTACACAGCTCATAAATAACCGAAGGTTTAACGTACGAATTGTTTTCTATTAAATTTTCAACAACTAATAACTATTCGTTACGTAGTTGTACAGTTTTGGTCGGTTCGCCTTAGTTTTGAATAATGGGCGACATGAAGTGAAATGGAAGTTGTAATGCATTGTGGTACTTACTCGAGTTTGTCCGTCTAAAGTTTGTTTTTTTCTTTCTTTTGGCTTCAGACAGTCTGAGCATTGCGCCAGTGTTTGGTTTACAAATAATTTAGTTTTTGGTACATAATACAGGCACTTTATTTTCCACTAGCCTTTGCCCGCTTATATAAAATAGATAAATTGATTAATTTGATTTCATCATCAACGTTACATCTTAACTCTTCAAACGTGATAATTAGACACACAATAGAAAGACATTGGATGCGCGAACGCCAGCGTTCGCTTAGGCTTTAATGAATTAATGTCATTGCATGATAAAAAACAAAATTTTCAACCTAGGTTAAGAGTTTGTTAAATTGAATAATGTTGAATTTTAATGTTATTATTTTACAATATGACATGAACGTTTGTTTGGCCGCTATCTCATTTGATGGGAAGCGTCGATACGGTCACAAAATATATAGGTACAGAAATCAATCTACATACAAAGCGCGCTCGAGCAACGTACACATAGGCACCGCTCACGGACACGATATCTCGGAGCGCCTCGGCCCCCTCGTCGAACAGTTCCAGCTCAAATGCTTATTAGTGTGTGTCCACCAAGCGTAGGTATAAAAAGTGAAGTACATGAGATTGTCTTCAGCACCTATTTATTTTGTGATGGGGTTGACAATGGAGCTCACATACCTAGACGTAACCTATTCACTCTTTAGTTAAAGATCTCTAGGATTGTAGCTATCAGGAAACACAGACTTCGGCAGGAACACACAACACAACTCCTTAGCTGTCGCACTATGAATGTTTTTCTATTCCTAAGTTTGTTTGAATGAGTAAGAAAACTTTTTACTATCGTATACTTTGATTCATCTGATAAGGAAATTGTATTACAGTGCTGATATTCAATTCGATTCATAGTAAACCTCAATATTCTGAGCAACTGAAATTGGAAACTGTCTATATTCCATTATTTCGACGAAATTCTCAAAGCCTTGGTTTTGAACTGATATATTAGATAACTGGAGTAATAACTGCAATATGCCACGAGGACTGAGAGATCTTAGGTAATAGGTAAAACAGGCTGTTATCCGCAACTCCACGACTAAAGCGCGTATTTTGCGTATGGGTGGGACAAATGAGTTATTCGATCCACCCCAGCTCCTCCAAAAAGGCCAGCAGCGACTTGTTGTTGCTGACCACTTCAGGAAGGTTACCTGGGTTACCGAAGTGCTTAGCCCTGTTTCCAGCGACCACAGGGCAGCTTAGAAGCAGATGAGCTGCTGTCTTTTCCTCCTCCATGCAGGCTCTGCAGAGAGGACTATCCGTAACTCCTACGACAGAAAGGTGCTTGTTAAAGGTCCCGTCCCGTCCCTGAGAGATCTTTTATTTTATAGTAGAGTGTTTTCAACTTGCACTTGCCCAAATTTTTTTTAAGTGGATAACGATATGTAATTTATCTATAACTAGCTTTTGCCCGCGCGGCTTCGCTCCCGCTCTTCCCTACTCCACCCTACTATACCCAACTCTACCCTACTCTACCCTACCCTACTCTACCCTACTCTACCCTACTCTACCCTACTCTACCCTACTCTACCCTACCCTACCCTACTCTACCCTACCCTACCCTACCCTACCCTACTCTACCCTACCCTACCCTACCCTACTCTACCCTACCCTACTCTACCCTACCCTACTCTACCCTACCCTACCCTACTCTACCCTACCCTACCCTACTCTTATTTTTTTTCCATAAGAACCTTGTCCTCACGATAACAATCACAACAAAAAAAAATCAGCCAAATCGGTCAAGCCGTTTTCATGCCATGTCGTGACAACGAAAAACGGGGCTCATTTTTATATATATAGATAGATATGTATGTATTTAGAAATATATACGTATGTTTATCAGTTGTCTAGTACTAATAACACAAGCTCTGCTTAGTTTAGGACTAGATGGCATTGTGTGATAGTTGTGGATTATTCATCATCATTTCAGCTGACAGACGTCCACTGTCGGATATAGGCCTCTCCCAAATGTCGCCACAATGATCGATACAATGCGTCCCGCATCCATCGGATTCCCGCAACCTTCACCAGGTCATTGGTCCACTTTGTAGGAGGCCCACAGGCTCCAGAACCTTTCGGCCCCAACCACTTAAGTTTGCCCATTGCCACTTAAGTTTGGAATATTATCATCCAATGACATCACTCGTTCTTGAGCGAAGCGAGAGGGCGTGTCAGACTTTTACTGACTAAATACCATTCCTATTCCTGCTTTTCCTTCGTTCCAAGGCCCCAGGGTTCTCATGCGGGTACCAAAGAACCACAAAGTGAACACACCTTCCTCAAAACTATACACCTACCCATAATAACCTTAGAGTGGCGCTTTGCACCATCCCAAAGACCCCTAATTAAGTTCCACGAGAACTGTTTAACTTGTATTAAATACCTATGTACCGTATTACGTAACACAAGTTTGAGCCATAAGTAAGTTTTAAGTACTGTCAAAGTAGTTTGCTTTGACTTAATGTTGGTTAGCTTTGGCTGGAGTAAATACCTACTTGAAATTTGACTAAGTGAGAGATTCTTGTAAATGGTGTTTATACTTCATTTGTTTAGTAATAATCTTTGTATTCTTTTATACGATTCTTTTTAATTCTATGGAAAGAGCAATTTTTAGGAAAATTTGCTATGACCATCGGACAGACAAAAGACAGGCACACGGGTTTTTTTATGGTGGGATAATCATCTAATGACAGCCCCCGCTCTTGGGCAGAGCGGGAGCTAGTGTCAGACTCTGAACGTCTAAATACCCACCCCGTTCTTTCAAGCCTTCATACCGGGGCTCGAGTTATCTTTTGAAACTAACCCTGGCCCCTGTAGGCTTCGACCCAGCTGGGCTTCTGCTGTTGCTGACAACTCCTTGAGGCGTGCGGGAACAGTGCGCGCCGTCGACGTCTTGGGCTGGTCCGGACAGTTACTGGATGGTCAGACAGCGAGCTACCCATAGCTCGCGGTCCGCAAGTCCACGTCTACGGTGGCCGGAAATCGGGATCGGAATCCCGGCGGTGGTGAGAGGGCCGTTGCCTGATGCGGTCACTGAAGGTCTGCATTCGGTAGTATCCTTGAAAAAACCTAGATGCCATCCCAATGAACATGAAGGCATTGTAGGCAATGCAATAGACATAATATGGCTGAAAAGTGATCTCTACTGAGATGATGACGGATAAAAAACACAATTATAAAATAGGAGATTTGTAAGATGAATTTAACTAATATCTGTTGCTTGGTTATCTTTTCTTTCTAAATTTATTTTCCCTGCAGCAAAAGCCTCTTCCAACAATTTTCTCTTTACCTTTTTTGAGACACGTTCCACATAACAACCCTTTACTAATTAAAACAGTATAAAACATGGCATTTTGGAGGTAAGTGGAACAGAGAGTAAAGTCCCGCAAACCTCCTTTGAAAAGGGAGGATCCTCCGGCCAGACAGGATGTTATAGTCTGGTGGGCGACTGCCCGATAGTTGATGTCGGGCTGTCGTATATGTTCAAATCGCGCGGAGAACTCTGATTGCGCGATGCAGGATTTCGTGTTTTCTTCGTAGTTCTTATGTGGCGTCATAGATGTCGCTACATCACTCCCCTCTGGAGATCGGAGATCGATGGTTCTTGATGCTTCTTGATGTGTGCCAGGCCAGCGGTAGGTTGGTTCCAGTGAGTCGGAACCGATGCCGCATAGTTCTCGGTGAGTCGGAACTGTCTGCGGTGATGCCCCAGTGAGTCGGGGTGTTGCTATCCCAGTGAGTCGGGATAATGCCCCAGTGAGTCGGGGTGATGATGTCCCAGTGAGTCGGGATGATGCCCCAGTGAGTCGGGGTGGTGCTGTCCCAGTGAGTCGGGATGATGCCCCAGTGAGTCGGGGTGGTGCTGTCCCAGTGAGTCGGGATGATGCCCCAGTGAGTCGGGGTGGTGCTGTCCCAGTGAGTCGGGACGATGCTGCAGTCTCCAGTGGGTCGGAGTAGTGCTGCTGGCTCCAGTGAGTCGGAGCGGTGCTTGTGCGACGTAGGGCTTGAATGCTGGCGTCGACCAGGTGAGATTCTTCATGGCTCTTCATATGACTGGCCGAAGGTGCGGTGTGCCAAGGTCGCTGATGCGGCTGAGGTGGTGACCAGGTATGACCAGGTAGGCATACTGATGGTCAGGATACCCTTAGCCGAGGGTGCTGGCTGTATGGCTCGATGCTCGAAAGCTTGAGGAAGTGATGATGACGTCACGAAGTAGTAGCTTCACGAAGGCTGCGCTGACGTTCTTTGTCGAGGGTCACCAGTTTGGGAGTATGCGGAACAGAGAGTAAAGTTCCACATACCTCCGTTGAAAAGGGAGGATCCTCCGACCAGACAGGGTGTTATAGTCTGGTGGGCGACTGCCCGATAGTTGATGTCGGGCTGTCGTATATGTTCAAATCGCGCGGAGAACTCTGATTGCGCGATGCAGGATTTCGTGTTTTCTTCGTAGTTCATATGTGGCGTCATAGATGTCGCTACAGCATCAAAAAACTCTTCCGCATCGATATCTACTAGTGGCCAAAAAAACTGGTTACATTACCACACTCATCATCATCTTCCTGCCCTTATCCCGTTTTATTTGGGGTCGGTGCAACACGTTTTTTTCTTCCATTCTGTCCTGTTGCTCGTCACGCTATCACTAACTCCCTTTTTATTCATATCACTTCTCACACCATCCATCCATCTTTTCTTTGGCCTCCCTCTTCCTCTCCATCCATCCACATGTAAATTCATAACTCTTTTAGCAACATGCGTTTCATCTCTCCTCTTTACATGACCATACCAAGACAAACGAGTTCCTTTCAACTTTTCAGTCACTGGCGCCACTTTCAAACTTCCCCTAATATACTCATTTCTCACTTTATCCATTCTGGTCACACCACACATCCATCTCAACATTCTCATCTCTGCTACATGCAATCTTTTTTCATCCGTCTTTTTCACAGCCCAACATTCTGATCCATACAGTATGACAGGCCTTATCACAGATTTGTAGATTTTGCCCTTCAACTTGAGGGGCATCCGTGGATCACAAGTTGTTCTCGTGACCTGTCGCCATTTCATCCATCCTGCGTTGATCCGATGAGTTACGTCCCGGTCTACCTCACCATCCCCTTGGACGAGCGACCCGAGATACCCAAAGTCGGAACAAATCGGTATAGGCGTTCCGGCGAGAGCTAAAGGCACTGGAGTGGAGAGACCGCCGAAATCGCAGAACAAGTACTCCGTTTTGGTTCTACTCAATTTCAGGCCAAAACTTTCCAGTCTGTGCCACCACACCTCCAATCTGTTCTGGACCTCTAGGCCACTCTCGGCAACCAGCCCAATGTCATCGGCAAACAACATACACCAGGGAGCCTCTTCCTGAATGTCCGACGTCAGAGCGTCCATTATCATCAGGAAGAGGTAAGGGCTGAGAGCCGACCCTTGGTGTAAGCCGACAGCCACATTGAAGCTGCCAGTAGTACCCACTGTAGACCGGACTTGGGTACTGCACCGACTGTACATCGCTCGGATCAACTGCACATACTTCCCAGGCACACCTTTCTCCTTAAGGGCCCACCACAGAACCTCACGAGGTACCCGGTCGTATGCCTTTTCGAGGTCAATGAATACCATGTGCAAGTTTTTATGCACACCTCTGTATTTTTCGCAAAATGGCATCCGTTGTACCCCGACCTGGCATAAAACCGAATTGGTTCTGTGAAATTTCACTCTCTTCTCTCAGTCGCCTTTCAATAACTTTCTCCCAGGCTTTCATAGTATGTGACATTACCACACTATATGTCCTTATTCTCTGTCCTAGATAAAAACCAGCCCTGGGGTCACATGAAGTATCAACAAGGTGTTTAGATAGTTCTTTAAACAATTTGTGAGCACTCAGACCTTATAATCTCAAAGTTTTAACCCCAAATGGTACGGAAATATAAAAGATAAATTAGAATAAGTGGAACCCTTTCCACTTATCACCAGTTTGATAAGTGGAAACCTTTTATTTTTTCAAAATGGTGATATTTAATAAAAAATAACCCAATTTCATGAAAGTCTAATGGGAAATCGTCATTAAGTAACTGTAATTTTTGAAGCACTGATCCACCAATTGAACCGTTTATATAACGTACTAAACTCGCATTTAATGAATACATTGATAAATACTTTTTTGTATTGATAAACAAGCAGCTCCATCGAGACTTGGCTAGTTTTTTACAGAATGTTTTTGGTGGGATAAATGAATTACACTTAGTATATCTGTAATTAACTACATCTGCAGGAGGACCAAGGTAGGTATATGAGCAAGATTATGTCAGTTGTGACAGGAGATGAGCTGTCACGAAGGAAATGTGGGACATAGTTCCAGCGATGGACGGCAGTTCCAAAAAAAGAAACATCATTACATACCTTGTATATTTGTGCCTCACACAGTCGTATAAAAACTATAAAAATGCATTATTATTATCTTCTCTGACGGAATCCCATATTGAGAGTTTGATAATATCACGACATCAAAGCTATCTACATTCGTGAAATACTGTCGTGTACATTTCTAAAGTTCTATCCTACAAGACTAACCAATCGTTTACGGCACTAGGTTTAAACACACATGGTATATGTGTGTTTAAACTTAGTACCTAATGTTAACTAAGTTTAAACACACATATACCGCTGTACTGAATACAGCTTTCAGACAGCCTGTCGAAGCGCATATCACGGTCGAAAGCACAACAACACTCGCACACCTGATGCGTGTCACTCCCGATAGATGTCACTGTTCGTTATACGAACGTGGACACCGAACTAGAATTTGATTAGTTGCACGGACCGATGGGTTTTCGTTTGTTTTCAGTATTTTTTCTGTGACTTTGTTTTATTTTTTTTACGTCTTAATTAAAACTAGCTTCTGCTAGTGGCTTTTCCCGTGTGAAAGGAGTTTTCTCCATGCAAAATTTGGCGCCCCATTTATTCCTTTTAAGAGGGAATTTTGAAAAATCCTTTCTAAGTTCTCGTCCACTTCATATAAGGAAACCTTGTGCATTACACACTAGTCCACTAGGACTAGAAGAGTGTAATGCACAAGGTTTCAGATCGACACATAAACGCACAGCGATAACTTAGTAGTTTTAACTGTGCGTTGATTTGTCAATATGTCAGTTTCTCCATTTATATCTACACTAATATAAAGAGGTAAAGTTTGTTTTTTGTTTTTTTATTTGTACGAAATAATCACTGGAAGTACTGATCCGATTACTAAAATACTTTCACCGATAGAAAGTTGCTTTATTCCTGAGTGACATAGGCTATTATTTGATGTACGCGGGCGAAACTGCGAGCAAAAGCTAGTATGTTATATAAATATATAATGCTTCTTTAGCTATCCTCAAGAAAAGATAATCAATTTTAATTTATTATGGTGGGAAATCATCCAATGACCTCTTCCGTTCTAGAAAGGCGTGAAATGTCAGACTTTTATTAACTAAAGCCACGTATGTTTCTTTGCCTTTCAGAACCCCTGGTTTCCCTTTCGCATGCCAACCTAAAGGTTTGGCTCTGCTGGGTCCCTTCGGTTTTGCTACCATCTCTTTAAGGCGCACCGTCGACGACTGGGTTTGGTCTAGAAGGTCTGGCAGGCCGGACGGTAAGCTCCCTATTGTTCGTCGTCCACAAGCCCACGCCTGCAGTAGCTGGACTTTTTGGTTTCATTTTATTAAGTATATACGACTACAATTATGGTTTTAAAATATAGAAACCGTCAAATATGAAAACTATATTTTACTGAAAATCTATTTTAGCTGAAGCACGAAAATAGAAAATCTCATATACACCTAAACAGTATTCGATTATAAAAGCAAAACCAACTAAATTCTCATATGGTTCGAGTTAATAAAGACCATGTTGGACTGGACTGGAAGCCCAGGGGACGGCAAACGTGCGACTGTAGTGAGGTCGAATGAAAGGATTCGACGGCACATACTATTGTACCCAGTGAGTTGGGTTAATATGAAATGGAGAATTGTATTTTAGATACGATGATATAGTTGTTACGATAAAATAAGATGAATAAGAAAAATGGAAGATGAAAATTACTTACCATCGTATAAATAGACATTTTGATAAATCTGTAATTTTGAATTATAATTTGATATATAATATACTATTCCACAACTATCACACCACGCCGTCTAGTCCCAAGCTAAGCAGAGCTTGCGTTATGAGTACTAGACAACTGATAAACATACTTATGTTTCTAAATACAAACATATTACAGATATATTACACCTAGACACAGAACAAATGATTATGCTCATCACACATATTTGTCCTGATGGGAATCGAACCCACGACCTCCGGCTTAGCAGTCAGGGACACTAACTACTAGACCAACAGGCCAGTCATATAGAATAAAATCTAAGTATCTCTTTGTTATGTCAAATAGCATTGTTTTATTAAATGCATGAAAGTATATTGGATACACATAAAAAATATGCAATTTTTAAAAAGGTTTTATCTATTTGACTATCGCTTTTTCCAGCTAATGTCCGAAAAGCGGGGCCAATTTTGTTAGGATGTTCATTAATAGACAGCTGATGCTAAAAGGATTAACTTAAGTTAACAATTAACCATTTGCCTGCTGCAATATTTTCATCCGATTATAATTTGGGTATCTTTAAGGCTAGAGTTTATAGGCTCTTAAAAAACTAAAGTGATGCAATCGTTGATTGCATCACTGCTTATCATCAGGTGGAATCGGAGTCAAGCACGAGTTTATATCAAACTAGCTTTTGCCCGCAGCTTCGCCTGCGTAGATAAAATATAGTTTATGTCACTCAGGAATAAGGCAGCTATCGGTGAAAAAATTTTCGCAATCGGATCAATACTTTTACAGATTACCTCCTACAAACAAAAAAAAAAAACATACTTTACCCCTTTATTATATTATTGTTTATAAAAAAAAAATTCTTGAGTTCCATGCAATATAAAAATATGAAATTGTAACAAACGGCATTGAGCTGTTTTAGGAGCATGAATTCGGGATGCGGGAACCAACTTGTACATCATCATCATCATCGTCATTATCAGCCTTTTTAATGTTCCCACTGCTGGGACTCAGGCCTCCTCTCTAGGAGAGGGAATGGGCCGTAATCTACCACGCGGGCCTAGTGCGTGTTGGTGGATGTCACATGTCTTCGAATTTTTGGTTCTAGGACACGCTGGTTTCCTCAAGTTTTCCTTCACCGTTTTGAGAACAGTGGTGATGAAATAAATTACACAAATTAATGCACCTGGCTGGGTTGCGAACCTGCGACCTACAACACGTAAGTCGGGGCCATTACAACTCGGCTACCACTGCTCTCACTTGTTAGCTGTAACAAAAATACATTAATTACACGTCAATTTTTTCGTCAATTTAAGCCGGTGTTTCCTAGCTGACTACCCTGAAAAGAAACACTGTAACAAACTCAAAGGTCAAACTCTCTTTTATAATTCCGCACAGTAAGAACACAATGGTCTAATCAAAGCAAAGTCCTGATTGTTAACTGACTTATCAACGCCCAACCCAAACCTTTAGACTTAGAAAGCTTAAAATTTTACACAGAAGTTTCTTTTATGTATAAAGAATAAGAAAGGATTTTATAAAATTCACCTTTTAAGGGATTGTAAAGGGGGTCAAAAGTTTGTGTAGACATTTCTACTTTCTCGCGGGCAAAACTTGGTATAGGCCATGGTCTGGAGCAAGGAGGAGTGGCAGACAAACGCCTCCTTCTGCGAAGCAGTAATGCTAGCAAAGGAGACGGAAACAGGCGCGAGAAAACGACCCTCACGCTATTGCCACCGGGATTCTGATCCCGATTTCCAGTCACCATAGGCGCGGGCTTGCGGACGGCGAGCGTGTAATTGAATGAAGTGAATTGTGTTCACATAATAGAAGCAACATAAAATAATGTAAACAAACATTATATGTAACACATAATATGATTTAAAAGAGTGTCCATGGAGTTTCTTGCACGTTCTTCTCCATAGAGATCTACGCTTTGGAACGTGCAATTTAGCTTCACTTTTCTTGGACTGACCGACATTTGACTATTCAAAAGTGCCTACATTTGGTCTATTTGAAATAAATGATTTTGAATTTGAATTTGAATTTGAGCAATGGGTTGCTCGCTATCCGACCGTCCGGACCGAGCCTAAGTCATTGACGGCGCGCAGTATTCCACGCGCGTCTGAAGGACATGTCAGCAAAATGTAGGGACCTAGCAGGGTCGAAGCCTACTGGGGCCTTAGGTGCAAAAATGAACCCTTAGGCACTCAGGAGTAGGTTATAGTCAGTAAGAGTCTGACACGCCCTCCCGCTATGACCTAGACGGAAGTAGCTACAGCCATTTTTTTCACAACCAGTGAATTCAGATCAATCAATTTCACTTGTAACCATCCGACAAGTTTTCCTTCCACGAGAAAAACATTCGAATCATCTCAATACTGTCAATCAAGACGTTCTTTTATATAAATCCAAAACTAACTCCGTTCCTCACGTAGAGATACACAATTGATTTCGTCCCGAACTTATATTTGAATAATGACGCCTTTCAAAAGAGTTATTTTTAGGTTAAACTTTCTGGTTACCAGACTTTATTATTTTGTGAGATATTATGTACATTTTTCTGGTATAACACACAAAAAAAAATTTTTTTTTTCCTCTATAATTTTGTTTGGTTGGATAAACTTAGGTGAGGTTTTACCCAGCTCTGCGACTACCTAAAATGTTATTTATATCCACCACAGTGGTGTAGCGACATCTACGGCGTCACATAAAAATTAGTTCTGCATCGCGCAATTAAAGTTCTCCGCGGGATTTGAACGTATAGAAAAACCCGAGGTCGTCTGCTGGGCAGTTGCCCACCAGACATAACACTCCTCTGGTCGGAGGGTCCCTTTTCAACGGAGGTTTGCGGGACTTTACACCCTGTTCCGCATAGATCCAAAGTGGTTATTAAATAATATTTGAATATGACATTCTTTATGTTTAACCAAAACAAAGTAAAGAGGCTAAATCTGAAAATTAAAAAAAAAATACAATTTAAATTTCGAACTTTATTTTTCAGGCGGGAAATCTCTTAGGACTTCTCCCGCTCTTCGTGTCGGACTTCTACTGACTAAAATCTACCTACTTCTACGTTCCTTCGTTGCCTTACATTCCAGAAAGGAAAACCCAGGGTGTGGTTTCCTTCCAGAAGCGAATCAAATTTAAACAAACTGAGATTGATTTTTCCCACTATAGAATGAAGCAAAAGAGCATATCAGACTGGCGTTCCAAGACCACGATATTATATTACGATATTATATACGATACGATATTATATATTATATTATTATTAGTATAACATAGCTTAATCAGGCTTATAATGTTCCCGCAGCTGGGGTTTAGGCCTCCTCTCTAGGAGAGGGAATAGGCCGTAATTCACTACATGGGTCTACTACTACTACTTGGTGCATAGTTCCAGGATATGCCGTTTCCCTCAAGTTACACGGTTGCCTAGAAATAACATAGACACTCTTGATTTAAAGACCATTAAGTTGTAGTTATCGGGAACAAAAACTCCCCAGATGTAATAAGAAGGTACCTACAGATTATCGTACCGCCGCCGTGTCCTCGTGGGGGGCGATTGGCGGCAACTATCTCTGTGCACCGTGTCTTGGTACAGGCCTTGGTCCGAAGTGAGGAGGAGTGGCAGGCGAACACCTCCTTCTGCGAGGTAGTAATGCTATCAAAGGAAACGGAAGCAGGCGCGAGAGAACGACCCTCACGCTATTGCCGCCGGGATTCTGATCCCGATTTCCAGTCACCATAGGCGCGGGCTTGCGGACGCCGAGCAATGGGTTGCACGCCATCCGACCGTCCGAACCGAGCCCAAGTCGTTGACGGCGCGAAGTGTTCCATGGCCAGGTGCAAGAGCGAGGGAACAGCTCTCTATACCCAGCTGCCGGGATCCCGATCCCGATTTCCGTTCCCTATAGATGCGGGCTTGCGGACGGCAAGCAATAGTTAGCTCGCCGTCTTACCGCCCGGTAACCGTCCGGACCGACCCTAAATCGTCCAAGGCTTGTACTGTTCCACTCGCGCCGTATATACAACCGTAGGGGCCCAGCAGAGCCGACGCCTACTGGGCCCAAGGGTCTGTTTCTGAAAGAAAGACTTGGCTATGGTATGAAAGGCGAAAACGCAAGAACAAGAGTAGGTTTTTAGTCAGTTTAAGTCTGAAATATCCTCGCGCCCTGCTCAAGAGCGTAGATTTTCCCAACTACGAAAAAAAATATCCTACAGAGTATATTTGCCTTTATAAATGGGGTTTGCTATAAATAACTTCTTGGAAGCTGATATTTCTAGCCAAACTTAAAGGTCAAATAGGCGTTAAGTTATCAAATCAAGTTACACTATAAACCAATCAAGCAAAAGTTTACTAAAGGGTTAGTTGATGTTCATAAAGGCCGCTACGACAGCAATAACTCAAATTAATTTAATCAAGAAACCCAAATAGTCACTGAAAACTCTCGAAAACACTTGATCAAAACAGTATACGCACATCAAATCAAGTTTGGGTTCACTTAGTAAACTTTGGACACTTAATTATTCCTTCTGCGAAGCAGTAAGGGGCAACGGCGCTCTCGCCGCGGCCGCCGGGATTCCGATCCCGATTTCCGGCCTCCGTTGACGCGGGCTTGCGGACGGCGAGCCATGGGTAGCTCGCTGTCCGACCGTCCGGTAACTGTCCGGACCGAGCCCAAGACGTCGACGGCGCGCACTGTTCGTCACGTGTAGACGTCTGTAAGACCTGACGCAAGCGTATCAAGCACCCCCGGCGCCTGATCCCGCTCCTCTCTGATATTGTACGATCGCTTGCTTTGCATAGACTACGAGTATTTAGAACGCACGCTTTATTTTTGTATGAAAATCTGATGAACTAAAATATGATTATTATTTTTTTCAAGTCATAGAACAATATAGAGGTTGCTTGTGTAATACGAATAATCCTTTATATTGATTGATAAGATAATTACTTAAATGAACGTAAACAAGAGGCCCAAAATAGTTGCGGAAAACACTCGATGGCTCTTAATAAATACAAATACACTTGAAGTTGTCTCGGACGTGTTAACAAATACCAATTCACCCCTTAGGCTGTAAACGGCAAATCGACCATGACCTAAATAAATCCACCTCGTTTCGGAAACTTTGGACCATTGACCAATACAATTGGACTAATTTAATCCTCTAATCAATTAACTATCTCACTTTGGAACAGGTCCAACTAGATCCGGAGTTAAAATGATGGCTGGTTTACGAGTGAGATGAGATGACGAGATTTGTAGACTTTGAGAAGTATGAGTATGTCAGATATTTGAAGGCTAATTTTGAAGTTACTGAATTGTTTTCGTTACTTAATAAGTATTTTTTTACTAAACGAACTAATTTTGCCAGAAGTTTCATCGTTCTGAATATTGATGAAATATTACCTATTTTCTCCAAAAATATAGGTTATGGCATTTCTTTATCGTTTTTTATTTTGCAACTTTTTCGACAAGTTTTCGCATCGTCGCCAGGTTATCGAACCAAACTGTTGCTACAAATCTTGAACCACAATTACCATTAGCGTGACACAAGATTGCGCGTTACGAACTTTTCTTTCCAAAAATATAATAAAGTAAAATTACATAAAATTGAATCCACCAACCCGCATTATGCGTGGTGGATTACGGCCCATTCCCTCTCCTAGAGAGGAGGCCTGAGTCCCAACAGTGGGAACAGTCATTATAAGGCCGTCTATGCTATGCCATGCTACATAAAATTGCATATCCGAGTTTTTCATTCTAAGCCATCGCTATGTTTTTTGGTTTCCTAATACAGTCTAGGGCCACGTTCACTCTTTCAAATATTACCGCAGTCCCAGCACATCAGTTGAATGGTTTCAAAGTCTGATAATTGTAAGATTTTATTTAATTTTTTATGGTGGGGAAAATCATCCAATGCCAACCCGCTCTTGGCCTTTCGGATAACCCTCGCCCCAGTAGGCGGTAATTATTATGATTAGGTATTTTTTCGTGCTTTATAATTTTCTTCTCAACCTCTAATTAAATTAAACACAGCCCATAAACTAACATAAAAGGTACTTCTTCTGTTCATTGAACCAGTCCAGCCCCTACCCGTATAGTTAATCCCTTGCAATCCCTGCTTCCCAAATGGAAAGAATCATACAATTACACACAACATTAGCTGTAGTTTGTAATTTGTGATTCAAATGTGTAGGGTGTTGGGTAGGGTTGTCGACTGTATGTTTTGTATTATAATTATCTTTTTACATACATGATTAACGCATAGAAAATATATATGTATACCACATTAGTTTTAGTATCTTTCTATATAAATAATCAATGTACAAAACATAACAGTATCATGAAAAATTACAAAGGCTTATTACGTCAGCAAAAATACATAGGCTATCAGATGACGGAAGGGTTGTTTTGCACTTGCACCCAGCTGTTTGCTAGCGCTTATTACCCACTATGACTTGTGTTGTACTAAGTGTCTATGGTGTCCAACTGGTGACCTTTTTAATTATTTTTGAGAACAAATATAACATGTTGTAAAAATGATTGGAATCGATTCAGTTACTAATTCTGAACAAACTATATTCAAGTTTTGCGTAAACCAAGAATAATGTTGTTTAATCGATCATTTCGTTTCGGAGGTGTTCGATAACAAACACTGACAGAACAAGTACGTCAAGTCAGCTAGTTTAATATATCATATTTTTTTTATAAAAAGCATAAAATTATAAAAAGCATAAAATTATAAAAAGTATAACAGGAATTATAAATAAAGACAACGCGTCTTTATTTATAATTCCTGTTATACTCGTAAGTTAATATTCAACCGGTACTGTAAACCATACAATATACACTGTATCATCCCACTGCTGACAATACTTTACTTCCTCTAAAAACTGCCAACCCTAGTGCAGAGGGCGGCATCTAAGGGGGCGACAGATGTGTTCGTTACTTCGTGTAAATCTGGCGCGGGCTTATTAATAGGGGGTCGTGGTTCCGTGTCCTCTTGCTTGCGGTTCCTAAGAGGAGGAAAATGCTAAGTAGTTGTGAGGAAATGTTGCAACTCAGATCTTTATGAAGATTGAGTAGGTATGTGGGAAATGTTTGGCAAACTATTCAGTTTGACTTCACTTGTTTTGGAGAAGTATTTCTTAGATGTAGCTACCGTATATTATATCGTAAGTTTTTTTTTTTAATCTTTATAATTTAAAAATTTTTCGCTGATGTGAATATGACATTTTGTAGGTATAAAAAAACATTATAATTAAATAATAAGTTGTATCTAAGAACCATCTTGATAACGTCAGCTTTCAAAAAAAAAACGCATCAAAATCTGTCCATACACACGACGCCACGGACAGGCACGCAGACACCTCAAACTTATAACACCCCTTTTCCGACGTGGGTTAAAAATAAGTGTTTGCTTAACTAAATGTGAGTATTATCAGCCTTAAACGTTCTCTCTAGGCGAGAGAATAGGCCGGTATTCACCACGCGGGCCCAGTGTAGGCTTGGCTGCGATCCCACCTGATGATAAGCAGTGATGCAATCGTTGATGGTGAAGCGCACTAGTTTAATAAGAGCCTATTCACTTTAACTGATCAGAAAGAAAATTACACCCAATGTTGCACCTTACAATTTAAATGTGGGACCATTAGCTTAACTATAATAAAAAAGCCTAATACTATTGCTATAAACAAAGATGGTGCAGTGCACCGTAGTGGAGGGTTACGGTCCGTGCGATGTTGAGATGGCCTTGGAGACACCTAAATTATAATCGGACGGGAAAACCGAAGCAGGCAAATTGTTTTAGTCTAAAATTAAACTAAAATCAAAACCGTGAACCGAGTGAAAACCATTTGATTTATTATTATTCGGAACTCGTCGAACAGCACATTCCACTCGGGTCCCCGCGTTGCAACGTCGCCCCTGCTCTGATTAACGATTAGTTCTGCCCGTATGGTGGATGTAACTTCATGCCTGTAATCTCTGGAGGGACATTAATTATATCCCTCCAGGATATAATTAATTTTTAGTGGAAAATCCTCTATTGCCTTGCATTAAGACTGTCAATTGTTCTTACATCTATGGCTCAAATAGAGTAGTTGCCAGGGTCAAAATAACTACATTTTATTTTGTCCGTATTTTAGATCATAAAAAAAATATTAGGCATGTATTTTTTCTTTTTTCGATTAAACAAAAAATAACAAAGATATAGACCATTAAACTTACGTGTGACGTCACCCCGTGCGAAAAAATGCGCGTGACGTTACACGTAACTTTAATGGGCTATATCTTTGTAATTTTTGGTTTAATTTACAAATAAAAAAATATTTGTCCCTTATTTTTGAATAGTTTAAAAGACGGACTAATAATTTTTTTACGGCAACTTCAACCAACATCTTGGTGCACTATAATTAAAGAGCTATAACTGTAGTCAGAGAAAAACGCATTACTTGATTGCATTGCTTGATGCTACCAGATCCAATTGTATTTTCAAACTATCCAGAAATCCACTCAAAATTCAAACAGACCTTTAGTTTTATTTCCTTTTTTACCGATTCTGTTGTTGTATTCAAAATTGATAAACACCGCAACGCTTATTGTACACTCATTATTACATTGACAATGCAAAATTATTATGACATGGAGCTCATCTGATGATGGAACCGGAAGGTGGCTATAGGAACTCGGTACGACACAACCCCATCGAGTTTGGGCTCGTATGATTCGTCTTGACGAGT
This sequence comes from Mythimna lalbum, assembly GCA_949319445.1. NCBI lineage: Eukaryota > Metazoa > Arthropoda > Insecta > Lepidoptera > Noctuidae > Mythimna > Mythimna lalbum. Next base: position 6,485,108 of record OX439369.1, read on the forward strand.
ATTCATTATAAAGGTATACTGCGCTATAAAAGCTTGCTATGAAAAAAATATTTTAATTAAAAACTTGTTTTTACAAGTGTTTTTCCTGTGATAAGTTAAAGTATGCAATTAAGATTTTTTTTTTAATTTTTATATATTGATTGATTAGAAAACCATTTTTTGTGTGACTAGTGCTTGACTGCGACCCCACCTGATGGTAAGCAGTAATAATATAATATTCCACAACTATCACACAACGCCGTCTAGTCCCAAGCCAAGTAGAGCTTGTGTTATAAGTACTAGATAACTGATAAACACACTTATATATTTTTAATTACACCCAGACACAGATCAAATGATCATGCTCATCATAGAAACATTTGCCTGGGAGGGAATTTAACCTACGACCATAGCATAGCACTCAGGGCTACTAACCACTAGACCAACAGGCCTCTCAATGATGCAATCGTTGCTGATGAGTGTCTATTGCGGCAAATGTCTATATCTGTATGACTATCTCTTCCAAAAGTTCACTATCTCATACTTACTCCTGGGTAATGTTCACAATTAGTTAGTCGTAATATTAATGAATGGTCTCAGTTGTTCGCAAGCCGCCACAATTAGCTCTATATGTTGTGGCATATAGCTCACTAAAACGAAAGCCACGTTTAGCTAAATTTACTTGCGCTTAGTTAGGGGACTATTGCATACAGTTATCATGCTGTTTAATAGTTGTTTGGTTCTCTACAAGATAACAATAATAGTTCCAAAGTTCTTGAAAAAAAGGTTTTTAGTTCGTTAAATATAGTAATGCCGTTTAGCACTTGTTTAAAAATTTGTCGTATAAAAAGTGTGAAAGTGTCTGAAAAACATTAGGTAAAGTGAAATTTCACTTGCGTCTTATGAATGATTAATAGATAAACGAATATACATAATATACATATTTTTCAATTAAATACAAAAACACAAAAAAAAAATAGGTACATACACGTCGTAGTATTTTTTTAACGCTTTGTAATTTTTTCACATATACCGGACCTAGATAAACCGCCATATATATATGTAATTTATTATTTTTCTTTTCTGGAGATGAAGCTTTATCTTGCCTTGGCCGGATTGAAATCTTCACTTCACTCTGGTATCTATATTAATTCCCTTACAGGTCTCGGGAGTTATTTTATCGTTCGGGATTAAACCTTGGCAACCTTTGTTTTGTTTAGAATTCAACATGCCACCGCCACCTGCGACTTAAAGACTGTTATTATTCCTTAGTCACATAAACTACATTTCTTATGGAACACTATAAAGGTTATTCTTAAATTCTTTCAGCCCCTGCAAAATTAGCATCTAATTAAGTTAGTATTGTAAATGCAATGGCTAGATTGTTCCTGTATTATGTATACGAATCCTAGAGTAGAATCTCTGTAGCCTGTTATCGGTGTTCACACTTCGCGTCCCCACGCCTCCTCGCATTAACTTAGCACGCCTTGTGTAGTAGTAGGGTTGCGATATTATGTTGCAAGTTTTAGTTTCGATAGTGCAGGAGAATTTGTCGTCAGAGCTTTGGTTCTTTTGTCCTTGCTTTAGGGTACAGTTTTGGTATGACTTAAGCTATCCACTGCATATTAAAATTAAACACTTAGATACGGAGTCTATCTTCTATTTTGTTTTTCAATTCTCCTTTTGCAAGTCATTAATTGTTTAAGTAAAAAATAATTTTGATTTCGCTTTTGCTACCCTTCTATCGGGAGGAATAGCAGAAATGATACAAACGGCAGATTCACAACTTTGCCAAACAGGTCACACATGTCAAGATCTCTCAGTGGCAGACATTAGGTCATTGATCCAGGTTATCATCCTTAATATTATTATAAAAGCGAAAGTGAGTTTGTTCGTTTGTTTGTTTGTTACGTCTTCACGCCTAAATGGCAAAACCGATTTTGATGAAACTTGGTACACAGATAGACCATGTCCTGGAATAGGACATAGGATACTTTTTATCCCGGAAGTATGTTCCCTTGGGATATGTTCGCGGGCGAAGCCGCTGGGAGCAGCTAGTTACCGATAATGACAGCCTAGATAAGGTCCAAACCTAGACAAGTAGGCAATTATTACAGATAGCCAGACACTGGACTTGGACACAAATGAGATAGATAGTTCCTCTACATAAATTGTAAAATACATATATCTAGAAATAATTACGAATTACCTTCTAAAGAAACCGATTTCTAAATTTGTGTAAAACTAATCCAGTAAAAACCTGTAAAATATTGTTTTTCAGTTTTGCTTTAACTTTAATAATACCGTAATTAGAGACAATGTCTTTCTATTAAAGTCAATGAGAGAGCGAACGCCGACGTTAGCTTGGGGTTTAATGAATTAATCTAATCGAATATGATTCTACTTAATATACCAACCCCAATATTTTTTCTCACTCAACAACCACCAACATGTTTTACAAAAAAAAAATCTAAGTTCGATCGGGCACCGAGGAAACTAAACCAATTCAGAACAAAAATCCAATTCTTCCTACTCTCAAGACGAATAAACTTGGCTCTTCGATAAGCCATTCATCCAGACATCTTCTGTTATAGGAGTTACAACTGCTGACCTAAAGTACTTCGTATAGCAATCTATTTCTTACATTATGACTGCCCTACTTCAGACTCGAATAAAAAAATATTTTACTGAACATCATAATACTTTCCATGTCTTTTATGGGGACATCAAATCTTTATAGCGCGGTATGCGTTTATGAACCTTTCAAGTGATAAAAAACTGTGGACTTCTTCCTCCAACTCGTATTTATTTATGAAGAAATGCATTATTCGAGTGATTTTTAATTCTCAGGGCCATTTCGGTTGTTAAATTTATTGCTTGATGGTCCGAAAATGTTTTGCGCATTTTTGAGGAAATTTTTTAGGTGGCGATAAAGTTTGTAGATATTGGTAGAACTTTTCGTACAAAAAGAAACGGTAAAGCGGCATACATTTTGTTCGTAATGAGCCAATTTTGGTTCTTGATTTTGCCTGATGGACAGGAATGGAGAAGGTCTACAATAGAACGAGTAAACCTAGGAGATTTTGATCACTCTTTGTGATGTTTTTTGTAGTTTTTTATTTTTAATATGTATTTTAATATATTATAATAAATACCCCTGTATCATGAGTGCATCCGCAAACTGTTCACATTTTACGAACATTAAATGTCATCCTATGCAAATATTTGTATCGCAAGTTCACAACACGAATCGTAGCAGTCAATTGCCCAACCATTGCGGGCAAAAGATTGCTTTAAAACTACAATTAATTATATTATCTAGTTCATCACCATCATCATTTCAGCCAAAAGACGTTCGCCGTTGCACATAGGCCTCCATGTGTCGCCACAATGAACGGTCTCTTGCGTCTCGCATCCATCGAATTCCCGCAACCCTATTGACTAGTTAAAATTTAAAAAATCTTTTTTTTTTTTTCATTATTTGTCAAATTAATTATTTCAAAACGATAAAATCCTAAGAAAATTCGTACGAAAAATGAAAAATATTACACGTTCAACAGAGATCAAAACCCTAGCCAAATAAAACAAACAATCATTCCAATCCCATAAAACATCACATAACTTATGAAAGCACTAAAAGCGAACCTTACTAAGAAGGTTCATGCGGTCTGGTGGTTTAGATTCATTCACAACGTTAAGTCCCAGATTTACCACCGATTTTTGGCTCAGCCTCACTCCTGTTATACGAGATTCTTGATATTAATATAAAATGTGAGCTTCCAAGTTTGTGGCGGACAATAAATATTGGTTTTATACATAGAATTTTGTTTGGGCAGGAATCCAAGAAGTTGGTGGAGCTACAAGAAAGAAGGCTGTTAGTGGTAATAATATTGCACTGGATTTTAAATGTGTGTCGATGTCTGTCTTGATTATCGTCGCTTCGGCTGATGCGAAAATATATTTGCATTATATATTTATAGGTATAATTAGTGACATAATGCGGATATAGTAAGTTGAGTTGTTGAAATAGTTTTGTAGCTGGTTTGGTGCATATGAGATGATATTTTAACTAATTATTACTTAAACTTAACACAAGCATTACCATTTAATTTTAAGTATTTGCTTTTGTTTAGCCTCGGTCATGCGTCTCTGTGGCAGTGTCTTCTATAAATAGAAGAATGTAGTGTAATGTAGAACAAATTATGTTAAATCGACACTAAGTACCACTCGGGAAATAGGTAAGAAGATGGCAAATGCACTTGGTAAGTAAAAGAGTAACATGACCCCAAATATGTGTGTATAAAAACTAAACAATAAAAATGGTCAAATCTAAATAGTTTCAAATCTAATCTAAATAGCTTATAAAATAATGTGTAATATTTATCTATGTGTAATGTAGTACTAGATATAGTGAAGGCTGATTGGGAAGAATGGGTGGAGAAATCATGATGCACTGATACTAATTACTAAACATAGGAGAAGGATAAGAAGACTATAAACGCACTATTTGATGTAGCTGGTAACAAACCTAGCAGACATGTTAAGAAATTCTTATCCTAAATACATGTGTAAACATGGAACGTATAAGCTATTAATAAAGTAAAAAAACCTGATACACTTCTTTTCAAAACTAACTCAACTAGTTTATGTATCTAATACTATTCCACTGCTGGTAAAAAGAAAATTCTTATAATCTATACTTTCTACACTATAAAACTAATAACTACCTTTAAGTAAAACCGATATCCAAAGAAAATTGTAAAGAACAGCCTAACCCAATTTTATATCTACAATAATTCTTCCACGTAAACTTTTATGAGAGACACATTCAGGAGGTTTTCGTTGACACGACATACTGACATGGTTCCCGTGTTTATGTTCTTAATAAAAAATATTTTAGTGACCTGCCCCCAATTTGTTTTATATTTACTGTCCCCGAAGAGATGAAGGATCATCTGGTATTTATTGTCATTGGAAGTATGCCACAGGGGACGAGCTTAGGGCCACTGTGGTTATTAATTTCTTCTGATATTGAATTGGTGGTTTTAAAGTTGATACTCTGTCTAGTACAGTAAGAAGAATTTTAATAATAGTTAATAAGAGACTATACTTGTTTGAATAATGATTATTTATTCCCCGGTTTCGTCACTGTCTTTTCGGGATTACCAGCTACAATCAACAGAATTGTGCACATGCAATATACAATCAACAGAACCGTAGACATTTTCAATAATCGTAAGAATTTATTGGTTTAAATTAATTCGTAAATAATCCTTGATATTTAAATAGCAATAATAACCCTGGTAATGTGTTTTAGGATGAATTAGTTTAGTTCGTGTGTAGTGGTTTAGATGACGCTACGAATACGCTTGCCTTGATAAATATGTAAATGAATTTGGCTAATATTCTCTTACATTCGTTGTCAAATATTGAGAGGAGAGTTAGGAAAAATATAGACCTGATTCTGAATCTATGAACATATTTCACAAATATAAGTATAATTACTAGAAGAGTCTTCTAGTAATAATAGCGATAGTTTTCTATGCAAGCATGCTCCATCGTCGACTCCATCGTTGCTTATTACCAGTTGATCATCTTAGTCATCATCATCATCATCATATCAGCCGAAAGACGCCCACTGTTGGACATAGGCCTCCACCAAGCGTCGCCGTAGTGGTGACTGGTCCTGTGCGATACGCATCCATCGAATTTTCGCGACCCTGATCATCTTGATGATTGGTAATAATAAAGATCCTTCAAACAAATAATCCGTGAATTTAAAATAGTAAACAATACAGTCATCTCAAGAAAATATAACTTTAAATTAACCAGTAAATTATCTTAGATCCTAGATAATACAATAAAACATAAACCAAAGCATTAGCGGATAATCTTTATGACTAAGATCAGCAATTTAAGAGATTTTATGACGTTTAAAACATTTATTACAGGTACTTAAATTATTGTAACACCTTTTGAATAAGAAGATACTGAGGAAAAGATAATGTAGATAGGCTTTTTATTAGGTAATACTAGAACCATTTAAGACATGAAAAAGCTATTTAATAAAATATGTTGAGAATTTTTATTGAGTAATAAAAAGAACACCTGAATATGCTGCAGCTTAGGACTTCATCATCATCATCATTTCAGCTGACAGACGTCTACTGCTGGAACCTCTAAGTGTCACCACAACGAGCATCCATCAGAATCCCGCAAACTTCACCAGGTCATCGGTCCACCTTGTAGAAGGCCTTCCGCGTTGCGTCTTCCAGTTAGCGGTCGCCTTCCTGCCTTTCAGCCCCAACGGCCATCTGTTCTGCGAGCAATGTGCCCTGCCCATTGCCACTTAAGTTTGGCGATTCTTCAATTAGCGTAGAACATATTTAAATTTTAGCAAATTATGACTCTGGTCAAAATAAAGGATAGAAGACCGTTTTAAATTGACTAGGTTTCTATATTATTGATAGGCTCATTTTTTACTATCTCACGTAATGGTTATACGAGTAAGCAGGTGAGGACACAGCAATAAAACACCAGGATTTGATAAAGACTGGTTTATTTTATGGTAAGGTCTTAAAATATATTTTAAAAATAAGTGCAATTATTTTTTTGCAGATAGTAACCTCGAAGCAGTACAAAAATAGAAATTTAAAGGCACAAAAAAAAATTGTAGATCAGTGAAAGACATTTATTCACAAGTACCCATTACTCCAAAATAATGATGATGATGACCACACGAAGCGACCACGTTGAGAAGTAACATGTACGTGTTCACTGTTGATTTAAAAACCTTTAGGTTGTAGTTATCAACTATATGGGCAAAGTCAGACTGTGAATAAATGATGAAGAATATATACCCGACTAATCACGTCATATATGTAAACAAAATACATGCAATATGACTTTCACATTCCCGACTAATCACGCTGCATAGTCATATAAGTAAACAAAATAAATACTATGACTTTCACTGTGTTACGCTATGTCGCACAGGTTAGCACAACTGTGACAGCTAACAACATTGCACTACCGTAAGTATCGCTCGTAAACTGTACGTAATTTTGTTTTATGTGCAGTTTCGTGATTGATTGCAGCAGTACACGTGCAATGTTTACAACCTTACATACTGGTTTCTGTAGTAACTAGCCTTTGCTTTGTTGACAAGTATATGCTCAAAGAAACCGCGCTTAAAATGTTGGGTCGTGAAGCTCTTTGGACCAGGACCGCGATCTCAACTCCCGCTTTTTTTAGGTAGGAATATCATCCAATGACATCCCTCGCTCTTGGGCGGAGCGGGCGATAGTGTCAGATTTTTAATTACTAAAACCCACTCCTGTTCCTTCTTTGCCATTGTTCCAGGGCCCCGGAGATCTCTTTCGTATCACCCATTGCCCCAGTAGGCTACGACCCTGCTGGGCCCCTACGGTTGCTGACACATCCCAGAGGCGCGTGGACTTGGTCCGGACGATTATTGGAAAGTTTGACGGCGGACTACCCATTGCTCGCCGTCCGCAAACCCACACTTACAGTGGCCGCAAATTGGGATCGGAATCTCGGTGGCTCGGGCGCGAGGGCCATTGCCTCGCGCGTGCGGTCGCCTCCTTTGCTAGCATTACTGCTTCGCAGAAGGAGGGGACCGCCTGCCACTCCTCCTCGCTCTGGACCATGGCCTGTACCAAGGCTCGGCGCGAGAGGTCACTGCCACCGAGCGCCCCCACGAGGACACGGCGTTGCTCTGCCCAGGCGGGGCACAATCTCAACTTCCACCTGAGTAGTAATTTGGGACCACAAATAATATTAATACAGTTTTTTTTTGGCAACTGTAGGTACTTTAAAGCCTTTTTCCTGGATGAGTTGTGATCTATATTATGATCAAGAAAACATTATCGCTTGTTACATTCATCAACAAAAACTCGCGCCACTAATCCAATTTGTTGTACCCTATTACCTCCATACAATGAGCTACAGATCAATTTATAACAATAATGAACGACAGTACTAACTAATAATGATTAATTGTATCACTTCCTACTTCTATTGTTTCATATGAATGAGGCTTTCTGTTTGGCTTTTATATTACGACGATACAATTAGTTTGTTGTTCTATAAAACAACGTTGAAAAACTTTTAGACAGTATGAACAACTTATTATTACGGGACCAACTCTGTTTTCGGTTATTTTGTTTCGACCTTGTATTTTCGGAATTTATACACACGAATAGACCTGTAAATTTATAAGTGTGTGAAGTAATTTTATTTAAATGTAATTGTGAGTACTTTTAACATAGTTTTTAAGTTCCAATTGTTACTAATAATTAAGGATCATTGTGTTCTGATTAAATAAATTATTATTACTGACTGGCCTGTTGGTCTAGTGGTTAGTGACCCTGGCTGCTATGCCGCATGTCGTGGGTTCGATTCCCACCCAGGATAAATGTTTGTGTGATGAGCATGATCATTTGTTCTGTGTCTGGGTGTAATTTTTCTGTATATAGGTATGTATGTATTTAGAAATATATAAGTATGTTTATCAGTTGTCTAGTACTCATAACACAAGCTCTGCTTAGCTTGGGACTAGATGGCATTGTGTGATAGTTGTGGAATATCCTTCACCGTCTCTCCTAACCTTGATGTGCCCAACAGGGTCCATATTGATCTTGACTATATTTTATACCATCTATGTACATATTAATATGAAATGCAATAAAGTATTGAGTATTTTCAGAGCCGATTATCTGCAACAACAACCTCTTTATGATATTAGTGTAGATTTTGACGTATAATAAAGTTTCAATAAATAACAAAATACAAAAGTCTATTTACTCTAAAAATGGTTACATCCATCGAGAAACTAGCAGCTACGTCCCTAGTTTGTTCGTTTGTTCCGGTTCCAAACAAAAACAGCGACGTGGATGTTGACAGAATGACTGTGTTGAAAACTGTAGAGCCAGAATTGAAATATAAAATGTATTACGAAATGTGAAATAGATTTTTTTATGACATCGTATTTTTTTTCGAATCGACTTCTAAAAAGGGGGTTATGTTTGTTCGCGCATATCTTCAGCTTGCCAACCGATATCAAAAATTATTTTTTTGTTGCAAATGGTCCCACAGTCACTAAGTTAGGATCTGATGATGGAATCTTGGCGAAATCTAGGGAACTCTTCAAATTCAATTAAATTTTTTGTGAAGTCGGTTATTCTTTTTTATAGAAAGGTTTTTTTCCGGGATATATAACAACTTTTTATTTGAGAAAATCATCCAATGGCATCCCCCGCTTTTGGGCGTAGAAAGAGATAGTGTCAGACTTTTACTGAATAAAAACCCAATCCTGTTCCTTCCTGCCTTTTGTGCCGAATCTTACTTTCAGAAGCAGATCCTTGGCCCCAGTAGGCTTCGATCCTGTTGGGTCCCTACGATTGCTGACAACACCTTGAGGCGCGCGTGCGACAATACGCGCCGTCGACGTCTTGGACTCGGTGCGGACGGTTACCGGACGTTCAGACGGCGAGCTACCCGTTGCTCGCCGTCTGAACGTCCGTGCAAGTCCGTGCCTACGGAGGCCGGTGCTTAAGGTCATTAATTAGTTTACAGCTCAAAAATAAATCATTCCGCATTTTGTAGCCATTCAGGCTACAAAATGCGGAATGTTTTTTTTTTTTATATTATACCTCAAGTCAAGTCAAGTCAAGTCAAAATATTTTATTTCACATAGGCCTACATGGGCACTTATAAAACGTCAGAAGCTAGTGCACGGTTCCAAATTGGTCGTTTCCTATAGAGAAGAACCAGCAAGAAACTCCATGGTTACTCTTTTAAAAAAAGTGGTAGGTGTTACAATATATTACCTAATATATTATAATAATTTAGGAAAATCAAATCAGTAGAATCATGTTCGAGCAATACAATTTATCAGTCAAAGATGATTAAGAGGACGATTCCGACAATATGTTATTATGATACCTAAAAAGGTAGCAATTGATACTCGTATTTCCGGTCAACCTTACAACCGAAGGTTTTCCTAACTAATCCAACTGTAAGTATATGTAAATTTCTACGTCTGCGTCTGTACCCAACTTTCATTCATAGCAGAGGACACAACATCGCGCATAACAAAAACTTGTGATTTCAACCGTAACAGGACTATATCTATGCAAAATAAGTATGTAGACTAGGGCAGTAGCCCTGAAAGGAATATTCGCGTACATTGGAGCATAAAATCAGTTCACGCTCGATTTATGTTATGTGGGTACTGGGGTTTAGTAGGATCTACGATACATGCTCACTGTTATAAGTTTCGAGATTTGTATGTATATACAAATCTCGAAAGTACTTACTATAGATATGCAATTCCAGATGTTCATATTTTTAGGACTCTCTTTTTCTAAAAAATATTCTTTTAAATAAATTTGCAATGGGTATAGTTTGGACGCAGCTACAGTGGCCGACTGGTAACAGCCCCGACTTATGTGTGTAGGTCAGGGGTACGGCGCTCACAGCGTTCCAGCCGCCGCCAGGATTCCGATCCCGATTTCCAGCTACCGTTGGCGCGAGCTTGCGGACGTCGAGCAATGGGTAGCTCGCTGTCCGACCGTCCGGTAAATGTTCGACCCCAGCTCAAGTCGTCGACGGAACGCACTGTACTTGCGCGCCTCAAGGAGCAGGAGTCAACAGCAGGGGTCCAGCCGGATCGAAGCCTACTGGGGCCAGGGTTATCCGAGAAGAAAGCTCGGCCTCGATACGAAATGCATGGGTTTTTTAGTCAGTAAGAGTCTGACACTATCTCCCACTCCGCTCAAGGGCGGGGCATGTCATTTGAAAGATTTTTATCCACCGAAAAAAAAGAGAAATATATCCAGCAGTTGGTAAAGTCGGGCTATAAATGATGATGAATATACCCCAAGGCTATCTTCATTCTTCTGTCAAAGAAGAATACGTTATAGGTCATCTTCTCACGTCTGAGAATACGTTAGCTCCATCATTGAACATATCACAGCTTACAAGGTAAGAAAAATGAAAAAAACTAAAAACCAAAACTGCCTTATTCCAAAATGCAATCTAAAGTAGCTAAACGATTAATAGTTATTAATTTAACGATTTACCACACAAAAATTTAACTTTTACCTCCATAACACAGGTATCATAGTTAAACTAGGGGTTTTGGCGGTCTAACTTTACTACCAAAAATAGTTCAGAAACTATAGTGATAGACTTCATTTTAATAACGTTTTCTTTAGTCATTGTCTTAAACCTAGAAATAATTCCAGAACTACAAATTTAGATCACGTTTTGGAATAAGGTAGAAAGAGCTTTAAATAGTCGAGAAGTGCCAATATGTAAAGAAAAATATAGGCTCTCTAGATTGGGTACACCGCAGACTCTTACTTATATCGTATTTAGATCCACGTTTGTGTGAATATACATAATGTATATGCAAAAGTTTAAAGGGCTACTTCAAAATCAAAACCAATATTAATGCTTACAAAACAACAATCTGAAAAACAAACCATTATCCAATGTATTAACGGGCTGTAGTCATCCCCAAAAACTGCTGACACACAAACCTATACTAGTAACCAGGGCAAAATACCCAAAGGAATAAAAAACGTTAGAATACAAACTCCAACTACACCTATCTGGGGCAATAAATTGCGTCCAGGACCCGTACGTTACGCCATATCTTCAGCAAACGACGTGTTTAGGTACAAATTGAAAAATATTGAGGGCACTATTGCCACAGATTTCGAATGGTCCAATACTTCGATCGTCGTTGGGCTTGATGGTTCTGCTGTAATCTTTTTTTTCTGGTCGTGTTTGTAAGTGATATATCATCCAATGGCTTTTTCTCTTCTCTGAAACTTGTCTTAAATGAAACGGGAGGGGGTGTTAGGGCGACTGCAAATTGGCTGCAAAGTGCCGCGCTGCAACTGCTAAGTTCGAGCATGATAATTTTGCTCGTCCAATATACCACAGTGTCTCAAGACGAAAGTCTATGACCAGTGCGTGTTGCCAGTTATGACATATGGTGCCGAAACGTGGTCGCTCACAATGGGCCTCATCAGAAGGCTCAAAGTCACCCAGAGGGCAATGGAAAGGGCTATGCTCGGAGTTTCCTTGCGGGATCGAATCAGAAATAAAGATGTCCGCAGGAGAACCAAGGTTGCCGACATAGCCCGAAGAATCGCCAAACTTAAGTGGCAATGGGCAGGGCACATTGCTCGCAGAACAGATGGCCGTTGGGGCCGAAAGGTTCTGGAGTGGCGATCTCGTACTGGAAGACGCAGCTTCGGAAGGCCTCCTGCAAGGTGGACCGATGACCTGGTGAAGGTTGCGGGAAACCGATGGATGCGAGACGCGCAGGATCGATCATTATGGCGACACTTAGGGGAGGCCTATGTCCAACAGTGGACGTCTGTCGGCTGAAATGATGATGATGATGATGAATTTTGCCGATCTGATGTGTGGGTAAAGCGTAGGGTATAGTGCTGCAGTAGCGCGTCTTTTCGGCTTCGGAAGATATGGCCCTGGCAGGCATCGACCCTGCTTAGTCCTTATGGTTTGCTGACATCTTTTTGAGCCGTTGAGCTCGAGTCGTCAACGGCTCTATAGAGCGAGCGGAAGGCGAGCTACCTATTGCTCGTCGTGTGCTTGTCTACGGAGTACACCGAGCGGGATTTCAAAATAGTTGGCGGAATAAAAATGTAAAATTTGTGGGCTTGACCGAATTTTATTTAGAAGAGTTGCCTGAACTTGAAGTCCTTTCCTGATTTTTGACCTTTATTATTAAGCATCATCTTAAAAAACTAGGGAAGTGCGAGTCGAACTTGCACCCTGAGGGTTCTGTACAAACTTACCTATGTAAAGAGTTCGTTTCACGATTGGAGCCTCGAAAAATTTTTCCTAATTGCAAAAAAAAGTTGTCATAATCATAATCATAATCCTTTATTTGTTAGAACATGGTAGGTATGTGGTGTGTGTGGTGTGGTGTGTGGTGTGGTGTGTGGTGTGGTGTGTGGTGTGTGGTGTGGTGTGTGGTGTGGTGTGTGGTGTGTGGTGTGGTGTGTGGTGTGGTGTGTGGTGTGGTGTGTGGTGTGGTGTGTGGTGTGGTGTGTGGTGTGGTGTGTGGTGTGGTGTGTGGTGTGTGTGTGTGGTGTGTGTTGTTTTGTTGTGAAATAAAAACAAAAAAACACAGTATTTAGATTTATTCCATCACTTCTGCTATAAGACTTTGATTTATGCCAAATTTCAGGAAACTGTGTCAACAGGAAGTACCCTAAGAATTTTGATTTTCTGGAAAGTGTGAAAATATATACAAATAGTTTATTTTTTTCTCGTTAACTTACAAGTTAATTTTTGTACAACTTCAAGAGTTATCAGACTTAAGTTAACTTAGGACCTTAGTTAACTTAGGTTTGAATACCATCCCAATACCTCCATGCGATCCCGAGATAAAGAGTTTTGACAGTCGAACGGACAGACGAATGGAAAACAGAGAAGAAAGATAGACGACAAAAATGATCCTATAAGGGTTCTGTTTTTTCCCTTTTTGCTTTTTGAGGTACAGAACCCTAAAAATATCTTAAAAATAACTTTGCTTTAAAACCCTTCCATAACGAAATAGAAATAAAGTTTAAAAACTTTAGCAATATGTATATGAAAATATTGGAGGTGTTGAAGAGAGAACTAGTATCAAATCATAAAGTAAAAGGGTTGGATTATTTTAGTGAGAGTTTCTAACACTAAAAGCTTTTACATAGACGTATTTGTTTAGAACTGTTATGAGTTAAAATAACAATTCATATTTTTATTTAGGGTCAGTTCACACCAAGACGCGATGTGACGCGATGCTGAGCGAAGAGTGACTCAATAAATAGTATTCAACATCCTCATTACCATGTTCCTGGCAAATAAAGTACTTCTTGTTGCACGAAATATTTTAATATAAAAAAAACTTTTTACAAAAAAGAAACCGACTTCAATGTAAATAAACACTGAAAAGTACAAAATAACTTTTAGATACCTACATCATTTTGTGTCTTTGTTATTTAACACTGACTTCCGAAATTAAAGTTATTTTGTACTTTTCAGTGTTTATTTACATTGAAGTCGGTTTTTTTTTTGCAAAAAGTTTTTTATTTTTCACTTTTTAGCTATCATATGGTAACCACCACTAAAAAGTACCTACCCTTCAGCCTAACATAAATACCTTATAGCCAGAGTGTATCTCATAACGATTCTAATAATCCCAAATACGGTTATATTACATTAATTTATCAGTCGATACATCCCCTTCCCCTTTTCTTTCAGTCAGTCATCGACTACACGTATAAACAAAGTAATTTTATTTGTTACGACAATTCTGCTATGATCCTATGAAGAGTTCTGTTACATATCTTCGAAGTTCATGATCAGATCATAGCAATATTTTTATGGAACCAATTCGGAAGCATAACCTTTCAATGAAAAAAATAAAGGGTAGTTTCCAGGGTCAAAATAACTACATTTTATTTAGTCCGTGTTTTAGATTATAGAAATATATCGGACACGTATTTTTTCTTTTTTAGATTAAACAAAAAATAACAATAAAAAATGTAGCACGGCGTGACGTTACACGTAACTTTCACTGTCATTTTTGCTTTAATTTTCAAATAAAAAAATACGTGTCCCTTATTTTTGAATAATCTAAAAGACGGACTAATTACATTTTTTTAGGCAACTAGCCCATATCGGTGAACATAAATAGAAAAAAAAACGTTCATTCAGCCGAAACTCCTCTTTTTCGAAGTCGGTTAAAAATAGCTTAAACGTAAACAACAGCTTCAGAGGTCCTTATTAATTTCATCCTTCCTTATCGCTGCCAGATCAATGGAGTGAGAAGGCACATTCATAACATTGAAGGGCCGGTGAACCGCAGTGCTCGCTGGGGTTGTGGCTACTGGCGTTACGACCGACCATAGAGTACAGAGCCGATATTAGAAATGGCATTGTTAGCACTTTCTGTACAAATTAAGAAAAGAGAGAGAGAGTGGGTGTCACCGGTTGCCGTAACAAAAGAGTCTCAATTTTCTTTTTCTTAAGTGGTAATACACCAAATAACTAAAGAGAATCTCTGTTTTTACAAGCTTTTATTTAGTTTCACCTGTCTCGATGTTTGTCTGTAACCAAATCTGATCCATTACCCGGCTACCGTTTGATCTGAAATTTTGCAGCATTTTGAAATTGTGTAAATCAGCCACCTTTATTAGCCTACGTGATTATTTTTAACCCCCATAAAAGTGGCTACAATAGAATCATTACTTTAGACGCTTTTTAATTACGGCTAATTTAGTAATTTGGAAAACAATGTAGATTTTAGGACGTGAATAATACCATTAAAAAGATATCTGTTTAATTAACACTCTTAAACTATTGCTACACTCAGCCACAAAATATATATAAGATATGTTATTGAGGATTTTCCAAATAAACCACAAATTGTTTCTCTCAAAATCAAAGATTTGTTTATTTAATACGTCTTTACTATATTACAACGTTTAACTATGACCATTACACCTATAACTTACCTGAAAATCAAAGAAACGACTTTTAAAGTTTACTAATATCGCCTCCTCAATTATATCCCTTTATTTTATCTCTTTACAATAGAATTTTTAACAATAAAATATGCAAAATAATCTAAACATCATCTGCTATTCAATCACACGTCACCCCGTTCCACAGAACATAAATTCCATTGACAACTTCAACGCGCGAAGCGCGGCAAATTTGAATTAATGAAATGTCATTTCATTACATATATAGGTACAAAAGTCAGTCTACATACAAAGCGCGTCGAGCAATGCACACATATACACAATATCTCGGAGCGCCTTGGCCCGCTCGTCGAACAGTTCAAGCTTAAACACTCAGTAGTGTGCTTCCACCAAGCGTAGGTATAAAAAGTGAAGTACATACATGAGACAGTCTTCTGTACCTATCTATTTTGTGACTCAGCCATGATCTAAGGTAAGCGGTGTGCCTATATAGTAGTATTAAGTCACTTCATTAGAATAGAATAGATTAATCATACTTTCATTCGGAAAAGACGCAACACAACGGTTATTAACACAAAGTAAAAAATAACAAATGTACAAAGTGCGCCGACCGTGCTCATTCCGAATCCGTAAAAGACCAGTACCCCAAGACAACTTGCTAATATGTAATAGTTAACGCTAGTAGATCTAGATAATAGTTAACGATAGTAGCTTCAAATGTACGAGAATGACGTAATCTCAACGCTCAGTCACGTGGTCAGAACAAAAGAATTGGCGGCAAGGTCAAATCGAAGCGTTCGACGCAATTGAAATGGTTGTAACTTGGCTAGGGGGCAGTTCCTGGTTGTCTTAAGCAGGGTTATGCACTAGATCGAAATACCTTCCGAATCCAATATATTTTAAACTAGCTGCTCCCAGCAGTTTCGCCCGCGTGATAGCAGAAAATTATCCCACGGGAATATACGTCCAGGATAAAAAGTCCTATGTCCTATTCTAGGACATGGTCTATCCGTGTACGAAGTATCATCAAAATCGGTTTTGCTATTGAGGCGTGAAGACGTAACAAACAAACGAACTCACTTTCGCTTTTATAATATTAGTAAGGATTAGTAAGGATATGGTTGTAACTTGAAACTCGACTAACTAAAGACATCTTTCGTCTCTGCCGTCGTGGCCATTCCATGCTCTGTGCGATAGGCCTACCTCAATGCGCCATGCCATGCGGAGTCGAGCAGGGTCTAACCACTAGGCCACAGCGCTGAATGGCGGTGAACCGTTACATACCTTAGATCCTGTGGTTTCCCTGATATTCTGCTGGTTCATTCGCTTTGTGGTGGACTTTGTATAACTAACCGCTTCAGAACTAATTTTTCATAGAAAAACCAATTTTTGAGTTGAGCTCATCCAGATTTCTTCAAGATTACTTTTTTTTTTTGAAAACACTGTCGTGGTCAAAATTTTATTTAAGAAACTATGTAGTCAGTGCTATATATTTTACTCATGACGAAAAAAAGGCTGAAAGGTTCTGAGTGGCAACCGCGTACCGGAAGACGCAGCGTTGGAAGGCCTACAACAAGGTGACCGATGACCTGGTAAAAGTTGCGGCAATCCGATGGATGCGGGACGTACAGGATCGATCATTGTGGTGACACTCGGGGAGGCCGATGTCTAACAGTGGACGTCTATCGGCTAAAATGATGATGATGATGAAAAAAGTGGACTTGGATGGGCTGTGAATATCAGAAGGGGAGCTACTGAGTTATATATTGGGATGTCAATTCTTTGCTTGAGAACTGCAGTGTTACCATGAGATCTTAAATCAATCTATTTTACGATTTAAACTTAATTGTTAAAGTGAGCTATGTATAGAGTTTTTAGCTTCTTTGCTTTTTCTTGCTCGCACGAGTTACAATTGATTACGTTACAGTAAGTCTTCTAGTGTTCTTCTGCACTGATATTGCTTTTGTGCAGTTATCAAAAAAAAAAAAAAAATATTTTACTCCCGAATAATTTTTATTTAATCCAATGTAATTTAAATATATGTCGGCAACTTTAGTTCTCCTGCGGATGTCTTCATTTTTTATTCGATCACGCAAGGAAACCCCGAGCATAGCACAAAGAATTGCCAAACTTACGTGGCAATGGACAGGGCACATTGCTGATGGCCGCTGGGGTCGAAAGGTTCTGGAGTGGCGACCGCGTACCGGAAGACACAGCGTTGGAAGGCCTCCAACAAGGTGGACTGATGACCTGGTGAAAGTTGCGGGAAACCAATGGATGCGAGATTCGTTGTGGCGACGCTTGGGGGAGGCCTATGTCCAGCAGTGGACGTGTATCGGCTGAAATGATGAATTTAAATATATACATCTTAACTATTAAATATTATAAATTAATAGGTATATACAAACTTAAAATAATAATAATATGTACCAACGGGTAAAAAAGGGAACTCCTAGGGCATCAAAAAATTCGACCTCATCGATGTCAATGGGAAAAGTTAAGTTATCAAAAATTAAGTAGTTATATAATAATATGTCGATTGAACAAAACATTGAACACATGGCTTGCAGCTAATAAATCAATACCTATTTTTAAATCCGCCACCGTGTTCAAACTTTAAGCCCATAAGTGACACATAGCTCTTGTTAAAACGCAAACTAGGACTAGCATGAACTCTGATTGTAGTTGCCGCTCTCAGAAATAGAATAGAAAAACGTTCGCGTCATCCGTAACGAGAGCCCAGTTGACTCTGTTATTGGTTTTAGTTTCTGCATTCGACTTTAGTTTTGTTCAGACTTCGTGCTATTTTCTGTTGAAGAGTTTGACAAACATATACAGGGTTATTTGTAAAACACTAACAACCTTCCAGCTGTATTACTAACATCATAAATACTTTTGTTCTATGACTTTTTTCAAAACATAATACATTTACCAAAAACAATCCTTCAATATTTCCTGGTTCTATTCGGCAGGGGTCCTTGACGCAATGCTAGCGCATCAAACACCCCCGCCGACCAAACCCCCTCCCCTCCACTATTGTATTACCGCTTGCTTCGCATAGAATTCTTAATATTTAGAACATTAATTTAATTATTTTTATTTTTGTATGAAAATCTGACGAACAAAAATATGATGCACGATTAGTTTTTATATAGCGCCATAGATGTCGCTACATGCTTGACTTCTTGATGTAAATATCAAAATTATCAAGCCTCAAATATTTTAGTAATTTTCTCAATTCCTCATAAATCCTATCATCAGAATCGGTTTTTAAGAAAACGACGTCTGTAGGCTCAGTTAGTAAAAAATAAAACTCCACCACAGTTTTGTATTTATTTGTTCTAAAAATATTTTTTAGGGCTCAAACGCTATCTGCATTTTCACAGCTATTCGGGATATGCGGCGTCTAAACCCGCGGCGCTAAAAAAATAACGTTAACAGGATTTAAAATGCAATTTTGCGCATGCGGTATAATAATTCTGGGCTGAATTATGGAAGTTGCCGGCTTAGCACAACTTAGTGTGTTAGCTTAAACTAGGGTAAAACTGTTTTCCTTTGCCTATGGGAGCTTAAGAACACTGAAGGCTGCTTAGAAGTTATAGCTTGAAATAATGCTGTAATATTTAGATAACAGGTGCGGTTTTTAGGAAAGCACTGTAGCGACATCTATAACGCCACATAGGAACTAAAATTGACTGCCCCGTTATTCTAGTGGTTAGTGGCCCTGACTGCTATGCCGGAGGTCATGGGTTCGATTCCCACCAAGGACAAATGTTTAAGTGTTTTTTTTTTTACTGTGGACAAAAATCATCTTATGACAGCCCCCGCTCTTTGGTGGAGCGAGAGATAGTGTCAGACTCTTACTGACTAAAAACCTACCCCGTTCCTTCTAGCCTCTTCTTACCGGGGCTCGAGTTTCCTTTCGGATAACCCTGGCCCCAGTAGGCTTCGACCCAGCTGTCCTGTTGCTGACAACTCCTTGAGGCGCGCGGGAACAGTGCGCGCCGTCGATGTCTTGGGCTTGGTCTGGACCAAGTCGGACAGCAAGCTAGCCATGGCCCGCGTCTACGGTGGACGGAAATCGGGATCGGAATCCGGGCGGCGGCCGCGAAAAGGTTTATGTGATGAGCATGATTATTTGTTCTGTGTCTGGGTGTAAATTATCTGTAATAGTATGTATTTAGAAATATATAAGTATTTTTATCAGTTGTCTAGCACCCATAACACAAGCTCTGCTTAGCTTGGGACTAGACGGCGTTGTGTGATAGTTGTGGAGTATTTTGGAGTGTTCATCATATTATATTGATAACAGTTCAAATGTATCTATGTCCGCTAATCTTCTAGCCACACCCAAAGTGGCAGATAGCCAAATCAGAACTCAAACAAATAACATTTATAGGAACATACTTTCAGATAAGCTTTTTTATAGATAGGCTCGCGTTTGACCACTATCTCACCTGATGGTAAGTGATAATGTGGCTGACAATGAAGCACGCTTGCTTAGAAGTAACCTATTCTTGATTTAAAGACCCTTAGGCTGTAGCAAAAAAGCAATTTGTATCAGACATTGATATATTATGCTACATTTGTATGTATGTAAAACTTAAATTCAATTTCACATACGTTGCCAAACAAAATGTTCAAAAACAGAAGCTTATAGTGTTGCTTTTTTAACAATATTTTTCATTTAGAGTTCCATTCAAAATTACACTTTAACTTTAACTGTATAAAGTTCAAATTATTTTTGAGGGTATTCGGTTTTAAATAATACTCTTGACGGTAGTTCCATACTTCTTTTGCGATTTGATTTTTGTTAAGCACACTTGCAAGCATTTTGTATAATGTGAATGCCGTGAGTATTTCCGTACTCGCTCATTTTGCTCCAAAGTTCATGCGATTCAAATAAATGCGAGTGATTTTATAAAAGTTGAATAAATACGTGCTCATTTAACTTTAAATGGTTATTAAATACATTTCATTTTTAGTATAAATATGTACATTTTTAAGTTCACTTTTGTAACAGGACTCATCTAGTGCACACTGTTCCCGCTCACCTCAAGTAGCTGTCAGCAACTGCAGGGATCCAGCTGGCTCGAAGCCTACCGGGGCGAAGGTTAGTTCCGAAAAACAGTTCAGCCCCGGTACGAAAGGCAACGAAGGAACAGGGCCGGGGTTATCCGAAAGGAACTCAAGCCCCGGTATGAAAAATTTAGAAGGAACAGGGAGGATTTTTAGTCAGTAAAAGTCTGACACTATCTCCCGCTCCGTCCAAGAGCGGGGGATGTCATTAGATGACTTTCCCACCGGAAAAAAAAACAGGACTCGTCTATGTGAGGGTAGATTCATATTAGTACATAATTGTGACATTAGAGCAGTGGGGGGAGTGGTAATGGCTCCGACTTACGAGTTGTAGGTCGCAGGTTTAAACCCTGCCAGGCAGCATTACTTTGTGTAATTAACTTCATTACCACTGCTCTCAAAACGGTGAAAGAAAACATCGTGAGGAAACCGGCATGTTCTGGAATCAAAAATTCGAAGACATGTGACATTCACCAGTCCGCACTGGGCCCGCGTGGTGGTTTTCGACCCATTCATATCGAATGCTTTGAGTTGACCGCGCCGCCAATTCTTTTGTGCTGACCACGTGACTGAGCGTTCAGATGACGTCATTACCGTACATTTAAAGCTTTCTACTAGCGTTAACTATTGTAGATTAGCAACTTAGCTAGGGGCTAGCTGTCCACGGACGCGTAGCTATGTAGACGACACAACAAATTCAATATGGTGTATCTTAAATTGGGCGCCTCAAAGAGATGCCAGCTGCCAGCAACCGTAGGCACAAAATGTAAAGGTACAGAAGTCAATCTACTTATAAAGCGCACTCGAGCAACGCACACATAGACACCATATCACGGAGCGCATCGGCCCGCTCGTGGGACAGTTACAGCTCAAACGCTCATTTGTGTGCGTCCACCTAGCGTAGGTATAAAAAATGAAGTACATACACATGTCTTCTGTACCTATCTATTTTGTGCCGTAGAGTCCCAATAGAGCCGTTGACTTTAGAGCCGCGGGGAAAAGTATGAAAAGGATACAAATGTGATCTTAAAACGAAAAAGAAAAACGGCAGCCAGGATACCGATTCCGATTTCCGGCCACCCCAGGCGCGGGCTTGTGGACGGTAAGCAATGGCTAGCTCACCGTCCAACCATCCGGTAGCCACCCGGAACGAACCCAAGTTGTCGACGCGTAGTGATCCACGCACGCCTCAAGGAATTGTCAGCAACCATAGGGCCCAGCATGGTTGAAATCTAGGGTCTGTTTTTGAAAGGATGATTCGACCCTGGTATGAAAGGCAACGAAAGAACAGGTGTGGGTTTTTTATCAGTAAAAGACTGACACCAGCTCCCGTTTCGTCGTAAAAAAAACGAGAAAGGCAACTGAAGAAAAATACGTGTGGTTTTAGTTAATAAAAGTCTGACATGACCTCTCGCCAGAAAGTCGTTAGAAATCATCTAACGACTTCTCCCGCTCTAGGGTGGAGCCTAGACCGGGAGAAGTCGTTAGATGATTTCTCACCTAAAAAAAGAGACACGTTAATGCTCTTGGTTGACTAGTAGAGAATGACTAAGGCATTAAGTCCTCCTCTGTACCGTTGTGTTGTCTGAAGTTTTAATAAATAAAACAAGTTTTTAATGAAAATATTTTTATCATAGCAAGCTTTTATAGCACATTTTATAAGCTTAATACTCGTCAAGACGGATCATACGAGCCCAAACTCGATGGGGTTGTGTCGTTTAACTACCAACTTCCTATAGCCACCCTCCGGTTCCATCATCAGATCAGCTCCATGTCATAATAATTTTGTATTGTCATCTGATTTCCACATGCATGCAAAATTTCAGCTCAATCGGTAACCGGGAAGTGGATCTTTAATTTGCAAGATTTGATTACAGACAAACATCGGGACAAGGGAAACTAAATAAAAACTTGTAAAAATGCTGAGGTTCGTGCAACAATCCCTCTAGACAAGATAATGTAGTTGTTTAATTTGTAATTTCGTTCTGAACTAAAAGACTTTCTTTTTTGAGTGGCTTCATCGTGAACTTCAGTCAAGAGGACACACAGGGGTCTTGAAAGGATAGCGGCTAAATTTAAAACTTTAATTGTAAAAGTGTTTTAAAGGAATGATTAAAAATCTTCTTATACCTACTTTTTAGGATTCCGTATCATCATCATTTCAACCGAAGGACGTTCACTGTTGGACATAGGCCTCCCCCAAGTGTCGCCGCAATGCACCACCGTCTCGCACCCATCGCATTCCCGCGATTCTGTTTCTGGTCCACCTTGTGGGAGGCCTTCCAATACTTTCCGGTGCGCAAACGCACTTAGAAACTTTCGGCTTCATCGACCATCCGTTTTTTAATTTCCTTCCTAGAGACCAGCAAGAACTTTAGAGAAAGAAAAAAAAGTATTTATTTTGGCGCACAAAAAATAGAGCGCCTTCATACTAGCGTTTGTCCAGCGTAGGCACTCGATAAACGTTTGCGCAGCGCAGCATCGCGTTGATACGGCGTTTCCTCTGTAGTCAATTGAACGCTGCGAC
This sequence comes from Mythimna lalbum, assembly GCA_949319445.1. Classification (NCBI taxonomy): domain Eukaryota; kingdom Metazoa; phylum Arthropoda; class Insecta; order Lepidoptera; family Noctuidae; genus Mythimna; species Mythimna lalbum. Next base: position 6,508,229 of record OX439369.1, read on the forward strand.
AACGTTGCGCATACGTCGCGTTGCTGCGGCGTTTCCACTATAGTCAATTGAACGCTGCGACAACGTTGCGCATACGTCGCGTTGTTGCGGCGTTTCCTCTGTAGTCAATTGAACGCTGCGCTAACGTGGCTCAAGCATCGCGTTAAAACATATCACAAAACAATCTATCATTCGTATTTGGAACAACACTTAGCTCTTCAAACTAACCAGAAAATTTGTACGTACAAAATCGCACGTTTCCTAAACTAATCGACCCTATGTATCGCGCGTCGCAGCTAATTTCGTGCAGCTAGTTCAAAAGGCATGTAATTGCCGTACCGTTGCATGATAATGAGCCTATACGAACTAAAGTTGTTAGCGTCTTAGAGTATTGTGATCTCACTCCGCACGTTCGCTTATTAGAGCTGTTTTCATTAACAAATAATGTTTTCATTTAAAGGAAAAATTAGATTCTGTTGTTGGGGATTATTAAATGTAGTGATAATAATATTTCACAACTATCACACAACTTTGTATAGTTTCAAGCTAAGCAGAGCTTGTGTTATGAGTACTAGACAACTGATATACATACTTTGTATATTTCTAAATACATACATATTTTTAAATTTTTTCGACGCCTTACTTTAAATTGCCATTTTTTTTTTAGTTCGTTAGGGTTTTTTTTAAGTTAGTTTTAATTAATTTAAGTTTGTATCTATAACTATATTTAACATGTTTCATACATATTATAGATAATTATAAATCACACTCAAACACAGAACAAATGATCGTGAACATCACCCAAACATTTGTCCTGGGTGGGAATCGAACCCACGAAACCCACGACCTCCGACACAGCAGTAAGGGTCACTTACAACTAGACCAACCGGCCTGTCAATTGTGATACTTCTGATTTTTTTTTAGTAAGTAAGTGTAAGTATAGGGAGAATGCACATGTCAAAGCTAAGATTAAAGATGTTACCCGAAAAGCTGCCACTCTAAAGTGGGATTGGTCCGGACATGGTTGCATGTCGGATGAGCTGTGGACTAAAAGAGCCACTTATTGGGTCCAATTAAACGCAAGACGACATCGCGGCAGACCAAAGCGAAGGTGGAGGCTGATAAGTACCGGAGGGACCGGGCCGCATCAGCCGAAGACATACGTGTGTGGAAAAGGGAGAGGGAGGCCATCACCCAGCAGTGGGACATAAATGGGCTAACTAACTAACTAATAATAATAAATCATTTATTGTCAGGCATCTTGGCCCATAGATATGTATATACCTTACAGACTAACATATATATAGAATAAAAACCATTTGTCGTTAGTAAATATGACTTAAGTCTATGTTAGTAAAACTTCACGTTGCACTAAGTTCACTTCGTGCTGTTCTGTGGCACCTGTCCGCGGAAGCGACGGAACACCACGCCCTGCGGCCAAAAGTCCTTCAACATGATCGGCAGAAAAGTGTTAAAGTGCTAATAATGTGTTGCATAAATTCTGGTTTTTGGTATCTTTACATACTTTTTTTTTTCTGTCGACGGGGAAAATCATCGTTGACGAAACCCGCTCTTGGGTGGAGCGGGAGACAGTGTCAGAGTCTTACTGACTAAAAACCCCGCGCCGTTCCTTCTTGCCTTCATACCGGGGCTCTAGTTTCCTTTCGAATAACCCCGACCCCGGTAGGCTTCGACCCAGATGGGCCCCTCCTGTTGCTGACAACTCCTATCTTTACATACTTTGAGATAGCTAGGTATACTACTAGCTAGTAACATTTTCAGGCAAAACTCTAAAAATCCCGAGAGAGATGTCGACTTTATCTCGACTTCGCAATTAATTTGTGTGGATGGGAGTGTTATTAAAACTTTAAATTGTTCTCAAATTAGATTTTGGCTAACGCTGTTCATGTTATTTGGAACTAAAATACTTATTTAGGGCTGTTGGGTGTGTTGTGAGATTGTTTGAGAGGCAAATAAAGGAACATGGGTTTCAGTCAATAAAATTTTCGTATTTCGTCTCGCTCCTTTCAAAGCAGGAGAAGAAATTTGATGATTTTTCGTCCAAAAAAAACAAAAATCGAGTAAGTGCAAGTCGACCTCGCGCACTGAGCGTTTCGTTCAAAGTTTTTTCTGAAAACAGTTCAATTCTCGAATCGAGTTACGAAGACTTTTCCGAATCGCAAAAAAAAAACCTTTTTTTTTTTGTTACGTAACTACAAATTTACAATTTTGAAACTATGACATCTGTTACACTATAATACAGACTAATAGATTGCACATGACGTAATTACATCGCAATCCTGTCTTATCTCCCAGCATACAATAAACCTCAAGGTCTAAACTTTTGTAAGTAAAAGTTCCTCATTTACACGCCTAGAGAAACGAAAGGGTAATATGAAACGCTTACGAACTAAAGCCCCATGTTCCATATCTTAGGACAATGACGAGGGGTCCTCGGAAAGGAAATATTATCCCCCCAAGATCTCCCGTTGTTCTTTTTGGAGGCTACATGTTTATCAGTAGACGTGATGGGGGACGTGTGTACCTGATAAAGATCCCCTACCTTAAATGTTTTCTCCCTCTAAAACATCGTTACAGCTTTGTAGATAGAGATAGATTGATAAAGCATTTATTGGCTATAACGCAAAACATACACCAAAACAAAAAAAAATTGACTGGCTTGTTGGTCTAGTGGTTATTGGTCCTGACTGCTATCCAGAGATCGTCACCCAGGACAAATGTTTATGTGATGAGCATAATCATTTGTTCTGTGTCTGGGTGTAATTTATCTATAGTATGTCTGTATTTAGAAATATATATGTATGTTTATCAGTTGTCTTGTACCCATAACACAAGCTCTGCTTAACACATTTTTTTTTTACTTAACCCTTCAGATACCGTCAATTAGAGACACAATAGTAAGACAATAGATGCGCGGCCACCGGTGGTCGCTTGGGGATTCATGAATTAAGCACTTACAGAGATTACCATAATAACAGAAATATTTCAAACACAAAGATCAGAATGCTCAAATCAAATTCCATTCAAATGAATTCATGTGGAAGCGAGCAAGTAAACACGTCGGAGTTCATTAGTCGGTATGAGCTCATTACTGTCTCTATTGAAAGCTGCTGTTCATTATATACAACTATGTTCTGCTGCACATTCTTACATAGAGAGGTATGAGCTATGGGTATGATAAGCATAAAGAAATATCCTTACTATTATAAAAGCGAAAGTGAGTTTGTTTGTTTATTTGTTTTGTTAGGTCTTCACGCCTAAATGGCAAAACATATTTTGATGAATTTTGGTACAGAGTAATAGTTGGGCCCTGGAGACGGACATATGCAATTTTTTTTTAAAGTGAAAAAAAGGGGAGAAAGAGGAAAGTCATCTATTAATAATAATAATAAAAAAAAAATTCATTAATTTCAGGCTAGAAAACCCATAGTAAAAATACAGTTTACAGTTTTAAAAAACTTAAAGGTAAAAAAGGTTTTTTTTTTCATAACAATATAATAACAATGTCAGATTCAGTTCGATAATTTATAAAATGTCAAATTTAGTTACATTAATACAATGTCAGGTTTTGATAAATACGTTAATAATAAAATGTCAGATTCAATTCAATAATTAATACAATGTCAGATTCAGTTCAATAATTAATACAATGTCAGATTCAGTTCAATAATTAATACAATGTCAGATAGATAATAACAATGTCAGATTAAGTTCGGTAACTCATAATAGGTCAAATTTAGTTAAATTAATACAATTTCAGGTTTAAAGCAATAAATTAATAGTAAAATGTCAGATTCGGTTCATTAATAATGCACTGAATCTGACATTTCTGATACAAATGTCAAATAAATAAATAACAGATTTCAGTTCACAATGACAAAATATTTAGAAGTCATGTACTATTACAAATATTATTATTAAATTAAAGTATATTAATAAACGCGGGCGAAGTCGCGGGTAACAGCTAATTTATTATAAACCTAAGTACTTGAAATTTTGATTCAGTGTTTATGAGAACTTGATATTTGATTTTCATCGTCATCATTGGCAGTCTTATTCCATCCTGCTGAAGAGGTATCAGCCAGTGGATTTTTTACGAAGTCTTGCGGATTTTACCAGAAATTTTAAAAAGTTACTTTGTTATGCAACTTGGATTCCGAAGCATATTTCACAGGTATTTTGCATTTTCTAAAATAAAAAGAAACATGATGGCATTGAGCTTTCTATGAGTGACTTCATTTTTGTAATTATATCAGAAAAGATCAAAAAACAAGAAGATATTCGAAGAAGAACCATTCATGAATATTTGAATTGATCTACTCAATTACCTAAAAATAAGATCACCAAATTAAATACAAAGATGACATTATTAAAATCGAATTCCCTTAAACTAAATTCGTGTGAACGCGTGCAAGTAAACACGTCGAGCGCTGCTCGGTTAATTATATATGCACCATGTACTACTTACTGTACAATCTTCTGTGTGAAGGATACTGTTAGTCAGGCCGGTTAGCATGAAACATTTATTTTTAATGGTTTACTTATTGGAAATGTTCGGTTTTTTATTCAACTAATTGAAACTATTTCGAAAAAAAAAAACAGGATTAAAATGAGAATATGGCCTGTTAAAGAGATCTTTTTCTTGAAACCACATCTTTTTTTATAAAAGGCAAAAGTTTATTATGTATTTTTTATTCCTCTAGTTCAAACGGACAGGTTTAGAAAAAAAATATATGAGTTGAAAAAAGAGTTTTTTATTGTAGCGTACATTAAAAGGAAACATTTTTCATCTAAAATATTAAGAAAACTTCGATGAAAAATTCTATCAATGTGGGGTTCAAAATCATATACTGGTATAATTCTAAAGTGTTTTAAACATGTAAATCGTTTATGAACAAATATCACTGTAAAGAGTTTATAGAACGTATATAAAAAAAAAACAAATAATTCGAAGCTGTACAAACTATGTACAAATCCAGTTAAACCGAGCAAGTTTCAGCAAAGTTTGACACACGTTCCAACAGTATGCCCCACGCAGAAGGCTGCCGGCGCTATTACTAATCCGAGGATGTTCATGGATGCAGTCTTAATTACCGTGTAATGAACCCCGTGTCTTTAGCGACAGAGGCCGTACGAGAAACACTAAGAATGCCTTTGATGAGCCTATTATTAAAAACGTATTATTATCTGGTAGATGAGGCGGAATTCTGTTGTGTTTACTGGGGTAATAGTTTGTTCTCCCTCGCCATTTCAGTCAAAAAATGTCCACTGCTGGACGAAGGTCTCTTATAAGTATCGCCACAATGACTTGTCTTATCTATCTTTATCATCATCATCGTATCAGCCGAAAGACGACGAAGGGTGACCGATGTCCTGGTCAGGGTCGCGGGAATCAGATGGATGCATGACGCACAAGACCGGTCGTTGTGGCGACGCTTGGGGAGGCCTTTCTAGACAATGGCCTCCCCAAGCGTCGCCACAACGACCGGTCCTGTCGCCGAAAGACTTCCACAACAGTGGCTTATGTATCTTGCAGTCGTCTAATTTCCACGACGCTCACCAGATTGTCAGTCCATCTTGTAGGAGGCCTTTCAGTGCTAAGTCTTCTGGAACGAAGTCATCACTCCAGAACGGATCGGCTTTATCGACCATCTTTAAAATTTTCAATTTTACTTAAATTAAAATAATATTAAATTAAAAGTACGGTCAGCAGGTCTACGTACTTTGACAGTTGAATTTGTAATAATCATCATCATCATCATCATCATTTCAGCCGATACACGTCCACTGCTGGACATAGGCCTCCCCCAAGCGTCGCCACAACGAACGCTCCTGCGCGTCTCGCATCCATCGGCCTCCCGCAACCTTCACCAGGTCATCAGACCACCTTGTTGGAGGCCTTCCAACGCTGCGTCTTCCGGTACGCGGTCGCCACTCCAGAACCTTTCGGCCCCAACGGCCATCTGTTCTGCGAGCAATGTGCCCTGCCCATTGCCACTTAAGTTTGGCAATTCTTTGCGTGATGTCGGCAACCTTAGTTCTCCTGCGGATGTCTTCATTTTTGATTCGATCACGCAAGGTAACCCCGAGCATAGCCCTTTCCATTGCCCTTTGGGTGACTTTAAGCCTTCTGACGAGGCCCATTGTGAGCGACCACGTTTCGGAGCCATATGTCATCACTGGCAACACGCACTGATCATAGACTTTCGTCTTGAGACACTGTGGTATATTGGACGAGAAGACACCGCGTAGCTTCCCGAACGCCGCCCAGCCGAGTTGGATTCGACGGTTGACCTCTTTCTCGAAGTTCGACCTACCTAACTGGACTGTCTGTCCGAGGTAGACGTAATCTTCCACAACTTCGAGTGTAGAGTCTCCGATCTTGATAGGAGTAGGCGCTACATGGTTGTTAATCATGATTTTGGTTTTATCCATGTTCATTTTAAGACCCACTCTTTCGGAAGCTCTACTGAGGTCATTGAGCATTGTGCTGAGCTCCTCCATAGTATATAGTAGAATTTGTAATAATAGAAATGTACAAAATAACAAAGAGTGGTGACCACGTATCGGAAGGCATAGCGTCGGAAGGCAGCAAGGTGGATCAAACATGGTTTTTTTTAGGTGCAAAATCATCTAAGGACATATCACGCACTAGGGCGGAGTGGGAGGGCGCTTCATACTTTTACTGATTAAAACCCACTTCTATGTTCCTTCTTTGCCTTCAATCGAGTTTGTTTAAAAGAGAAACCTGGGAGGTTCTCTTTGGCACAACCTATGGTCCCAGTAGGCTTCAACCCTGCTGGGCCCCTACCATTTTGTTGATATTTCCATGCTACGCGTCTGCCATTCCTCCTTACTCCGGACTTATTAGGGCTAAGCGTAAGAGGTCGTTGCCGGCGATCGCACCCACGAGCACACGGCGGTGCTCTGCCCAAGCGGGAGCCACCTCCACCGTATACCGTATAAAAAACTCACAATTTCTCACATTTATAAAATAGAGTCTGTAGAAAATCATAAAATTATTCCTCACCGCATCGTTTGGTTTAAAAATGTTTGCTCATTACAGTCATGTAATTAAGTTGTTAGGGGTAGAGCATGCTTGTTTATTTTCATGTACAGGATGCTCTTAACGTTTATTGCCTTGAATGGGAGGTTTTATTTAAATTTTTACGCTCATTTGAAGTATAATTGTATGTTGACTGTGTAAAGGATCTGCGGTTTTTGGAAATGGTTGTATGTATTTGAATCGTTTTCGTCAATAATAGTTTTGGCTAAAATATTAATATCGATAGGGTTTATAATAATGCTAGCTTTTCCCCGCGGCTTCGCTCACGTTAAATTCGGGGTAACACGGTTCCCCTGAGAAGTGGGGGGTTAGAAAGAGACAAAAAGTAGCCTATATCACTTTCCATCTTTTCAACTATCTCTACTAAAAAATCACGTCAATTCGTCACTCCGTTTTGCCGTGAAAGACGGACAAACAGACACACACACTTCCCATCTATATATATAAAAATGACCCCCGTTTTCCGTTGTCACGACTTGGCATGAAAACGGCTTGACCGATTTGGCTGATTTCTTTTTTGTTGTGATTGTTATTGTGAGGAGAAGGTTCTTATGGAAAAAAAAATTAGGGTAGTGTAGGGTAGAGTAGGGTAGAGTAGGGTAGAGTAGGGTAGAGTAGGGTAGAGTAGGGTAGAGTAGGGTAGAGTAGGGTAGAGTAGGGTAGAGTAGGGTAGAGTAGGGTAGAGTAGGGTAGAGTAGGGTAGAGTAGGGTAGAGTAGGGTAGAGTAGGGTAGAGTAGGGTAGAGTAGGGTAGAGTAGGGTAGAGTAGGGTAGAGTAGGGTAGAGTAGGGTAGAGTAGGGTAGAGTAGGGTAGAGTAGGGTAGAGTAGGGTAGAGTAGGGTAGAGTAGGGTAGAGTAGGGTAGAGTAGGGTAGAGTAGGGTAGAGTAGGGTAGAGTAGGGTAGAGTAGGGTAGAGTAGGGTAGAGTAGGGTAGAGTAGGGTAGAGTAGGGTAGAGTAGGGTAGAGTAGGGTAGAGTAGGGTAGAGTAGGGTAGAGTAGGGTAGAGTAGGGTAGAGTAGGGTAGAGTAGGGTAGAGTAGGGTAGAGTAGGGTAGAGTAGGGTAGAGTAGGGTAGAGTAGGGTAGAGTAGGGTAGAGTAGGGTAGAGTAGGGTAGAGTAGGGTAGAGTAGGGTAGAGTAGGGTAGAGTAGGGTAGAGTAGGGTAGAGTAGGGTAGAGTAGGGTAGAGGTTCTTATGGTCTTCACCAGATTTTTCTTTTGAAAGACCTACTACTGGCATCTTTCTTTCTACCAGTCATCTTGTCTTGCCTTATCGGTCAGCAATAGTTTTAAAAAAGTTGAACTGATTTAGTAAAGTCTGTTAAGAAATGAAAAATTCTCTTCTTATTCTCACGATGTTTTCCTTCACCGTTTTGAGAGCAGTGGTGATAAAATAAACTACACAAAGATTTGCGCAGGCTGGATTTGACCCCGCAACCTTACATCTCATAAATCGGGATCATTACTACTTCGTCACCACTGGTCTTAGTTCTTATCCTTACTATATATAATAAAAGCGAAAGTGGGTTTGTTTGTTACGTCTTCACGCCTAATAAATGACTAAACCGATTTTGATGAAACTTGGTACATGGATAGATCATGTCCTGGAATAGGACATAGGATACTTTTTATCTCGGAAATATGTTCCCTTGGGATAATTTTCTGCTATCACGCGGGCGAAGCCGCTGGGAGCAGCTAGTTTATTATATTAGAGTTAGCCCATATTGTCCCACTGCTGGGCAAAGGCCTCCCTTCACTCCTTCCAACGATCTTAGTTTTATACAACTTTAATTTAAATAAAGTTCACTGCATGTTCACTGCATTTCACTCGAGTTCACGCACTGGGTCCGGGTAGTGAATTACAGCCTATTCATTCTCCTAGAGGAGGCCTCAGCCTCAGATGTTGAAACATTACAAGGCCAATTATATTTATTTTTACGTGTCAAAATGAATGAGAAAGCCAGTATTATAACTGAATACATTAATTCATGAATCCCCAAGCGACCACCGGTGGCCGCGCATCTATTGTCTTACTATTGTGTCTCTAATTGACGGTATCTGAAGGGTTAAAAGTACACGTTGAAGAAACTAATGATGACATCTAAAACTTGCAAGCACATAGAATATTTTGGCCTAACGAGTACCTTAAGACCCATAAGTATTCTAACTTAAGACAAATTACGTAACGCATCCCCAGTTTTCTTGTTAACCAGCCCAACTAAGGTAATTTAAGTTTCGCTAAAAGTAGATTTAGTAGAATAGCTATACAAACCAAGAACTTTACGGTACAAGAATTTCTGTTTGGAGGACCATTTCACGATATTTTTGAGTTTTACCTTCAAGTTAAATATAAAGATTTTATTTTAATGCATGATCAATTATCAAAGGAGTCTTTTTACGATTAGGGTTTTTGCTTAGATTTTTCCAAGATTTATGTCCTCAGCAAAAATATTAAACCCACCAAATAGAAAGGTTCTAGAAAAAAAAAGGCCTACAGAAAGCATCAAATATTAGAAAAAGGAAAGACATGATTCAGTGATATTTTTATAAATTAAATTGTGAGTGTCTTTTATCAATGACTATCTTTTTCCCGCGGCTTTGCCCGCATACATAAAATATAACCTATGTCACTCAGGAATGAAGCAGCTTCTAACGCTTGGGTGTCGCCATTGTGCGGACTGCCCAAAAATACGGTGGAGGTCTGCCCCGCTAGGACGTAGCACTACTATATCCTCGAGGAGACGATCGGTGGCGGCAACCTCTAAACTTTGGGCCAGAGCGAGTAAAAATAGGCGGTCGCCTTCTTCTGTGAAGCAGTAATGCTAGCGAAGGAGATGGCCACACGCGTGAGAAAACGGAATTCCTCAGTCCCCAGCTGCCAACAGAAAAAAAAAGCTGCCAAGACTCTGGCTATCAACCACCGTAGGTACGGGCTTGCAGACGACAAGCCCTGAAGGAAAGACGAACATACAATTTCAAAATTTTAAAATAACTAGCAAAGTGCTAACTGGAACAAAAAAAGTCAGATTATACATTATATATTATTAAAAAAATTGTCAGTTGCGCGTGAGCAGCCGAGTCGGACGCACGCGTTTGGAACGTCGGACCGTAATATTACTATCGCGCGGTTTGTTTTTTTAAGTCTACCCACTTAATGATAATGTTAATTTTAAATGGATGAAATTTGTAATAATGTGAGTTTGTGTGACTCGAGTGATCATGAATCGATGGAGCAGGACATAGTTATAGAAAGTGAACAACCAGTTAATGCTACCTTAGTGGAGACGATGATGGAGAGAGAAGAATGTAATCAACGAGTTTTAGCGAAGAGAGGGCGGGAGAAGGATGACGTAGAAATTGTGGAGGAAGATGATTTTGTAAAAGTAATTAGGGGACATAAAAAACCAAATAGGAAAAACTCGATAAACAATAGTTTGGTGCCAGAAGGTGATAAGAATGAAGAGGAGAAACATATTATATGTGTGACTGGAAAAGAGACGCTGCCAAAACAATTTGGAATGGCTAAACTGTTAAGATCATATAATATCCCGAATATAAATAAAATGGTTTACAAAAGCGCATTCAAGGTTTTGATTCATTTTCAAAACAGAGAAAGTGCTAGTAAGTTGATGAATTGTGAAGATATTACCAAGTTAGGTTACAGAATGCAGAGGATTGATGAAGTTTGTTTATGCTATGGAACTCTGAGGCAAGTAGATTTGGAAACAGATGAGAAAGAAATTCTTGAAAATGTCAGTTGTGAGATCGAAGTTTTATCAGTTAAAAGGCTTAAAAAACTATCAGAGAATGGAGAATGGATTGATTCGGAAACAGTTAGAATTTGTTTTAAAGGTGCCACTTTACCACCGTACGTATTCGGCTACGGGTGTAGGTTCAAAGTGGAACCTTACACGTTTCCCGTGTCACAGTGCTCCAGATGTTGGAAATTCGGTCACCTATCGAGATCATGCCCTATTAATAAAACAATATGCCCTAAATGTGGTAATCAACATTCTAACTGTGAAACAATTGAATATGTATGTGTTAATTGTAAAGGACCCCACATGGCGATGTACAAAAAATGTCCTAACTTTTTAAAAGAGAAAAGAATTAGAGATATTATGACCAAAGAAAATTGTACCTACAGAAAGGGATTGGAACTATATCTAAAAGAGAACGGAACTCGAAAAATTTACAGTACAACTACAAACTCAGAGAAAAATTTGAATTTTGAAAGCTTAGAAAATGAAAAAGTTAACTATACACAAAAAAAAACATACAAAGACGCGGTAACAGCAAATACAAATATCCAAAGTTCAAGTTTTGCATCGAACAGTACGACAGAGATAGACCATTTAGGAAAGATAAATAACGAACAAAGATATGTACCGAGAAAGAAGCATAATGAGACTAGCCTTATGGGTAGCAATAGAGAAAAAGAAAACTACAATTCCCAATCAACAAATGCTGGCAAAAAATCCGAAAAAGACGGACTTTCAGAGACAGTAAATACAAGCTCTAAACTAGATTTTTTTAGTACTTATCAAAAAGTTAAAGATATATGTTTCTCAGATGACAGTTGGCTCGTGAAACTACAGGAATTGGGCAAAATTATGTTTGACTTATGTAGTAAATTATTCCTTAAAGTGTTTAGAAGTCATGATGTGTGGGAAAAAATAATGTTTATGTTCAAAAATGGCTAACGATAATAGAAATAAGTTATCTCTTCATATTGTACAGTGGAATGCACGTAGCTTGTTGCCTAAACGTAACGAATTCGAACTTTTACTGGCACAAGAAAAAGTACATATAGCACTAATAACTGAAACTTGGTTGGAAACGGATACACACTTAAATGTAAGCACATACAATATTTTTAGAAAGGATAGGTCGGATGGTTACGGTGGGCTAGCTATTGTAATACATAAATCTATAAAAGTACAACAGTGTAACACTATTATCAACAATCCTGGAATAGAAATTATGAGCGTACAACTATTAAATTGTAATGAAATTAAAAATATAGTGTTAATATATTGCCCTTCTTCGGTTCGTACTTGCCTTTCTGACTGGGAACAAATATTTTCTTTATTTTCCCGCAAATGTATTGTTGCTGGTGACTTTAATGGACACCATGCAACTTGGTCTTCCAAAACTGACGCAAGAGGAATCCAGCTGTATGACTCTGCTTTAGACTCGGGGTTTATTTCCCTTAATGATGGTAGTATGACGAGAGTGACCTTGGTAGATGGAGTTGCACAGAATACAGCTCCTGATGTTACATTTGTATCTACCGATTTATCTGTTTTACTGGAATGGAAGATTATGAACGAAAATTTAGGAAGTGATCATTTGTTTATAAAAATCTCGTACAAGTATAATAGCAGCTTAAATTCGTCTTATATAGTTAAAAAGCGAAACTTCAAACTAGCGAAATGGTCAGAGTACAGCGAAATCCTAAGAAACGATTTAATGCAAACTGTCGTTTCAAACAATGTACAATTTTTGTATGACAACTTTTTAGAACAAGTAAATAAAGCCGCCGATGAATGTATACCTTACATTAAAATTTGTAATAATCCGACAAATGGCTTTCGGCCAAAGTCGTATTGGAATCCCACGTTATCCCATTTGGTAGCACAACGTAGATTGGCCTTGAAAAATTTTAGGAGAAATCCCACACCAAATAATCTAAGTGTATTGGATCTAAAAACAAAAGCTGCTAAAAAAGCCATTAGTCAAGAGAAGTTAAAAGATTGGCAAAATTACTGCAGCGGTGTTAATGAACAAACATCTAGTTCTGAAATGTGGAAACGTATGGGATGGATTAAGGGACGTGCATCGCCAAGGTCGTCTGTTTCAAATGAACACAAGGTTGATCTCCTGCGTAGTCTTGCTCCTGATTACGTCTACCCAAAACACCAGCAGTTTAAATCTAATAATACAGTACTAGGGGACGAATTTACCTTACAAGAAATGTTAAACTGCTTTAAACGAAAGGACACAGCTCCTGGTGCTGATGGGATTACATATTCTATGATATTTCATTTACCTTCTGCTGGTAGAGAATATTTACTAAAGCTATACAATCTTATTTTTAGGACTGGGATTATTCCAAAACAATGGCGGGATATATTGGTCACACCAATACCAAAAACCTCACCAGATAATACTAGTATTAAATTAAGACCCATTTCTTTAATATCATGTTTTTGTAAAATTTTTCATTCAATGCTGACAAAACGGCTTGAGTGGTATATTGAAAAAAACAAGATGTTATCTCAGTATACCTCTGGGTTTAGGAGGGGACAATCTTGCCAGGACTGTTTAGTTAAATTAGTTACTCAAATCTACACAGGGTTTTCACGTAAAACTCCAACAGTAGCCTGTTTCGTTGACATTACTAATGCTTATAATAATGTGTTAATAGATGTTCTGGTAAATATTCTAGATGAGATAGGAATTGGAAAAACGTTTTGCCAATATATATGGAATTTTTTGAGCGAGAGACATCTTATGATTAGAGATGAAACAGATAAATCTAATTTTTGTATAAGATATACAGATAGAGGATTGGCACAGGGAGACCCAATTTCACCCCTACTTTTCAATATAGTCACAATTAAGTGCTTTCGAGAAATTCAAAACGTTACCATGTGTCAATACGCAGATGATTTTGTCTTATACCAAACGTCTATTAATTTAAAAGAAACCCAACGAGCTCTTCAAACAGCGCTGGAAAGATTGTGCAATGTGCTAGACGAGTTAGGATTAGAATTATCGGCCGCAAAATCCAAAGTGTGTATTTTTAGCAGAGGTTTTAGAAAGCCAAAAGTTGAACTCAAAATAAATGGTCGCAATTTAGATACAGTTGATAGTTACAAATACTTAGGTGTGTGGCTCGACAGATGCTTGCGCTGGAGTAAGCATATTAACTCTACTGTAGAAAAAGTTCAAAGAAACCTTAGTTTGCTTAAAGTTTTGGCGGGTAGGTCCTGGGGATTGCACCCGCAACATTTGAGACATATTTATATAGCTTTAATTAGAAGTCGGATAGATTATAGTTGCTACATATATGACGCTAGTGCGAAGTGCAACTTAGATAAGTTGAATAAGTTACAAAACCAAGCTTTACGGGTTATAGGAGGTTTTATCAAATCCACTCCGATACACGTTATGGAAAGTGAGCTTTGTGTGGTTCCACTGTACATACGAAGAAAGTACCTAGCTTATAAGTTTTGTCTTAAAGCCAAATCCGTAGAAAATAATGTAACAAATACTCTATTAGATGAACTCTATGCTCTTCGACAAAACAGTTACTGGCGAAATAAGGTTATTCCTATAATAGCTTCAGCATTTAACGAGGTTAAAGAAATTGAGGTAGCATCTTCTTACCCTTTATTTATGTTCACCCTAAGAACATGGGTCACCAACATTAATGTGAATGAAATTATTTACTGTAATTTAGAATCAGTCAAGTTACCAAAGGGGAATTATGATTACAGTTTACTAAAACACGAAGTGACTAACGAACTATACACAAAATATAATGGTTGGTTTACTATATTCACAGATGGGTCGAAGAGTGTAGAAGGTCGCGGAGCGGCTTACTATATACCCTGTAAAGACGTAGATAATCGAAATAATAATTGTTTTAAAATAATTAAACCAGCATCCATTATGACCTTGGAGCTCATTGCGATCTCAGAAGCATTGACATTTGTCATAAACTGTCCAAACAGAAACACTGTTATTTGTACTGACAGTAAAAGTTCCCTACAGCATATAGCTCGATGCGCCTCTGGCCTCAGAGGTGCTTCGATAGCTTATGGCATTTTAGCTAAAATAGACGAACTTATTCAAAAAGGTGTTCAGCTGAGATTGCAATGGGTCCCATCACATATTGGAATACGGGGTAACGAGCAGGCTGATATATTGGCCAAATATGCAGCCAAACACGGAAAACAAACTAATATTGCTCTTGACTATTCGGAAATATTACCAAAATTTAAAAATGTTTGTTATGATATGTGGAAGGAATACTTTGACAGAACGTCATTAGAAAAAGGAATTTGGTATAAAACCATACAGTGTCAGCCTGCTCGTGTACCTTGGTTTGTAAATATTAACCTAAGTAGAAAACTAGTGGTTACAGCTCACAGACTCAGATCGGGACATTTCCCATGTAACAAATTCGCTTTTTTGATGAAAAAGATAACCTCTCCCAACTGTGAGGTGTGTGGAGTTATAGAAGATATGCATCACTTGTTAATGGAATGTGTTCAGTATGAGGCTGATAGGAGTAAGTTGTTCGGGGTATTAAAGTTGAACAAGAACAATATGGGCACATTCCACCAAATATTAAGTGAGCCGACTTCCGATGATGCGAGAAAATTGTTCGACTTTATGGCCCTGATCCATTGATCTCATTTGGTAGGCAATGATTGTCTTAGGGTACGATGGGACTAACATGCGCTGTGCGTTATAAAAGTCCCTAAATTTTTAAAGAATAAAAAAAAAAAAAAAAAAAAAAAAAATTGTCGATTTTACTCAGAATCCATATTCAAAATACGATTTTCAACAGTTATTCGCTTTAAGTCCCAAGCCGAATGTCTGATGTATACTAGGACCATGGGTTAACTTCTATAAAAGATGCCCGTTGTATGAGAACACAAAAGGCAACCAAAGGAAAATTGATGTTGTTTTAGTTAGACCCAGAGTCACCCTAGAGCGGGAAATGCAATTAGGCGTTTTCCCACCATAATAAAAACATTTTTATTTGTCCTGGTGGTAGCTAGTACGCTCCCTTTTTACTGGCTGGCGAAGACTCGTTTTGAATATAATCATAACAATAACTGTGGGTAGTAAACAAACCAGCAGGTAATCTTATTGCTTAATAAAAAGAACAGAATTTCTGAAATTCGAAACAACTTTGCTTCGATTTGACATTTTTACTCAAATAGTAAGTAGGGGTATCTTAATATAAATCTTTTGTACTTTAAGAACAATATTGATTTACTTAAACAACTTTTAATTCAATTATTAGCTGTAGCCAGCGGCAAACGCGTAGTAGTCGAAAATTTTACAACGGGAGGTTACTACAAGAATGAAAATGTTCCTAACAAGGTTAAAGACTGATCGGTTGAAGAACGACCAAAAATACCTTCTAGGTTTATACAGGGTTATTTGTAAAACGGGGTACTTGATGTGCTAGAGTCGCGTCAAGCACCCTCGCCAAATAGAGCAAGGAAATATTGAAGGATTGTTTTTGTCACAAATCACGGCAAGTCATTGCAGGTATTAGGTGCCAGCAAGCAGCACAAGTGTAGAACCTCCCCTAAATCGCCTATATGGCTCGTGACTATGTATATTGCTGATATAACAAACTTATATAAAACTTTGTGATTATTCATGATACAATTATGAAATTTTGTACAAAGATTCTTCACATAAAAATATTAAACACGTGTTTCGGGTTTCGCATATCATAAAACTAATGTTGAAAAACTAAAAATTAAAATATGGCGTCAAAAAAGTTCTTCCAAATCGCTGTCGACAGGAAGTGTGTGTGAAAAACTGGTGGTATTGCCACGTTGTATTACAATGCTTAATCTCTGACCAAGCTAAAAGCCAGCCCTTAGGTCACGTGAAATGTCTACTAGGCATTTGGATACTTTTTTAATAAGCGTATGAACACTCGGAGCAACCCCTTTTTTTAGGTAAAAATTTATCAAAAAACTTTTCCCACTCTGGCTAGAGCGAGTATTAGACTTTTACCGACTAAACCTACCTGTCCCTCTAGTTATCGTTTGCATTCCAGGGCCGCAGTAATGCTTTCAAACATTCTCGCCGCCCTGACAGCCCTGGTAGAATTATACACACCTACAATACCTACGTTCACATTGTTTACATCACTCACGCACATTATACAGTCATTTGTAAATACTCGTGAACATCGTGTCAATTATAGTACTACGTGGTTTTTTTTTTATGAGCCCGTTGTGTTCCACTGCAGGGCAAAGGCCTCCTTTCCATTATTCCACTCTTTTCTGTCCTTAGCCACTTCTGGCCAATCCTTAAGGTGGGAATCCAAATCGTCACGCCATCTCCTTCTGGGCCTACTGCGTCGCCGGACCTGCTGTTCGGTACCCAGTCAGTAGTTCCTTTCGCCCAATTTTGATGCGACATGCGTTTCAAATTAGAACATCTGTCTGAATCTGTCAAATGTTAATTGAAAACTACGGTTTGTAAAGATAATTTATTTGCGTATTAATGACAGTTTTTATTTGGCTTTATATTATTGAGCCTTAGATAAATCTAATTGAAGTAAAAACGTTATTGTTTAATAGTAATAATATATAATTAGTTAAAAAACTATTTTCTTATTTATTTATAGACACTGTAATGAACAATTCACTTTCTTTGTCCATTTGCCACTACTCAGACACTTCATAAAGTGACGCAGAGATTAGCAAAATTGATGAACTGAATTCCGATTTAACTTTTTTCGTTCAGAATTATGTAAATAAATGTTATTTCAAAAATTTCTTTGGTCATCTTACCCGATTTTTACAAGCTTTTATTTAGTTTTACCTGTCTCGGTATTTGTCTGTCATCAAATTTTAATCTTGTAAATTAAATTTGACCCACTTCCCGGTTACCGATTGAGCTGAAATTTTGCATGCATGTGTAAATCAGATGACACTGCAAAATTATTATGACAAAGAGCTGATCTGATGATGGATCCGAAAGATGGCTGTAGGAACTTGGTAATTAAACGACACATCCCCATCGAGTTTGGGCTCGTATGATTCGTCTTGACGAGTATTTCTTTCATTAATCATCACAAGTTTATTTGATTTGATAGCTATAATGACATAACATGTAGCAAAAATCGTCATCATAATCTATTTGGAACGCATTGTACGGAAAACACAAATAAAGTTGTAAACAGAAAGTAAGACAGAAATTTTAGACAAAATTCTACAAAACCAAATTGTATGAGCTATATTAAGAGTTGCGTAGGTACAGTTACCTACATAAACATGTACAAACCCTGCCAAAGGCATTATCATAAATAGTTCTTCCCAGAATTCAGGTAAAAAGGTCTCCTTACGTCTTATTTAACCTAAAAGCATTCACATCTTCCAAGTCCCACTTTTCGGGTTTTATTTTCTATCTTCATGAGCACATTTACCTAATTTCGGAGGGGATGCTATAATGATAGCTCATATATATGCAAATGCAAGGTGAGCTGAGGTAAGCTTCTAACCTTTGTTAAAACTTGTCAAATTACTGACGAACTTCCTCAGGCCCTCCAAACTTGAGCGTTTCGTTGCTAGTTAAGACGCCTATGATACTGCTGTTTTATAGCATTGCCTCTTCGAATAAAATGTTATGTCTTGTGTTTGAATGTAATTGGTTTATTAAAACTTTTTGGTCTTCTTTTAGTCTCGTTTTAGAGTGTTTCAATTTAGTTTCCTTCTTTCTTTGTATTTTTTATTTTGTTTTTGTGTTTATCATTAGGATTGCTCTATTTTGTGGTATCTTTTTCCGTTTTTAGAAATGATTGATGTTTTATGAGTTCTTTCTCAATATCTATCTTTTCGAATTTCTATACATAATGTTACTTAATAGATTGTGTAGACTCATATTAGTGCTGCAATGCGGGGTGCCAGCTAAAAATCAGCGTTAGGTGTTTTATGCCCAGTAATTGCTGAGTTGGTGACCCTTTCGGTTCGGGCACATTCAGTGCAACTATGTATTGTATTTCTATACTCTTTTTTTTGTTGTTTTTATTATTATTTTATGTAGTGGTATATTGTGTTGCTAGCTCCGAATAAATGCTATTCAATTCTATTCTATAGTATTTTAGTGTATGATTATGACATGTTTACTGCTCTATCGATTTCGTAGTCGACTACTGAGCGTTCTATTCCCAAGTCCTACAAAAAGGGTTATTCTTTTTTTTGGAACTACTCAGTAGCAGCCCGGTGTATGAAAGTTAGTGGATGGCACTCCTGTGCCTCGATAAGTACATTAAGCCGTCGGTCCTTCACCTGTTCTCTGAACAGTCGTGTCGGACGGCCGACAAATCGGGCTATGAGAGTAAAGGTGTAGTGTGCAACTGTGTTTACAGACAGATGTATGTGAACATACAAAGATTTGTACACATTTTTTTTATGGTTGGGAAATCATCCAATGACAACCCCTGGGCGGAGTGGGAGATAGTGTCAGACTCTTACTGACTAAAAACCTACCCCGTTCTTTCTAGCTTTACTACCGGGGCTCAAGCTACTCTTTCGAAAATCTAGCCTCAGCAGACTTCGACCCAACTGGGCCCCTGCTACTGACAGCTCCTTGAGGCGTGCGGGGACAGTGCACGCTGTCGACGACTTGGGCTTGGTCTGGACAGTTACTGGACGGTCGGACAGCGAGCTAAGCTCGCGCCTTCGGTGGCAGGAAATCGGGATCGGAATCCTGATGCGGTCGGCCTTCTCCTTTGCTAGCATAACTGCTTCGCAGAAGTCGGCGACCGCCTGCCACTCCCCCTCGCTCCGGACCATAGCTTGTACCAAGGTCCGGCGTGAGGATATAAGATATCGCCACCGATCGCCCTCACGAGGGCACGGCGATACTCTGCAAGCGGGGCACACCTCTACTGTGTGCTCCACCGTGTCCTGTCGCCGGTCCTTCACCTGTTCTGTCGACGGTCCTTCACGTGTTCTGTCGACAGTGATGTCTCTTGCGTGCTAGACTAATCTCAGTTGAGATTACTGTGATCGAGAGGTTTATATGACGTTTCCTAAATTATTATGATTCAAGCCCATCTTCATTATCTTAGACTATTTTAATAATATCGTCTGTGGTTTAACTATTGTCTCCATCTATAATTTCAACAGACCATTTTCTTTTGTTTAGCGGTATAAAACAATTCTCGTTTATGTTTATATAATTTAGATGACATCGCCCTTTGAACTCCGTCACCTATATCAAAAGCTATATATTCGTGGAAGGTATCGTTTGTAAACCATATATACTTATCTTTTTCACTAGTGAACACGGATTTTAGTGGAAAAATGAAATTTATTTTGGTTCTATTTTCATTTTCTGCGTTTGCATTAGCAAGACCACAAAACAGTGCAATGGAACGAAGATGGATGAAAATCTTTCGGGATGCAGGACAAGGTAACTATTTGTCTATATTATCTGACTTCCTTGTCTTCGTTACTTTTAACTTTTCTGTATTTTTTCTTAACTTCAGCTGCTAGCTAATTGGGATATTACACTGCGCGTTATTCAGCACACGATATTCAGACTCGTCTTATTTTTCTTTCCGAGTAAGACAGTCTGACCCTTATTACACTACGCGATACCTCGGACCATAGACTAAAATGGTCTGAATAACGCGTAGTCTCTTTCATGTTTATGCTCTTTGTTGCATAAACACTGGCACAACGGCCAGGACATTGTTGATAAAATTATTAAGAGTGTCTATATTACCATGATATACAGTTACAAGATAATTTACTATGTATTATCATATCACGTTAATAGCCAGTTTAAGCAGTGCAAAAATATCGTCATAATTCGAAACTGAATTGACTAGATTTTTTACGATAGGAAATAATCATGGCCTATTTTTTTTTTGCTGGCTTGACTTCCTGGCTTTTGGCTTAACTAAACTCTTAATGTTGCTTCTAATAGAAATCTTCGTCAAGTAACATAATATGTTTTGCATTATGAATAGATAATACGTTAGAAATTCATTTCCGCATTAGATAATAAATAAAAATAACTGTTTATGTTTAGAATATAATGGCTAAAATGATAAAATACATGACTTATCACTACAATAAATACAATATCACATCACCAGAAAAACCAGGGCGTTAGACATTTCAACGGCCATCCAGCCAAATGACTTATAGAAAAAAAAACATAACATTTGACGCTATGTGGAATGTGACAAAAAAATTACAGCCACTTGTTTTGACCTTCAAGGCTATGCAATGCTTTCTGAGGTTGATTTGTAGATGCAAGTCTCCTCTGTGTCTGGAAAAGTATGTTGAACTTTTCGTCTTGGCTGCTATTTGTAGACAATCGTAGCTAGTTTCCGGCTCAGTCCGACTCACAATGACACCAGTTTTTCTCAGGGATAAAATCTGTAAAATAATAGTATTCAGTTGATACTGGTTTAACTGAAAACTGACCGGAAAATAATGTTTAGAAGAGTTCGTGGCCATCGTAGTTTTATATCAGTTTTGTCATAACGACAATGAAAATAAATGAGTCTTGAAAATTTCAACTATCTACGACGGTTCATGAAGTACAGCCCGCAGACAAACAGCGGAGGCTTAATAATAAGGTTTTGTTAGTTACTTAACAGATCCGGAATTCTAATAACGCTAGGCAAGTATTAGACATCTGTAGTGACATCTATGACGCCACATAAGAACTACGACGAAATCCTGCAGGATTTCAATTTGCATCGCGCAATCAAAGTTCTCCGCGCGATTTGAATATATACAACAGCCCAAAATCATCTATTGGGCAGCATCTATCGCCCACTAGACCATAACCCTTGTCTGGTCGGAGGATCCTTCCTTTTCAATGGAGGTTTGTGGGACTTTACTCTCTGTTCCGGATACCTCTAAACCGGAGACCTTGACGTGATTTGAACACGCAACCTTCTGCTAATATAATTTTTTTTTTTATTTCAGATTTTTCACCTTTACTAACCGCAATATTAATCGATAACAAAGATGGGACAATGTTTATAGAAAAAACAGTAACTCCACAGCCAACTCTAAAGACAACGAAATCGTCTTCAGCATACGAGAAACAAAACGTTAAACAACTTTTCAAGAAATCAATCAGCAACGAAGCATCACACAAATTATTCACACATAATACAACAAAAACCAACTCAACTCCAATACAATACGTAACAGTTTACACAACACCACCAACAAAAGAATATATAGACACGCTACCAACATATAATGAAACTACAAACCCTTTACTATCACAAATAAAATCTAAACGCACAAAGCCCACACTTCAAACACATAAAGAAACAATATACGTAATACCAGCGAATGAAAATACGGATAAAATACCAACTCATAACAAAACATTAGATACGACACTACAAAAAGAACCAATAAATAATGAATCCAATTACATGTTACCAACTCATAACGAATCAACTCCTTCAATAATAACACCAGGCCAGAAAGAATTCATAGACATAATGCCATCATATGAAGAAATAATTGACACAATACCAGTTCACAAAATAACAATTTTTAACGAAACAATATACTATATCCTAAGACAAAATGGAACAATAAACCGAATACCTACGTACGAGAAACAAATTTTAAAGAAATTGCTGAACAACGGTTTAATACATAATACAGTACCGAAACAAAATGAAAAAACCTACACTGTTCCAATACAATATGTAACAGTTTACACAACACCACCTAACGACCAAACAACTAACTCAAAACTGAATCATAATGAAGCACGATACAAAATATCAGCTCAACTTAAAACATTATACGTAATACCAAAACAGGAAGAAACTATATTTATAAAACCAGCCTCCAAGGGAAAAATATTTGCAAGATCAGTATATCCAATACCAACACAGAACGAATCTGTATACACATTACTAACACATAACGAAACAACTTATACAGTACCAACACAAAATGGGACAATGCACAGAATAACAATATTTAAGCAACTGCCATCTCGGAAATCAGCATATAACAAGATAGTATTCTCAATACCAACACAGAATGAAACTATATACTCACAACCGACCCAATTGGATACCAAATTCGCAAAATCAATGAACTCAATACCAACGCAAAATGATGCTGTGTACACAATACTAACACAGAACGAATCTGTATCTACAATACACAATAAAACAATATATACAGTATCAAAACAAAACGAGACAATGCACAGGATACCAAAATTTATGAAACAGCCATCCCGGCGACCAGCGTATAACATGACAGTATTCTCCATACCAAGAAACAATGATATGCAGTACGTAAAACCAAGACCCATGGAAACTTCGCACAAAGTACCGCACATAAGACCATCATACAATGGAATAGCACACAAAAAACCAGAATTGAAGTCGTCTCAAGCATACAAACGACTAGTGTTTATGAGACCTATTCTAACCAATTATACAAAGCTCTTGACTTTTTTGTAGAATAAGCTAATTTAATTAAGCATAATAATGTATACTGTATACTTATGTTTCACGCGCTACGAAAAGACATTTGTTAAGCCAAACCAAATATTTAACATGAAAATACAATCAAATAAAAACAAAAACTGCCTTTTTATGTCTATTGTTTGTAAAACAACATGAACTAATAAAAATCTAATTATGATAAACTAATTTTTTACTAATCAGGCCACTTCAAAGTCGCAATGGTGGAGCACACAGTGGAGGTGTGCCCCGCTTGAGCAGAGCATCGCCCGCCGTGTCCTCGTGAGGGTGATCAGCGGCAGCAATCTCTCGCGTTGGGCCTTTGTACAGGCCATGGTCCGGAGCGAGGAGTAGTAGCAGGCGGTCGCCTCCTTCTGCGAAGCAGTAATGCTAGCAAAGGAGGAGGCCACCCGCATCACGCAACGGCGCTCACAGCGCCCCAGCCAGCAGCGGGATTCTGATCCCGATTTCCGACCACAATAGGCGTGGGCTTGCGGACGGCTAGCAATGGGTAGCTCGTTGTTCGACCTTCCGGCAACTGTCCGGACCGAGCCCAAGTCGTTCACAGTGCGCACTGTTCCCGCGCGCCTCAAGGAGTTGTCAGGACGAGGGGGAAGAGGGTTGGAGGAGCTGTTGTTGGCTCAGCTGAGTCGAAGCCTACTGGGGCCAGAGTTATCTGAAAGGAAGCTCGAGCCCCGGTATGAAGGCTAGAAGGAACGGGGTGGATTTTTAGTCAGTAAGAGTCTGACACTATCTCCCGCTCCGCCAAAGAGCGGGGTTGTCATTGGATGATTTTCCCCAGCATAAAAAAAAATATCGTGTGCATAGAATTTAAGGAACAAACAGCTGAACTCTGAACTAAAGCTCTACTAGAACTAAGATTTAAAACGCCGCCTGATCATCAGTTCATCAGTCCAATTCATGGTAGACCAGTCTACGCTGCGTCTATAGTATGTTGTCAATATTTTGGAGCTCTAGTGAATGCTACAAGCCGGTAACGATCGTGAACGAAGCAGAATTTTTTTTTTTTCGGTGGGAAAATCATCCAATGACAAAACCCGCCCTTGGGTGGACATAGTGTTAGACTCTTACTGAGTAAAAACCCACCCCGTTCCTTCTAGGCTTCATACTGGGGCTCGAGTTTCCTTACAGATAACCCTGGCCCCAGTAGGCTTCGACCCAGCTGGGCCCCTCCTGTTGCTGACAACTCCTTGAGGCGCGCGGGAACAGTGCGGGCCGTCGACGTCTTGGGAACTAATCAGGATCAAAGAAGATAGTGTCTTCAAATGGACCAGAGCAACTGTGGCTGTGGAAGTTGTAAGCCTGAGTCATAATGACGATAAAGGATAATTCCTTTCGGAGATTCTATTCATAGCTTCAAAACTTTTCATCTGCTAGTAGACTGCAGTTCTAACACCGCAGCTAATGTAAGTTTGAAAGTTTACAGTTACATAAACATGCTGACAAAGAACGCTATCTTTGATTAATGTAATTGTCTTTCTGTGAGTTTTCTTATTGCACCAAAAACACAAAATGTGTAAGAAAACCAAGTTCTTTACAAAAGTTTTGTGGATTTAAATAATGTAATGTAATTTTTATGTAATTTTTTTTTCCACAATTATCACACAACGCCGTCTAGTCTCAAGCTAAGTAGAACTTGTGTTATGGTTACTAAACAATTGATAACCAAACTTATATATTTCTAAATACATACATATTATAGAAAAATTACACCCAGACACAGAACAAATGGTCATGCTCATCACATAAACATTTTGCCTGGGTGGGAATCGAATCCACGACCTCCGGCATAGCAGTCAGGGCCACTAGACCAACAGGCCTGTCAAATAGTGAACTATGTAGTTAGATGTAACTACATAGTTCTCCCAAAGTTTTTTAAATCATAGCATGTCTAGAATAATGATAATGATAGTGTTAGTGTATATTTTAGGGCCGTTTTCCGGCCACCGTAGACGGGGGCTCGCGGACGGCGAGCCATGGGTAGCTCGCTGTCCGATCGTCCGGTAATGGACCGAGTCCAAGACGTCGACGGCGCGCACTGTTCCCGCGCGCCTCAAAAAGTTGTCAGCAGCAGGAGGGGCCCAGCTGGGCCGAAGCCTACTGGGGGCAGGGTTGTCCGAAAGGGAGCTCGTGCCCCGGTATGAAGGCTAGAAGGAACGGGATGGTGTTTTTAGTCAGTAAGAGTCTGACACTATCTCCCTCTCCGCCCAAGAGCGGGTTTTGTCATAAGATGATTTTCCCCATCGGGAAAAAAAACAAAAGCTGCTCCCAGTGGCTTCGCCCGCGTGATAGCAGAAAATTATCCCAAGGGAACATACTTCCGAGATAAAAACTATCCTATATCCTATTCTAGAACATGGTCTATCCGTGTACCAAGTTTCATCAAAATCGGTTTTGCCATTTAGGCGTGAAGATGTAACAAACAAACTCGCTTTCGCTTTTATAATATTAGTAAGGATTACAAATTACAAACAACGCTGCTCAGAAATTTACTAATAAAATTGAAGCAACCAGGCAAGAAATCCAATTACTATTTCCGTGTCATAATTACAGTATTCTAATGATACCATCTGTTTCATGTGGAACTGTGGGCGAACCAAGATACTAAACGTACATAGTTGTACACGGTTTTAACTCATCTTGTCATAACCAAAATTATTAACAATACATTTTGCGAACGTAAAATGGAGGAATAATATTCGTGATAAATTATCTATACCTATAATAAATCTGTAGAGAGGTCAATTCTGTACATGAAATATATTTCCAAAATAACTATCAGGGGGTGATTAGTGATCGATACTGATGCCAAAAATGCAAACTGTACAATTTTTGTCTGTCTGTCTGTCTGTCTGTCTGTCTGTCTGTCTGTCTGTATGTTCTTCATAGAAACAAAAACTACTCGATGGATTTTAACGAAACTTGGTACAATCATTCTTCATACTCCTGGGCAGGTTATAGTATACTTTTCATCACGCTACGATCAATAGGAGCAGAGCAGTGAGGGAAATGTTGGGGAAACGGGAGAAATTACTCGACGGAATAAGCAACAGGATCCGCGTACGAAGTCGCTGGCAGAAGCTAGTTATGAACATAATTTTGGTAATGGTTGATATCATTACAACAGTTCAGAGTTTTAACTCACACAAATCATTATCAACCTTTTTAATGTTCCCACTGCTGGGACTCAGGCCCCCTCTATAGTAGGGGGAATGGGCCGTAATCCACCATGCGGGCCCAGTGCATGTTGGTGAATGACACATGTCTTCGAATTTTTGGTTCTAGGACATGCCGGTTTCCTCACGATGTTTTCCTTCACCGCTTTGAGAGCAGTGGTGATGAAATAAATTACACAAAGTAATGCGCCTGGCAGGGAAACAATATTAATAGAAGAATATTAAAAATGTATCAGACTTTTAAGTACTAAAACATTTGTTTTCTGTCATACATTTTGTACAAACGTGTGTACAAAACGAAAATTAGGTTTTTTTAAACACACGCACGGTGAAACAGGAACACGGTTCCAGGGAAAGCTAATTAAAAACGCAACCCCAACAATTTTCGAAAACTCATTCATTAATCTAAAATGGCATTTTATTCTTGACATTCTACAAAACCGTACCACAAAATAGACGGGTGCAGAAGACAATTACATGTTTGTACTTCACGTTTTATACCTACTCTCGGTGGACGCACACTAATGAGCGTTTGAGCCGAAATTGTTCGACGAGCGGACCGAGACGCTACAGAGATATCGTGTCCATGAGCGGTGTCTATGTGTGCGTTGCTCGAGCGCGCTTTGTATGTAGATTGACTTCTGTACCTATATATTTTGTGACCGTACTTACCCATTTCTGAAAATTCTTTTACTTAACTATTCTCCTTGAAGACAATTTTCATTACTGTGGAGTTCTAAACATTGCTTTTTATGACTAAAGATTTTGATGACACAGAAATAGTTTTTAAACTTCGCACTTTTGGGGCATAAAACAATTTTAGTGCTTATAACTTTTAATTGCAAAGAGATTTATTTTGTAGTCTAGGTACAATTATATTATGATTTATAAGCCAGAACATAATCTTATTGCAGTATTTTCTTCAAGAGTTACTTGTATAATAATATACCAACTATCACACAACGCAATCTAGTCCCAAGCTAAGCAGAGCTTGTGTTATGGGTACTAGATAACTGATAAACATACTTATATATTTCTAAATACATACATATTATAGATAAATTATACCCAGACACAGAACAAAAAATGATTATGCTCATCACACAAACATTTGTCCTGGGTGGGAATGGAACCCATGACCTCCAGCAGACCAGTCAGGGTCACTAAACACCAACAGGCCAATCCAATCAATTGAACTTATAAGTACTCTCAAAATTTGTCAGTTTTGACTACGGCCATCATGATGGACGTAGGTCTCCTCAAGTGTCGTCACAACGATCTGTTCTGTACATTCATGCATCCATCGAATTTCCTTGATCCTCACCAGGTCTTTGGTCCATCTTGTGGGAAGCTTTCTAACGCTATGTCTTTCGTGGACACTACTACAAAACTTTTCGATCCTATCGACCATATTTATTTATTTACAATTTACGTGTACAACATTACACCTAAACAAATGCGTTGTACAGAAACTTAGAAATAAAAGAAGAAAAAAAAGGAAAACTTATACCTATACATTACCACTAAAATAAAATAAAAAATCCTACGAAACCAAATAAGACAAGGTTTACTTACTTTTTTTATCCATCCTATCACAGAATCTTAGACATTCACGATACACATCTATCCATCTTCCAGCAAACAAGTCACACTCTGGTGTTAGAGTCAGATGAGTCATTGTTCTGAGAGTAATGTGGCCTGTCCATGCTTCTAAAGTTTGGCGATTGGACGGGCAACCTAAGTTTTCCTGCATATACATACTAGCACCAACCGAATAAAAATTCAAACCCTAACCTACCACACGCGGGCTCGCGGACGGCGAGCCATGGGTAGCTCGCTGTCCGACCGTCCGGTTACTGTCCGGACCGAGCCCAAGACGTCGACGTCGTGTTCCCGCGCGCCTCAAGGAGTTGTCAGCAACAGGAGGGGCCCAGCTGGTTCAAAGCCTACTGGGGTCAGGGTTATCCGAAAGGAAGCTCGAGCCCCGGTATGAAGAGACTAGAAGGAACGGGGTGGATTTTTAGTGAGTAAGAGTCTGACACTATCTTCTGCTCCACCCAAGAGCCAGGGTTGTCATTGGATGATTTTTGCCCAGAGTAAAAAAAAAAAAATTCTGCGAGAAATGTGGCCTGTCCATGCTTCTAAAGTTTGGCAATTCGACGGACAATGTTGGCAACCTTAGTTCTCCTGCTTATTAAAATCTAACCTATTGAGAAATTCTAGCTAGATTTTTTTTTCTGATATAAATTAGTGCTTGACTGCGATCCCACCTATTGGTACCACCGGTAAGTAGTGATGCAATCTCTGATGGTGAGGTGCACTATTTTATTAAGAGCCTATTCACTCTAGCCTTGAACATACCCAAATTATAATCGGACGGGAAGACCGCAGCAGACAAATTAAGACCTTTCTTACTAATAATTCTATGGACATTACTTTTTAATCCCAAATAAATGGAATTGTTTTTTTATAAATTGTTTCAGTCCTTCGACGTACGCGGTATAAACGACGAGACGAAACGCTTAGTCCGGACCGTAGAAGTTTCAATAACGTAAGGGAGAATACTCTCCGTACGTCGGGGGATGATGAAAATAATTAAAAATCTTATTTTAAACCCATATTTACAGTTGCGTACCTAAATTACTTTTCAAGAACACAGCACAAGGGTTGAAGAACCTGCAACGATTTAAATTAAAACAAAAGAAACAAAAATAACACAGCTAAATAAAGACCTATTATATTACAAATTACAACTATGCACCCATCTAAACGCTAGATCGTAACACTACAATTAAACAAAATACAACCATAGAAGCAGAAAAGTCTCTAGCAATTTGTTTTTCAAGTAAAAAATACCTCAGTTTTTGTGGAAAACCTTTTGTCTTCAAACAAAGAAGCTTAATAAACATTAGCAAGACTATTCAGAAGCGAAAAATTGGGTACGACGTTAATTTGTTTCGTAAAAATGTATTTTTAAAGGCTTGTCCGCGGTCTGTGGTATTATTTCGAATGTATTCAGAATAACAATGATTGTTGAAGTTGGTTTTAGTAATTAAAAGGGCTGTGATTCTTTGGCATTCATTTAATGTAATTAGCTTATTATTATTTTTTACAGGTTTAATGGATGCAACTGTAATCCGCAGTTTTCTAAAAGCAAATAGTTTGTATGTACATATATGTTTATT
This sequence comes from Mythimna lalbum, assembly GCA_949319445.1. Taxonomy (NCBI): domain Eukaryota; kingdom Metazoa; phylum Arthropoda; class Insecta; order Lepidoptera; family Noctuidae; genus Mythimna; species Mythimna lalbum. The sequence continues at coordinate 6,537,919 of OX439369.1, forward strand.
ACTTCTTCACGTCCAAACCACTTCAAAAGACCATGACCTGTGAAAGAACAAAGGATTTTTTTTATTATTATTGATAGGCTTTTGTTTGACCACCATCTCACCTGATGGTAAGCGACGATGTGGTCGACGATGGAACACGCTTGCCTAGAAGTAAGCTATTCACTCTTGACTTAAAGACCCCTAAGTTGTAGCTATCAGGAAACACAGACTCCGGCAGGGAATTTCACTTCTTGGCTGTACGCACAATAAATGTGTTCCCAAAACGCTTTGTGCGTATGGGTGGAATGTCTACCATGTACCGGTGGCGCAACGCCGTTCGTCTTGTGGTCCGATGGTGAAACGGATATTTTTATCGCACAATTTTTTTTTCGGTGGTTAAAAATCCGCGGAGTGGGACAAAGTACGGCCTTCTCTTTTACTAGCATTACTGCTACGCAGAAGAAGGCGACTGCCTGCCACTCCTCCTCGCGCCGGACCATGGCCTGTACCAAGGTTCGGTGCGAGAGATCACCGCCGCAGATCGCTCCCACAAGGACACGGTGATGCGTGCTCCATACTTTTATAGCACTTAATATTCTAAAGGCAATTAATAGTCCGTAAGATTGTTACTTTTTTACGTTCAAACCACTTCAAAAGGCCGTGACCTCTGAAAGGACATAGGATACTTTTATGACATGAGTAATTGAGTATGTTTCTGGAATAATTTTCGACCTTCATGCGGAGAAATGGCTGGCATTAGCTTGTATAGCAAAACTGAAGATGTATAATTGATGTGCTCCCTAAAGGGACAGCCACTGAACTGACCTGGTGCACATTATTTATTGTCGTCCTATATATAATCAGAAAAGTTTCCGCGTTAATAGGTTTCCCACAACATGGACTGATAACCTGGTGAGGGTCGGGAATATTTCTACAACGACTGGTTTTTGCGAGCCTCACATTCATAGGCCATGGTCCGGAGCGAGGAGGAATGGCAGGCGGTCGCCTCCTTCTGCGAAGCAGTAATGCTAGCAAAGGAGGAGGCAGACCGAGTTAGGCAACGGCGCCCTCACCACCGCCGCCGGGATTCCGATCCCGATTTCCGGCCACCGTAGACGCGGGCTCGCGGACGGCAAGCCATGGGTAGCTCGCTGTCTAATCGTCCGGTAATGGACCGAGCCCAAGACGTTGACGGTGCGCACTGTTCCCCCGCGCCTCAAAGAGTTGTCAGCAATAGCAGAGGCCCAGCTGGGTCGAAGCCTACCAGGGTTATCCGAAAGGAAACTCGCGCCTTAGTTGGTTTGAAGGCTAGAAGGAACGGGGTGGGTTTTTGGTCAGTAAGAGTCTGACACTATTTCCCGCTCCACCCAAGGGCTGGGGTTGTCATAAGATGATTTTTGCCAGCGGTAAAAAAAAAGACTCACATTCATCGGATTTTTGCGACCCTCACCAAGAATCTAGCAATATCAATTAAATTACAAATGATTCAGAAAATTATTATTTAGAAAAATAATTTCGGTTAAAATACAAGCCACTTGAATATTATTTTATTCGCTTCTGGCCTGGGAAAAAAATCGTAGAAGGAAAAACGTGGAAACGAAATTCGCGTATATTTTTTCCGGCTTCTAAATCAAAAGCACCTTGGACATAGTATTCCTTTAAAGGAATTCCCCTTAATCCCGGCTTCACTACGATAAGGAACAAAGTGTCGGGAACCTATGTGAGGTGCAAGTCAATAGCTTTTGTCTTTTTATTTCCCCTGTATTACACGGTGGGGTTGATCCTGATAGTATGAGAATATACCATCGGCAAAAAAATCTTGTCTTTTTTGTAAGCGATCCTTTCCAGAAGATAACAGCGGGGGGCTGTTATCTTCTCTCTCATGTCTTCGAATTTTTGGTTCTAGGACATGCCGTTTTCCTCACAATGTTTTCCTTCACCGCTTTGAGAGCAGTGGTGATGAAATAAAATAAATTACACAAAGTAATTGCAGGGTTACAATATTAATAGAAGAATATTTAAAACATGTCAGACATTTAAGAACTAAAACCCATGTTCACAATCAATTTATTTTGCAAAGAAAATGTCTTCAATTTTAGTTCCATTTTTTGTAACTAGATGGCGCTGTTAGTTCAGACCCACATTCTACATTGCGGTGTTAAGATTTTCCGTCAATAATCTATAGCTGTGAACAAATATATTTTTTTTTAGTATGAAATCGAGTATCGAGATCACGCCACGATCCGATACAAATATAAAACTATCAAGGTATTCGGTGTTTCATTTATCCGAGATCCGCGTAGTAGTGTTCAACCCACCTTTTTTTTTATTGGCCCTTTGCGTTCTAGGGTCACTGTTACTCTTTCAAACGTTACTGCAAACCAATATAACACATCTGTGAGTGAAAAGTTCAACGACCAACTTTTGTTCTGACCACGTGATTGAGCGTTGAGCTGACGTCGTTCCCGTACATTTAAAGCTTTCTACTAGCGTTAACTATTGCAGATTAGCAACTTGGCTAGGGGTACAGATTTGAATGGTCAAGGGAGAGGATAATTAATGCCGTGCAGTGTCTCGAAATAATTATTAGGTAACGTATTCTTTTGAATATCTTCCTGAATTGACCACGCTACAATCATGGCGGTATAGAAGGGCTTTGAGGAGTGGCTGGAAAAGTGCCACCGCATCATCACTTTCTTAATGACACAGGTCCTCACCGGCTATGGTAATTTGAGAGGTTCCAGTTCCGGATTTAGGTGAGTATCAACATTGTGCGGAAGCCACATCGGAGCATAAGATAGAAGCTGCTCTGCTAAAGCGGGGTATCCCGCTTTAGCAGAGCAGTCGATTGGCGGTAGCGACCTCTCACGCCGATCCCTGGTTCAGACCATGGTCTGGAGCGACAGCGAGTCAGTAAAACCATAAGGGTCCAGCAGGGTCGATGCTCGATAAGGCTACGAGGAATTTTGGAAAAGGAAACTCGCAGTCTTAGAACGCAAAAGGCGACTTAACGACATAGGTGTAATTTTAGTTAGTAAAAACTCTGACATGACTTATTGCTCCACTCTAGAGGGGAAGAAGTGGTTAGATGATCTTCCATCCCAGAATAAACATCTTCGATCTTTAACACTATAGGCTGATGATATGTCTTTGAAGCTGATAATAGCCAAGTAACCTAATAGAGAAAAAGTAGTTGAGTAAGTGTGTATCGTGTACGGATCTTATAATGAAGCATTATCATCATCATCATTTCCACCAATAGACGTCCTCTGTTAGACATAGGCCTCCCCCAAGTGTTGCCTCTACGAATGGTTTTGTGCGTTTCGTATCCATCGGATTCCCGTAACCTTTACCAGGTCATCAGTCTACCTTGTAGGAGGCTTTCCAGTGCTGCGTCTTCTGGTACGCGGTCGCCACTCTAGAACTTTTCAGCCCCAAGGGCTATCTGTTCTGCGAGCAATGTGCCCAGTCCATTGCAACTTAAGTTTGACAACTCTTCGTGCTACGTCGGCAACCAACCAGGGTTGAGGATATTTTCATTTCTGATTCGATCACGCATGAAAACTCCGAGCAGGGCTATCCTTTGCATTGCTCTTTGGGTGGCTTTAAGCCTTCTGATGAGGCCCATTGTGAACGCCCATCATGTAAAATATCAAGTAATACATGATACAAATGACCTGCTCATTAACACCTAATACAAAGCTAAAATTCTTGAAACTTAAAGCCATGTCTACAACCTTAACAGACTTCCATTCCTCAACATGAAGCTGACAAATTGTAAGAAACAAAACAACCCCTTTTGAAATCTGAAAGGAAATAAATCACCCGCTGTCAACTCCAACCTTGCACAGTCGTATCACAAAAGAATAAACAAGCGAAACGATTAGAGCGCCTGAGTGGCGTGAAAGTAATATATTGCAGAACTTGCAATCGAGTTTTTTTTCCTGCAGCAGTGTGAAGTGTTGACTCTGTAAGAACGAGTAGGCTTAGTCTGTGCGCAGGCTTGAGTCAAGGCTATTAGTTATCACACTATAATAGCTCTTGAAACGAAATGGTAGGTATCGTATTCTAGTCTTGTTGACTGTTACAAGGCCAACGATAGAGCTGTATCTGGTTCCCATAAAATCGATACAAAAAGAAGAAGAAGAAGACTGTTACAAATAATATTTTAATACTTCTTCGTTGTCTTATAGGGTTCTGTACCTCAGAAGGAAAAAACAGAACCCTTATAGGATCAATTTGTTGTCCGTCTGACTGTCAAGACCCTTTAGGTCGGGAACGCGTGAAAGTATCGATTTGAAATTAACACCACATACTCAGGCCTGTAGTCCTTTGAAGCTGTGAAAAGAAAACAACTTTTGAGTTAACGAAAAAAAAAAAACATACGACCGTTTATGTCGCAAAATATCGCAAAATGTCGCTTGGGAGTGTCGAAATACACGTGTATTTCTACTCTCTCAAGGGAATGAAAATTCATAGGATACTTCCCATTGACCTAGATCCTGAAATTTGGCATGAAGCAAGGTCTTATAGCACAAGTATAGGAAAAAATCTGAAATATTATGTCACACAAAAAATCATTTTTTGCGATTCGGAAAAATCTTCCTGATTCGATTTGGGTATGGAGCTGTTTTCATACGTAAGTTTTTACGGAACCCTCAGTGAGACTTGCACTTGCTCGTTTTTCCTAATAATTTTTTGAGTGAGTGAGAGAATTGACAAGATAGTTTGTGGGATTCACTACTTTAGCTTCATCCACTTACCACTTTTTTGGTAGTCATGTCAAAGTATAAAATATGGAAAATGGAAAATGTATATTGTCGTGAACAAAGCTGCTGGCAAAGTGCTAATACCAGTGCCAGATTAAGCTACCGCGAGGCCTGTAGCAAGTTCTACCTAGGGGCACCCTACATTTTTGGCTAATGAAAACGAATTAGAACTCTTCCAACTTATTTTTCTCACAGGCCGCTGGGCCCTTAGGTAGCAGCTCCATTGCATTTGCTTACAAACTGTCATTATGGATATTCTGGAATTAGGATGAAGCGCATTTTACTAAAACAGTTCTGAGTATATAATATGTATGGAGAGGGAAAGGAAGGCCTAAGACAAAATGGATAGATTAAGTGATATGAAAGAAAAGGGAGTTAGTAATAGTTTGACGGTTTTTTTTTTCTCTCGACGGGGAAAATCATCATTGACGAAACCCGCTCTTGGGTGGAGCGGGAGACAGTGTCAGAGTCTTACTGACTAAAAACCCCGCGCCGTTCCTTCTAGCCTTCATACCGGGGCTCTAGTTTCCTTTCGGATAACCCCGACCCCGGTAGGCTTCGACCCAGATGGGCCCCTCCTGTTGCTGACAAATTCTTGAGGCTCGCGGGAACAGTGCGCGCCGTCTACGCCTTGGCTCGGTCCGGACAATTACCGGACAATCGGACAGCGAGCTACCCATGGCTCACTGTCCACGAGCCCGCGTTTACGGTGGCTGGAAATCGGGGCTGGAACCCCGGCGGCGGCGGCGGCGAGGGCGCCTGAAGCGGTCTGCCTCCTCCTTTGCTAGCATTACTGCTTCGCAGAAGGAGGCGACCGCCTGCCACTCCTCCTCGCTCCGGACCATGGCCTGAACCAAGGCCCGGCGCGAGAGGTCTCCGCCGCCAATCGCCCCCATGGGGGCACGGCGTTGCTCCGCCCAAGCAAGGCACACCTCAACTGTGTGCTCCACTGTGTCCTCCGGGCGTTCCGCACAGTGGCGGCACCCGGGCGTCTCTTCCGCTCAAATCCGATGCAGGAACCTCCCGAACTTGCCATGTCCGGTGAGGACCTGCGTCATGCGGAAGATAAGGACGCCGTGAGGTCTTTCCAGCCACGCCTCAAAGAGGGGACTTACCGCCATAATTGTGGCGTGCCCAGCACTGGGTTGCGATAGTCGCTGACGCCATTTCACCGTGAGATCCCGCCGGAGCTCTGTCCGCCATACCTCGACCTGTCGCGGTAGTGGACTTTCACCCCGGCGTTGCATCTCCACGCGCTTATCGTGCATGTGTGCAAGGACTATAGTTTGACGGGTGAAAAGACAGAATGGAAAAAAAAAACGTGTTGCGCTGACTAACGTTAATATAGGATAAGGGTAGGAAGAAAAAAAAGATGAAGGATATTCCGGAATTGCTTAGATATCGTATAACACAAGAGGTATTCTGACTTGTTTTATACGTTCGACCAGGGCCCCCTGAAGCGCGGGGCCCATAGCATTTGCTAGAGGACTACTAGCTAATCCGGTACTGGCTAGTAACCAATATTCCTAAATTTGAGCAGACTAATGAAAGAAAAATTGAGGACCGGGTGCACCCAGTTTTTGTTTCCATGTGATGAGTTTGATTTCGCAGTGCAATAGTTCGGAATAGATTGTATGATCCAAACTGGATGGGAGCCATTTTTTAACGCTGTGCGTTGTGATTGCGTTTTTATTCCATTTGCTTTTTTTCGGTTTTGCACGCTCGCTTTGATTCGAGAGGTAAGCAGTTTTTGACCTGTGTCAAATAAAATTCTAGCTAGCTCGCAGCTTGGGAAAATAGACTTTAACAAAAACTTTTTCAATACACTTACTTGAAAACCCGTTTTTATCCCACCGCTTTTAGGTAGACAATTTACTGTTTTTGCACCAGTGCAGAAAAGTGCACGTGCACCCAATTTTATTAAATTCACATCGTATCAGCTGGATGCTAAGCGAACCCTACAAGTCCCGCATGAACCCCCGTTTATTTATATCTTCGTAAGTATATTGAAACTGCAGCCCTCAGCTCCATATTACCCTCGCTTACGGCTCGGGCAAATGCCGCCTCGGTTGCAATGAGCAACTTTCTCTACTTGTATATTGTACTGTACTATATTATTGAATGATCAAACTGGTCAAGATGTCATCAATAAATAAACATTCTAACAACAATGAGATTGTCTTATGGCTCAAAATCTTCTGGCATTGACGTGATATCCCAAAACTTCACACAGTCATATTCTTAATAAGCTGAAAAATCATCAAAGCAAGTTTCGGGCTTCCGCTGGCTAAAAATGAGAATTACTCGTACAAGAATAACGTTTAATTTTGCATTTAAATTCCTCAAATAAAACAGAGACAGTTTCCGCAACTAAAATAAAACGAAGTAAAAGAAAGCGTCAACTTAAAACACTACTATCCACAAACGGACATTAAAAACCAGAGCCAATTATAAACAAAAAAATCTCAGCATCACTGCAATTAGACAGAGCTGCTCAAAGGCAAGAAGCTGATTAAAAACGCTACGGGAAACAGAGGCGATGAAACGTCCGCAACTAACAACTGCGAAAAACTAACTAAACAGGAATGGGCAGAAGGTTGGCTTTACTCTCCAGTATAAAGCACGAAGAATCGCCAAACTTAAGTGGCAGTGGGCAGGCTGGGTGGGTGGCAGGACATTGCTCGCAGAACGGATGGCCGTTGGGGCCGAAAGGTTCTGGAGTGACGACCGCGTACTGGAAGACGCAGCGCGGAAGGCCTCCTACAAGGTGGACCTATGACCTGGTGAAGATTGCGGGAATCCGATGGATGCGGGACGCGCAGGATCGATCGTTGTGGCGACACTTGGGGGAGGCATATGTCCAGTCGTGGACGTCTGTCGGCTGAAATGATGATGGTGAAAGCCAACCTTCTGATTCACTGGAGACTCTTCTCCAGAGATTTTGTGTAGTAGAATGAAGAAAATTACATGAAAAAAATTTCAGTATGAAAATGAAAGGCTATAAGAACGAAGAAAGTTTAGACAGACTTTGTGAAGGTTAATAAACCCTTTCCAAAGATCTATCACTGGTAAGGTGACTCATAAAAATTATGAAAGAAAAAAAATTCGAAGCTTCGTTCAATAGTATAGTCACACGCTATTTGGCTCAAAAACTATGACCGCACAGCAAAAGTTAAAACTTCATCAAGCCAAGGTTAATAGTAATAAAAATAAAACTACTTTTTTATTTCTTTATTCAAAAAGTAATAAGCATTTATAACGAGCAAGGAGAGTAGCAGTTAAGCGTTGATTATATATCTATCTCGCTCCTTTACTCGACTTAACACGCCCTTAACCAAACGGGCCTTACATACCCGAGCGTGACAAACACCTAAAGAAGTTTTCTCATCAAAAATCCATGTTTTGGTCGAACCTAAACAAATTGGCATAGGAGAAAAAAAATATGAAGAGAAATAAGGTCAACTGGAACTGAAAAACGAGCAAAAAACCCACTACGTAGGTAGACACGTTTCCCGTACAGTGAGTGCAAGTGCACTGACACAATGGCTTCGCGCGAGTCGTTTTTATTTTTTCGCGATCGTGCGTGCGCCTGTTTAGGCGGCTATCTGACAGATTGCATCGCAGCAACCGCGTGGAATCGATTTACAGGGTGTAAGGGACAAACCTCCACCAACTTAAAGAGCTTGCTCAGTAGACGAAACTGAACTACCTCCCACAAGACTTTTTTTTTAAGAAACGAAAAAAAAAACACCCTGTATTCATTTGCAGTTGCATCTAACTTTGTAAATTTGACACTATGCATCTAACCCAGGAGCTCAGTGTAAGATCTTTTAGTGCCTCAAAATAAAAAATGACATTGATCGCATAATGTCGAATGCAACCACCAGACTCGCGATATGCTCCTTAAAATAACTGCACACTAATTGTATGCAACGTACGTCGACTCTACACAGCTGTAGCCGACCGCGTAAGGTTGAAGTCACGTCTGTATGCAGTTAACTACACATGACTGCAGCCGACAGTATGAAGTTGATGTCATGACTGAACGAAGTCGAACGTACAACTGCATGCAGTTGAATATATCAATTGCGCACGGTTGCTGCGATGCAGTCCGTCTGATGGCAGATTAGTACTTGTTCACGTTGGGAGCGCCGGCGCGGTAGCGGTTGCGGTCGCGAGTTCGTGTACACATTGGCCGCCAGACGTTTGCGCGGGTGTGACTGTATTGAAAGACATAATGAAAACAAGAAAACTTGCTACCGTTTCTATGTTCATACGGTTTGAACTTACTGACGTCGCGGGTGAATCACGCGCTCCACCGCTAGTTCGACGTGGACACACACAAATATTTTAAGCCGATATCCGCGAGTGCGCCGGGCGCGCCCGTCGCCAGCTTACCTGCTACTTAGACTGCACGTGCGTTTCGTACGTGATTACTTCGATATTACACCATATATTTGATATTTCGTGACCGCGCCCGCGAGTTTACATGAATGAGTGCTTACACTCGTTGTATGGCAACCATTACACGATCATGCAAGCGTCAATCAATTTCATCAATCATGAATGATGGCTTTCGTCTATCAGTAAGTACTGAAAACCGTCATGCAACACATTAGATGGTAGGTTTTTCGTCAATCAAGGTTTTGACTGTGGCTAAACTGACAGCAAAACCTACCGTATGTTCACATATGAAGCTGGCCTTCTGTAAAGCTACCTGTTTTATGACCCATTACAAAATAATTAATCAGAAAAGTGTCTTTAGTCTGTGCAGGTATAAATAAAATGACAAGATCTGACAGCAATTCTTCGGCCCAAAGAAGCGAATAACTTAACAAGACTTCGCCTAAAATAAATAGTTTCAAGGGTTGTGTCAGCTTGTATTTGTTTGAGCATTTTATTATAAACAAACTGTTTAACGTGGTTTCACCAGCGCCTTTGGTTACTGCTACGCTTCCAAGGGTCACAGCGTGATATTGTATAACCTATATCTTTTCTTAATAAATCGGCTATCTAACACTTAAATAATTTATCAATTCGGAGCGGCAGTTTCCGAGATAAACAAAAAAACAAAATTTCTTCAGCTTGATAAAATTTATTATATATATAATATATGTTATTGAAGAGTAGAATTATGTTCTTTTGTTTATCTTGATTAACTGCTTTAGGATTTAGTAATAATAAAAGCTCATATTTCAGTAAAAATAATAAATTAAATAGATTCTTATAAGAAGTCATAAAGCGTATGGCAAACTTAAACAAATTAAAAAGTTTTTTTTTTTAAATTCATGAATCCCCAAGCGACCACCGGTGGCCGCGCATCTATTGTCTTACTATTGTGTCTCTAATTGACGGTATCTGAAGGGTTAAATTGATATAAACTAGTGCTTGCTGTTTGTAATCATATAATATTTGTGTTAAATGTAGATTAGATATGAAACTTACTCTTCCCCCTTTCTAAAAATAAGTTTATACCTAGTGTCACATAATATAGTTTTAACGCACGCTCAAACTTGACATGACGGATTTGGTTCGTCCGCACCAAAGTCGAGCGTGACTCAGTGTAATTACTGTTAACACACGCTCAAATTTGGTACGACTGACCAAATTCAACTATAGTCGCTCTCGAACTTAGTATGTCCAAATTCATCGTACCAAGTTCGAACATGCAGCAAAAGTCACATAATGTGACTGCTCGTCAAATTCATTAAACCAATGACAGTAGCTGATGCAACACACACTAATTTCGCGATCCAGAAGCCAGGCTTTAATCTCATCAGAATTCATCAGCAGATTTCCTCCGTTGCTCTATTACCCACGAGGATAGAACAATCGGGACAGCTAAGTACCTTAATCGTGATGAATGCAAATGTAGCTGCATGTACTGCTGTGCTACTAATCGTAAATCAGGTTGCTATTACGAAGGCACCATTAGGGAGTGTATGAGCATGAATATATGGCCATAATGCTGTTGGTTATCTTAATAGAAAAGATATTAGGTAGGCTGTCAGTGATCATTTAATCTAGAGCAGACAATTTCGCGGGCTTGCGGACCGTGAGCCATAAGTAGCTCGCTGTCCGACCGTCCGGTAACTGTCCGGACACGTTGACGGTGCGCATGTTCCCGCGCGCCTCAAGGAGTGGTCGGCAACAGCAGGGGCTCAGCTGGATCAAAGTCTACTGGGGCCAGAGTAATCTGAAAGGGCGCTCGAGCCACGACGGTATGAAGGCTTAAAGGAACGGGGTGGGTTTTCAGTCAGTAAGAGTCTGACATTATCTTTCGCTCCGCTCAAGAGCGGGGGTTGTCATTGGATGATTTATGCGCACCAAAAAAAAGGAGCAGAAAATTTAAATAGGAATATGAGTATTTAAAAAAACGAATTACTTTTAGAATTCCTAGCGTTAATGTAGCTCATCAAGATTTATTATATGGGAGTTATTTTTTTTATTTTTTTTATTCGTTAAACTAGTTCTTGACTGCGCTCCCACCTGATGGTAATTAAAAGCCTATTACTCTGTTATTATTACTTTCTATTAATTACTCTGTTCAAAATAACATTAGATATTTGTGAACACATTTTATTACTGTCCGTTCAACCGATTTTGACTTTTATTACGTTGATGGCATGACAAATGGCGGCTGCAATAAATAGTTGGTATTGTAACCACTTTTTGTTTCTAATGCCATCCTTATGCCTACGACATAGAAGTTAAAATCGGTTAAACAGACAGTGTACGGTGCAACCGCACATTGCGTAAATGCTCTCTCATCATAATTGAATTGTAATTAATTACAGGTCGCGCGGTGATTTAAGATCGCTCGAGGAAAGTAGTGGGGGCAATCGGCGCATGTGTACAATCGCGCATAGAAATTCTTTGTGTATTATTAATTATTTTTTATTTCGTATTTTTGAACTTTAGTAACTTAACATGATAACACTAGTTTTTGCTTGTAATTTATCTTGAAAGTAGGTAAATTCAGAAAAAAAACAAAAGTAAATAGTTATTATATTATATTTAATACGTAAAATCACAGGAAAATTATTCATCTTTTTTAACGTAACAATTCACGTCGTAAATCATTTTTCTGGCTTGCCGTTTTAAAAATTTTTACCACTTCGTATTCGTAATAGGATAACACAAGCTGTACGCAACAGTACCCAAGAAGCGCGAGACGCGTGAACGCAGCGCGGGAAATGAAGAGCGACTAACCTACCAATAGCGAGTCGCCGTCGGCGCACACCCACCCCCCTCACTCCGCACGTCTTCAAATAGACCTTAATTCATGAATCCCCAAGCGACCACCGGTGGCCGCGCATCTATTGTCTTACTATTGTGTCTCTAATTGACGGTATCTGAAGGGAATTGAACACTGCACCTGCCCTTTCCACTTTTGCCGAGCGATCATAAACCACCGCGCGACCTGGGCCTCAAGTCTGCTATTACAATAGTGTCAAAATGGTCTATCATTGACTTCATAATTGTTGATTTTGATAAGTTTTGGTAATCTAACAATATAATGGCGTCATAATGACTTTCCAATGGTCAACCACTGACACTTCATTGAAAGAAGTGGCATAAAATGGTAATCTCGTACATAATGACAAATGAATATCTGACGTCTGCGGTAATTTGCAAAAATTTTGACAGTTGTTTTGATCAGTGACCTACCATTAGAACGTTATTGTGCAGTTATTGGTTTTAATAAGCTCGATATTGTCATTCTACCACCACTCTATTACGAGAACATTGATCGATCAATGATCGATCATTATGAATTAGCAGATTACGAACTTTTAGCAAAATGACAATGGGATCGTGTTGGAATGACGAATTTATAAAAAAAAAACTTTTTACAAAAAAAATATAACCGACTTCAATGATAAAAAACACTGAAAAGTATCAAATAACTTTAATTTTGGAAGTCGGTGTTTCTATAGTTTAGTCTCTTTGTTATTTAACACCGACTTCCAAAATTAAAGTTATTTGATACTTTTCAGTGTTTTTTATCATTGAAGTCGGTTATATTTTTTTTGTAAAAAGTTTTTTTTATTTTACACTTTTTAGTTATGGTACCACCACTAAAAAGTACCCCTCAGTCAAACTTAAATACCTTATAGTCAGAGCGCATCTCATAACGGTTCTAATAATCCCAAACACGGTTAGATTACATTAATTTAGGTACCTTTCGGCTTCATCATCAGATCAGTTCGATATATCCTCTCCCCCTCTTCTTTCAAACAGTCATTAGACTAGATGCTGGAGAGGGAAAGGATATATCGAACTGATCTGATGATGAAGCCGAAAGGTAAATCTTTCAATCAGTCATTAGACTAGATGCTGATAATCCCGGCTGTAGCATCAGGCCAGATTTATGTCAACATTGCAATGAACTTAAAATTTAGTCCTGTTTAAAATGAGCCCAAACACGACTACGGTGCTGTAATTTCAAGGTTTGTACTTTTCCTGATGCTCCTGGCTTCAGCATCAGGTCTCTATGTACTTCGGTGTTCTTTATTAGCAGTACGTTTATCCACACATCGAGCCGTTTTCAATGAGCCTAAACTCGATATATCTGCTGTTTGTTGTCGAGGACTTAGGTACTCTGCAGACTATCCTGACTGCAGCATCAGGTCATGACTTGATGATCATGAGACCAAATGTGGCAAATGCCCTATCAAACATCAAAACAATTTACTAAAACAGTCCTTGCCTGTTCGAGTAACTTCTTACTGTTAAGGAGTTGTACCTTCCATCATCAGCCCAGCTACCTGAGATGGTGACGACCATACGCAAATACACAAGATACTTCATAAAATATGCGAAAATCAATAAGTGAGCCTATAAAATTTGAAGGTTGCCCTCGATTTCTCCAAGATCCCATCATCAGATCCTAATTTGGTGATAATGGGACCACCTCAGAACTATCTACTTTCGAACAAAAAAAGAATTTTGAAAATCCGTCCACATTTGGGGGAGTATTCGACGAACAGACATACAAAAAAAAAAAAAAAAAACATACAAACAGCCGAACGTAGTACCTCCTCCTTTTTGGGAAGTCGGTAAAAATAGCAGACTCGGGCCCCTGTAACACACATTTTACATCAACTTCAGTTCACATTCGGACCGCGTCATAGCAACACCTCATTTATCATTAGTTAAGGTCGTGGACTCAATACACTTATCAAGTGAATTACATAGTTTTACTTGTAGCATTTAGCATCCCTATCAATCAATATCAATCAACAAAAGACGTAAGGGAAACAAACCACACAGACCTTCGATCAATAAAGACACAGACAGTCAAAAAGGGTTTTTTTAAATGTCTAATCATAACGCGAATAGGGTATAAGTAGAAAATAATGTTTCAAATTAATGATGTACGTGTTTCATGCTATTCCTGTATGAACACGTCGGTAATCGTTAATCAATGTCGAAAGTAAAGGCGGTATGCTTTGAATCGAATTGGTTTTCGTCTCAAACGTCCTTGGCTTAGTTTGTATTTTCTCTTCCTAGTGTAGCGACATCTATGACGTCACATAAGAACTAACCTTGCATCGCGAAATTAAACTTTCGAATAACTTCATTAAACCCCAAGCGAACGCCAGCGTTCGCACTGTTATTGAACCCTTTTTTTTTTGTTATCAATAATAAAACAATTTTTTTCTAAATTTAATTCTTATATCTCTAACATTTTTTTTTCCTATCTATAAAATTGTAACTACTATTATTATTGCCGAACTCGGGAAGAGACTGGATCCCACGACACAGGGAATCCTAGTGTGGGGTCCAGGGAATTTGTAATAAACTAGCATTTAAGTCTTTTGTGTATCGCATTACTGTATATTTATTGAACCTTGTCAAAATGAATCAAATAAAGCTTATTATTATTGTCTTTCTATTATGTCTCTAATTGACGGTATTTGAAAGGTCAAATTCACTATAGAAAGAAAATGAGAGAGCGAAAACTGGCGTTCACTCTCATTGTCTTACTATTGTCTAATTTCTCATTGTCTAATTAAAGTTCTCCGCGCGATTTGTAATTAAAAAAATGTAAACTTTATAAATTAAAGGAGAAACTGACTGACTGACATATCGCTGCGCAGAAATAACTACAGGACCTAAGAGCATACAATTTTGTACAAGGTTTCTTTATAAGGCATAAACGAGCACTAAGACAGGATCTTTCAAAATTTACCCCCCAGTGGGAGAAACGGAGGTTCAAAGTTTGAATAAAGAAACCTTTTTTCACGTGGGCGAACTCGCTGGTAGAAGCTAGTCTTTTATATTTACAAAGATATAATTAAACTCGTGTTACTCGTGCGATACACGCACACGCACGACATGTAGACACATTTATGAAACACGTGTAACTTGTACGACAATTAGTGCAACACGAACAAGCAAGAGATGAGGGAACACACATCTGACAACCGTGAGGGAACAGTTATCAACAGCCTTTTCAATGTTCCCACTGCTGGGACTCAGGCCTTCTCTCTAGGAAAGGGAATGGGCTGCGAGCAAAGAGAATTCATTGGCTGCGAGCCACCACGTGGGTCTAGTGCGGGTTGGTGAATGTCACATGTCGTCGAATTTTTGGTTCTAGGACATGCCGGTTTCCTCACGATGTTTTCCTTCACCGTTTTAAGAGTGGTGGTAATGAAATAAATTACACAAAGTAATGCGCCTGGCTAGGTTTGAACCCGCGACCAACAACTCGTAAGCCGGATCCATTACCACTCGACCACCACGCTCTCACTCGGCCACCACTGCTGAGGGAATAAGTACCCCTAGCCAAGTTGATAATCTGCAATCGTTAACGCTAGTAGAAAACTTCAAATGTACGGGAATCACGTCATCTCAACGCTCAGTCACGTGGTCAGAACAAAAGGCGTTCGACACAAGAGAAACGGTTCTAACTTGGCTAGGGGGTCCGATATTCACACGCCTCAGTCGCCGCAACAGGAGACTCCCCGGGCGTCAAAAGTTACAGGGCGATCTCTAGCCACCGCAGGCAGGTCGTACGGCTGTCTGGTAACGACCAAACCCGAGTCATCAATGGCACGTAGCATTCCACGCGCGTGTCACAGCGATGTCAGCTAAACCGTAGGGGGCCCAGCGAAGCTAATCCCCGCTAGACCCACGGAGATTTTATGAGAGAGATACCTAGTCTTAGAACGCGAAGACCCATTGAAGACCACAGGTAGGTTTTGGTCAGTAAAAGTCTGAAAAGCCCTGATGTTTTCCCACCACAAGAAAAAAGCATAGCATAATCAGCCTTTTAACGTTCCCACTCCTGCTACTTAGACCTCGTTTTTAAGAGAAGAAAGGGACCGTAATCTACCTTGGGTGCGGACCCAGTGCCAGTTGATGAATGTCTTCGAATATTTGGTTTTAAGATATGTCAGTTTCTATACGGTGTTTCACCGTTTTGAGATCAGTAGTAATTAAGAAACGCTCAAATTAAATGGCACACCTGGGTTTTAATCCACGACGTACCTACCACTTGTAAGTTGGAGCAGTTACCACTGAGCCACTCGTTTGTTTCGGCGTGGACGTCCTCATTGATGTACTCCACCCTGGGGAGGGGTTGTCAGACTCTTACTGACTCAACCCACCCTCGTATTCTCTCGTAAATTTGTGTCGGAGGCTGCGGGTTGCAGTTTGATTTCCACTGCCTCGGACTCTTTTGCAACACGTCTAAGGAAGTTTTAAATTTATGCGTTTATTGAACAATCGTATTTTGTATACAAAGCGTGCGGTGCGACAACCGCGCGTCAAACGGTTGACAACAGGACGGCTACTTCTCAAGCATCACGTGTTCAATTCGGTGTTAGATAGCGCATCACTGGCATACAAACAAACGGCAGTCAGATACGTTTTCAATTTAGGCGCATGTTTTCGGACTGCTAACGTACTGCAACCGGCCGGCTGCGGCACGGTAAATGTGCGGCAGCCAGCCGTGCATACGGCGCGCACTGTAACCGCGCACCTCAAGGAGTTGTCAGCAAAAGGAGGGGCCCAGCTGGGTCGAAGCCTACTGGGGCCAGGGTTATCCGAAAGGAAGCTCGAGCCCCGGTATGAAGAGGCTAGAAGGAACGGGGTGGGTTTTTAGTCAGTAAGAGTCTGATACTATCTTCCGCTCCTCCAAAGAGCGTGGGTTGTCATCGGATGATTTTTGCCCACCGTAACAAAAAAGCCGGCCGTGCATCCGGCCGGCTGCCGCACATTTACCGTAGCAAAAATTAAAAGCACTCTAAGAGAGGCGCGCGTAGAATACTATGTACCACCATCTCGATGTAACACTGGGCCACCCCTGTTCTACCTACACGGTTTCTCAATCGGTCTGATAAAATCAATGTCAGATTAACACTACAGAATGTAATATTCAGTTTAACAGACGCTAGCTTCAGTTTAATAATAGCGTCAGTAATTAGACGTTGCGCTTAGTACTAAGTGTTAATTACTAGCAGTTATCGGGCGAAACAGCCAGGTAAGCAAATACGGGAAACTACAGAAGGTCGGCTAAATTGCAATACAGCCAGCATAAACAGTTGCAGTGAAAAAAGTGGTGGAAAGTGTGAGGGATATCCTCATATCCTCATATAAAAAGTTGTCAGTCTGATTGATAGGGTCCATCAAGGCTGATATCTGGCAGAGCTGCGCTTCAGTTGACTTTGTGTGGTAAGACCACGGGTTTCTATTTCAGAAATTCTATCCCTGTGGCTCTAGTGGGCACTGGTCCTGCTGGGTTCCTACGGTTTTTATGACTTCTCTTGAAGGCGCGCATGGAACTCTACGTGCCGTCAACGACACCGGGTTTGGTCTTTACCGGACGGATGGCTGACGAGCTATCCAGTACTCGTCACCTATGCTTATGGTGACCAGCGATTGTCCTGCGACTCCCCGCACCCAGGGCGTCTCTTGTATTGGTAACTGGGACGTGATGAGGTGCATTTCCTCACGTTTGCAGCCATCTCCTTCCCTAGCATTTGTATACTTGTATGAGTATCATCATCATCATCATCATCATCATCATCATCATCATCATCATTTCAGCCGATATGCGTCCACTGTTGGATATAGGCCTCCCCCAAGCGTCGCCACAACGAACGATCCATCGGTTTCCCGCAATTTTCACCAGGTCATCGGTCTACTTGTAAGAGGCCTTCCAACGCTGCGTCTTCCGGTACGAGGTTGTCACTCCAGAATTTTTCGGCCCCAACGGCCATCTGTTCTGAAAGAAATGTCCTGCCCATTGCCACTTAAGTTTGTATGAGCATAATAATATGTTTTCGCATGGTGTGTGCCTCCGCACTGTTTAGACCTTCGGTGTTATTTTGTGTAATATTGTCTGAACACGTAATGGCTTTAGTTATACAACAGTATTCTATGCACGATAATAACTATGATATCGAGTTGGCGTCTTAGTTGTGTACTATTTTACTGACTGTGATTAATGTAAGGCATTAGTCTAGCCAGGATCTGTTCTCGATTCCAACGACCTAGATTAAGACTGACAAAACCGTATTTTACAGACTATTTAGCAAGATTGTTGGCCTTAACTAACAAATAAGTCTGCGAATTATGAAAAACCGGGTTTCATTTTCATGTAGGCCAAAAGATATGGTGGTTGTTTTTTAATAAAATGGCAATTTACTCTGGCAGCAATTTAGTCTGTATATTGAAATCTAGTCCTTGTTCTGTTCCTGTTCACGAACAGGTGTTTAACCTACCTGTTCGTGGATTGTCAGCCGAAATATATTCACCACCAAACACAACATTGGCAATACCAATCTCTAAACTTCGCCACATCGACAATCTTGTGCTTTTTGCACCCAGTAGACTTCCGCATTTTTATCAGAACATAGTACACCGTTCAATGATAAGAGTAGCATTCAAAGGTAGTACACGTGTAACACACACGCCGATCTGGACGAGTTGGTCTCCATACATGTTATATGGAAACTAGACTTGTAGAGCTACACTTGTTACACGCCGCGCGACGTCGTTCTATGTACAAATCAGGCATATTACACGTGTGCGTCGGTCTAATGAATTTTTAAGCATTGGGTCAGAATTTTCCTAATACCTTTACGAACAAACTTTAACAAATTACACTAACGTTACTCGTACAAGGGTGAAAATACGTTATGTCGGTGTTTATTTGTTGTTCCTGCTTGCAGTTTAGCACTCAGATAAAACATGTCCTGAGGAGCATGCCCTTGAGTCCTCAGGGGCAAGAATCCGATACGTTGGTAAGACCAAGTCCGTGCTACACCGGAAACCACAGTCTGCGACGCCATCCACATCATCGAGGATAGTACAACATAGCAAAATATAGTCCACAGGAATGATTTTCGCTGAGGTCACGACCCTCAGCATTGAGAATAAACGACGCAAAGAGAAGCAGGAATAAATACTCTTCTTTCACGCGGGCGAAGCCGCTGGCAACAGCTAGAATTATAAAGGCGAAATTTTGTGTATACGTTTGTGATTCCTGCACGCTCAAACGACTGAACGGAATAAGATAAAATTTGCTAGACGGCTAAATCATGTCAGCACTTTTCCAGTGACTACGTTCACAAGAATCATTTCATTACTAGCATGGTCAGTTCGGGAAGTGCCTGCACCGGATCTGTGCGGAAGTAACGCCCGGGTGGCGGGTCCCAGTGCCGCTGTGTGGACTGCCCGAAAGACACGGTGGAGCACACGGCAGTGGTGTGCTCCGCTTGAGCAAAGCACCGCCGTGTCTTCGTGGAGGTGATCGGCTGCAACGATCTCACGCGGTGGGCCTTGGTAAAGGCCATGGTCCGTAGCGAGGAGGAATGACAGGCAGCTGCCTCCTTCTGCGAAGCAGTAATGCTAGCAAAGGCCGCATATTGAATACTTTTTTCACGGAACGAAATCACTGACAGTATCTATCTAGTGTAAAATAATTATTATTATTACTCCCAACAAAACAAATTCCAAATGACTAACTCCCCACTTCGTAGAACAGTTTCAAATAACACAGTTGTTCAGCTTTGATATATTACAGAAAATCTTGTAGCACTAATTATGTACATTTATAATACCACCAAATTATTTTGAATAGGAAACTGCCGCAAATTTGAATTAATTAATTCAGTTTTAGATTAGACTGCGTGAATAATATGGAAATACAGTCTGGTGATGATATAGAAAACGTAGTTTGTGGTGGAAATTGTCGCTGAGTTACGCAATAATCTGAAGTCGAATGTTTTGTAGGTCACGCTTTGGGAGAATATGGGAGAAAATACACTAAAGTATATTCAGAACAGATTAGTTTAAAAGTATATTCAACTATACAGGGTTATTTGTAAAACACTAACAACCTTGCAGGACTGTATTACTAACATCATAAACAATAACTTTTGTTCTATGACTTTTTACAAAACATAACACATTTACCAAAAACAAACCTTTAAGATTTCGTTGTTCTATCTAACAAATTTCAAGTCTGTATTTTGCTCTATCTACTTACAGCTGCCGTGCACTGTTCTCGTAGGTAATAATAGTAAGCACGCTTCCGAAACATTGTAATTACACTTAACAAGCATTCGCACCATTTCCGTGTACTCGACATTAGAATATTGATACACCATCATGTAAAGATAATTAAGCCCGCACTGTCGAATTTTGCTACAAGAACACGTATGACGCGACGCAAGCGCATCGGCTGACTAGTGAGGGTCGTTCGTAAATAGGTCAAGTTCATGTTCAGCTACCCTCCGCTGTTGTACTATCGCTTGCTTCGCATAGACTTCGTAATATTTAGAACGTTCAATTTAAATATTTTTATTTTTGTATGAAATCTGATGTGCCAAAATATGATAATTTTTTAAAAGTCATAGAATAAAAGTGGTGGTTTATGATGTTCTTAACTAGCACCTAAGAGATTGCTAGTGTTTTACAAATAACCCTGTATAAGCATTACCCTAATTAGCCTTTTGATGTTCTTGCCTTAAACTCAAAAAAATAAAAAATTTAATGCGTACTGGAGCAGGTTAATCTCACGCGTTTTCGTCCTGAACATAGTCCTTTACAGTGTAAAAAGCCTGCAAAGTTTTCGCTTTACTAACGATTTGAATTTATTTATTTATTTATTTTTTGAATTTTTTTTTTTTTTTTTTTTTTATTTATTTATATAGATGATTCAAAAGATTTAATTCATGAATCCCCAAGCGACCACCGGTGGCCGCGCATCTATTGTCTTACTATTGTGTCTCTAATTGACGGTATCTGAAGGGTTAAGTCTGCTTTAAGTATTTATTTCAGTTTTTGAAGTTAAGAAAAAAAAATGTAAGTGGGTCAGTGACCGTTATTCCACTGTTATCTGGCGTTTACCTTATCAGGAAACAGACTCCGTCAAGTAATCCCACTCTCTAGCTGTACACACAATGAAAGAGTTTCCAAAACGTATTTTGAATATGGGTGGGACGTACATCATGTTCATTTGAGATATCAGATTTTTTAAGTTAAAATATTTAATGGCATAGATGCTTGCAAACGGCGAGCAATGGGTAGCTCGCTGTCCGACCGTCCGGTAACTGTCCGGACCGAGCCCAAGTTGTCAACGGCGCGCATTGTTCCCGCGCAACTCAATAAGCTGTCAGCAACAGCAGGGGCCCAGCTGGTTCGAAGCCTACTGGGGCCAGAGTTAGTTTCGAATGGTAGCTCAGCCCCGGTACGAAAGGCAATGAAAGAACAGGAATAGGTTTTTAGTCAGTAAAAGTCTGACACTATCTCCCGCACCGCCCAAGAGCGGGTTATTAGATGATTTTCCCACTGGAAAAAAAAATGCACAGAATAGGAGGTATCTATAACACCCTCGCACTTCAAAACTTACAAGCTTTGTAAAATCAGATTATAGAAAAAAAATTTGAGGTGTAAAAGTTTATATAACTCGTTAGTTCGCGGAATCTTATAAGTGGGCGCTCGACTCTTAATGAAATAACTCTTAATTTACCAATATTGAACGTGCTGTACTTCGCAAGTTAGCAAGTTCTTTGAATTTGCTCAATTTCTTTAGAAACATACCGTAAGAAAGGCAAATATTTGAATCAAAATCATAACTTATAAAGAATTGAAATTGTTTAATTTGGTACTAAATGTAGACTCCGGAATTGTTCGCAAGAGTTACTGTGGCCTTGGAACTCAAAGGGCAAATGAAAAATCACAGGAGGGTTTAGTCAGTAAAAATCTGTGACTCCGTCTCCTAAAGAAAACGCAACTTTTTTCTTGCGGTGAGGGATATCTCCAAAACGGACAAAAAGATTTTGACCGGACTTTCACTACCAGATAGTTTTTTTTAGCTGCGCAATAATTCGACTCTAATTAACGCTCTAAGGTGAAGCGGGAGGGCGTAAATCCACACCTTCAACTACTGTTTGCTTTTTAGCGGGTGTCCTTTTTAAAAACTTCTCGTGAACCTAGTGGGTATCGGTCTTGCTAGACTCATTTGGTTCTGCTGACAACAAACAGTTTAGACACAAAATAGATAGGTACAGAAGACAATCTCATGTATGTACTTCACTTTTTATACATACGCTCGGTGGACGCACACTAATGAGCGTTTGAGCTGGAACTGTTCGACGAGTGGGCCGAGACGCTACCGAGATATCGTGTCCGTTAGCGGTGTCTTTGTGTGCGTTGCTCGAGCGCGATATGTATGTTGACTTCTGTACCTATATATTTTGTGGTTTAGATGTCATAAGTTACATAATAAGCAAGTACTAAAACGCGAAAGGGCGTTTTAGTCCTTAACAGTTTTATGTTTGCCTAAGTAAAATAAAAGAATTAGAATTAAATTCTTACAGAATTAACTGCAAGCAAGAACAGACAGCCTTAGGGACGAAAGACTGTTGTGGCGACCGCGTACTGGTAGACGTAGCGTTAGGAGACCTTCCACTAGGTGGACCGATAACCTGGTGAGGTTCGTGAAAGGTGAAGCCTATGGATTCGTGACACCCAGAACTATTCACTGTGGAATAACTGGGAGAGGGTTATGTCTAACAGTGGACGTCAGGCAGCTAAAATGATGATGATGAGTAACCTACTTTTGTGCAATTTTGAGAACTTGACACGGACGGAGTCAGGAGCAACAGCTAGTATGAAATAAAGACTACTACTTATATATCTTACGAATTTAAATTTCATATGAAATCAACGCAGACACAGTGAAATGCTAATATGAAAAGCTATCAAATTGAGACACAGAAAATTTGGAATTCATTTTGCGTCGGAAGAGGTGTGTTTCCACTAGAAATATACTTGAGATTATAGTTGCTAAAGAAGAGTTTAAGTCGAACTGTAGTAGATGAAGTTACATGTTTGAAGTCCACTGTCACACGTGCGGAAGAAACGCCCAGGTGTCACCATTATGTACGCCGTCCTGAAGACACGGTGAAACATACGGTGGAGGTGCTCCATTCGGGTGGATCATGGTCGAATTAGGACTCTACCATGATCCACCCGGTAATGGGTAGCTCGTCGTCCTGCTATCCAGTAGCCTTCCAGACCAAGCTCATGTCGTCGAAAGCACGTAATGCTCCACGCACGCCTCAAAGAGATGTCAGTAAAACTGCAGGGGCCGAGCAAAATTGAAGCAAACTGAGGCCATGGGTTCGCTTTGAAAGGAAAACTCCGGCTTCTGGGACGCAAGGTAAAGAAGAAACATAGGAGTGGGTTTTATTCAGAAAAAATCTAACACACCCTCCCCCTTCGCCCAAGAGTGTGGGCAGTGAATCCGCAAACGCAGGTAGATTCTCTGTTCCTTTACTGTCATAGTCCAATAGGACACCAATACAATACGGCCGGAGAAAGATCAGGTGCAGGATTAACAGCTTTACGAGCTTTTCAAAGCACGGAGTGTCACACCACCAAATACCAAACTCCAGGCGGCTACAGAGTAATTTGTAATAGAAAACCCCAAAAGCACCACGCTCAGCAGTTGCACTTGAGACTACAAGACCAACGAGTTCATCATCATCATCATCAGCAGCCTTGTTAAGGTTTTCACTGCTGGGATTCAGGCCTCCTTTCTAGGAGAGGGAATGACCAACGAGTTAGTTTTATAAATACTCGCAGTAAGCAAACAGACATCTTTTATATCCACATATTTTCATTGATCATCATCATTCATTTCAGCCGACAGACGTCCACTGTTGGACATAGGCCTCCCCCAAGTATCGCCCCAATGATCGATCCTGTGCGTCCCGCATCCATCGGATTCCCGCAATCTTCACCAGGTCATCGGTCCGCCTTGTAGGAGGAATTCCGACACAAATTTTAATTTTTGCATAAATTTCATCACCACCCAGTATTCTTTCTTACAATATTCAATTTTTCCTAAACAAATTCATACGCGGGTCACAATGCATGAAATGAAAATATCTAGTGCCAAAGTCGCAACTCCAACAAAAAACCCTCCAAAGCCCGTCCACTCAATAAATAACCGAAAAGTCGCCACAGTGAAACCGTACTATAAATCACACGAACCGTCGAACCCGCCCAAGAACAAGATTTGAGTTACTTCATGTATTGAACATTCGCAAATCAAGTACCTAGGTACTTGTACGTAGAATGGAATATTCAAATGGGTATCTTCGTGGGTATAAAGAAGCTAATTTTAATGAGAATATTAATATAACGAACCGATTCGAATTTCAAATTTTTATATTACCGTTCTCCTTGAGCGTTTCTTTTTGATTGATTGCAAATGGATTCTCTGTACCTGGTATATTTGGTTTTTTATTGAAGTGCGTTTTGACTGGTTTAGTAGCTGTTTGTTTTAAAGTCTGTGGACTTATTTATTATAATTAGGCTGCCATCAGACGGACTGCATTCCAGCAACCGCATGTCCATATATTCAACCGCATGCAGTTTTTGATCTTTCAAGTACCTCAAAATAAAGTTATTCATTTACTGTAAGTGAAAACTTGTAATTGGCCTTAGTTTTATTATGATAAGTTATCATGTTTTTATTAGCTGTAAGAAGTTGACAATGTCAATGTGTGTTGACTCTTTGATTAACTGCACACTGACTGTATGCGGTTAGCGATGGACAGCGTGCGTCGACACTACACCACGGTAATAATATCATACAGTATTCCAACTTCATACAAACGGGCGAAACGCGAGCTATACCTACGCGCCTCGGTTGTAGCATGGGCCCGGCATGTAGACAGTCGCGACCGTCGCAACTGTGCCGCAGTGACGAGCGGACACGACGGTTTTTTTTTAACAATAATCGCGCGATTATTGTTAGTTTGCATAATTCAAAGTAAAGACGTGGTATTTTATTATTAATAATAGTGGTTTATTGTGTATGAATAATACTAGAAAAAGCATTTTATTTAAATCTACCAATCAAAAAACAACACGCATTTTTATTGAACACTTCCTATTCAATCCACAAAGTATTTTGTTTATATAAAAAAGTAAGTATATTTACAATCACAAAACTAAATGGAAACACAAAGTAGGCAAATGTAATTAGAATGCTGGAGGCGGGCAGCCCTATCGCATGTTTACGTACCGCGCGGCTGTAGGCATTTATTTCAAAGATACGGCCGAGTTACAATACTGTATGATACTATTACCGTGACTACACGACTGTAGCTGACCGCGTGCAGTTGATATCATGACCGTATCCCGCTTTCTCTCGAAAAACAACGCTAAATAAAAAAGAAAAACAAGCGTGCTTCCTTAATTCCTTATTTTAGCCAGTCACACGTATTGCTAAGAGGATCACGTACAAATATGTCTCGCATTATTATTAATCACAAACTAAATTATACGAAACAATACATGATTACTCGCATTCCACTAATATATACGAGTATAGAGAAAATAAAACAACGTGAATTTGTTTTGAAAACCTTGCCAATATGGGTTCCGTGGATTCAGCGAGGCAGGACGTGATCCGAATTGACAAAGAAAACTAAAAAGTAGATTCTACTGTGTTTTATAAATGTGAAAGTCTGTTGGTTTGGATGCTTGAAAATCAATCATGTATCAATGGAAGAACGCTGTAGATTTCGTAGATTAGGATTACTTTATCTCTTTCAATCCATTTTGTTATTATTATTATTTTTATCTGTTTATTAATCTCAGGACCCTGAGGTCCTGGGCCTTTGAGAGGCATACGAGGGGCCGAAGCCAACTCGCAGAGGCCCTTTTGGTTACTATAATGGAACGTGATACCAACCGACGATTATCCCTGTACGCGCTATACTAATGCACCCAAGGACAACCCCCGGTTTGAAAAATTGCGACATAATATGAAAGACAAAATAATAGGGCTATGATTTTTGGAGTCTTAAATGGACTGGTAATATGGAGCTATGTTAAGACTATGGCCCCTGCCTGAACAATGTTATTAATATCCATCGATAAAAGGCAGGGGGTGACTTGCACACTCAATAAATGGGCCCCCTAAAACGGTCGCTAGCACAAAGTAACGTAGCAACAAGGGGGCAACATATCCTGAGGCGCTTGTGGAGTGGAGAGGCATACCACGGCTATCAGGACAATCCCGGAAGTACGGTCAAGATCCCTACCAGCACCTTACTGGATTATGCATCCATCTCCCGAGCATGTTTGCTCTTGCGACTCTCCACTCAAGCCAGCCAATAAAGGCAAGAGAGAGGTGGGAGCTCTGTTCCTCGTCAGTGTTCACTACGGCCGGCCAATAAAGGCAAGCCGGAGATGAAGAACAGGAATTCTCCCGGGAGATCGGGTCCGTGGGGTCGGTAATACCCAACAGTTCGCCACAAAACTGCCCTGCGGATTGTATCTCTCTTAGTCTGGCCCCTCACCCTAGGTATGTTACGGTAAAGAAAATTCTACCGATACAGACCCAGGGCATGTTGGAGCACACAAGCCCCACCACGACGTCAACATAGAGATACGACGATGGGGTTATTATTATTATTATTATTATTGTGCATTTGGGTACAATGTCTACTGGTCTACACTGTCCTCTCAAACCAATATTAATATTGAGAAAATATTTTTTTTTTAAAGAGGATCCATGTTCTTTCTTGCCGGCTCCATAATAATTTATCTCCTTTCGTTCAGTCCATCGTAATATTGTCTGCAAGCGATTGCCTTGTGCAATAAGTCCGCACTTTGTATACTTAGTGTTTATCCTGTCTGCATAATGAGGTTAACAATAAAGTATACAAGGTTATGAATACAAGGTTAAAGTATACAATACAAGGCTCAGTAGACGAAACTGAAAAACTTTCCATAATTTTTTTTCTGGAAACGAAAACAAACAGCCTCAACAAAATCATAAACTTGATTAGACAGTTTGTATGGAGAGGCCCATTTTTTTCGTTAGGCCATTACTAAAAGGCCACTGAAAGAACACTGTGGGTTTTAGTCACTGAAAATCTGACATTCTCTTCTACTCCAACCAGAGCGGGAGAAGTAATTTAATGATTTCTTTACGATGAAAAAAGAAAAAAGATCTACGCTTTGGAAAGTGCCAATATCATATTCATTTATTTTTTGACTGATCGATCTTGACAATTCAAAAGAGCCAGTAAATAGTTTATTTATAGTAAACTAGCTGCTCCCAGCGGCTTCGCCCGCGTGATAGCAGAAAATTATCCCAAGGGAACCAACTTCCGGGATAAAAAGTATCCTATGTCCTATTACAGGACATGGTCTATCTGTGTACCAAGTTTCATCAAAATCGGTTTTACCATTTAGGCGTGAAGACGTAACAAACAAACAAACACACTTTGGCATTTATAATATTAGTAAGGATGCTATGAGTTGAGTTTGATACCGGTAGC